>OY728142.1:1427478052-1428704078 GCA_963277665.1 Viscum album | reverse complement strand
TCTGGGTTTTTTGAATCCCATGGGGAATCTCTGATACCCAAGATGTTGGGTCCGTTAATGTTTACTATAATCCCTCTTTACACCTTGTTTAAGTGCATTGAATAGTGCTTAGCACAAGATACATGTCTTGGAAAAAATTAAATAATGTTTCTAGGGTAAAAATTAGTTTATTAAGGTGAGGGGAATGATAAACACTGGATGAAGAAGGGGTCAATTGGTTTATATGGGACTCATTTAGGTGGTATCATTAAGATGATCACAAAAAAATATTTATTTTTCGAAACTATGTGATGAGTCAATGTACAAAGTTCCTCTGGTTATGTTTTTAATTCCCCTGATATTTTACCTCTTTTAACACTTGGATTATGAACATGAGCTTGGATTGAAATGTGTCATTATGTTTTATCACATATGAAACATGACAATTTCTTTGATCGATGAATCTTTTCTATATTGATTACACTTTGACTATTTTTTATAGGAAATACATAATTTAACAATATCTCTCCCAGAGCCAAATAATAGTCTTGAAATCCTCTATTTGAAATTTCTAATCATGTTACATTTTAAGTAGTATCATGAATAATATACATCATTTTTTGATGGATAATAAAACATGAGATCGTTTGACGACAAACAATTCTAATGTGTGGGGGAATTTGATGAGAATTAATTTTTCATTTTTTTCACATTTTTTACTTAATTTTTAATGATTTAATTATTTATTTTTACACTTTCTATTAAATAATCATACATCTAAATTTTTATTACTAAATTTTTAAATTAATCAATTTTATATAATTAAATGTGTGTTTTTAGTGTTTTAAGTAATTAATTAATGGCTTGCTTTAATTTTATAAGTTTTATTAATTATTATTTAGTTCAGAAATATGAATTATTTATAAAATTTTGAAATTATTATTAATTAATCAATTAACCATAGTCGTTTCATTTAATTAATTAATTATTTACTTCAACATTTAATCTATTAACTTTATATTTTTAACATTTGATAACTTTACTAATTAAATTCAATAACAATTCATAATTTTAGCACTTATAATTCGATTTATTAATGATTAATTAATTTATATATATAATTGTTTAATTTAAATTCCATTTCTTATTATATTGACTTTAATAATTAATAATTTATGTTTATGTTTAGTTATAATTTATTCTTTATAGTTTGATGTTAAAAAAAATTTAATCCATGTTTTATTTGTTTTATTTGTTTTATAAAAGTTTTTCATCTTATATATAATTGTTGTAATTAATTTCAGATTAATGAACTTATTTTGTATGTATTTTAGTTTATGTTTTCAATATGATTGTAATTTATTAGAATGATATGTATGGTGGCACAACTACCCACCATTCCTGCCTTGTTTCCTCACATTGTTTCCAACTCCCTACCACTGTTACCCTTTCACGGCTTCACCCAAAACAGTGGCACGACACATTTCATCCACTATTTCATCATTGTACGGTAATAAAATTAAAATTTTATATCCTTCATGGTGTCATCGTAACTCCAAATTTTCATTGTCTCATTAGTTTTACCACCCTGTTCTGTCACCGTAATTCTTCCTCATGATCTCACTATTCCATTACGGTGCCTCAACTCTGATACTGTATTCTCTTGCACCATTTTTTATCTTAACGATATCACTCCACTAGTGGCACAACAATATCCTTCCTACCACCATTACAAATATGCACATCTCACCAGTTCCTCTTCATCATCATCCAGATTTAGATACAATCAGAAACTTATCATTGAAAAAAAATTAAAAAAACTGATCTAATTTGAGAATCCCTCATTCAAGCTAGAAGATGAATAACATCACAATCTTTCCAAAACAAGTTTTCCCCCACTGTTTCTATAGAGGCCCACCTTCTTGAAGACTAAAAACCATTGCTGATCTGAGGAATAAGGTGGTGAACGTGATTCGATGTTCCACCGCGAGTAGCGCCACATCGGAGTCAAACTGGTAGAGGACTTTTTTCCTTACTATACTCTTCCCATGCCACCAATTTTTTAACCGCCTTGGATGCCACCAAAATTTTGATGGTTCCTATGGCACAATTGAATGGAGACTTCCGATCATATGGGAACATGATGTCGCACCACTGTAGGAGAAGTTCCATCTTGGATCACTTCGTCATCGTGGTGATGTTCTGAGGCCATTGTCTAAAACTGTGTCTATGGTGTTGAAGAGAAGGAACCTTCTTGAGGAGTTCAACTGAGACTGATTTGAGACGTTGATTCCACCGTGCAGAGGAGTGTACCGCCGCTGAAGTGGATTCTTGCTGAAGAACCCCCCCCCCCTCTAATGTTGTGATGGAGAAGAAGACATGGGGCTTTAAAAAGTAAATAACTAATTAAAAAATAAAAATAAAAAAAATTAATAAATTAATAACAAAAGTGTAGAAAAAACATCTAATTAACTAAATTTACTCTAACGGTAAACTTAATAATTAAATTAAAATAAATAAATTTTATTAAATCCTTTAACGAATATAATAAATATAATTTACCTTATTTTTAAATAAAATAATTATAAATTATGAAAATTATATACAATTTTATAAATTGTAATAATTAAATGAAAACTATTTATTAAGATAAATTTATATAATGATCTAAAAAACCTAAATATTCAAAAAAACTAAATAATATTAATATTAATTTAATGACTTAATAAATACTAACCTTATAATTTATTATAATTATTAATTAGTCAACTTCATAATAAAATAAATATAGATAACAACATATAACAACATTAAATGAAATAATGTAGTAAATAAATAAAATAATAACTACTAATTGTTAATTTAAATTTAATAACATTTAAGAAGTCATTAATGAGATTTTTTTATAGAAAGTTACCATTTAAACATTGATTCATTTATTCTTTTTTTTGTTCTAACTATGCAGGTTCACATAGATGCTAGAAACAAGACTAAATTAATTCAACTAACTCAACGATAGTTAGTTACATTGGAAAATATAGTTTAACGTGTTAGTTATAAAAGAATTCACGTGTGCGGTGCACAGGTGAAGGACATTTGATGTTAGTGGAAAATAATGTGTGACGTGAAGTAAATGATAGTTGGTATTTAAGGTGGAAAAGTAGCAGAATTGGGGGAAATTCATTTGATACATTTGACCATCCACTTTAGTCGAGAGCAGAGTGAAAACCTGGGGAAATTCTGGGTGTGCTTCTCGTTGAACCACTCCCTAGATATCCAAGGACCAGAAGCAGCTGCAATTCATGCTTGAAGATGGAGATCTCTTCATCTATTTTTATAAAAAATCTATTTTCTTGTAATCAAATGATTTGTTTTTATTTAATAGAGGTTATTTTGGGATAAATATTCTAGTCTGGGGAGAATGTTAAGTTCTACTTGTTATCATTAAATACTTCTTTTTTACATTACCATTTCAAAGAATTCAGAATTGATTAGCGAGATCAATTCTAAATTCATTAAATTGAATTTTACCACTACAAATAAATTTTAAAAACTCCACATTAATGTTTATATATTGGTCATTGATACATCATTCGAAATAAATAATAAATTCACAACACATTCGGACATACGACGTGGTCATCTTGTTTTCATTCTCAAATCCAACTTTTCACAATATAATTTTTACATAGTTTTCAATTCCTAAATTAATTAGTATGTTTGACTTAACTATTGGAGAGGGATGTAACTCATTCTATTTTTTTGTGATATACTGCAATAACTCTTAAGTTCATTGGAATACTTTTAAAACCAGTAGAATGGATAATTTTTCCCCAGCATTTTTATTGGTTTTTCATTTATCAACATTCTATATCTCTATTTCAATATGATTTCAACTATTTCTTTTTTATTATTTAGTTTAGATACATGATTTTAAATTTTTATTCACAAGAATTCTTAATAAAAAACTTAAAAAAATTAATATCTACCCCACTCCTTACAACAGTAGGGCCTTTTTGAAAATTTTTAGAAAGGTTTTGGTCAAAAATCAATTTCTCTTTGGGTTCGACCCTACTTTCCACATATATAGCAGTTAGTAAGACTATATATTCTAATAATTGACCGAGATCAATGAAAATTTCTACATTAATCATATCAAGACAATATGAGTATGATAAAATGATCATAACATTAGAACATCTTACCATGCATAATAGGAATCATAATCAATAATCATGGAATATATATTTTATGTTTATAATAATTCTAGAATAATACAATAAATATAATAAGGAATGAAATTAAAACATAGGATTTAGACATGGATTTTACTAAAGAAGAATGGAAAAGTAAATGAATTCCCCCAGTAAAGGATGATTTTCAAAAAATAACTTCTCACATCATAGAGACTACACCTACTTGGTGAGACACACCAACATCCACAGTGATAATGTCTTCTATATAATGGAATATGGTTTCCCATTTTTCCATAGTAGATATGGGTTCCACATCTTCTAATAGTGGATCATTTTTCCCCATCATCCCCTTATTCATCAGGTATTCAATTCTTATATAGTGTATCTATACCTTCAACTTCATTCCCTTTATTATCTGAGGATATATAAATATTTACCCAATTCATTTGTGGTAGATATAGCCAGATATATCACATAATAAAATCAAAAATACATGTGCCACAAAATCATAAAAAATCCTCACATTATAACACAGATTAAGAGATGGGTTTCATAAACATCATATCATAATCCATGAATTGAAATGGGTATCATAAACATGTCACCATATCATAACATGTTTTCTAGATACTGGTTTCATAATCATTTCATAAAACAATAACTATGTAAAATATGAGGGTTTTATAACTATATAACTCATGATAGTGGAAAGGGTTTCGTAAACATATAACCTAGAAAAGACAAATAGGTTTCATAACCATCATTCCATCAAAACAAAAAGCATTCAAGAAATAATATCATTGGTATTCTTAGATCATATCCCCAGTTAAGAATAATCTATAGCAACTTATTTCATCAAATATATATAAGGAATTTGAATGATCAAATATATCATTTTAAAATAAAAAATTCATTTAATCCAATAAAAATGTTGTAAAACCATTAAAAATATCAGTATCTTATAAAAAAGATTTAAAATTTCATTTTAAAAATTTATTGAGGAATATATATTTTTCTTCATGAAAAATAGTTTGTAAATCATAAATCACTTTGAAAAACATTTTCTTTAAAAATACAACTAAAATGTAATAAAAGATTCTCGAAAATATTTTGTAAACCTTTTTCTTGTGAAGAAAACCTGAAAACTCATAATGAAATATTTAAATAGTCAAAATCATTTTCTTTATAAATCACTTTTTGAAAATATATAAAGGAATCTTTTAGAATATTTTAAAAAAAATTTAAACATAAACAATTTTTTTAAAAAAAAATTATAAACCGATTTAAAATCCAAAAAATTAGAATTATTAGGAAAACAATTTCATTAAAAATAAAAATCTAAACATTAAAATTAATCTTAATTGAAATTATTTTCATGATGGAGTGTATGTAATTACATGCTAAACTTTCTTTTTTCACCTTAAAAAGATTAGAAAAATTTCTGAATGGGAAAATGACCAGATGATTCATTATAAAAATGTTCCTAAATATGTAATACATGTTAAAAAATTTCTATAAAATATTATAGGTTAATATTACTACATTTTTTAAATCATTCTTAGAGTACATGGTTTTGAAAAAACAAATATTACTGACTCAATAGAGAAATAATTATTGATTTCATAAAATCATTTTCTTAATTATCCTATGTAACAAAAAGTGATAAAATTGTAAAATTAAATATATATAACTTGAATAACAATATTAGAAGAAACTTAATAATCTGTAATGAGATATGGATTACAATATTTCATTAATGGAATCAAAATTTCAAAGAATCATGATTAATGATGTGATTTCAGAAAAAAAATTTACAATTGAGGTAACATTAAATGATAATACCTTTGAAAAAATGACATTATATGAATCCTATAATTTCTCTAATGCAATACGATTCAATATATAATTTATAAAAATGTACATTATATACCACATAAGAAAATATAGGTACATAGCATGGTATGTGTCTTAGAGAAGGAAAATTGAGACAAAATAACATTACTGATTTGGCAACGTTTAAACCAAAAACACCATGAATGAAAGATGAAAAAATTGTTATGTAAATAACTATTAATATTACTAAAATAATAATTTTAAATGATCACGGGAAGTATATAAATGACCAAAAATATGTGAGTGGGGAATAAGGAATTAGTCTCATTGAAATCAAAATGAGATGAGAAAAACCATTCGTTATGTCATTGGTTCTTTTGTACACATTAAAAACACATGTATAATTAATATAATTTTATTAAAAATAATATAAATAAAAAATTTGTTTTATATTATTGCATATATGAATTTCAATGACATTATATTACCTATTAATTAACTAATCATTGTTAATGTTTTGTTTTGAGTAACATCAGATAAATTTTTCTTATATGTTTTGAATTGATATTCTGGATCCACTTACATAGATAATTATTTAAAAATATATAGAAATTGAATCTCTGATTACCTAACAATATAATCTCGGATCCGGTGCATTATTTTAGTAAATTGTCATGATTATAAGGAATCATGTCCCGAAGGACCGATTGGTTTAGTATTCTTGGAAAATAGATTACGTACATGAAATTCACAATAAAATTTCAATTATAAAATACAACATACGTAATCCTTTCAAAATTCCATTATTACACAATATTAAACCTTAATATAAATCATAATACACTTCTTGGCATCCTGTGAAAATAAAATATAAGAATGTGGTAAGCTTAGAAGATCAGTAAGGATAAACAATATAAAATAAGATATCGTAAATAATCATAAACATTTGTGGAAAGTGACCAAATTGAAATTGAATCACTTTAATCATAAAGTTCCACATAATAAGTCAATGATAAATCCAATAGTTCCATTTACATATTCACATGGATGCTCTAATAGTCGAATAATAACATGTATAATTAATAACTAATCTCATAATGATGAAATTAATAATTTTGGATATCTAAACAAGAAATTCAATGCATCGTTCCAAGACTATCAATATTAAATTTTCCAAGGCCTTGTTCCAAGAAACTATATTGTCTCATGAGACCGATTAATGCATCGAGGGACTATAGACGGACCTTCCAATCACTTACTAAGTCCAATACATTACTCATATAAAAATATTGAAACATAACATAAACATTCATATTAAAACTAGCTTATAAAATTTAAATACATTAACCATAGACCATTAATAGTAACAAATTATACATCCATAGTCAAAAATATCATAACTCATTCTATTCAACATGGAATAATTTTTTATAATAAATCAACCTCAATTAATAATAATATATAGTAAAGTATGTTGAAATAGTTGACAATCATTAGTAAATCTCTTTTAGAGAAATATCCATTTTTCATGGAATCATTTAAAATTAACACAAATTATAAAGAAAAATATTTAAAATATATTTTTTAATAAAATATTCCCACACAAATTTAAAACATTTGAATGTAATTAAAATTTTAAAACATTCATTTCAAGATAAATAAATCCTTAAAACAATTTTGAAAACATTGACACTAATGAGAATGATTTAGAAGAATAAATATTTAAACATTTAAAATGATGTTTTAGGTACAGCGTCCCTTAAAAATGATCATTTTGAAAACTATTTTATGAAATATGGACTTGGATGAAATATATGTTTCAGTACATACTTACACTTATACAATCTCGGATAATAATAAGATAGAGGAATTAACCCATTCATTAGGTCTAATACTCTCTATAAGAGTTTTGAAAATACTGAATAATATTTTAAAATATATTACTAACTTATATTAGATTCATAATAATATTTATGATTTCATATATGATCCTTTTAGGAAGTTATATTTCCTATTTATTAACAATTCCATGTTAATGTACCATTTCGGGTAATATCGCTTTGTTTATGAGTATTGAATTTTTATTAATGATCATATTACATAGATAATTATTTAAAAACTTTAATAATGTATAATATGATATATTTATCATATATATTCATTATATAAATATATATATATATATATATAATTATATATAACAAGGAATACAATGTTTATTTTAACAGTAGGACATACTTTTGCTTGAACACTATTTCATTTTTCTTATCATATTAAATGGAAGTAACTGAATGAAATATAAGTACATAGATATATATATAATTACAGTAGACTTATAACATCATATATTTAATATTTTTTAAGAATATATTTATTTATTTATAATTATTCATGTATTTTAAAGGTGGATAATTAATCATATCTTGTCGTGGAGACGGTAAGTCGTACATACGCATGCATGCTGACTTTGTCATTCATAGGATGGATTTAATAATTAATATTGTAGTACCATATTTTTAATAACATATAAATATGTATAAAGTACTAGAGTAATTATTTTATTTTGGAAACAATAAATATAGAGGATGTATAAGAATAAATGAACATTGAAAAAGATGATGAAATAATTACCTATTCTTCAAGTGCTTCCTTTTGATTTGAACAATAAGGATTTATTGGTTTGATTTTTTTATCAATTTAAGGCCACTAGGTTGAATCAAGGGTATTTGGGAGATGATTTCAGTAGGTTTTTCTAGATCCAAATGGATTTGGAGCTGTGAATTAAAAAAAATGAAGATGACCTTTTATAAGGGAGATGATGGGATCTGTCGGAAAAGTTTGAAGTATTTATTTATTATAAAATTATTTTCAATTTCTAATAGCTCTAAATTGAATTATTTCAATGATAAGGGGGTAATGTGTCGAAATAATATCAACTAGTAGGTTTTAGAAAAATTTAGGTCACCATATTAACCTTATCTCGTAGATTGATCTCTTAGTTAAATAGTTTAACTTTTACTAGGTCTTCGTGTATTTTTATACTACATGGTTAATATAGTAATTATAAAATTCCTAGAGAACATAAAGTGGTTATTTTATTTCATATATAATATTATCTATGTTATTTGGAAGAATCTGAGATTTTAGACATATTAACTTATATAATAAAATAGTTTTTGTTTTAAAAATTCCTTTATGTCAATTTTGACACTATTAAGTATTTGGTTTTTGTGAAAGGAATAACTAGTATATTCTATTAAAGAAATAAACTGAATCAAGAATAACATGTATTATTCACCTATATAATTATTGTATGGCATTAAAATATTCTATTTATATTTATTTTAATATTTATAATATAATATAATTTATTATTTTATCGATAAGGTAATTATGACATCCTTATTGTATCATAAATATATTTAATTATTTAATGTCAAAAAAATATAAATAAAATACCTTGATGTAGGATATATATTTATATTTTTAATTAATGTTTATATTTAGTTTATCTTATGTATAAACCTATGTAAAAATGGTTTAGATATTAAAATTTGAATTTAACACTTTTAACACTTCTTTAAATAAAATATAATATATGTATTAATCTAACCCAAATGGATCAAGGAGGACCTTATTTTTTCCCTAAGGATATTTTTTACGAAAAAATATATATAATAGAATCAGGACATCTATTGGGGTAATTTTATATTATTATATTAATATTTTTTCTTTTAATTACCCAAATTACTTTTAACTATGGTAATTAAAATTCCGAAGTTATTATTCACAAAAAAATAATTTCATCCTCTTGAACCACATTTTACTTACTGATGACAACCATATATATAGGATTTTTCAAATTAAATTAACAGAAGTAGTAAAATTATGTTTTATGAAAATTTGAAAATGTGCCAAGAAGGTGAGAAAATGATGTTAAAAAGTTCAATAAAATTTTATATATCTAATATTATTCTAAAATGACTTAAATTAATTTCATTTCACTCATATATTTATTATTCATATATTTTAGAATTAAGATAAATTTTAATAAAAATAATTATTTAAAATAAAAAGTTAGTTTTTATGTACTCTGCAATATTTTTCACTATTCGTCAAAAAATTAACTGTTTTCAGAAAACAAAAATTCACACTAATGTAATTTTGATATTTCAAATTCAAAAAATGAAGTCTATTTTACCAAATTAAATTATTTTTAGTGTCTAAAATTAAATTTTTTATTGTTCACAAAATGGAATAATGTTTTTCTTTTAAGATAATAGTTTTTCAAAATATATAACTTTTATAACAAAACATATACATTCCATTATAAATATGTTTAATTTTGGTGAAAGCATTATAAATAAAACTAAAAATTTATTTCTTACTTTTCATATTACAATATTTAATTGATAAATAAATATATCATTTATGTAATTATAATACTAATGTGTTGTTTTTTTGAAACTCAATCTTGCGTTTGACGCAAGCCAAGTCATTGTTGAGTGAAATATAATCTATAAAACTACATTAAAGAGATAAAGTACATTGAAATCTTGTGGTGTTTCAGAATCATTACATATATATCTTATATTTTCATTATATATTTATTTGTTATAATATATTAATGATATAAGTACGAAATGGAATACACAATTCATGGAAATGGTAGGTTGTATGTACACATGAACATTTTAAAATAATGAATGTAAATAAAAAATATGTATATTTATATATATATATATATTATAAAATGAGTATAATTATTATTTCATACATATCATATATATTTCTTATAACACATATTGAATTCATTACATGTAATGTGTGAACGAATCACATCCTCTTGAGGTGGTTATATTACACACTTCCCCAAAAAAAGTTATCATATATACCCAAAATGGAAATCAAGAAGGTGTGTTTATTGTAATAATTATATAATTTCAAATAAATCATTAATATAATATATATCATATATAAAGAGTATGTCCATCATAGTTCCCACCATTATAGTTGGTAAATGAAAAATTTACAATCATCAATTCGTGAGGTGGTAGTTCATCATAGACACGAATGGTATGTTCATTACCCATTGGACTGATGTATGTGTAGTTTCTGGTCTAAACCTAAGAATAAAACACATATAAGTATATTTATTATTATGAGGTTTTTATATAATCTTGAAATAATGAATATTCAGGGGATGGAGAATGAAATTAAAACTGAATAACATGTGGAAGGATGTTACCTCTTATTTGGGAAATTCCTCGTGGTTTGCAACAAAACACTAAAATGGATTTATTTATTCCAAAAGTGAGTTTTATATGATACCAGGATGGATGTTTTGATCCTATTTGGGTAGGTTTCATAAGAACCAATGTTTCATGATTGGTTTATGGAATGGGAATATTGAATTTCTTATTGTTGAAGATGAGGTGTGGCATTCATCAAACTACCAAAAGGAAAACACTATTGAGAGGTTACTCATTCCTTATGTTCTTAATAAATTGAAATATAAAATATTAAAGGATATTTATGGCCGATCCAAACTTACAGCACACAAAAATTGATATATTTTTATAAATTTGTCACGAAAAATAATTGTTTCCCTACTTTTATCATTTTGGTTATTATTAAGGTAAATGGTTTTATAACCAAAGTAATTTAACCTTTATGAATAACTTATATTTATATTAATTTGAAAAAAAATATCCAATATATTATAAATGTGATTTATAATTTTAAAAAATATTCTCCATATGCATTGGAAGTGAATTTTAAAATAATCGCGTACAATGCAGAGAAATACTATTTTAACATGAACTATGCTAACTGTGTTAATACTATTGGAAGGTAAATATGTTCATTAAAAATAATCAATATGTCCGTTAATATACTATATTATATATTTATTAAAATTAAAAAAAAAATTGAAAAAAATATTTTATAATTAGTATGTTTTAAATCTTTTAATAAAATATCCACTATTTTAGATAACTATTATCTACAAAATGAGAAATATTTTCATTCCTTAAGGATTTAATATATATTATTTATTTCAAAAACTATAAATATAACGTAATATCATAAATAAATTTCCATTGAAAATTCATCTTTCATCCAATGTAATATAGGTTTTTGTCTGTTTCCGACGCTTTCGTTGGGGCGCGTGTATCCATCTGTGAGGACGCACAAATAATTCCCCACATTCCTGCTTTCCAAAGGAGAGAAACATCTCTTTCATATTTAGGTACGTTTTCTCCTTGATTGAAATAGGATGATGGGATGTCGGTTCTTCTTCCATGGATTGCTCCTCGGAACTCATCACATAGTTCGGGTCTCCCACATTGATTTAAGTCATGGTTCATTAATCTCGTTCCCAGTGTCATATCATCATGGACGCTGGTTTATTACTCTACTTCCATCAAGACATTCCAGGGGGTCTTGACATGGTAGCAACCTTCGGTCGGAGTAGATGACAACATCTGGCATATTGGGGCATCTCAAGGTGCGTGGACATTGGGGAACCTCTATTCTTCCTCATAAGAGGGCATCTCAAGGGTGTATAACTCGAGGCGTCCCAAGCCAAATGCAGGTATATATATTCCATAGGAATGTATTTATGGGATTCCTCTACATTCCATGTTTAACATATGGGTATACATCAAGTTTAACGTCTAGCAGAGATGATTACGCTCAAGGCATGTCTTTCGAGGTATTCCTCAGGAATCTCATGTTTATCATGAGGTAGGCCATGAGTTTAATTTCTTGAGGAGATGGAATGAGGGTTATCAGAATGACCCATAGAGACAGATCAAAGGTGGTGTGTCTTTTAGAGGGGAGATGTCACACCATGCAAGCTGATCTGGACAGCATTGAGGGTGGATCAGGGAGTGTGCACCCCAGAATAGGGGAACACTACGGTTTACCAATGGTTGGGATTGATCCACAGGGATGTTTCTGACATACCTTGTCAAGGAGACAAGGATCAAAACCCATGTAGTTCGAAGGGGTGATGAATGAAGGTGTACACAAAGGACAATGACCTGGAGACATGATGGGGAATATGCGTGAAAAGCGACGCGGGTACTTCTAGGAGTAGTGAAGAAATGGATTACATGATCCCACCAGGATGTGGTGTCCCCGGTAAGAATCATGATGGATGATGGATATATGAATGAAGTGGAGGGGGAATGATATGGAACCGACATGAGGACGATGGTTATGTTGGGGTTGCACCTCAAAGATACTTCCAACGTATCCCCGTGGTAGGGAATCAAAGTCAGCGTTGTTCGGTGGGATGTTGGGAATCCTGAGGAGTCGGCCTGTGAGAATGGACGCATGGATGGGCACTGGGCTTGAGCCTCACGGAGGATTCTTATGCATCCCTATGATAGGGAATAAAATTCCATGTAGTTTATCTGACGACTGCTTACCACCGAATAATGTTGACAACGACTTACCGCTAAAAGAGGTCACAATGGATTACCGCTGGATAAGGATGTAAATGGTTTACAGCTAAATAGGGTCACAACGGCTTACGACTGATTGAGGTCACAACGGCTTACCCCTGGATTGGGTCACAATGACTTACTGCTGGATGGGGTCGAACCGACGTGAAAGGGGAAATGGGGCCCAGATGAATGGTTGGATTGAACCTCAGGGAGGCTTCCTATGTACCATGCCCTGACACGGGTCAAAGACCACGTAGTTCCGGAAGGGGCGGTGTTGTCAGCGAACCGACGTGAAGGTGGACCCAGGGATCCGATGTGTGATGGGATTGAAGCTCGTGAGGTTTCCTATGTACCATGACTTGACATGGATCAAAGACATTGAAGTTCGGATGGATGGGGAATAATGTTTAATGTCATTCAGGACGGGGGTAAACCAATGAGAAGGAGTTCGGAATGACCGAGTGGTGGGATTGAACATCGTTGAGCCTTCATATGTATAATGTATTGACATGGATCAAAGTCCATGTAGTTTGTTGGATGTCGTCAACAAACCGACATGAAGGTGGACCTTGGCCCAGGTGGATAGAGGACTTGAACCTGAGAGAGGCTTCTTATGTACCATGGCTTGAAAAGGATTAATGACCATGTAGTTCAGGTTGGTGTGGGTCGTACACTCTTGGCATCCCAAGGTGGAGGGGTCTGGCGCACCAACATGGAGATGGTCGGCTCCAATGGTTATTAGGCTTGAACCTCGTGGAGGATTCCTACGTACCATGCCTTGACATGGATCAAAGTCCTCGTAGTTCGGGTGTACAATTTAACGTCACCCGTGATGGGGGTGAAATACAGATTAACGTCATGCACGATTGGGGTGTTGTCATGGTCGGTGATTACTCAAAGCCCACGTGAGTCATGCTCGGTGTGAGAAACAAGAGGCAGCAAAGTCCTGAGGACCACGATGTGAAGGTGCGTTCGTTTGAAGTGAAGAGAGGCTTACGCGTTGAGTGGCCCAAGAAGTGTCGGGGTTTACTCCCGGATGGAGGCCCGAGTGCCACTATGTTGCAGCAATCCTGAATGGGGATTATGAAAGAAGATTCCCGGGTGCCGATATGGGGCAGAAATCGTGGATCGGGCTTACGCAAGGAAACTGCTCGGGTGCCATTATGGAGCAGCAATCACGGATAGCGCTTACACAAGGAAGCTGCCTCTGTGTCTTCCTGATGTCTATTAATGAGGGCATCCCAACACACTGGCGGGTTGCGGTTTTCACCTATGTGCTAGTGTACAAGTGGGATAATGCCAAGGGCATTGGAATAAGTCCAAAAAAAGGTAGATGAAATGGCTGAATCACATGGCCGACATTTGGAATGATCGGAGGGTGGTGTGATGATGGATGAAGACTGATGACTGTGTTCGAAACACACCATCCGTATCATGTTGGCCAGAAGTGGGGACAAAAAAAAGGGTCGACTATTGACCGTATTCGAGACACATGACCTGACTCGATGTGTTGTCCAATGTCTTCTAGGGAATTGGGCCAGGACAGTAGGTGAGCTGATGCGACATGGGACCAGGCTGTTAGGGGGTCCCTTCAGACATGTAAGTGGATGATGATCCAAATGAAGGAAACGCAAAGCGTGAGGTGGAGTGATGGAATGCTTGAACGAATTCCAATTCTCTTGAAATTATGCCACTGTAATCATGTTATTAGGAATCCCATTCTTGGATCATAAGGCATCTCCTGTTTGGAGCAAGAGGCATCCTATGATTGGAAAATAAGGATTACTACAGTTTAATGACTTATAGATAGGACTGTTGGAATCTCATTCTTGGCGCATAAGGAATCTCTTATTTGGAGTAAGAGGGATCGTATCATATGTTAGATATGGAGTACTACAGTTTACAGTCATGTAGATTGGATTGTTGGCATCTCATTCTTGGAGCATAATTCATCTCTCGTATAGAGCAAAATGCATCCTATGGTTGGAACATAGGGAATACTAGAGTTTATAGTCTTGTAGAAAGGACTGTTAGCATCTTATGCATGGAACATAAGGCATATCTTGTTTGGATCAAGAGGCTCCTATGTTGATCACATAGGTTTCACTACAGTATAAAGTCATATAGATAGGATTATTGCAATCTCAAGGTTGGAGCATAAGGCATCTCTAATATAGATCAAGAGACATCCTATGTTTGGAACATAGGGAGTAGTACATTTTATATTTGTGTAGATAGAACTGTTAGGCGTATTATGCTTGGAGCATAAGGTATATCTTGTATAGAGCAAGAGGCATCCTATGTTTGGAACATAGGGAGTCCTACAGTTTATAATCATATAGATAAGACTATTAGTCATTTTATGCATGTCTCATAATGAATCCCTTATATTGAGTAAGAGGCATCCTATATTTATCATATAGAGATTACTACAGTTTAAAGTCATATAGATGGGACTATTAGGCATAAGGAGCCTAACAATGTTTGGTGTTGGGACTTACGCAAGGGCAGCCTTTTCTGGTTCATCCTGGCATATGAGCCAAGTGATGGGGTTTGTATGAGTTACATGAGAAATTGTTCGACTCAAGGTACTCGGGAAATTGATGATGAGAATATCAAATCAGGACATATGAATGAAACAAGAGGAATCTGTCGACTCAAGGTGTTTCATGGTGTGTGGAGGAGTATCTCAAATCATGGTATTCCATAGGTGGAAGGTGGCTATGCATAAGGGCGCAATGGAAAATCCCGACGTCCTGGCCTAGAGGGCCGGGACTGCAGCCCGACACTAACCCCGAGTAGAGGTGTGGGGGAGCAGCCGCCGCTGTATGGACCGGTGGGCGCGAAGGTAGGATCCTCACAAAGGATAGGTCTTCATGAAGTAGCTTCATGGAGCAAAGGTCTCACGGAGCAAAGGGTGCTTGCAGAGCATGGACTCGCAGAGCATCATCATAGAGCATAGACATGAAGAGCATGGTCTCGTGGAGGATGGCCTCAAAGAACATGGTCTCGCGGAGCACAGACTCATGGAGCAGCAATGCAAAGGATGCTGCTTGCGGCGCATGGGCTTGCTGAGTAGCAACGTGAATTAATGTGCTCGCAGAACATGCTTTAGCAGAGCTGCATCGTGAAAGACGTTGTTCGTGGAGCTCCAAGAACCGGGAGATTGGCCGCCCATGGGGTGGAGTGGCCGTCGTCTGAAGGGGGTGAGCAAGGTATTTATAGGCAAGGGTCGCCACGAAGTAGAGCTCACTCGGCGCGAAGAGGGAGCTTGCTCCGCGGCGAACCCGCCGCAGAGAAAGAATGTCAAAGGCAGTCACAGAGTGTCCCACTTCCTCGCCTCGTGGCGGGTCTTCGCGGCGCGCCGCGAACGTCAAACGGGTTCGTGGAACCTACTGCCACTTTTTTTCATGGCGGCACTCCGTGATTGCGGATGGGCTTCACGAACGGGCGTTTTAACCCAGTTTTCCAGCCGAACTTCAAATATCCCTAACAATTAATCCATAACTCCATTCGGACCCTGAGACCTACCAAATCGAAGCTTATGAAAAGGACAATGATCATGGATCGTGTATGGATGCATCTGAAAAATTTTGGGGACGCTTCTTCCTGTACCAATATCGTACAATTCTCAAGGCGTTATACATGTTAAATATAAGGAAGGTTAGATTATTTCCTTTTTTCTTAAATAAATATTTAAGTATATTTCATCAAATTGTGCCCCCACAAAATCATTAAATTTGAAAAAATAGTGGATATGGTATGAATATTGGTAGGAAAAATCTTTTGGTCAATTTTCTATGTCATTATCCACTTTAATGTTTTTGTTAAAACACTAAGTAAAATTATTTTTCCATCAATAAATATAATCAATTTTGATTAGTTTCACTAGTATTTTTGTTCAAAATATTATTTTACCTTATTATAAATTATAAATTATGATAATTCCAAATTTTTAATCATTTTTTCAAAATTGTGAACAAATAAACGGTTGATAATAATATTAATTTAGTTATGAATACTTTTCATCATATAGGGTTTTAAGAGTAAATATTTAATAGTTTGAAATTTTTTTATATCCAATTTTAATGATAAAATATTCTAAATGTACTAAATTGGTTTATTTGATATGAAATTGATAAAACTAAAATTTAAACCAAAATAAAAATAAAATTTTACAATATAAAAAAATAAAATGAAAAGATGATGAATAATAAATTTCAGAATCATTAGAAGATAGAGAAATCTATAAATATAATGATGGGTCATTTAGTATATATTTATAAAAATAAAATGGAATGAAAATGTTATCAAATGACCATAAATAATCATGTGGTAAGATAATACTATTTTCTATAAAAAATCATCTCTATTTTAACAAAAAACATTTCATAAATAGATAACCATATAGACCTTCTAAAATATGAATTTCAAAAGCATTATAAATAAGGTGACAAGGTTTCTCAAAATTATCATAGAATTTATCCCCGATATATCATCATGTAGATATTTCTTGACTCATATAAAACATGTGAATATGTTCATCATATATTCTCTTGAATCATTATAATTACTAAATTACCATAAATATTTATTGAAAACATGAATTTTTTCCTTAATCTAGTGTTAGTTACATATATTACTTAAAAAACAAATAATTGTAAACTTTAAACATGATAACATATACCACTTTTTCATGAAATCCTTATTTAGTTTCAATGTAATCATAACCATCAAATTTACTTATCCATATCTATAATATCATAAAAAAAATTTCATTATCATTACAATTGGAATATATTAAGTTTTATATTTCCCTTAATCACATGGTTCCCAATAATAACATTTTTCCATTAAATCACTCTTCTAGTTCACCAAAACAATTAAATATATTCTTTTAAATCCTTAGTGTAAAACATTAACTTGATAATCCTTATAAATTTCATAATTCATAATTCCTGAATAAAAATACCTAAATGCATAAATTATTATTCTAATTCCTTAAGATATTAACAATTCAACCTTATAATATTACATAATACCACATTACATTAAAATTTCATCTGTATTCTCCTCATCATCAACAATATAAACACTATTTATACCACCATTCTGAATCACATTATGATATTTCCACCAGGGACATTAATTTTCATAGTGACCATTCAATACACACTTAGTGAATTTAGCCTTTTATGATTTATTTTGTAGTATTCTATTTATATCCATTAAAATAACAAAACCCTCTTTTATTCCATTACAGTTAATAGAATTTTGTCCTTTCCACAATTAAATATTATCATGTTCAATTAAGACACTCGGTTAGGTGGTTTTTTCACTTTCTAAATGAAAAGGAAACTAAATATTATTTCATACATGGTATTATTTACTTGAACTCTAAAAAACCACCTTGAATATCTTCTTTAGTGAGTCCAAGTTCTAGTTAGAGAATATTTTTTAATCATGTTGCGAGAAAAAGTACAAGGAAATGTCACACCATCATTTACTCCAATAACTATCTCATTTGAATTCTTCTCCAAAACTTTTCCATCACATTTAATGATAAAAATATTCAATCTTGTTCACTTCATTCAATAAAATTTAATGGTTTGTGTAGTATTCACTTATAATAATGTAAAACTAGATAACTATAACATTTAACTTATAGTATTTTAAAATTAGTACACCTTATTAAATGTATGAAACCATTGACTTATCCTTAATGAAATTACTAAACATATCATTAGAAATATACCTATGTATATAACAAATGAATTCTCATCATATTTTCCAATGGATTAATAAAATTTATACTTCATACCAACTATAGAGACCCAGGCCTAACATGCATGTATATCACATCTTTTTATATGAATATTCGGTATATTACAAAAATATATTCCTGAGGAATGTAATAGTTTAGAGTCTTTTAAAACATTAAAAAAATATTATAACATGGTTAAACATATTGAATATGTCCCCTATTGATATTTCTCTTTAGTAACCATACATAATGCCTTAATTTATATCATGGGTAAATGAAGAATAAGTAAGGGGTTTGCTCAGATGATGAATAAGGATAAACAAGTCAGATATGTAAGCATAACTTGATAAAAAGTGTATGATAAATTGATCATAACATTTGATGATCATACCCTTCATATCAAAGATCATAATAAATATTCGTGGAATAAATATTGTCAGTTCATTAATTGCCAACCATAAGGGAATTAGGAGAATATGACATGAAATGATAACATATGAGTAAGACATAGGATTTTCATAAGAATCATAATCATGAAAAATCATTCCCTAACAAAGTATCATTGACATAAAATATCTAGTCACATCATGAGTCATACACCTATTTGGAGAGACACACCAACATCCATAGTTGTAATCATTTCCATAGAAGGGATCTCCCTACCCCATCATCTGATAGTGGATCATATTTCCCCATCTTCCCTTAGTGGATCATGTATCCCCATCCACTATATCAGATCCATACCACTGGTGTAACATCTGATGTTTTAATAAAAAAAAATAGAAATGCATGGAACTTTTTTTAAGTATATATATTTTTAAATATCCTTTAAAACAGTACTTTTCCATTTCTATGTTTTGAATTTCATGAAACTGTCATCTCCAATTGTGTTCAGTATGTTATTTGGAGTCTACTAGAACCAAATCGTTTTTTGGTGAATAGTAACATACCCTTATGAATAGTAATATGACCCAAATGAATAGTAAATTTTATTATTATTTTATTTTCTTAAGGATAGAAGATAATAACATCTATGTTAATTTTTCTTTGTGATAATGAATTAGTTGTAGAATTAGAACTGTTTATTTTTTAATTAAGAATTATTTTAGTTAAAAATTAAATTAATAATATTTAGAAAATTATTTTCAAAAAATGTACTTCTTTTTTGAAATCTACACATCAATAAATGGTTAGGGTGAATTTTGTGAGTTTTTTTGAAATAGTTGATTTTTCGGTGAATAGTAAAAAATACAGTTTTTAGTTTTGGTGTATTAATGACATCATTAATGATATAATAATGATGTCATTAATCTGGTCTACTTGTGTATAGTTAACTAATATGTGAGGTGTCCCAAGTGGCTTATACCATGGGAAAATACCATGGGAAAGACCGTGGTTTTGTAAATAACACTCATGAGGTGTCCCTTGAAAATTATTAAAATAATCCATCTATTTTCCTATAAATACCAACTCTTCCCTTCATTTAATTCTTTCTCAATTCTCTCTCAACTAAGCTCTGGCCTCATTACCTTCATAGTAGTCCTCCAACGGTTCCCTAAATCGACCAAGTTGCCAACCATAATGTTCTAAGGGTTACTCTACAAGGTAAGAAAATTCTCAATTTCTTTCTTTTTCCTTTCAAACTCTTTTTTATGTGGTATACCATTCAAGTTTCCATAACATGTTCTTATTTTATTTTTATTCATTATATAATCTATATTATGATTTATTTCTGGATTGGTGACCCTTTTCTCCACTTTTTTTAATATTTTCTAAAACCATGTGGTGTAGTCGTTATGCTGCCGAATTTTTTGTCAGAGATTTCTCACTTTTTCTTTTATTTTCCTTTCTTATTATTTATTCATATCTACATACCCAAGAGGCATGAAATCTCAAGAAATAAGGTATTATATTGATTATATTGTGTTTATGAAAAATTAAAAATCATTATTCTTCTCCTCACCCACATATTTAAATAATAAAAATCATTGTCTGTTTGTGTCGAATTATCGACATCGGGGACGATGTGATTTCAATTTAAATTTATTAATTCAATTGTGATCATGAAACAATTTATATGGTTGAACCAGGTTATAATATATGTTTTATGACTCATTCATGGTTATGGAATTATTTTTTACACATTGTTCTAATTTATAAGACAAAATGAGGTTGTTATTATCAAAGAACCACCTAAGAGATCTAAACGAACATCATTAATGTTTAAACTTATGAATAATCCTCATATAAAAAATCAAAATGATAAATGATATTATTTATGATACTGTAAATATTTAAATACAATTTCATTCCAATTCTGTAGTTTCATTTAAAATCGACAAGAATGTCCTCCATGATCCAATCATAAAAATCGTGTAAAGAAATCACCCAAAATCAGTGCGAGAAAAATTATAACAATTAAAAATTGAAATTATGATATTAAATGATCATATAATATGTTATAAAAATGAAAATGTTTCTATAAAATATTAATAACTCTCTTTTATCCATTATATTGGGGTATTAAGAAAGATGAAAGTAAGAAAAACTGGAGGTAAGGGAATTCTTAACCCGATTTCCATTCTTTGTGTTAACCTTATAATTCATTATTAATGTGCTATTTAAACTTTTTATGTGATGGTTTATATTTATATTATGTTTTATTATGTTTATTTAGAGTATATATACATACTACATTCACTCAATTATGTATCTCCTCAATTGAATGATATTTATAAGGGGATTTTCATTAAAAATCCTCTTTTTAAAATTCAGTTTTATGAAATTCCAAAGTAATGTTTTTATGGATTTATTCATGTGAAATGATAATGTTTTGGTTCATTGGAATTATTTATGATGAAGGGTGGGAACTATATTTTCCACCAATTCATTGGTTATGTGTATTTTGGAGGTCATTCGTATGGTTACTTCATGTGTAACTGCGATGGTTACACAAAGTAAGGTAGCCGTGAGGGTTACAAATTATAAGGTAGCAAAGAATGGTTACCAGATTATATAAGTAATGACCCAAGATACCTCTATGATTATATTTATGTTCTCATGTTTTCTGTAGATCTTGTGTGAATATCATGTTACACAATGTTAGTATATATGAGTGAAAAGAATGTCTTTTGAAAATGTTTTCATACGTCCCGAGTATTCAAGGACTAATGTGATCTTTCCTTCTTTTTCATCCCTTGACAAGATTTTGTGCTCATACCACGTTTTTAAATGATTTTTCACAGTTTAATGGATGTTTAATATAGGGAATTAAGACACTTTAAATGTTTAATAATTTTCAAGAAGACTTGTTTTAAGTATTAATGTTTTAAATTTTGAAAACAATGGAAACTGTGTTTATGATGTCCACTCTGTAACAATGTGTAATGTTATGATTTTTTTTGTCCTATTTCTCAAAAGCTCTAAACATGAAAAGATCCTCAATGTAAAAGGAAGTGTTTTCTTGACTAAACTCATGATTATGTATGTAATAAGGCCAAGTCCTTATAGTTGGTATTAGAGGGATGGTTTAGATAACATTAGGGGTTAGGTTGATGTTAATAGAATACCATAATTTATTTTCACTCTATGTTTAATTTGTTATAGAATTTAAATATTACCATTTTGCTTAATCTAAGATTTTTTTGTTCATAATGGTTATACGCAGAAGAAATTGGGATGCTGAAGAAGAGAGGCAATGACAGAATTACATCCTTCTGGAACTACATCCAGGAATCATAGGGATTGGAACCGATCATTTTGTGACAGTAATGGCTCAGCAAACACAGGAAATGAATGTTGGTGGAATCCATGCAAGAGAACCAATAGAGGTAACCCAATGGAACATGATAGTAGTGGAAAATTTTATTAGATAACAACCTCATGCATTTAATGGATCTTTTGTCCCATTAGTATCTGAAGGATGGATCAAATCCCTTGAAAACATATTCGATGTTATTGTATGTTCAGTCAATCAAAAGGTAAGTCTTTCCATTTATCATTTTGAAGGGGAAGCTGATCGGTGGTGGTCAATGGTAAGGAATATTTGGGGTAGAGGGGGTTTTTATTCCTTAGAGTGGGATGAATTTAAAAGTATTTTCCTTGAAAAATATTTTTATAAGGTGTTGCGACTTAGAAGGGAGATGTAATTCCGAGAAATGAAATAGAAGGAGAAAGATTCAGTGGCTGTAAATGAAGCGAACAACACCTGATTGTCGAGGTATGCTCCTAATCTTATTCTGGACCTTGATAGCGAAATCAACCGCTTTTACTCAGGATTGAAGCCAAGGTATTGAAGGGAGTTAGTCTCTAGTGATTTCAAAATTTATGAGAAACTTGTCCAATGTGCTGAGAGGGTAGATATGGAGTTTGTTGATGATCACGTGCATTTTGGAAAAAAAGGGAAGAAGAGGTCTGGTTAGCAAGAAATAGTGTAGAATCAACCAAAGAATCCTGATGGTAAGAAAATCCAATTTATAGTTTGTGAAAAGTGTGGAAAGAAACACCCATGGGAATGTTTTAGAAAATATAAGAAGTGTTTTAATTGTGGTATGTTTGGACATGTGGCCCGAGATTGTAATAAAAATGATCCTAAGACTAATCGTGATAAGAAGACTGTAAAGTGTTATAAATGTGATGAGATGGGTCATTATGGAAATGTCTGCCCAAAGAGAGATCTATATGATGCAAAGAATCCAGACTACAAGAAGAGGGGTGTAGTGAGATCCTTTTCGACTATGTCAGTAGATGTCGGGCCATCCAATGAAGTTGCATCAGGTAAATTTTTTGTTCACTAATATTTCTCTAAAGTATTGTTTAATACGGGGTCTACACATTCATTCGTCTCTAAGAAATTTTCTTGTAAATTAGAAATATCACCTCGACAAATGAGACTCGAACATGTTTCTAAAACACCAGGGGTGAAATGTTATAGCAAATAGGAATTATAAGAATCTTTCTATTGTGGTATGTGGATAGAATTTACCTAAAAACCTCGTTGTTTTACCCTTAGTCGAGTTTGATGTTATTCTGGTAATGGATTGGATTTCTGATTATCATGCTAAGATTGACTGTAGAGCTAAAGAAGTTCTTTTTCCGGAAGAGTTTTAGTTTGTATACAATAATGAACCCATAAAATTGATAACATATCAGGAAGCTGAGAAACTACTGAAAGATGGAAATGAATGTTTTTTCTCATATTGTTGAAAACAATGGAACTATTCAAATTAAAGATGTGCCAGTGGTAAATTAATACCTTGATGTTTTTCCTGATGAGTCACCCAGTGTTATACCTGATCGAGAAGTCAAATTCACAATTGACTTAGTTCTTGATGCTAAGCCAATTTCAAAACCCCCATATCATATGGATCCAATAGAACTTTTTTAATTTAATAATCAGTTACAGGATTTTCGTGATAAAGGATTCATTCATCCTAGCACTTCACCATGAGTATCCCCAGTCTTTTTAAAATAAATATGGTTCTATGAGACATTGCATTGATTATATTGATTTGAATAACATCACATTTAAAAACAAGTATCCTTTGCCTCATATTGATGACTTGTTTGATCATCTCCATGGAGCTGAGTACTTTTCCAAGATTTACATGAGATCCAGATACCATCATCTGAAGGTGAAGGAAGATGAAATCCCGAAAAAAGCCTTTCGTACTAGATATGGGCATTATGAATTTTTTTTATGCCGTTTGGATTTACTAATGCACCTATTTTATTCATGAATCTTATAAATATAGTATTTAATGAGTTCTAGGATAATTTTGTGGTTGTATTTATTGATGAAATTCGGGGATTTTCTAAAAATAAATAGGTGCATGAAGAACATCTAAGGGTTGTTTTACAAACATTAAAATAAAAGAAACTATATGGAAAATTAATTAATTGTTATTTTTGGTTGCAACAGATTTCTTTTCTTTGGAACATTATAAATAAGGATGGAATAATAGTTGATCCTGCAAAAACAAAAGTAGTTAATGAATGAAAAAGACCCACAAATGTAATAGAGATTTGTAGTTTTCTGGGATTAGCTAGTTATTACCGACAGTTTGTTAAGAACATTTCATGGTTATCAAGCCTGATAACTAAGTTAACACGAAAAGGGGTTAAATTTGTTTGGACAGAGGAATGTGATGTTTGTTTTCAGGAACTGAAGAAGAGATTGGTGAATTCTCTAGTTTTGGCCTTACCTTCCCAGAATGGTGAGTTATTCATCTACATTGATGCTTCTTTGAAGGCACACGGTTGTGTTTTGATGTAGAAGGGTCACGTAATTGCCTATTCTTTGAGACAAATGAAACCTTATAAGCTAAATTATCTCACACATGATTTGGAATTGGCAGCTGTGTTTTTTTCTTTGAAAATATGGAAGCATAATCTATACGGAACCAAATGAGAAATATATACTGACCATAGATGTCTAATGTATATATTCACTCAAGAGGAATTAAACATGATGTAGAGAAGATGGATAGAACTAATAAAGGATTATGACTGCACGATCAATTACCATCCTAGATAAGAAAACAAATTAGAGGATTCCATATGTAGGAAACATCATGAATCATTATCCATGCCACATTTGGAACATGATCCCTTGATTAATGATTTGATGAATTTTGGCTTAGAAGTTGTTGGTGCATGGAATAAATCTGTTTTGATTCAAGTTTCAGTGCAGTCTTCGTTGTCAGAAAAAATTAATCAAGCATAGAAGGAAGACTGTGAGCAACAGAAAAAGGTATAATTGGTTAAAATGGGTAAGTTTCCAGAATTTAATCTTGATAAAGATTGTGTTTTAAGATTTGGAAAAAGGTTGTGTGTGCATTGTGATTCCTAGTTGAAGAATGAATTGTTGCTGAAGCTCATAGTTCCCCATTTTATATTCATCCTAACAGTACTAAAATGTGCAGAGTTCTTCGGGAGTATTATTGGTGGGATGGAATGAAAAGGTATATAGCTAATTTTACCATGAAATGATTGACATGTCAGTAGGTTAAAGCATAGAGGCAGCTACAGATGGGGATGATTCAGCCATTTATGGTGCTATAGTGGAAATGGGAGAATATATCCATGGACTTTGTGGTGAGACTACCAAAGACTTCTCGAGGTAACAATGCAATTTGGGTTATTGATGATTGACTAACAAAATATTCAAATTCTCTTGCTATTCGATATAAAATGAAGTTGGATAAAATTTCTCGATTGTAACTCAATGAGATTTTCATGTTACATGGAGTTCCACTTTCCATTGTATCTGATCGGGATCCCATGTTCACTTATAACTTTTTGAAGGGACTTCAGAAGTCGTTGGACACAAAGTTAAATTTCAGTACAACTTTTCATCCTTAATATGATTGGTAGTCAAGAAGAACGATTCGAACTTTGGATGATATTCTTCGAGCATGATCAAATGACATCCATTGCAGATGGAATCAATATCATTCTTTAGTTGAGTTTTCTTATAATAATATTTTTCATTCCAGAATTCAGATGGAACCTTTTGAGGATTTGTATGGGAAGTGGTGTCGAAATCTAGTGTTTTGGGATGAAGTCAATGAAAGAAAGTTGATGGGGCCAGAATTAGTTGAAGAAGTTGATAAGAATGCGAGGATGATCCAGCAACAGATGAGGACAACTCAGAGAAGGCAGAAAAGTTATGCAGATAATAGAAGGAAAGACTTCTCTTTTGAGGTAGGTGACCATGTTTTTCTTAAAGTATCTCCTGGGAAAAGTGTGATGCATTTTGGTAAGAAAAGAAATCTAAGTCCACGATTCATCGGTCCTTTTGAAATTTTGGAGATAGTTGGAACTATTGGATACTTCATAGGTTTACCTCCGAGTTTGTTTCAGGTACATAATATTTTTCAAGTTTCGATGATGAGAAAGTATGTGCCAGATTCATCACATGTCTTGATCCCAGAAAAATTTCAGCTAGAAGAGAACCTTTCTTATGAAGATAAACCTATTCATATTCTTGATTGAAAGGAAAAAGTATTGCGGAATAAGGTAATCCACTAGATAATGGTTTTTTAGAGAAACCACATTGTTGAAGAAGCAACATGGGATTCTGAAAATTCTATGAGAGAAAAATACACTCAATTGTTTCACAATTAAATAAAATTGGGAGGATGCAATTTCAAGAAGCTGAGGATAATGTAAAAAACCCATGTTTTTCTAAAAATAAATGGAAATGCATTGAACTTTGTTTTAAGTTGAAATATTTTTAAATAGCCTTTAAAACATAACTTTTCCATTTATATGTTTTGAATTTGAAGAAACTGTCATTTGCAATTGTGTTCAGTATGTTATTTGGAGTCTATTGGAACCAGCTCTTTTATTTAGTGAATATTAACACACCTTTATGAATAGTATTATGAATAGTAATATGACCCTAATGAATTGTAAATTTTATTATTATTTTATTTTCTTAAGGATAGAAGATAATAAATTCTAGGTTAATTTTTCATTGTGATAAAGAAGTAGTTGTAGTATTAGAACTGTTTATTTTTTAATTAAGTATGATTTTAATTAAAAATTAAATTAATAATAAGAAGAAAATTATTTTCAACAAATCGACTTCATTTTTGAAATCTAAACTTCGATAAATGGTTATGGTGAATTTTGGGAATTTTTCTGAAATAGGTGATTTTTCAGTGAATAGTAAAAAATACTGTTTTTAGTTTCGGTGTATTAATGACATAATTACTGATATAATAATGATATCATAAATCCGGCCAACTTGTGTATAGTAAAATAATATGTGATGTGTCTAAAGTGGCTTATACCATGGGAAAAAACCATGGGCAAGCCCATGGTTTTGTAAATACCACTCATGATGTGTCCCTTGAAAATTTAAAAAATAATCCATCACTTTTCCTATAAATACCAACTATTCCTTCATTGAATTCACTTCTAATTCTCCCACAACTAGGGTCTGGCCTCCTTAACTTCATATTAGTTCTACCAAGGTATCCTCAAGCCCCCAAGGTCCCAACCTTCATGTTCTAAGGGTCACTCTACAAAGTACTAAAATTCTCATTTTCTATCTTTTTCCTTTCAAATTCTCTTTTATGTGGTATATATTTGATGTTTCCATAACATGTTATTATTTTCTTATTCATATAGATATATCCTATATTAATATTCATTTCTGGACTGTTGACCCTTTTACCCACTCTTTTTAATATTTTCTAATACCATGTTGTGTAGCCGTTGGGCTGTCGAATTTTTTGTAAGAGATTTCTCAATTTTTCTTTTTTTTTGAGTTCCTTCTTTATTATTTCTTCATATCTACTTACCCAAAAGATATTAAAACTCTATAAATCATGTATACTCTGGATTTTATCATGTTTATGAAAAATTATTCATAATTATTCTTCTCCTCTCCCACATATTTAAAGAATAAAAAATATTTTCTGTTTGTGTCAAATTATCGACATCGTGGACAATGTGATTTCAATTTCCATTAAATCTTTCAGGTTTGGTCATGAAACAATTTATATAGTTGAACCAGGTTATAATATATGTTTTATAACTCACCCATGGTTCTGGAATTCTTTTTTACTCATTGTTCTAATTTATAAGTCAAATTTATGTTGTTATTATCAAAAACCCTCCTAAAAGATCTAAACGAACATTATTAATGTTTAAAATTATGAATCATCCTCATAGAAAACATCAAAATGATAAATTGTATAATTTATGGGACTAGAAATATGTATATACCATTTCATTCCGATTCTGTAGTTTCACTTCCAATCGACAATAATGTCCTCCATGAACCAATCATAGAAATCATGTAAGGAACTCACCCAAAATCAGTGCAAGGAGAAAAATACTAACAATTAAAAAGTGAAATAATTATATGAATTGATCATATAATATGTTATAAAAATAAAAAATTTTCTTTAAAATATTAATAACACTCTTTTAACTATTATACAAGAGTTTTAATCATGTTAGAAGTAAGACAAACCGGAGGTAAGGGAATTCTTAACCCGATTTCTATTCTTTGGGTGAAGCTTCTAATTCATTATTTATGTGCCATTTAAATTGTTTGTGTTATGGGTTATGTTTATTTTCTGTTTTATTATGTGTATTTAGATTATATATACATACTCCATCCACTCAATTAAGTCTCTCTTAAATTGTAAGCTATTTATAAGGTTCATTTCATTAAAAATACTCTTTTTAAAATTCAGTTTTACGAAATTCCAAAGTAATGTTTTTATGGATTTATTCATGTTGAATGATTATGTTTTGGTTCTTGGGAATTTTTTATGATGAAGTTTGGGACCTATATTTCCCCCCAATGCATTGGGTATGTGTATGTTGGATGTCGGCCCTATGGTTACTTCAAATGTAAATGCGATGGTTACACAATGTACTGTAGCCGTGATGGTTACAGATTATAAGGTAGATAAGAATGGTTAAAATATTATTCATGTAATGCCCAAGATACCTCTATGATTATATATTTTTTTTCATGTTTTCTGTGGATCTTTTTGGAATCTCATGTTACACAAAGTATTTATATAGGAGTGACAAGAAAGTATTCTGAAAATGTTTTCATACGTCACGAGTATTCATGGACTAATGTGTTATTTCCTTCTTTTTCATACCTTACTGTGTGTTTGTGCTCATCCCATGTTTCTGAATGATTTTTCACAGGTTAATGGATGTTTAATAAAGGGAAGTTAGACACGTTAAATGTCGAAGAATTGTCAATAAGTCTGGTTTTATGTTTTAATGTTTTATATTTTGAAAAAAATGGAAACTCTTTTTATGGTGTCCACTCTGTAAAAATGTGTAATGTTATGAATGTTTTTTCCTATTTATCTAAATCTGTAAACTTGAAAAGATCCTCAATGTAAAAGGAAGTGTTTTCTTGACTAAACTCATGATTATGTATTTAATAAGGTCGGGTCTTTATAGTTTGTATCAGAGGGATGGTTTAGATAACTTTAGGGGTTAGGGTGATGTTAATAAAACACAATAAATGATTTTCACTCTATTTTTTATTTGTTATTGCATTTAAAGATTACCATATTACTTCATCTAATATTTTTTTGTTCATAATGGTTATATGTAGAAAGAACTGGGATTCTGAAGAGGAGATGCACTGACAGAATGACATCCTTCTAGAACTACAGCCCAGAATCATAGGGATTGGAACCGAGCAGTTTGTGACAGTAATGGCTCAGCTAACGCAGGCAATTAATGATGCTGGAGTCCATGCAAGAGAACCAATATAGGTACAACAATGGAACATGATAGTTGTAGAACATTTTATGAGACAACATCCTCCTCCATTCAATGGACCTTATGTCCTAGTAGCAGCTGAAGGATGGATCAAAGCCCTTGAAAAGATATTCGATGTTATGGGATGTTGAGACAATCAAAAGGTAAGTCATTCCATTTATCGTTTGGAAGGGGAAGCTGATCAGTGGTGGTCAATGGTAAGGAATATTATGTGTAGAGAGGGTTTTGATGCCTTAGTGTGGGATGAATTTAAAAGTCTTTTCTTTGAAAAATATTTTTCTAAGGTTCTTCGACTTAGAAGGGAGATGTAATTCCTTGAATTGAAATAGAATCATGAAGATTCAGTGGCCGTCTATGAAGCGAATTTCACCCAATTAGCGAGGTCTACTCCAAATCTTATTCTGGATCTAGATAGGAAAATCAACTTCTTTTACTCAGGATTGAAGCCAAGGTATCTAAGGGTGTTGGCCTCTCGTGAATTCAAAAGTTATGAGAAACTTGTCTGATGTGCTGAGAGGTTAGATATGGAGTTTTCTGATGATCACTTGCATTTTGAAAACAAAGAGAAGAATAGGTCTAGTTGGCAGGAAATGGGTAAGAATCAACCAAAGAAACCTGTTGGTAAGAAAATCCAATTTTTAGTTTGTGAAAATTGTGGCAAAAAACACCCTTGGGAATGTCTTAGCAAATCTAGGATGTGTTTTAAAGGTAGAATTTTTGGACATATGCCCTGATATTACAATGAAAATGATCATAATACTAATACTGATAAACAGACTATAAAGTGTTTTAATTGTGATGAGATGGGTCAATATGAAAATTCTAACCCAAATAGAGATCCTAATGATGCAAAGAAGTCGTACTACAAGCAGAAAGGTGTAGTGAGATCCTTTGCAACCACATCAGTAGATGTCGGGCAATCTAATGAAGTTGTATCATGTACATTTTTTGTTCACTCATATTTTTCTAATGTTTTGTTTTAACGGGGTCTACACATTCCTTCATCTCAGAGAAATTTTCTTGCAAATTGGAAATATAACATCAACAAATGAGCCCCACAGTTGTTGTTAAAACACCAGGGAGAAATGGTATATTAAAGAGGAGTTATAAGAATATTTCTATTGTGGTATCTTTAAAGACATTACCTTCAAACCTCGTTGTTTTAACCTTAGTCGAGTTTGATGTTATTCTGGCAATGGACTGGCTTTCTGTTTATCATGCTTAGATTGACTGTAGAGATAAATAAGTTGTTTTTCAGAAAGAGTTTCAGTTTGTATACAAGAATGAACCCATAAAATTGATAACATATCAGGAAGCTGAGAAACTATAGAAAGATGGAAATGAATGTTATCTTGCTCATATTGATTAAAACAATGGAACTATTCAAATTAATTTAGTGCCAGTGGTAAATGAATACCTTGATGTTTTTCATGATGAGTTACCATGTGTTATACCTGACCGAGAAGTCAAATACACAATTGACTTAGTTCTTGATGCTAAGCTAATTTCAAACCCCGCATATCATATGGCTGCAATAGAACTTCTTGAATTGAAAAATCAGTTGCAGAATTTGATTGATAAAGCCTTCATTCGTCCTTGCACATCACCATGGGGATCCCTTATTTTGTTTGTGAAAAAGAAATATGGTTCCATGAGACCTTTTTTTGATTATAGAGATTTGAATAACTTCACTGTTATAAAAAGTTTCCTTTGCCTCATATTGATGACTTGTTCGATCAGATCCAAGGAGCTCAGTACTATTCCATGATTGACATGAGATCCGGATACCATCAGCTGACGGTGAAGGAAGATGAAATCCCAAAAACAGCCTTTCATACTAGATACGGGCATTATGAATTTGATGTTATTCCATTTGGATTTACTAATGCACCTATTGAATTCATGAATATTATAAATAGAGTATTTCATGAGTTCTTGGATAAGTTTGTGGTTGTATTTATTAATGACATTCTGGTATTTTCTAAAAATATTAAGGACCATGAAAACATCTAAGGGTTGTTTTACAAACATTAAAAGAAAAGAAACTATATGGAAAATTCAGAAAGTGTGATTTTTGGTTACAACGGATTTCTTTTCTTGGGAACATTGTAAATTAGGATGGAATAATTGTTGATCCTACCAAAACAAAAGTAGTTGATGAATGGACAAGACCCACAAATGATATAAAGATTCGTAATTTTCTGGGCTTAGCAAGTTATTCCCAATGGTTTGTTAAGAACATTTCACAGTTATCTAGCCCAATAACTAAGTTAACGCATAAAGGGGATAAATTTTTTTAGAAAGAGGAATTTTATGTTTTTTTAAGAACTGAAGCAGAGATTGGTGAATTATCTAGTTTTGGCCTTACCTTCCTAGAATGGTGAGTTTTTAATCTACAGTGATGCTTCTTTGAAGGTACATGGTTGTGTTTTGATGCAGAATGATCAGGTAATTTCCTATGCATCGAGTCAACATAAACCTCATAAGCTAAATTACCCACACATGATTTGGAATTTGCAGCTGTGGGTTTTTCATTGAAAAGATAAGGGAATCATCTATACGAAACCAAATTCCAAATATATACTGACCATAAAAGTATAAAGTATATATTCACTCAAAAGGAATTTAACATGAGGTAGAGAAGATGGATTGAACTGATAATGGATTATGACTGCAAGATCAATTACCATCCTTGAAAAGTTAACTATGTAGAGGTTTCCTTATGTCGGAAACATCATGAATCATTATCCATGCTATATTTGGAACATGATCCCTTGATTAAGGATTTGATGAGTTTTGGCTTCGTAGTTATTGGTGAAAGGAATAAATCTGTTTTGTTTCTGGTTTCACTATAGTCTTTGTTGTCAGAAAAAATTAAGCAAGCATAGAAGGATGACCGTGAGCTATAGAAAAAGGTAGAATTGGTTAAAATGGGTATGTTTCCAGAATTTAACCTTTATAATTATTATGTTTTAAGATATGGAAAATGGTTATGTGTGCCTTGTGATTCCTAGATGAAGAATGAATTGTTATGTGATGCTCATAGATGTCAATTTTCTATTCATCCTGACAGTACTAATATGTACAGAGATCTTCGAGAGTACTATTGGTGGGATGGAATGAAAAGGGATATAGTTGATTTTACCATGAAATGATTGACATGATAGTGGGTTAAAGAAGATAGGAATTTTCCGAAGGGGATGCTTCAGCCTTTTCCGGTGCTAGATTGGAAATGGGAGATTGTAACCATGGACTTTGTGGTGGGACTACCAAATACTTGTCAAGTTAAAAATGCAATTTGGGTTATTGTTTATTGGCTGACAAAACCTGCATATTTTATTTCTATTCGAGATATAATGTATTTGGATCAAATTTCTCGATTGTACCTCAAAGATATTGTCAGGTTAAATGGAGTTCCTCTTTCCACTATATCTGATTGGAAACCCAGATTCACTTTTATCTTTTGGAAGGGACTTCCGAAGTCTTTGGGAACAAAGATAAATTTCAGGACAACTTTTCATCCTCAATCAGATGGGTAGTCAAGAAGAACAATTCAATTTTGGAGGACCTACTTCGAGCTTGTTCAATGGACTTCCAGGGAAGTTGGGTTCAACATCTTTTTTAGTTGAGTTTTCTTATAATAATAGTTTTCATTCCAGTATTCAGATGGAACCTTTGGAGGCTTTGTATGGGAAGCTGTTTCAAACTCTAGTGTTTTGGGATAAAGTCAGTGAAAGAAAGTTAATGAGACTATAATTAGTTAAAGAAGTGGATGAGATTGTGAGGATGATCCAGCAGCACATGAGGAAAGCTCATAGTAGGCAGAAAAGTTATGCAGATAACAGAAGGAAAGACTTCTCTTTCGAGGTAGGTGACTATGTTTTCATTAATGTCTCTCCTTGGAAATGTGTGATTCTTTTTGGTAAGAAAGGAAATCTAAGTCTACGGTTCATCTGTGCTTTTGATATCTTGGAGAAAGTTGGAACAGTTTCATACCGCTTAGCTTTGCCCTCGAGTTTGTTTCAGGTACACAATGTGTCTCATGTTTCGATGTTGAGAATGTATGTGCCCGATCCATCACATGTCTAGAGCCCAGAAGCAGTTCAGCTAGAAGAGAACCTTTTTTATGAAGAGAAACCAGTTTAGATTCTTGATCGAAGGGAACATGTATTTCGGAATGAGGTAATCCACCCGGTAAGGGTTTTTTGGAGAAACCACATGGTTGAAAAAGCAACATGGGATTCCGAAAATACTATGAGAGAAAAATACCCTCAGTTGTTTAATAAATAAATAAAACTGCGGGGATGCAATTTCAAGAAGGATAGGATAATGTGAAACCCCGTGTTTTTTTAAAAATAAATGGAAATCCATTGAACTTTTTTATGTATATATATTTTTAAATATCCTTTAAAACATATCTTTTCCATTTCTAGGTTTTGAATTTCAAGAAACTGTCATCTATAATTGTGTTTAGTATGTTATCTGGAGTTTCTTATAACCAACTCATTTTTTTGTGAATAGTAACACACCCTTATGAATAGTAATATGACCCTAATGAATAGTAAATTTTATTATTATTTTATTTTCTTATTGCTAAAAGATAACAACATATAGGTTAATTTTTCATTGTGATAAAGAAGTAGTTGTAGAATAAGAACTGTTTATTTTTTAATTTAGTATGATATTATTTAAAAATTAAAATAATAATATTTAGAAAATTCTTTTCATATAATGGACTTAGTTTTTGAAATTTACAAATTGTTAAATGGTTAGGGTGAATTTTGGGAATTTTTCTGAAACAGTTGATTTTTAGGTGAATAGTAAAAAAATACAGTTTTTAGTTTCAGTGTATTAATGACATCATTATTGATATAATAATGATGTCATTAATCTGGTCGACTTGTGTATAGTTAATTAATACGTGAGGTGTCCCATGTGGCTTATACCATGTTCAAATACCATAGGAAAGCCCATGGTTTTGTAAATACCACTCATGAGGTGTCCCTTGAAAATTATTATAATAATCCCTCACTTTTCCTATAAATACAAACTCCTCCCTTCGTTAAACTCACTCCCAATTCTCCTTAAACTATGATATGTCCTATTAACATTCATAGTATCCCTTAGAAGGTTTTCTAAAACCCACAAGGTCCCAACCTTCATGTTCTAAGGGTTACTCTACAAGGTATGAAAATTCTCAATTTTTTTCTTTTTTCCTTTCAAATTCTCTTCTATGTGTTATATCTTTCATGTTTCCATAAAATGTTCTTATTTTATTCATATTATTAGTCTAATATATATTATGATTCATTTCTGGATGGGTTACCCTTGGCCCCGGTATTTTTAATAATTTATAAAACCATGTTGTGTAGCCAGTACACTGCTAAATTTTTTATAAGAGATTTCTCACTTTTTCATTTATTTTGAGTTTCTTCCAATTTTTTTTTCCATTTATCCTTAACCAAGAGGAATTAAAACTCCATAAACCATGTATACTCTGGATTTTATCATGTTTATGAAAAATTACTCATCATTATTCTTCTCCTCTCCCACTTATTTAAATAATAAAAAACATTGTCTGTTTGTGTCGAGTTATCGACATCGTGGACAAAGTGATTTCAATTTCCATTAATTATTTCATGTCTTGTCATGAAAAAATTTATATGGTTGAACCAGATTATAATATATATTTTATGACTCACCAATGGTTCTGTAATGCTTTTGTTCTCATTGATCTAATTTATAAGAAAAAATGAGGTTGTTATTATCAAAGAACCACCTAAAATATCTAAACGAACATCATTAATGCCTAAACTTATGAATCATCCTCATATAAAACATCAAATTGATAAATGGTATAATTTATGGTACTGAAAATACGTAAATACCATTTCATTCCGATTTTGGATTTTCACTTCCTATTGACTAGAATGTCCTTCATGAACCAATCATAGATATCATGTAAGGAACTCACCCAAAATCAGTTCAAGGAGAAAAATACTAACAATTAAAAAGTGAAATTATGATATTTAACGATCATATAATATGTTATAAACATTAAAATTTTTCTGTAAAATATTAATAACACTCTTTTAACCATTATATAGGAGTTTTAAACAAGTTGTATGTAAGACAAACCCAAGGTAAGGGGATTCATAACCCGATTTCCATTCTTTTGGTTAACATTCTAATTCATTATTTATGTGATATTTAAATTGTTTTTTTGATGGGTTTGACTTATATTATGTTTTATTATGTGTATTTATTATATATATACCTACTCCATCCACTCAATTATGTCTCTCTTAAATTGTAAGATATTTATAATTGACTTTTCATTAAAAATCCCCTTTTTAAAATTTAGTTTTATGAAATTCTGAAGTAATGTTTTAATGGATTTATTAATGTGGAATGATAATGTTTTGGTCCTTGGGAATTAGTTATGATGAATGTTGGGACCTATATTTCCATCAAATGAATTGCGTATGTGTATGTTGGGGGCATAATTCTTTAATGGTGGGGATAATTGTCACACTAAGTTTCTCATGTCTTGGTTTTGATCTTGTTTATTTGAAATGACCAATAAATTACATGGTTTTGGGGTGATATTAATGACATGTTTTGAAATAAAATATTTTTTTAATCATCTTACCATGGTTTCATATATATTGTTTTGGTGTTTTTGGAGAAAAGGGTGTTTACATCAAAATTCGGGCCAATCGTTAGACTATTTCTAGATTTAAAAACAAAATACGATTCTTTTATAAAACCATATTTTTCATCAATTTTCACCCATTACACTTCCCACTTGGACAATTCTATCCAATTTAAATAACCATATCCTTTTGGACCCCCTAGGAATTTATAATCATTGTGGATTTGATTTTTTATTCTTGTATTGGGCCATCCCATTTCTAGTTTAAAAAAATAAATGGTTTATTTTATATTTTATTGAATTTTATTTGTGATTAAACCTCTAAATCGTGCCCAAGAACCCTAGGAACACCCCTAGGTTCCATTTTCCTTGTTTGTAGTTAATCTTAGTTGCATATTATAGGTAAATTTCTCAAGGATTCTCAAATCATCTAGATTTGGAATGGTAATTTGTTTCATTCATGAATCATCCAATTTTTTTCTCTTCACGCCCAAATTCTATTTCCATGTTTCATATAGACATTAGGAGTCTCTCAAAGATGTTCCAAGATATTACCTTACCTATTAGGGTGTACATATAAGGGAAGATGACATGTTCTCTAGTTTCCATGGTAAGATTCCTTCTCATTTTCCTCCCTCTTCCTTCTCATTACACATTCGTTGGGTTTTCTCTTCTATGATGTTCATGAACATCATAGGGTTATTATATACCATGATTTTAGATGGTGTTATTTTTCATTTAGGGATGGTATTCATAGATCTAGAGTGTTTGGAGCTGTGGCTAGTGATATCAAGTATGGAGTTCCTTTCCACCACGGTTTTGAGGTAGGATATCACATGAGAATTTCTTTTGGATTTATTTTTCATAATTTCTATTTTATAATTACCTCATATATATTTTATTTTTGTTGTTAAGTAGTTGGATAATATTTATGGTGTCTAAAATGGTTGTCTAAGCTTTATTTTGGGAAACTTCGTGTTGTTTTTTAATAAACATTGACACCACTTGAATACATAAATGTACCCATAGCTTACACACCTAGTTTATAGTATTTTGAACATAGCTCAGCATGTTATATAAATTTATGGAATGAAAATGATATTTTATCTCTTTTAAAAGGCTTAAATTAAGTTATTTTTTTAAATACCTTGTCATGTGTTCTGTAAATTTCTCGGTTGATTTTTATGTGCTTAAAGAGATTTAAAATTAATTTTTGGGATTTATTAATACATTTTTAGTATGAATTTTTTATTTCAGTTTCCTTTTATTCCTTTATAAATTAATTTTGGTTTTAAAAACAAATGGGTTTTGGTGGTAAACATGTTTTGGCCCGAGTTTCTGAAAAATGGCATGTGTGGCATCCTTATAGAAATGGTCATTCATTAGATGTGTAAAATTAATGTTTTAAGGGATTAATTAATGTTTTTATATACTTCAAGAAGTTTTTATACACCAATTTATTAAAATTGAAATTTTTTCCTTTTGAAAATATGTTTTTTTTAGGAAATGATTAATGTCCTATTTTTCATTTTTTTTCTAAAAATAGATTCTATGTGTATTTCATGTTGTATCATTTGGGGCCATTTTATGGTCCAGGATGTTGATTTATTAAATGGTTTTGAGGCTTCCAAGTCTGTTTTTATATGGTATGGGTGGGTATTTTCCCTGAAAATAACATTTTTATTAATTTTTTTGTTCATGTCCTTGTTATACATTATGAAATTATTTTATGAAAATGTTCAATATTTATTGATTTGTGAGTGAAATTTGAGACATGTGTGTGGTTGGATTGATGTGTGTATGATTTTTAAATGTAATATTAAATATAAAATAGTATATTATATATGTGGATCATTATTGTGAAAAAAGGGATGACCCAGGTATCTAGTGGGGAGGACGTGTTTTAGTATGCTAGTGATTTGGATGGGTTTTTTTGCATGTTTCATGTTACATGTTTGATGATGAAAACACTAAAAAACTATGATTTTGGTGATGTTGGGGACCACTATGTTATAGACGATTCTCTTACTAGTGGATCATATTCAAGAGAATGGATATTGGTTATGAGTACTTTTACATCGAGATACAAGGTACCAAGGGTCGACAACGAACTAGTGCCTAGGGGTATTCCTGTGACTTGTTCTAATTGGATAATTTTTATTCACTATCGACATATGGTGTCTTTAGATGGTAATTTGAGCATCGAGTGTGTTGTATTTAAAATTTTACATTATTTAAAGCATCCCTCTTAAAAAATCATTTTGATTTTGCAAATCATTGAAAAATTGTTACTATAAATATTTTTTTAACAACTATCATGTTTTTGTCCTGTAATTCTTATTTATTGTAACCTCATTTAGAATAAATGTTTTATATATTGTATCTCAAACATGAAATTGATGTTTGTTTTATTTTAATGATCATGCATTGGGAATAGATTATAAATCTAACCTACTGAGTTTTAATACATATTCTTATAGTTATATTCTATTTTTAGCCATTATGTTGGTTTCAGCTAGTGTTTGGTCACATTGGGTGATGAGTATTCATTGTGTTGAAGAGTGAGTAGCGGTGTCACATGGTGTTACTTTGGTAATTTGGTTTGGTAGGATGGTTGTTATGTTTCGTTGAAGATTTGGTATCTTGTAGAAATAATATTCAGTTCAATTTTATATAAATGTATGATGGGTTGTCCATTTTTTCTGCTTCTTAAATCATGAATATAATTGTGATAAATATTTTTCTTGAGTACTATGTTGATGCTTGAAAATATTTTCCAGCCTATGGGGATCAGGACCACCATTCGAGCAATGCCATGGATCAGATCGGGTGCCCATTTTAGGGTCTACCTAAGCTAGTTCGTGACACACAGAATATAGACAGACTATTTCACCTATATACATGGCTCCAAATTTCTCCCCTGATAATGTCTCTTATAGAAATAATAAATTATGCTTCTTTTGTCACATGATCTGCTAATACCAAAATATCAACATTCTTATGACCCATCATCAAGAGAGAAACCATAAATAAAATACATATAAATGTCACCCACTTCCATTCTATAATGGGAAATGGCTTCATTAAACCCCTACAACATTGATTCTTCACCTTCATCTTTTGAAATGTTATTCATCGTGTCACGGGCCCTTCTAGCTCATTTGACATGATTAACCCCAAAAATCGTCATCATATGTCCTAGAACATTTTGGTCACACATAGCTTTACTAGCAACTTTGAGGCAAAAAATTCAAGCATCTTCTCTGACTACATTCACATAACAACAAAAACAATATTCAAGACGTAGATGATGATATCTCCATCAATGTATCGATCTAAAGGTTCCTCCCCACTATCAATGATTTATCTCAGGTAAAAAACTGTAGATCCTCATATATAATGTACATTGCATGTCGAAAGAGTGTAAAATATTTTAAAACCAATAAAAGGGTCATCTTCTCATGACTCTCCTAAACAACACCACGAATTTCATCTAGTAAAGTCATCATCTTTCACATAGCACTAGACTCTTGAATATATAGAGTTTGACTATTCTTGCATAGAACAACAATAACATTGGTTCCATTCTTTTGAATATATTCTATTTCAAAATAAAATGAATATATACTCATCCCATGTCCACCACAAGAGATTCAATATCATTGGGAAAAGACATACCATAAGCTCTTATGAACAATATACACTATAAACCATTAACCCAATAGATAGTGCTTCCAAAAACATAAAAATAAAAATGACTACTACAAACACAAGGATATTCATAGGGCACTTTCATTCACGTGGCCTGAAAAGATGATATCTATACACCATAACTCAATTTCCATGCATCATCACTACTCCAAGATCAATCCCAAAAGCATCACAAAACACCCTATACTCTTATCCTTAATAAGCTAAGATCATGATTCATGCTGATAAAAAATGACTCATTAAATACATGAAATAATTCTCCCATGTTTTTTAGCATTAAAAATTATTCCCCTTATTGGTCAATACCAAAAGGGGTTCTAAAAAATTGAAAAATTCATTGAAGAAACAATGGTAATAAGAATCTATTCCCCTAAAACAATGCATAACAAAAAAAGTTCATCAGATACTACAAAAAAACAACTTCCCAATCAATCTATAGGTCAACTAAGACACCATCCTCTAGGATGATGTGACCCATGAATTATACTAATTCGATCAAAAACTAACACATCGATAGCTTGGTGTATAAATTAAGTTCTCTAGGTGTAACCAAGATGATGTAAAAATGTTGCGGATGATCATAATGAGTATTATATTACAACAATATGTCATCTAAAAACACTACAAAGAACTGATCCCGATAATAATGTAAAATTTGGTTCACCATGGACATTAACACTGTTAGTGAGTTCATTAACCCAAAAGGAATTAAGAATAACTCATAATGGATATACCTACATCTATATGTAGGTTAATGTATATCATATGGTTTAAATATCTACTATTGATACTATAATATCAATTTAATCTTGTAGAAAATTGGAGATCCTCTCAACTAGTCAAATTCATCATTGATATTTGTTATATGTTCCAGGTTCTTTCAGAGTCTTCTGGTTCAGTTTTCGGTAATGAACACATAATCAAAAAGTCTTGTCAGCATTTTTTTCAAATAGGAAATGTGAACCCAAAGTTTTTGTACTAAAATGGATAAATAACATATTCTCAAACTCATCCAATTCAGTATTTAGAAATTTAAGCTTTTTTGTGATATTGTGTATATTTCAATGGAAATTGGCTCATCCCTCATCATTAGATCAATTTTATATCCATGTTTACCTGAGGTGGAAAAATTATGATGTTATTCAGAATCACCTCTTGGAACATGTACACCACAGGATGAATGACATCATGCTTTACACCATTATCATATATTAAAAGGCTAGAAACACGGGTGGGGATCTCAAAAAGTTTCTGATGAACTGGCCCTACACAACCCATAATGATGTCTCACACTCCCATGTGTAGATAATTTTCTCCGTAATGAGAAGTAAAAGGAAATGTCTTATGGTTAAAGTCAATGTGATCACATAATGCTACAGACTAGTGAACACCCATAAATAGGTCAAAGCCTGACATGTCAGGGATGTAAATATCCTTACCAAAATGATACTCCACAACCTCCAGAGAACACACCTTGGACAAATATATGTTTCTCAACCGTACTTGCAAAGGTGTTTCTGTCGTTATAACCCCACTAACGAAATCCACCCCCAGGCTAAACCCATTCACATGTTTTGATGATATAAAATAATGAGAGGATGTTATATCAAATAATTCACTAGCTATCATATAATATACAAGAATAGAACATCAAACAATAGGTGGTTCGGCATCACTATCCCCATATTTAGGCTAAATTTCATGAAAATTTACTGCCCCTCATTCCTTATATCTCCATATCTACTGCCTCAACCACCAGGTCCAGTAGAACACATGATTCTTGAATGATATGGTGTAGATGATATACTTCCCACACTCTAATTCCTCTTATCTACTACATCTTTACATACCTATCAATGGTTCCTACAAAACTTTTGTAGATGTACCATCCTTCTTCTAGAACGTCACACTACTGATTTTTAATGAAATATTCAAAAATAGTGTCCCATCCTACCTCATTGGAGAAAAATAATTCGGGTGATATCATGTGTAACTAATCCCTCCAATTGTATTCTCTTCCTTCCACTATTCTGGTCAACATTATCAAAGTAATGTTTCCTAACCTCATATAAAATACCCCTGATCATCCTTCAGAAAGCATATATCCCCCATCCGAAGCCTCCCTCAAGACCACCACAGTGATGAGATATTAATCCACCACCTCAAAAAAAAAAATTAATTATAAGTTTTCAACATGATGGATAATATTAAATTTCTGAATTGTATGTAACATTCATGAAATAATAATATTATCTACTACTAATGTGGGTGATAAGAAAACTAGGTCTATAATGTGACTATGATATTCTATCACTGACATGCTCCCCATAGTCAATGAAATTAATTCATCTACTCTATCCTACCTCAACATCTCTCGATATAAGTTCTCCATATACATATCCAAAAATTTATTTCCATAACATCCTCAATTCCAACCATGTTTGGCCCTAAACATCCCACCAATGATGCATTGATCCTTGCAACATGTAATCAACCAACTTGACCTTCAATTTATTGATGTTTTTAAATGGACATATATATTCAAGATGGAATAAATCTAGAAATATTCTTCCTTAGGTACACCCTCTATAGTAAATATTGGTGGCTTATGCATCTAAAAATTCAATGGAAGGTTAGAAATAATATTAATTACCCACGCAAGGTCTCTCTCCATAAATTTTATAAATTATGTAATTTTCTCACAGTACTGCACTCCTCCCCATATTTTAGAGTCTATTACCAAGGAGTGAGTTTTTATCATCAATATTGGGGAGACTATAATCACATTATCAAAGTATAAAAATAGAAAAAAAAAGTGAAATAAAAAATTATAAAATTATATAACCAAATCCAAAACAATAAAAAAAATTACATAATGACCAAATCATGAAATACAATATGCATAACTAAATTACAGTTATATCATGCCAATAAATTAAACCTATTAATATGAAAACCTGAAAAAAAAAATTTGAAACTAAAATCTTCCATGTGGGTACCAAATCCATGTAATTTTTACTGATCTATATTCTATCCAATATCAGTTGTATAACATAGGTCCATTTAACTTAACCTACAAAAATGCATTTAATATATTTGGGTACAGATCAGGCATCCCATGTAGGTTGTGAGTACAACTCAGTAGACCCCCACAAATGATGACTAAAACAATATCCCAAAAAAATTGTGTGTAGTTGTATAAATAATAAATTCAATATATAAAATAAAATATTTATTTTTATTCGTGTAATTTATTTAACCACAAAACCCACTGGTTGTTGAGGAATCACGAACTCTCAAAACTTGCTTCGGTCTATGCCATATTATGTACCATACCTATAATAACCCTTCAATTCGTACCATAATATTAAATAATTTTAAAGAAAAAAAATAAAATCATTACATAAAGAGGATTTAAATTTTTAGTTTCCATGGTAAATTACGACCGCACATAACACTTACAAAATATAACATAATCATGTATTTAATTCCTTATTCTATAACTCCTTATTTTCCGTTAGGTTCCCCTTATTACATGTATTAACCTGAGGATATAAATTATTGAAGGGGTGTGATAAAATCATAATAAAAGGATATATAAGAAAATGAAATAATATATAATGGGGTGAGCATAACATCATAATAATAATCACAATAGGAATCATTTTATAAATTAATGGAATGTGGTACTGAAAAAAATGAAACATCATGTATTAGTGGTCAACTACCACACATAGTTGTGATCAAATATAGCATAATGTTCACACCTATTACAATTTTTCATGAGATAAATCGCATTACCTAGTCCATTGTATGTAAATATAATAATGGGATCACCCATCACATCATAACATTTACATTGCTCCATATTATTCTAGGTGAACCTGTGACATCAAAACATTTATTGTATCAAGCATGACACATAAAAAATATATCAATATTAAATATAAAATAATACATTTAAAGAAATTGATTTCATTTTAGAAATCATAAATTGAAAAATATTGGGTTCCAAAATGAATGAGTGAATAAAATTCATGATATAAAAATCATCAACATTGTGTGAAGAACATAAAATAACGATAAGTAAAAGGTGATTTTTTTTGAAAGAAGGTATATTTTGGAAAACAAATTATTTCCATAATCTCATGTATAGAATATGTATATAATAGAAAATGTATAATTATAAACTAATAAACTATATTTATGTAATATCCATGTTTAAAATTGTGTGAAATATGGAACCCCCATTGAAAGAGAGTTGGGTTTAAGATTTCCACATTCCTTGTGTCTGAAAGGTTCCTTCACCTTAATATCTTGTATAATAAAATTGGATTAATTAATTATAAATCAATAAAATTTCATATATTAATTTTATTCATTACAATATTAATAAGTTAATTTATGGGACTTTTGAGGAGTCATTTTATTTAATTTTGTTGTTCATGAGAATTTATTTTCATAGTTTTCAGGATCAGTTCAACTGTATTAATGAATGAAATTTGTCTTAAATGAGGAAAAATTTCTATAATTGTTATTATATTTTATTAAATATCTTACATAAGCTTAAATTACATTATTATTGTTTTGGTTATATGTTATGAGTATGAATCACTAGATAAATGTTAAAGTGGATCGTTAATTTTTCCAGCTTTTCAATCACAATAAACTCATTTTGGTCTATCCTTTAGTATTATCTATATAATTTATTTATAGAACATAAAATTTGTTATAAAATAAATGTTACAATATTTTTTATCCATTATAATATGGTTTTTAACTTAATTGTATGTTTTAATGTAAAATGATATTCCATTGCCCAGAATGTCCTAAATTAACACATCACTCGCGACGATTTCATTTATTGTATAAAAGAGAGATATGAAGGGAGGATTTTATTGGTTTAACATCCATTAATATGGTAATACTATAAAATATCAAACATAATGTGGTTATAATGACATTTTTACAAGATAATGTGTGGATTATTAAAAAAATAGAAATGAAATTAAAACAAAATTAAAAGAAAATGGATGGGGATTTTACCTCTTGGATTTTCCATCATTTAGAACCACCTTAGAGAAAGGTTATGGAATTTTGGTGAGTCAAAGAGATATTGGATGTGGGGAAGGGTTTAGGGGAGATTATTTGGTAAAATTTTGGAAACGTTCAATTATTGACTTGAGGTATTTATAGTGGAGGAGATGGGTGTTTATATATTATTATTTGAACTAGTTTATTATTTTGGTTCATAATAATCAATACATTGATCATTGTTGTAAAAAATATTGAAATAAAGATGGAATTTTTGATTTTATGGTGCTTAAATTACTGATGAATCAATTAATATTACATTTAGCTTATATTATATATATACCCTAAATAACCCCACATGATGTATCAAGAGATTTTCTCGAAGAATCTTCCCATATACTCCAGTAATAGAAGATTAAATCAATTGGGTTACAGTGATCTCACCACATAGTATTTTTATATACATCTCTACTTTTGGTTTTTTGGGGCTTACATTCCATGGTTCAAGAAAACTAGAAACATATAAAGGAAATCTAAGAACCAGACTAAAATTAGACTTTTTCAATAATTGATTGAATAGTAAATGTAACTTTTACAACTACATTTTCTGGATTCACTACTATAGTAGTGATGGAATAAGACGTATTTTTATCCTTTTTTGTGGATGATGACACTCATTACCCTTGAGAACTCTAGTTTTAGTGCACTGGCTTGCATATTTCTCTTGCTTGATATAGTTTCATCATATCACCATGGGTTGTGATCTCCATTAATCAAGCAAATTTTCCTAATTCATCAAGTATTTCCAAAATTAATGGGCTTGGTCACCCTCTCTCCCATAATTAAAGAATTTAAATTTCCCTTTAAGGAATTTCCCCTGATGCATCATCCACATTTTGGACATGTGGGTGGTTGAGTTTTCATTCCACCATTATTACCAGAACCTCCAGATTGAAACAACATATTTAATTTCCTATAACCATATCAATGTGACCATTAACCAAAATTCATCTAGACATTTATATCACATCGTAAACTTCTACAAAACTCTTAAATTCATTATCTATATGATCCTTTTGATATTTTGGTTTTAAACCACTAATGAAGAAGTCAATTTCTATATCATTGTAGATAAAAACCCCCAAATCACACATTTAAGGATTTAGGAAATTTTATTCATATTCCATGATAGATTATTTCTCCTTTTTTATCTCTATAAATTATTTGTCCATATTTTATGACGAATTTTATTGATATACTGGTAAATAAACATTATCTTAAAGTATTCCAATTGTATCTCTTCAATTTCATCCCTTAGATTGGTGTTCTTAATTAGTATACTCAATTAGTCTGTCTTTACATCTAGATGATTAATGAATAGAGTCACTTTATCTATTATGAAAGAGTGAATTACAAAAAATATCTTCTCCACCTAGTCGACCAACTATTCTGTGATTACTAGATAAAAAGATCCACCAAAATCGTTGCCCATTTCCACATAAATCAATCAATAACTAGTTTCTCCCTCTTTAGTGAATGCGAAAGTTACACATTATTTATGTTATTGTTCAAAACCTAATAAAACTAGGTATAAATCTCCTTTAAATTTTGATCACCATCTCCCAAGGCACGAAGGATGTCATTCAGGTAATCAATGCATTTTCTCTTACATGGTTTGTTTGACTTGTTTCCCCTGGTTCCCACCATTTTCAAAAATAGAAATCAATAGAATAAAACATTAGTCAAAATTTCATAAATAAATAATATATTACATTTTTAAATTAAGTCTAAAGGAATATATTTAGGGATCCCTTTGGTTATAATATTTAAAAACAATTCTTCCTGGGTTCATACTTATTTTTAGTCTCATAGTATGTTTTTTCACTTTTTTTCTCTAATTCTAATTCCAAAAATGGACTAAATTGTCCTCTTATACCAACAATAGAGACACTTATTTTATTAAATTAACATTACTTCAATTTAAAGACAAAAAATATAAATTCATTACATAGATGGATCCAAAGGTTTAGTGACATGTGAAAATTAGAACCATACCTAACATTTACAAACTAAAAAATAAAAAAATTATTTATTTCCTGTTTTCCTAGTTTCTTATTTTTTATTGATTTCCCCTTTGTAAAAGTAATAACATGTGGATACATATCCAGAAAGAGGTGATATAAAATCCTAGAAAGCGGATTAATAAGAAAATGTCATAATAAAATATGGGGTGATCATAACATCATTATCATAATCAGGGTAGGAAGCATTATATAATGTCATGGAATGTGGAAATGCATAAAATTGAAACATCATGTCTCAGTGTTCAAATACCATAATTAGTTGTTTAAAATTATAGAATAATTTCATAAAAATATCACATTTCACATTAGATACATCAAATAACCAAATGGATTGAAGGGATATATAATTTCGGGCTCACCCATAACATTATAACATTTACATTGAGCCATATAGTTATGGGAGCACATGTCACATCAATACTTTTACATTATAATGCATGCCACATATAAAATATATCAAACATGAACATAAAATAACCAATGGAAAGGATTGGGTTTCATTTAAAAAATCATACATTCATTAACCTTGGGTTTCAATATTAAAACTAGAATAACATTCTTGATATAATAATAATGAACTTTGAGTGAAGAAGAAACAATATCGAGATATTAAAGGACTGTTTTCATGAAAGATGAGTTATTTTTTAAAACATTGTGTTTGACATAAACTGATTTATGAAAAATTTATATACCAAAAATTTAATATTATGATGAATAAAATACATTTTTGGAATAACCATACTAAAAATTATGTGCAAAGGGAAAACCTAATGAATGTGATTTCAGTTTGAGAATTCCACTTACATTGGGTCCAAAAGATTCCTTCACATTAATATTCTATATAATCACATTAAATTCATTAATTAAAACTCTAGAACAATTCATATATTCATATTACTTTATATTTTTTGGTTCATCTATGGACATTTCGAAGAGTAATAGAATTTAATTTCATCGATCTTCAGGATTCATTTTTTAATTTTTCACGATCAGTTAACTTGTATTCATGAATGAATGTTCCTGTAAAATGAAGATATGTATCCTAAATTTTTATTACATATAATTAATTATCCTCAATTTTCATAATATATATTATAAATAATTTTGTTATATTTTATGAGGATGGATCATTAGATAAATTATAGTTAATATCATTATTTTTGGAGGGTTTTCAATCACAATGAACTTATTTTGTTTTATCGTCTACTTATAGGTGTATATGTTATTTCAATAACATTTTAAAGGTTATAACATAAAATTTCCAATATATTATATCATTATAATAGATTTACTAACATACTTGAGGTTTTTGAAGGAAAATAAAAGTGTATCTCCCACGATGTTGGTAAATTGGAAAATCACATGAGATTATTTTATTCTTGGAATAAAAGATAGAGTGGGGGAGTTTAATGGTGGATATTATTTTAAAATGATATAATGAAAGTATATCAATATTAATAGAGTTCACATTTCATTTGAATAATATTATGTAATGGGAAGAGAAGAATTGAAATGAAATTGATACAAAATTAAAATAAAGAGGAGGATTTTACCTAGTGGATTTTTCCTCCTTAAGAACCTCTTTACTGCATGGTTTTTGTATTTTGGTGATAGAAATAGATCCAAGACATAATTAAGGTCTAGGTTAGTGTATATATTACAATTTTTTTACGGATCAATGCTTAATAGGTGTAAGGACAAGAGGGAATGTGTTGTTGTATTAATTGTGGTGGAGAGGGTAGTTTTCCCCTTATTATATTCATTAGTTTGTTGTGTTGGCTCAATATTATTAATAGATTGAAAATTATGACCAAAAATATTAAAATAATTAATTTATGATTGAAATTATGGTTTTTAAATCAGATATGAATCAATGAGTAGTGCATTTTACATATAATATATATATATACCTTAAAATAATGTATTTTATTATTCACAAAATATTCAAGTATTTCATAAAAATAGAAAAAATTTATGTTGACCATTTTAGACATGTATAATTTAAAAATGAACTCTATTATATTAAAAAAATATATATGATTAATTGATTTCTAGATTAAAGTCATAATTTAATTAGACAATACATATTTTAATGTTATGACTGATTTTATAACACATTAAAAATTTACAATGTCTCATTAAATTATATTAAAATTAGAAGACATAAAAATATTAATAATGTATACAATTTATGAAATTGCATTTTCATTTGAATTATTAAATAAATCTCAAAAAATTTAATTATATATTTACGACATAAAAAATGAAAATAATTATTTATTTATTTCTAAAAAAGTTTTATATACATATTATGATATAATTAAACCATTATTTAATTTATAAGATATCTAAATTTTATTTTTAATTGCATCGGTGATGTTACTATTGATTGGGCCGATTAACTATTCATATGGGTCATATTACTCTTCCCATTTTCATGTTTTTGTTTCATCAGTATATATTTTTTAACTTCAAAAAATATTTATTATTTAATTTATATTACATTTATAAGGGTTTTATTATTTCTTATAAGTGATATTACATTATTTATAATATATGAAATTGCTATAAGAAGGGATAAATTACATTGATAAATGTTTTGGCAGTTAAAATACCATATATTCTATTATAAAATCATTATAAAAATTGTAATTTCATTATAAAATTATATTATTTTTATAACCTGGCTAATAGAAACCCATAACTAATGCCATCTCCTTAGTGCAGAACATTGTTTCCAACACACTGGAAAAATTTGATGCAGTAGTCCCTTTCTGTCATCCATTTATCAATTTATCACTATATTATTTTGATATAGAAAACTATTTACCACACATGAATATCAATATTTATAGCTATGATTTTTTAATTAGGAAAACCATGTCCCACACGTAAATACTAATATTTATCACTTTGGAAATTTGATGCAGCTGACCATATCCCACACACAAATAACAATATTTACCATTATGAGATTTTGATGTCGCATACTATGTATGACACATGAATAAATATATTTTTCACTAGGGGATTTTGATTTAGTAGACCATGTCCTACCCATTAATATCACACAATCACATATATCACAATATCAATTCTTTCCATATATTACAATATCACTTGTACAAAAATATTGCATTAATTAATTAACCAATTAATTAATCCTAAAAAATAATTTCATGTTCACTACATTTCATTAATTAATTTCAAACCTAATTAATAAAATCAATCACATTAATTAATTAAAAAACAAATTAATTAAATTAAATCAATTACAAAATCAAAAAAATCTATTTTAATTAAATGAACAATTAATTAATCCAATTTATGATTTTTGACAATCCAAAAGATTCAATAGTTAGTTAAATAATTAATTAATATGAATTCTTCAATTCCATAATCACAACAATTACCAATAATTAATTCATCATTTAATAAATCCTATTTAATAAAAAAAAATTCTAATAAATAAATAAAAAATATATAATCAATAAAATTACTTGAAATCAATACTTTGGGATGTCAATAATAGACCCCCTACCTCCTGATTAACCATGAATGGTCACCATCTGATGTACCCAATTTGATGCGGGAAAATAAAAATCACGAAGAAGAACATTATCTAGATCTGAATGCTCGATCCTTGACCAATGATTCAAGAACTAAAAATCCTAGGTCTATTTCAAGAAACAGTAATTGATAAAAAAACCCACATTAATGTAGGAATAGTAGAAGGATGGAGAAACTCTTAAATTGGAAAAAATTCATACATTGATAAATGAATATCTATTAATCAGCCCTTTTAATCACATAGAACGAATTTTTGGAGGGCTTAAAATCTATACCTAATCCTCTATAATTCATTGGAATGAGTTTAGGTTTGATTATGAGTGATTTGGGATTAAGACCGGGACGTTCCAATATTTAAAACTAATTTTTATGATAATCAAAATCCCACAAAATGTTTCGTAGGCAAGGGTGTATAGTTTTCAAAATAGTGTGCCTTAACATTGCTTCTATTCGAGGGGATGAACAGTATCTCTCCTAATGGATAAATAGATTTAAAATACATGAACCAACCATTTGAATTCCATCTTATGGGGATCCAAAAAACTTCCTAAAATAGAAATATAATGTTCTAAAAATGGAAAATTGAGTAAAAAAATAATCATGAGGAATATCCATAATTTTTTGGCATCATACAGCACATGAAATTAAATTGTGTGGCATTTGGTATAACATATTTGACCTTTCAAACAATTTTGAATGGTCTATTTCTGAGACATGATTACCTTATGTGAGAGTTGAATAAATTTAATAGTTCGTAGTACATGTTTTTATTAATTCATTAATCTACAATATTTTATAAATCCATAATTTAATGATACATATTTTTATGTCTCGATTCCTATAATTGCAGGATATGTAGTGAAGTATATATTATTTATTTTGAAGCAAACAATATGGTTCATCCTCGAAAAATTCAACATTCTCATGATTTATGAGTTATTATAATCTAGTCATTCTATCCACTAACATTACACTTATAAGATCCAATTCATTTTTCACATGAGGTCGATCCATAATAAGTATGATTCTTTTTTGTATGAAAAAAATTCAATTAAATGGTTTATCCTCTTAGAACGTAAAATTATTACAGCTTTGAATTACATCTAACATAACTCCATTACATATTAGAAAACATTATATTAGAATATGAAATATATAATTCCTTTTCCATAGAAATATTTGGAGAAAAAAAATTATTTATGCGTAATCTTATAATTAATATAGGATTTTTTTTCTTTTCTTGAGGATTCAATGGTTAGGGTGATGATGGCCTGCAATGGAATCATAGTTTTCCTAACATTCAAATTAAATTATCTCTTTATTATAACTATTTATATATTTATTCCAATCATTAATGTATATATAATATCCTTTATGTCATTAATATTTGGAGTAGACTTTTATTCTATTGATTTTTATCCTCTTCTCGGGGATAGTCTATATATATTCCTCAATTCCATCAAAAATATAATTTAAGCCTGAATAACATATGTTTACAAAAAAATTACGGGTCATTGTTCTTCCAAACTTTGGATATTCCCTAAAACCTAGAAATATTATTCTTGGGCAATTGATAATTTACATTTCAATAACCAGATAATCAGTAGTGTTAAAATTCCATTATTTTTGGGTTTCTCCCTTCTAATGCTAGGATATTAATTCACTTCATTGCCATTTTCCCTTAATCATGAGTAAGATTTTTATTGAGGATGTAACATCCCAAGTAAGTAATGAATAAAATATATTTTTATCTATGTCTATTAATGAATAAGATAGTGTTTTAGAGGCTTAAAATAAAAATAAATCCAATCTTAAGCATGGAATACACTAATATTTTTAAAAGATTGTTTTATTGTCATTTGATGGAAAACCATTTTTAAATCTATATTTTGAATATTTTATAAGCAATTTTTGTCAAAATAAACTTATTCTTTATGATTGGGACATCAAAATTTACTTTGTCTGAATTTTTGGTTTTTTTCTAACAATGTTCATTTTTTAATGAATAGTGAAAAAACTGCATTTTACATCAAAACTACATTTTAATCTAATTTATTTATATTATTATATTATCTTTTGAATTGGGTTTGAAGTAAAATTAGAATATATTTTTACCGTTTAATCCAATGGTGGTCATTGGAATCAATTTCACTTTGAAATTGGACTTAAACTTGGGTCAATCTTTTTATACTTATTGTTTCATAAAAACACGTTGTTTGTCATGACAGCAGGAATTAATTATTAAATTAATTAATTCAACTTATATTTTATTAATTTTTTAAATTAGACATCGTTTTTGAATTCAGAATATCAAATATATCTTTGGGTGCAGTTTTGGTATCTTTCTGAAAAACTTCAATTTTTGATGAATAGTGAAACTACTAAGTGGTAGTTAAAGAAACTGATTTTTCATTTAAATAAAACTTTTCCACTTCTGTGATTTGAATTTCAAAAAATACCACATACATGGTTGTCATTAATAAGTAAAATGTGGTCCAATAGAATTAAAATAAATTTTTGGTGAATAGTAACTTATTAAGTTCTTAATCGCGATTAGTGGTAATTAGTGTAGTTTAAGGTAAAAGAAATGTTTTAATAGTATGAGATGAGCTTGAAACATGTCTTACCCTCATTGGATGTGTCATGGATGACCAATAAAATCCATGGGTCAACTTGGGGACCCCATGGAGCCACTTTGGTTGGGAAATGACATAAATAATGTTTTATTAAATGTTAAAGTAAAAATGACAAAAACATAATATGTTTTACAAAAACAATTTTTAAATGGGGTAATACAAGCCAGATTTTTGACTATAAATATTCATTGGAAAGACAAAAATATTTCCTACATCATAGTATTTTTTTTATAATTTTTAGACTTTATATAAATTAAATTATTTATGACATCATGATGATGCAGTGATTACCTCATTAATAAAGGAATTAAATAAAATAAGAAGATAATGTAAAATCTATGACTTAAAGATGTCCAAAACCTATTGGATGGGTTCATTTAGAATACTTATCACCTTACCCGTAAATTATATCAATGTGGGACCTTTTGAATCCGAAACTCTTTTTAAAATAAAGTAACTTATCTTTACTTTCCAAGAGTGCCCCTCCTCTCCTATTATAAAAGGCCCCCACCTCTACCTCCTTCCCCACACTCCCAAAGCCTTTGGCTCGGCCAAACCCTTCCCATGTTGTCTCTATACATCCCTCTCTTACTCCTTGAAGCCTCACTTTGGGCAGAAGTCTTCCCAAGAAAGCCTTTGAGCTCAAACCAAAGGGAGTTACCCGATTTTAAGGTAATGTATTCACTTGAGTCCTTTTGTTTTATTTTGCTTCTCCAACCTCCTAAAATCTTTTTATTCATTTCTTTTGTAACAACTCCAGTATATTCGATATACTAGGATGTTTTTAAAAGAAAGATTCGAGCTACACTTACACACACATACATCTAATGGTTAAAGAATATACTGTTTCCGTGGATGGTGAATTTATGCCTCCCGAAACGATGATTGTTCAACATTCCTTTAACACCTTAATAGGTGGACATTAAGATGACACTATATTTATATATGATATATAATATGTTTATTTTTTCCTTAAGCTTATGTATTTTTCATTTTGGGAATACCATTATGGTTTCCATTATGGGTAAACGTGATATCTTCATTTAAGGATGTGCGGACTACCGCCCCCTCAAAGTGATTTTATTCGTTAAATACCATATGTGGGACGTATAAAGGATGGAACTATGTTATTATATATGATATTATACTGGAATTATAATATACCTTTATATCATTATGATTCCATTCTATAAAATATGAAATAGGAATGAAAGTAGCATTCATGCGTACGTAAGGCTTACCGTCTCCATGAACGGTGCATTTCATTTCTTACCTCTAAATCATTATGTAATATTATAAATGCATGCATGTACTGGATATATATGACATATATAATATCTACATCATGAATACCATTCTGGATATAATAGATACATGAACAACTTGTAATTATAAAGGGCATATTTTTGACTCAAGTACCAATGATTGTTAAAACCACTATTATTAACTTAAATAATTACATAGTGTTCATGGCATGGAAATATGTGATATAAAAGGACTAATGAACTTGAGAAAGGTTCTTAAACAAGTATAAATTAACTCATGTTTATTATTCAGGATATTAATTAATGACCGAGTCAATTCAGACATGAGGTATGGGACTTCGTCTCAATCTCCTTTCATTGAGGAATATTTTGTTTTATAAACAACCTTATTTTATATGGTGTATAAACCCCTTTTACTTTTACATTTATCCAAAAGGAATCTTTTTTATACGCAGCGTTTTACTAAACGACAAAAGGGAATGTTTTTGTCATACGTATGCGGCGAAAATGACTTCTCTGCCGCCGTGACCGTTATTTGAGTTTCAGATTCCTCTACAAGCCATACATTCTTTTTAAAAGAAAAATAAATACCATGTTTTAATTTTCTTTTATTTTGGTATTGAAAATGGTTTTCATAATGTTTTTATATCAATGTGTTATATTGATACCTTGTGATTGAAATGTAGAAATGTTATGTTTCCTTTATGCATGTTTTATGTGATACGATTATGTTGAGGTTCGTGGGAATTATTATGAAGACGGGTGGTTCTGTGATAAACTAAGGGCGGGTGAGCCCGATATAGCTCTCCAATGCATTGGGTAACGCGAAGGAGTGAAACGTTAAGGTTTCTCCGAATATATTTAGGGAATATACTTTGATGGGTATTACAAACGTAACCAAGAGGGTTACTCCCTATGTAAGAATGTTATGAATGCCTCAAGTTACCTTTATGTATTATGATTTCTATGATTTATTCATGATTTTATGAGGTATGTTAAAGTGCTTTTGTTTTATGGGTAATGTATGATTTCATTTTTAAGTATATATGTACCCTTGTTTCCTTTCCATGTTTTTATAACCCATACTGAGCTTTTTATGCTCATCCCAAGTTTTTTTGAAATGTTTTTCACAGGTCAAGGGAAAGGTACATGATATGATGATAGTGTCAAGGAAGTGTCAAGAAAGAATCCATTTTTATTTTAAATATGTTTCCATTGTTGGGAATGAAGAATACTATCTTTATGTAACCACTTTGTTTACATGTGGGATGTAATGCAAGTTTTATGATCTAATTCTCTAAAACTCTAAACACGAAAAGATCATCAATGCGTAATCTTGTAATAACTCAGGATTAAGTAAGGTTTAAGGCTGGGGCCTTATAGTTGGTATCAAAGGTCGGTTTAGATAACATTAGGAGTTAGAAATATATAAAATGATTATCCAAAAATATTTTTTTATGGTCAAATTGAAATGATATAGTATTTGAAGATTACAATCTTGCTTCATCTAATACATGTTTGTTCAGAATGGTTTTCCGTAGAGGAAACAGGGAAGCAGTGCTAGGTAGGAATACAGAAGGAAATAACCTTCCGAATCAGCATCCTGAGATGGTCAGAATTGGAACTGAATAGTTTTTTGCAGTGATGGCATAGTTGACTCAGGATATAAATGGTGGTGGTATGCATACATGAGATCCACCAGATCAACCGCAGAGGAACATGTTAGTGGTGGAACATTTCATGAGGCAACATCCCCCATCATTCAGAGGATCATCTGACCCTGTGTTAGCTGAAAGGTGGATTAAAGCACTAGAGAAGATTTTCTATGTCATGGGTTGTTCAGAAAATCAAAAGGTTTGTCTTGCTATTTACCATTTGGAGGGTGAAGCAGATCAGTGGTTTTCGATGGTTAAAAATATCAAGGACGCTACTGAGATTGATGCTCTTGACTGGGATGAATTCAAAAGTATGTGTTTTGAGAATTATTTTCCTAAGGATGTTCGACTTATGATGGAAAATCAATTCTTGGAATTGAGGAAAGAGGAAGACTCAGTGGCTACCTATGAAGAAAGGTTCACTCGATTGGCAAGGTATGCTCCAAATTTTATCTGAGACCTTGATAGTAAAATCAATTGTTTTTACTCAGGATTAAAGCCAAAATATCGAATGTCATTAGCTTCTCGTGAGTTTAAAATTTATGAAAAGCTTGTTCGATGTGCTGAGAAGGTGGAAATGGAGTTTTCCAATGATCAAGTGTTCTATAATAGCCAACTGAGGAAGAGACAGAGGTGGCAGGAGAAAGGTAAGAATTCTTCAAAAAATTCTGATGGTAAGAAAACTAAGTTTCCAGTTTGTGATAAATGTGGCAAAAGGCATGCTGGGGAATGTCTTCTGAATTCTGGAAAGTGCTACCAATGTGGTAAGATGGGACATAAGGCTCATGATTTCACTGAAAAGGATCAAGGTGAAGGTAAGACCAAATTTGATTTATAGTTAGTGAAATGTTTTAAGTGCAATGAGATGGGTCACTATGAAAATGAGTTTCCGACAAAGAGCTTGAGTGATGGGATGCAGTTAGACTACAAGTAGAAAGGGGTGGAGAAATCCTTTGAAACTACTTCAGCAGATGTCGGGCCATCAAATGAAGTCGTATCATGTACTTTTTTTGTTTTTTCATATTATACTAGTGTGTTGCTTGATTCGGGGTCTACACATTCTTTCATCTATGAAAAACATTTCTAGTAAAATGGGAATACCATCTCATGAAATGACTCCTGAACATGTGGTAAAAACACCTGGGGGAAATTTTGAGGCAAAAAGAATTTATAAGAATCTTCCAATCCTTATCTGTGGAAAGAACCTACTTGCAAACCTTATTGTTTTACCTCTAGTAGAGTTTGATGTTATACTGGTTATGGATTTTCTCTCTATTTACCATGCTAAGATTGACTGTAGAGATAAAGAAGTTTCTTTTCAGAAAGACTTTCAGTTTTTGTACAAGAATGAACCCTTACTCTTGATAACTTATCAAGAGGCCAAAAAATTTGTAAAAGATGGAAATGAATTTTACCTTGCACACATCGTTGAAAATAAAGGAACTGTTCAGATTAATGATGTGCCAGTGGTAAATGAGTATCCTGATGTTTTTCCTAATGAGTTTCCTAGAATAATACCAGATCAGGAAGTTGAGTTTACTGTTGACTTAGTTCCTGATTCTAATCCAATTTCAAACCCCCCTTATCGAATGGCTTAAATTGAACTTTTAGAGTTGAAGGAGCAATTTCAATATTTATTAGAGAAAGGTTTCATTCGACTTAGTACATCACCATGGGGTGCTCTTGTTTTATTTGATAAAAAGAAAGATGGTTCTATGAGACATTGCATTGATTATAGAGCCTTGAATAAAATCACTGTTAAGAACAAATATCCTTTGCCTCATAACAATGATTTGTTTGATCAGCTCTAGGGAGCTCAGTTTTTTTCAAATATTGACTTGAGATCGGGGTACCATCAGCTGAAGGTAAAGGAGGCAGATATTCCGAATATCGCGTTCCGTACGAGATATGGCCATTATGAATTTTTAGTAATGCCTTTTGGGATAACCAATGCACCTGCTGTATTCATGGACTTAATGAATATAATTTTCCATGAGTTCTTGGATAAGTTTGTGGTGGTTTTCTTTGATGATATTTTGGTGTTTTCTAAAAGTAAAGAAGAGAATGAAAGACACTTAAGGTTTATCTTTCAAACCTTAAAAGAAAAGAAACTGTATGGAAAATTCAGTAGGTGTGAGTTTTGGTTGCAACGAATTTCTTTCCTTGGTCATATTGTTTCTAAAGATGGAATAACTATTGATCCTGCAAAAACAAAAGTTGTGGAAGATTGGCCAAGACCCACAAATGTAAGTGAGATTCATAGCTTCCTTGGTTTGGCAGGATATTACAGAAGGTTTTTTAAAAAAAATCACGGTTATCTAGTCCAATGATTAAGCTAACTCGGAAGGGTGTTAAGTTTATCTGGACTAAAGAATGTGATGATTGTTTTCAAGAATTGAATAGAAGATTGGTGAATGCTCCAGTTTTGGCACTACCTTCCAGGAATGGTGAGTTTGTTATATACAGTGATGCTTCATTGAAAGGACTTGGTTTCATCCTAATGCAGAATGATCAGGTAAATTCTTATGCTTCACAATAGTTGAAAACTAATGAGGTAAATTACCCTACACATGATTTGGAATTAGCTACTGTTGTTTTTGCTTTAATAATTTGGAGGCATCATTTGTATGGATTAAAGTGTGAAATATATACCGATCACAAATGTTTATAGTATATATTCACTCAGAAAGAATTGAACATGAGACAAAGTAGATGGCTATAATTAATCAAGGATTATGATTTTACAATTCATTACCATCCGGGAAACGAAAATAAAGTAGCTGATGCTTTGAGTCGAAAAAGTAATGCTTCATTAGCAATGTTGCGTTTGGAACGTGATCCTTTGGTTAAGGATTTGATGGACTTTGGCATAGAAGTTGTTGGTGCAAGAAGTTCTTAGGTTTTGATTCAGGTATCAGTGAGATCATCTCTATCAGATAGAATCAAGCAAGCACAGAATCAAGATAGTGTGTTGCAGAAAAAGGTAGAGCTGGTTCAGAAAGATAAGTTTCCTGAATTCAACATTGATAATGATTGTGTTTTGAGATTTGGGAAGAGATTGTGTGTGCCTTGTGATTCACAGTTGAAGAGAGAGTTGTTATGTGAAGCTCATAGTTATCCGTTTTCAGTTCATCCTGGCAGTACTAAGATGTATAGAGATATGCGGGAGTATTACTGGTGGGAAGGAATGAAAAGAGATATTCCTGATTTTACTATGAAGTGTTTGACATGTCAACAGGTTAAAGAAGAGAGGCAGTTACCGAAAGGGATTCTTCAGCCTTTACCAGTGCCAGAGTGGAAATGGGAGAATATATCTGTGGACTTTGTTGTGGGATTACCGAAGACATCTCGAGGTAATAATACAATCTGGGTTATTGTTGATCGCTTGACCAAATCTTCTCATTTCCTTGCTATATGAGATACTTTCTCTCGTGATCAAATTTTCTATTTGTATCTTAAAGAGATAGTCAGGTTACATGGAGTTCCTCTCTCCATTGTATCTGAAAGTGATCCCAGGTTCACTTCTATCTTTCGGAAAGGCTTTCAGAAGTTGTTGGGTACTGAATTAAATTTTAGTACAGCTTTTCATCCTCAATCAGATGGGCAGTCAGAACGAACAATTCATACCTTATAGGATATGCTACGAGCTTGTTCGATGGATTATCAGGGATGTTGGGACCAACATCTTTCTTTGGATGAATTTTCACATAATAACGGTTTTCATTCCAGTATACGGATGGCACCATTTGAGGCGTTATATGGGAAGCGGTATTGAAATCCAGCTTTCTGGGATGAATTAGGTGAAAGGAAATTGATGGGACTAGAATTGGTAGAAGAGATGGCAGAAAAAGTTTAGCTGATTCAGAAACACATGAGAACAGCTCAGAGCAGGCAGAAGAGTTATGCGGACAACAGGGGGAAGGATCTCTTTTTTGAGGTAGGTGATCATGTTTTTCTCAAAGTATCACCATGGAAAAGTGTGTTGTGGTTTGGTAAGAAAGGAAATCTGATTCCAAGGTTCATTGGACCATATGAAATTATGGAGAGAGTTGGATTAGTTGCTTACTGAGTGTCTTTACCTCCGAGTTTATCTTAGGTACACAATGTTTTTCATGTTTCAATGTTAAGGAAGTACATGGCATATCCATCTCATGTTTTGAGCCTAGAGGTAGTTCAGCTAGAATAGAACCAATCTTATGAGGAAAAACCGGTCCAGATTCTTGACCATAGGGAGCAAGTGTTATGGAATAAGGTGATTCACCAGGTAAAGGTTTTGTGGAAAAACCACATGACTGAAGAGGCAACATGGGAATCTGAAAATTCAATGAGGGATAAGTACCCCCATTTATTCGATAAGTAAATAAATTGCGGGAATGCAATTTTCTATAGGGGGGAAGGATGTAACATCCGAAGTAAGTAATTAATATTAGATATTATTATCTATGTCTATTAATGAATTAGATACTGTTTTAGAGGCTTAAAATAAAAATAAATCCAATCTTAAGCATGGAATACACTAATATTTTTAAAAGATTGTTTTACTGCCATTTGATGGAAAACCATTTTTAAATCTATATTTTGAAAATTTTATAAGCTATTTTTGTCAAAATAAACTTATTCTTTATTATTGGGACATCAAAATTTAATTTGTGTGAATTTTTGGTATTTTTCTGACAATGTTCATTTTTTAATGAATAGTGAAAAATAATGCATTTTACATCAAAACTGCTTTTTAATCTAATTTATTTATATGATTAGATTATCTTTTGAATTGGGTTTGAAGTAAAATTAGAATATATTTTTACCATTTAATCCAATGGTGGTCATTGGAATCAATTTCACTTTGAAATTGGAGTTAAACTTGTGTCAATCTTTTGATACTTATTGTTTCATAAAAACACGATGTTTGCCATGACAGTGGGAATTAATTACTAAATTAATTAATGAAACTTATATGTTTTGAATTTTGTGAAATAGACATGGTTTTTGAATTCATAATATCAAATATATCTTAGTGTGAAGTTTTGGTATCCTTCTGAAAAACTTCAATTTTTTATGAATAGTGAAACCTCTAAGTTGTAGTTAAAGAAACTGATTTTTCATTTAAATGAAACTTTTCCACTTCTGTGATTTGATTTTCAAAAAATCCAACATACATGGTTGTCATTAAGAAGTAAAATGTGGCCCAATGGGATTAAAATTAATTTTTGGTGAATAGTAACTTATTAAGTTCTTAATCTCGATTAGTGGTAATTAGTGTAGTTTAAGGTAAAAGTAATGTTTTAATAGTATGAGATGAGCTTGACACATGCCCTACCCTCATTGGATGTGTCATGGCAGACCAAGACAATAAATGGGTCATCTTGGGGTCCCCATGGAGCCACTTTGGTTGGGAAATGACATAAATAACTTTTTATTAAATGTTAAAGTAAAAATGACACAAACATAATATGTTTTACGAAAAAAAATTTTAAATGGGGTTATACAAGTCATAATTTTGACTATAAATATTCATTGGAAATATAAAAAGATTTCCTATATCATAGTATTTTTTTTATAATTTTAATACTTTATATATATTAAATTATTTATACCATCATGATGATGCAGTGATTACCTCATTAATAAAGGATTTAAATAAAATAAGAAGATAATGTAAAATCTATGACCTACACATGTCGAAAACCTATGGGCTGGGTGGATTTAGAACCCTTATCACCTTACCCTAGAATTATATCAATGTGGGACCTTTTTAATCCGAAACTCTTTTTAAAATAAATTAACTTATCTTTACTTTCCAAGAGTGCCCCTCCTCTCCTCTTATAAAAGGCCCCCACCTCTACCTCCTTCCCCACACTCCCAAAGCCTTTGGATCGGCCAAACACTTCCCATTTTGTCTCTCCACATCCCTATATTACTCTTTGAAGGCTCACATTGGGCATAAGTCTTCCCAAGGAAGCCTTTGAGCTCAAACCAAAGGGAGTTACCCGATTTTAAGGTAATGTATTCACTTGAGTCCTTTTGTTTTATTTTGCTTCTCCAACCTCCTAAACTCTATTTATTCATTTCTTTTGTAACAACTCCAGTATCTTCAATATATTAGGATGTTTTATAATAATTATTCGAGCTACAAATACACACACCTACATGTAATGGTTAAAGAACATACTGTTTCCGTGGATGGTGAATTTATGCCTCCCGAAACGATGATTGTTCAACATTCCTTTAACACCTTCAAAGGTGGCCATTAAGATGACACTATATTTATATATGATATCTAATATGTTTATGTTTTCCTTAAGATTCTGTATTTTTTATTTTGGGAATACCATTATGGTTTCCATTTTGGGTAAACGCGATATCTTCATTTAAGGAAGTGCGGACTACCGCCCCCTCAAAGTCATTTGATTCGTTAAATACAATATGTGGGATGTATAAAGGATGGAACTATGATATAATATATGATATTATACTAGAATTATAATATACCTTTATATCATTATGGTTCCATTCTATAAAATACGAAATAGAAATGAAAGTAGCGTTCATGCGTACGTACGGCTTACCCTCTCCATGAACGGTGCATTTTATTTCTTACCTCTAAATGATTATGTAATATTATAAATGCATGCATTCACTGGATATATATGACATATATAATATCTAAATCATGAATACCATTCTGGACATAATGGATACATGAACAACTTGTAATTATAAAGGGCTTATTTTTGACTGAAGTACCAATGATCGTTAAAACGACCGTTATTAACTTAAATAATTACATAGTGTTAATGACATGGAAATAAGTGATATAAAAGGAATAATGAACTTTAAAAAGGTTCTTAAACACGTAGAAATTAACTCAAGTTTATTATTCAGGACATTAAATAACGACCGAGTCAAGTCAGACCTGAGGTATGGGACTTCGTCTCAATCTCCTTTGATTGATGCATATTTTGTTTTATACACAACCTTATTTTATACGGTGTATAAACCCCTTTAAATTTTACATTTATCCAAAATAAGTCTTTTTTATACGAAGCGTTTTACTAAAAGACAAAAGGGAATGTTTTTGTCGTACGTATGCGGTGACAACGACTTCTCTGCCGCCGTGACCGTTATTTGAGTTTCGGGTTCCTATACAAGCCATACCTTCTTTTTAAAAGAAAAATAAATACCATGTTTTAATTTTCTTTTATTTTGTTATTGAAAATGGTTTTTATAATGTTATTATATCAATGATTTGTATTGATATCTTGTGATTGAAAGGTTGAAATGTTATGTTTCCTTTATGCATGTTTTATGTGATACGATTATGTTGAGGTTCTTGGGCATTATTATGAAGACGGGTGGTTCCATGATAAACTAAGGGCGGGTGAGCCTGATATAGCTCTCCAATACATTGGGTAACACGAACGAGTGAAACTTTAAGGTTTCTCCAAAGAGAAATAGGGAATATATTGTGATGGGTATTCCAAACGTAACCAAGAGGGTTACTCCCTATGTAAGAATGTTATGAATGCCTCAAGTTACCTTTATGTCTTATGATTTCTATGATTTATTCATGATTTGATGAGGTATGTTAAAGTGATTTTGTTTTATGGGTAAATTATGATTTCATTCTGAAGTATATATGTACCCCTGCTTCCTTTCCATGTTTTTATAACCCATACTAATATTTTTATGCTCATCCTGAGTTTTTTTGAAATGTTTTTCTCAGGTCAAGGGAAAGGTACATGATATGATGATAGTGTCAAGGAAGTGTCAAGAAAGAATCCATGTTTTATTTTAAATATGTTTCCATTGTTGGGAATTAAGAATACTATATTTATGTAAGAACTTTGTTTATATGTGGGATGTATTGCAAGTTTTATGATCTAATTCTCTAAAACTCTAAACCTGAAAAGATCCTCAATATGTAATCATGTAATAACTCAGGATTAAGTAAGGTTTAAGTCTGGGGCCTTATAGTTGGTATCAAAGGTCGGTTTAGATAACTTTAGGAGTTAGAATTCTATTAAATGATTATCCAAATATATTTTTTTATGGTCAAATTGAAATGATATAGCATTTGAATATTACCATGTTGCTTCATCTAAGACATGTTTGTTCAGAATGGTTTTCCGCAGAGGAAACAGGGAAGCAGTGCTAGGAAGGAATACAGAAGGAAATAACCTTCCGAATCAGCATCCTGAGATGGTCGGAATTGGAACTGAACAGTTTTTGGCAGTGATGGCACAGTTGACTCAGGCTATAAATGGTGGTGGTATCCATACACGAGATCTACCAGATCAACCGCAGAGGAACATGTCAGTGGTGGAACATTTAATGAGGCAACATCCCCCATCGTTCATAGGATCATCTGACCCTGTGTTAGCTGAAGGGTGGATTAAAGCACTGGAGAATATTTTCAATGTCATGGGGTGTTCAGACAATCAAAAGGTCAGTCTTTCTATTTACCGTTTGGAGGGTGAAGCAGATCAGTGGTCGTCGATGGTTAAAAATATCAGGGATGCTGCTGAGATTGATGCTCTTGACTGGGATGAATTCAAAGGTATGTTTTTTTAGAAGTATTTTCCTAAGGCTGTTCGACTTAGGATGGAAAAGCAATTCTTGGAATTGAGGCAAGAGGAAGACTCAGTGGCTACCTATGAAGAAAGGTTCACTCGATTGGCAAGGGATGGTCCAAATTTTATCCGAGACCTTGATAGTAAAATCATTCATTATTACTCAGGATTAAAGAAAAAATATCAAAGGGCATTATCGTCTCGTGAGTTTATAAGTTATGAAAAGCTTGTTCTATGTGCTGAGTAGGTGGAAATGGAGTTTGACGATGATCAAGTGTTCTATAATAGCCAACAGAAGAAGAAACTGAGGTGGTAGGAGAAAGCTAATAATTCTTCAAAAATGTCCGATAGTAAGAAAACTAAGTTTCCAGTTTGTGATAAATGTGGAAAAAGGCATGCTGGGGAATGTCTTCTGAATTCTGGAAAGTGCTACTAATGTGGTAAGATGGGACATAAGGCTGGTGATTGAACTGAAAAGGATCAAGGTGAAGGTAAGACCAAATTTGATTTATAGTTAGTGAAATGTTTTAAGTGCAATGAGATGGGTCACTATGCAAACGAGTGTCCAACAAAGAGCTTGAGTGATGGGAAGCAGTTAGACTACAAGGAAAAATGGGTGGTGAAATCCTTTGCAACTACTTCAGCAGATGTCGGGCCATCAAATGAAGTCGTATCAGGTACTTTGTTTGTTTTTTCATATTATGCCAGTGTGTTTTTTGATTCGGGGTCTACACATTATTTCATCTCTGAAAACTTTTCTAGTAAAATGGGAATAAAATCTCAAGAAATGACTCCTGAACTTGTGGTAAAAACACCTGAGTGAAATGATGAGGTAAAAAGAATTAATAAGAATCTTCCTATCCTTATCTGTGGAAAGAACCTACTTGCAAACCTTATAGTTTTACCTCTAGTAGAGTTTGATGTTATATTGGGTATGGATTGGCTCTCTATTTACCATGATAAGATTGACTGTAGAGCTAAAGAAGTTTCTTTTCAGAAATACATTCAGTTTGTGTACAAGAATGAACCCTTACTGTTGATAACTTATCAAGAGTCCAAAAAACTTGTAAAAGATGGAAATGAATGTTACCTTGCACACATTGTTGAAAATAAAGGAACTGCTCAGATTAATGATGTGCCAGTGGTAAATGAGTATCCTGATGTTTTTCCGAATGAGTTTCCTGGAATAATTCCAGATCAGGAAGTTGAGTTTACTATTGACTTAGTTCCTGATGCTAAGCCAATTTCAAAACCCCCTTATCTAATGGCTCAAATTGAACTTATAGAGTTGAAGGAGAAATTGCAAGATTTATTAGAGAAAGGTTTCATTCGACCTAGTACATCACCATGGTCTGCTCCTGTTTTATTTGTTAAAAAGAAAGATGGTTCTTTGAGACTTTGTATTGATTATAGAGCCTTGAATAACATCATTGTTAAGAACAAATATCATTTTCCTCATATCGATGATTTGTTTGATCAGCTCCAGGGAGCTCAGTTTTTTTCAAAGATTGACTTGAGATCGGGGTACCATCAGCTGAAGGTAAAGTAGGCTGATATTCCGAAGACCGCGTTCCGTATGAGATATGGCCATTATGAATTTTTAGTAATGCCTTTTGGGCTAACCAATGCACCTGCTGTATTCATGGACTTAATGAATAGAATTTTCAATGAGTTCTTGGATAAGTTTGTGGTGGTTTTCATTGATGATATTTTGGTGTTTTCTAAAAGTAAAGAATAGAATGAATGACACTTAAGGGTTATCTTTCAAACCTTAAAAGAAAAGAAACTGTATGGAAAATTCAGCAAGTGTGAGTTTTGGTTGCAACAAATTTCTTTCCTTGGTCATATTGTTTCTAAAGATGGAATAACTGTTGATCCTGCAAAAAAAAAGTTGTGCAAGACTGGACAAGACCAACAAATGTAACTGAGATTCGTAGCTTCCTTGGTTTGGAAGGCTATTACAGAAGGTTTGTTATAAATTTTTCACTGTTATCTAGTCTAATGACTAAGCTAACTCGGAAGGTTGTTAAGTTTATCTGGACAAAAGAATGTGATGATTGTTTTCAGGAATTGAAAAGAAGATTGGTGAATGCTCCAGTTTTGGCACTACCTTCCAGGAATGGTGAGTTTGTTATATACAGTGATGCTTCATTGAAAGGACTTGGTTGCGTCCTAATGCAGAATGATCAGGTAATTGCTTATTCTTCACGATAGTTGAAAACTGATGAGGTAAATTACCCTACACATGATTTGGAATTAGCTGCTGTTGTTTTTGCTTTAAAAATTTGGAGGCATCATTTGTATGGAGTAAAGTGTGAAATATATACCGATCAAAAATGTTTAAAGTATATATATTCACTCAGAATGAATTGAACATTAGACAAAGTAGATGGCTAGAATTAATCAAGGATTATGATTGTACAATTCATTACCATCCGGGAAAAGCAAATAAAGTGGCTGATGCTTTGAGTCGAAAAAGTAATGCTTCATTAGCAATGTTGCGTTTAGAACGTGATCCTTTGGTTAAGGATTTGATGAACTTTGGCATAGAAGTTGTTGGTTCAGGAAGATATTATGTTTTGTTTCAGGTATCAGTGAGATCATCTCTATCAGATAGAATCAAGCAAGCACAGAATCATGACAGTGAGTTGCAGAAAAAGGTAGAGCTGGTTCAGAAAGGTAAGTTGCCTGAATTCAACATTGATAATGATTGATTTTTGATATTTGGGAAGAGATTGTGTGTGACATGTGATTCACAGTTGAAGAGAGGGTTGTTATGTGAAGCTCATAGTTCTCCGTTTTCAGTTCATCCTGGCAGTACTAAGATGTATAGAGGTCTGCAGGAGTATTTCTGGTGGGATGGAATGAAAAGAGATATTGCTGATTTTACTATGAAGTGTTTGACATGTCAACAGGTTAAAGCATAGTGTCAGTTACCGAAAGGGATGCTTCAGCCTTTACCAGTGCCAGAGTGGAAATGGGAGAATATATCCATGGACTTTGTTGTGGGATTACCGATGTCATCTCGAGGTAATAATGCAATCTGGGTTATTGTTGATCTCTTGACCAAATCTACTCATTTACTTTCTATACGAGATACTTTCTCTCTTGATCAACTTTCCCGTTTGTATCATAAAGAGATAGTCAGGTTACATAGAGTTCATCTCTCCATTTTATCTGACCATGATCCCAGGTTCACTTCTAACTTTTGGAAAGGCCTTCAGAAGTCATTGGGTACTGAATTAAATTTTAGTACATCTTTTCATCCTCAATTAGATGGGTAGTCAGAACGAACAATTCAGACCATGGAGGATACGCTACAAGCTTGTCCAATGGATTTTCAGGGAAGTTGGGATCAACATCTTTATTTGGATGAATTTTCATATAATGACAGTTTTCATTCCAGTATACAGATGGCACCATTTGAGGCGTTATATGGGAAGTGGTGTCGAACTCCAGCTTTCTGGGATGAATTGGGTGATTAGAAGTTGATGGGACCAAAATTGGTAGAAGAGATGGCAGAAAAAGTTCAGCTGATTCAGAAACACATGAGAACAGCTTAGAGCAGGCATTAGAGTTATGCGGACAACAGGAGGAAGGATCTCTCTTTTGAGGTAGGTGATCATGTTTTTCTCAATGTATCACCATGGAAAAGTGTGATGCGGTTTGGTAAGAAAGGAATGTTGAGTCCAAGGTTCATTGGAACATATGAAATTATGGAGATTGTTGGATCAGTTGCTTACCGAGTGGCTTTACCTCTGAGTTTATCTCAGGTACACAATGTTTTTCATGTTTCAATGTTAAGGAAGTACATGCTAGATCCATCTCATGTTTTGAGTCCAGAGGTAGTTCAGCTGGAAGAGAACCTATCTTATGAGGAACAATCGGTCCAGATTCTTGACCACAGGGAGCAAGTGTTATGGAATAAGGTGATTCACCAGGTAATGTTTTTGTGGAAAACCCACAAGATTGAAGAGGCAACATGGGAATCTGAAAATTCAATGAAGGATAAGTACCCCCATTTATTCGATAAGTAAATAAATTGCGGGGATGCAATTTTCTAAAGGGGGGAAGGATGTAACATCCCATGTAAGTAATGAATAATAGATATTTTTATCTATGTCTATTAATGAATTAGATAGTTTTTTAGAGTCTTAAAATAAAAATAAATCCAATCTTAAGCATGGAATACACTAATATTTTTAAAAGATTGTTTTTCTGCCATTTGATGGAAAACATTTTTAAATCTATCTTTTGACAATTTTATAAGCACTTTTTTTCAAAATAAACATATTCTTTATGATTGGGACATCAAAATTTACATTTTGTGAATTTTTTGTATTTTTCTGACAATGTTCATTTTTTAATGAATAGTGAAAAATACTGCATTTTACATCAAAACTGCTTTCTAATCTAATTTATTTATATGATGAGATTATCTTTTTAATTGGGTTTGAAGTAAAATTAGAATATATTTTTACCATTTAATCCAATGGTGGCCATTGGAATGAATTTCACTTTGAAATTGGACTTAAACTTGTGTCAATATTTTAATACTTATTGTTTCATAAAAACAAGCTGTTTGTCATGACAGTGGGAATTAATTGTTAAATTAATTAATGCAACATATATGTTTTGAATTTTGTAAAATAGACATCTTTTTTTAATTCAGAATATCAAATATTTCTTAGGGTGATGTTTTGGAATCTTTCTGAAAAACTTCAATTTTTGATGAATAGTGAAACCACTAAGTGGTAGTTAAAGAAAATGATTTTTCATTTAAATGAATCTTTGCCACTTCTGTGATTTGATTTTCAAAAAATCTGACATACATGGTTGTCATTAATAATTAAAATGTGATCCAATGGGATTAAAATAAATTTTTGGTGAATAGTAACTTATTTAGTTCTTAATCGCGATTAGTGGTAATTAGTGTAGTTTAAGGTAAAAGTAATGTTTTAATAGTATGAGATGAGCTTGACACATGTCCTGACCTCATTTTATGTGTCATGGCCGACCAATAAAATCCATGGGTCAACTTGGGGACCCCATGGAGCCACTTTGGTTGGGAAATGACATAAATAACTTTTTATTAAATGTTAAAGTAAAAATGACACAAACATAATATGTTTTACGAAAACAATTTTTAAATGGGGTTATACTATTCATCTTTTGACTATAAATATTCATTGGAAATCTAAAAAGATTTATTACATCATAGTATTTTTCTTATAATTTTTATACATTATATAAATTAAATTATTTATGACATTATGATGATGCAGTGATTACCTCATTAATAATGGATTTAAATAAAATAAGAAGATAATGTAAAATCAATGACCTACACATGTCCAAAACATATTGTATGGGAGGATTTAGAACCCTTATCACCTTAACCTCGAATTATATCAATGTGGGACCTTTTTAATCCAAAACTCTTTTTAAAATAAAGTAACTTATCTTTACTTTCCAAGAGTGCCCCTCCTCTCCTCTTATAAAAGGCCCCCAACTCTACCTCCTTCCCCACACTCCAAAAGCCTTTGGCTCGGAAAACCCCTGACCATTTTGTCTCTCCACATCCCTATCTTACTCCTTGAAGCCTCACTTTGGGCAGAAGTCTTCCCAAGGAAGCTGTTGAGCTCAAACCAAAGGGAGTTACCCGATTTTAAGGTAATGTATTCACTTGAGTCCTTTTGTTTTATTTTGCTTCTCCAACCTCCTAAACTCTTTTTATTCATTTCATTTGTAACAAGTCAAGTATCATCAATATACTAGGATGTAGTTATAATAAGTATTAGAGCTACACTTACACACACCTACATCTAATGGTTAAAGAACATACTGTTTCCGTGGAAGGTGAATTTAGGCCTCCCGAAACGATGATTGTTCAACATTACTTTAACACCTTCAAAGGTGGCCATTAAGATGACACTATATTTATATATGATATATAATATATTTATGTTTTCCTTAAGCTTCTGTATTTTTATTTTGGGCATACCTTTATGGTTTCCATTATGGGTAAACACGATATCTTCATTTAAGGAAGTGCGGACTACCGCCCCCTCAAAGTGATTTGATTCGTGAAATACCATATGTGGGACGTATAAAGAATGGAAATATGATATTATATATTATATTATACTGGTATTATAATATACCTTTATATAATTATGATTCCATTCTATAAAATACGAAATAGAAATGAAAGTAGCGTTCATGCGTACGTACGGCTTACCGTCTCCATGAACGGTGCATTTCATTTCTTACCTCAAAATGATTATGTAATATTATAAATGCATGCATTTACTGGATATATATGACATATATAATATGTACATCATGAATAACATTCTAGATATAATGTATACATGAACAACTTGTAATTATAAAGGGCTTATTTTTGACTCAAGTACCAATGATCGTTAAAACGAACGTTATTAACTTAAATAATTACATAGTGTTCATGACATGGAAATAAGTGATATAAAAGGAATAATGAACTTGAAAAAGATTCTTAACCAAGTAGAAATTAACTCAAGTTTATTATTCATGACATTAAAGAACGACTGAGTCAAGTCGGACCTGAGGTATGGGACTTCGTCTCAATCTCCTTTCATTGAGGCATATTTTTTTTATACACAACCTTCTTTTATGCGGTGTATAAACCCCTTTTAATTTAACGTTTATCCATAAGGAATCTTTTTTATACGAAGCGTTTTACTAAACGACAAAAGGGAATTTTTTTGTCCTACGTACGCGACGACAACGACTTCTCCACCGTCGTGACTGTTATTTGAGTTTCGGATTCCTCTACAAGCCATAACATCATTTTAAATGAAAAATAAATACCATGTTTTAATTTTATTTTATTTTTGTATTGAAAATGATTTTCATAATGTTTTTATATCAATGTGTTGTATTGATATGTTGTGATTGAAAGGTGGAAATGTTATGTTTCCTTTATGCATGTTTTATTTGATATGATTATGTTGACATTCTTGGGAATTATTATGAAGACGAGTGGTTCCATGATAAACTAAGGGCGGGTGAGCCCGATATAGCTCTCCAATGCATTGGGTAACACGAAGGAGTGAAACTTTAAGATTTCTCCGAAGAGATTTAGGGAATATACTGTGATGGGTATTCCAAATGTAACCAAGAGGGTTACTCCCTACGTAAGAATGTTATGAATGACTCAAGATACCTTTATGTCTTATGATTTATATGATTTATTCATGATTTGATGAAGTATGTTAAAGTGCTTATGTTTTATGGGTAATGTATGATTTCATTCTTAAGAATATATGTACCCTTGTTTCCTTTCCATGTTTTTATAACCAATACTGATCTTTTTATGCTAATCACAAGTTTTTTTGAAATGTTTTTCATAGGTCAAGGGAAAGGTACATGATATGATGATAGTGTCAAGGAAGTGTCAAGAAATAATACATGTTTTATTTTAAATATGTTTCCATTGTTGGGAATGAAGAATACTATCTTTATGTAACCACTTTGTTTATATGTGGGATGTAATGCAAGTTTTATGATCTAATTCTCTAAACCTCTAAACCCAAAAAGATCCTCAATGCGTAATCTTGTAATAACTCAGGATTAAGTAAGGTTTAAGGCCGGGGCCTTATAGAGGACCTATAAGAACTAAATCTATACGGATTCATTTTATTAAAGGTTATACAATGACATCATAATTATTGTAGCTAGCTAGAAGTAGCATCCCAATGAAACCCTTTTTTTCCTTAGTGTCTAAGGCCTCAATCAGGAATGATTATTTTTCCACCAACAATTCTACATTAATATAGATCTATTTAGTATTTTCATGGTCTATATATGTAAAAACCACTTTTATAATGGTCAAAATTATAGTATTAAAACAAATAAATTACCTAGGTAAACTATGCATGACCTTACATTTCTTATAATTTGTCTATAGCATACATAAAAAAATCTACAGAACACCGAAGTCCACCCTACAAGATTATAAACTATATTATATTACTCCACATCATATAAAATTAAAATATAAATAATATTATTCCATTTCACATGAATTTCATGCAGAAAACACATGGTCCTCATTATAAAACCTTAAACATAATATATTTTTTTATCGTAGATATCCAAGCCTCCCAAGATGATTTCTATATCAATGTATGTGGAGAATACAATTGATATCTATTTGTCAACCAACAACCTAGATCTCTAATACTCGTTACAATCATGAATATTATTCTAGTCCCAATTCCATAAAAAAATAAAAAATCCCCAACCCTATATATAAGAATGATCCATGCATAGACTATTTTGTATGATTTATACATATCATTATTCTTATTAGTACAATATATATAAACTTCTAAATCTTTTTACTCAAAAATAAATTTTTTTACCCACTCTGCTTCTTTTCAATGATCCATTATAGTGAATTCATTGTTATGAGAATAATAAAAATCATCCAATTATTTTTGAAGATCCCCTTCCAATAAAACACACATAATACCTTGATTTTTTGAATCATTTTAAATATATCATTGATACTTGAAATGAGTGTATTAAACATTAAGGGAACCAATGGGTGGTTATGATATTTTTTCTTATATATATGTCACTTATAAATAATGGAATAATTCATTGTAATGATAAGGTCCTCAAACCCCATATTCCCTTGAAAACTTATTCATGAAACCTGTCAGATGAATATTAGTTAGTATTCACCATTGGAATACTTTTCTCATCTCAAAAAATACTAACTCAAATAACTGAGGTAATGATTTACATCATTAAAATTCCCTAATAAAAACTATTGAGTTGATCATACATCTTGATATAGCAACTCAAACTAAAAAATCATACATTATATTTTAATTCAATGGATTAATTAATATGTCACAAAATTAATATAACAACCAAATGAAATAAATTTTATAACACTGAGACTATGTATATAGGAATATTATTTTAAAAAATTTATGAACATTACCCACAATTGTCCTCCTCTATACCCTCTTCTAGGAATATCATATGACAGTCTTACTCATAGCATTTGGAATGGAATCCTATGAATGTGGTGGGATGGAATTCTCAACAGGGTAAACCAATCAATGATTCATATATATTAGATCATAAAAATAAGGGAAATATAAATGGAGGAGAAATACATCTCTATAAATTATCTAATCATAAATTATAAATAATAAATAATAATAAAGAATATATGATCATGGTATAGGAATATAATACCTAACAAAGTTATTGAAAATATGTATTGGACTCATATAATAGTAACAAAAAACATGAAAATATAACATAATCATATATAAATATTACTAGAATAAGAAATGTTATAAATGTTTAGAATATCATGTAAATAAGGAATGTCAGAATAAAAAATAGTGCTAAAAACATAAGAATAGGTAAGAATATCACAGTAGATCATCTGTCACAACTATAATCTAATTAAAATGATGAAAAATAATCCATATAAGATTCCCATATAGGGGATAGAAATTATTAATTGATTTCCATTTTTATCTAATTAGATATAGAACCTTAACCATTCATGGAAGGTAAATATAGGGCCTGACCCATGATCATCTGTACATTTGAGTTATACATAAAATAAAAACATTCATCTTTTCACAATGTGGAAATTATAACAAAATAGGATTCTTAAAATTTCCAATTTGTAACATAAAAAATTATATTTATAATAAAACACTGTTTTCTAATTCCAAAAACAAGATCACCCAAAAATAACTATTTAAAAAAATATTGGGTGATTTATTAAAAATTAAAACATTAGATAAGAGTATTTTACCAATAGTTTATAAATGATAAAAAATAAATTTTTTATAAATAATTTCATAATTAAATAAATGAAAAGAGTTGGTTTTCTAGTAACTTTCAAAAACCAATTTTAGACCTGAAGATGATAATTTTAAAACATTTCATCCAAACATATTACACTATAGAGACCGTTGATATAGACAATATGAATTATAATATAAGAATATAAGATCATGTAACATATGACCCATTTGAAATATTCTAAAATTAATTAATTGAAAATAAATATAATTAAAAGGTTATTGAAACCATTATTTTAATATAAATATTTGTTAAATATTATGATTATAGGAGTTAAAACCAATTAGAGTTTCCACTATATAATGGAGAGAATTGGAAAAAATGAATAACATTGTTTTGGAGGAAAATGATCATAAAAGTAAATGAGAAATTTTCATGACAATATTATATTTTTATGGAATAAAATATTCACCCTGGAAGAACATATCAATGTGAGACATGTATTCCCCTTAATATCATCATGAAATAAACATAAAATAATAATACTTTATAATATATCAATCAATAATTATTATTGTCAAATAGGTGTCATTACGACCCATGGAAAATAATTTATTTTTGATATAAATTTTCAATAATTATTCAATTACACATAATTCATATTATACTCATGTGTAATCAAAATAATTAACTTAATAACATTTTTTATAATTAATCTAATATTTACAAAAATTTATACTTATATTTTCTAAATATTTATTAAAAATATATTGGATAGTTATTTTTTATTTCATCATAAGATGTTATTACAATTAATTATATGTTTAGTAATAGATTGGTAGTGGTAGGGAAAAATGTTTTTTACAGTAAATTTTTTATTATTTAATGAATTAAATTATTATTTACCAATTTATATATTATATTTAAATTATCTATGTTCTCAAATTTTTATCAATTATTATAATAGGTGGTGGTGATGAATTTCTATTATTTAAAATTAATGTAAAAAAATAAATAATAATTTGAAACTAATATGGTTATGAAGTAATAAAGAAGAAATATAAAAATGTGATAGTTCATAACATCAATTTCATTCTATAATGATTATATATGAGAAATTAATGTGAAAACATTTCAATTAAAAATTTTTTCTATATGAAAGATGATGAAAAATTATGTAATGTGGAAAATTAAATATGATAAAAAGATTATTGATATAGAGTTACACTAACTAATTATGTGTTCTCATTTATATTAAACCACTAACTCAAGAATTAAATTCTATAAATCCCATGGAATATATGGTGTCCAAGAACCCATCCCTCACAATTATAGAATGTGAGTTCCCAAATTAAAATCACCAATCATTAGGTACCGTACCCAAAACATTTATAGAGTGTGAACCATTGGATAAATGTGGTTGACGAATGAACATATTGTTTTTCAAAACCCTTTGCAATACACTCACAAATATCTCTTTATGGAGTGATGTATAGTGGTGGGTAATAAATTAAATGAATCGTAGAGAACCATCAGAAGACATTGAATTTGAAATGTTTATGGGAGGATATTTAAATTTTATTAAGTCTTTTTTTCATTCGATCAAGAGATAAATTTGTTGGGAGAAAAGATCCCATGTTTTTATGGTGAATCTATATGGATCCTACATAGTAATTTTATATGATATAAATAGGATAATGAATTATTTGGAATAAAAAATAATATCATACCATGAATGTAACTCCATAATAGTTTTTGTCTATAGTAAAAGTGTTTTTGTGGGACGCTACTCGATGCCACTAGATTTATAATAACCACCAAACGGTATCCTATGGCCTACATTGAACTGAGTGAAAATTGAATACATTTATAATATAAATGCTATAGGCCATCATCTAGGAAGATACCTTAATATAAAAGAGATGAATCTATACTAGATCTTTCTTCTCGTTAGAGCTCCTCTACCATTTAGCCTATGGCCTCTATGTTGGAATTTATTGAAGTCTCCATTACCTCGGGAAGCCAGTGTACCTCTCTAGGTAGCTAGTAGTTCCTTCACAACATCATATTAAATTGGTTCCTACTCCACATCACTTTAATTCATTTTTTTATTTTATGTCTATTACCAAACAATGAAGGATGAAAATAGGTATTTTAATGTCTTCATCAATTCATTAAATAAAATTAATTCTGTAATGAATTCCAAAAATTTGAACTTAGTAAATAAAATAGATACGCAAATAAATTAAAGTGTAAGATAAATAGGTGAGGGGTACTTATCATGAAAACAATATTATAGGGAGATAAAATAATAACTCTATTTAATTTTCACTAAATAATACCATAATAGTATAAATTGATCATTGATCAAGAGAGAATGAGATAGATAAAAATTTCAAGAGATTAACATGATATTCAATTATTTGATGATGTAAAATCAATAAAAAGATATTTAAACTTCTAAAACGAATAGCTTTTGTATATTATAAATACCCCCTCTGTAAAAATAATAATGAATTCACCCACATACGTTTTATAAAAAGTCTCTATATTTTTTATTATATCAACAATAGTGGAACATTAAAAAAGGGAAAATAATCAAGGTAAGTTATAAAATAATAAATCAACATTAAATTTAAATGAATCCCCAAATAATATAATAATTATATAGAGAGAGAGAGGAATTTAAAATATCATAATAGACAAGATTAATTTTAAAAATAGTTCTTATTTCAAAAAACTCCCAAATAATAAGAAATTTATAAAGAATTAATAAATAGAAAATTAAATAAATAAAACATATATCTATAGAAAAAGGTAAAAAATAGATAAAAGCATCAAAAGAAAAAAATAATGGAAAAGAATGAATCAAAGGGAAAATAATGATACATGATAAAGTCAAGGGGAAAATGAATAAATATGAAATAATATAAGTAGTTGACATAAATTAAAATAAAATATATTTATACAATTTCCATGAAAAATCAAATAATGTTTTCACATAATTTAGATATTTACTATTTAAAATAAATTAATCAGTATATGACTCATTTTTTATACACAATTTATTAAAAAGTTATCCCTATTTTAAAATTTTGTCAAAAGAAAACATAAGTGATGTTTTAGAGAAAATTATATATAATTTATGTTTTCTCAAACATAGTCTTCAATAATTAAGATAAAAAATATTTCATTCAAAATAATAAATACATATATTGATATAAAAATCATCAAACATGTATGAAAAAATAGTACCCAAGATATATCTATTGTATCAAATAATAATTAATAAAATATAAAGGAAATAAATTTAATTTGAAAATATGAAAGTAATTATTTTTAAAATTTAAATAAATTATTTTGAAATGTAATAAATAAATTAAAAATTTAATAGGATCAACCCTCAAATGATAACATTGGATTGATAAGTGATTATTGGAAATACATTAAAATAATTAATTAATTAAAATCAAAAATTAAAAACATTTTCTTAAGATATTATTTTCAAAATATTTTTAAATAGAATTCAATAAATAAAAAAATAATTATTGTTCCAAGAGATTCATTATCGATTAAACATTAATGAATTCAAAATTATTATGGTCTAGTTATTTCATGAAAATATCAGTGAGTTAATATTTTTTGGGGAAAATATCAATATAATATCACCTTTTTGGAAGTGATATATTATAACATAGTAAAGTAAATAAATTATTTTGGTGGAAGAGTGAATAAAAGAATTTATGAGATATTTATGGAATTAGTATTGTCACACTTGATATGGATATGGTAAAATGATTGCTTAAATACTTTGGGAGGTTATTTGGCTGTAAGAAGAGGAAATGGATACTACTTCCTATTAATCATTGATTTGTGGGATTTTCTTATTATATAAAAATTTTTATGGGTACATTTTTTATATAATTAGAATACATAAAACAATCTCTATAAAAGGAAGTTATATTAAATGTGTTTCTTTTGGATAAAATATAACAATATTTTTAGAAATTTTTAAATAAATAAAACATCATTTGAAATATTTTAATTACGAATCATTTTGATTTGATTGAAAATTGACTGTATAGAAAGACACTGAACATAATATTTGGACATCCTAGAGTAAGTTATAGTTTAATAATAATCATTCTTAAATAAATTTTGTAATTAATTGGTTATCAAGATTTTGTCAATTTTAAATTAAAACCATTAATCATGTGAGTGATAATTTCATTAGTAAGGTCTAAATAGAATAGTTTTGGAAGATCATTTGTTTATTTTCCCTATTTAAAAAATTACATTATTATTTTGAGAAATTTTTATTCTAATGGTGAATTTATGTTAACCCATAATGATTATATCGAATTAAATCATTTATAATTCAGATAATTAAATAATTCCTTTTTTATTGGTAGAGATATAAACCTAATCATCAATGTCAATTTCAAAAAGTAAGGATCATTTGAGATGTCATTAAAAAATATAATATATTTTTATTTTCAAATTTTAAATACCCATATTAGAAGATAATTTTATATAAATTCAGAAAAATATAAATGGACATGTTTTATTCCATGATGATATTTCTTATATATAAAAATATAATTTGGAATAAATGTATTCTCTAAATTATGTGGTTGATCCAGCAAACTATATTTTTAAATAAAACCATTCAGAAAATAATGAATGATTTCCATATAAAATAGTTAAAAATTCCTTTTAAGTGTCAATACCAATAAGATTATTATGAATTCAGATTAGCTACATGTGATATGGAATAAAAAAATTATATTAGTCTTTAATGTTTATAAACATTTTCTTTTATTTTCATACACATTCCATGGTAGAGTGAAATGGAAGTATATGTGCTTTTTCATTACCCAACATTCCAACTCCCCAAAGGTTGGTGGCCTCTGTCACATTGATTTGTGATTTCAACTTTATTATAGAAATGGTACGATGTGATATTGGGTCCTCATTCCAAATATTCCCTATCAATGCTCATGGCCTATTACAGGTCTCGAATATAAATTTTATCAATGACCATGAAGCCCATTACCAATGTAATCTCTAGGTGGGTAATGGTAAATTATTTTGAGTTAATAATGAAAGAGTACCTATATATGGTTATAGGTGATGAAGATGTTAAAAAATTATAGACATATGTAGAATTTTGGTGTGTTGGGAACATGTAAATTATTCATCTATGGAATTCAAGTGGATCTCCTTCATGGGACATCTTATGTGTGAATCCTAAAGAATCCAATGTTGTTAAGGGAGACATTATGTCATACGTACACATGGGAACTACATTATTTTCATTATTTCATAAAAATATTTCAAATTAAATGATTAATATTTTTATTATAATTCTTGTATCATATCCACATTATATATGTTACATATTTTTATTACAAACAAACATTATATATTCCATTTCCAGAATGAACAAGTCATATCGCTATAAGGGGCGACAGTCCATGATTTCTCAAAAAAAATTATCATTTTTTACAACATGGTCAGAATACAGGCATGTTATAAATAAAAAATTAATAATCATATAAAAATATTAATATTTTGTCCATCATAATAGCTACCATTATTGGTGGGGAAAATGAAATGTCACAGTTTCGTGAGGTAGTAGAACATCGTACACAGAAACAATACGTTATATATCCATTATATGGAGGTGTGTGTAAGTGTAGGTATATAACATCACATAAAAACCTCCTAGTATATTATGGGTAACTGTTTGGTTATAAAATAATGAAATATTTCCAGTGTTTGGGGAGGATAAGAAAAATAATTGAAATGATCTGGAGGGAAACGTTACCTCAATATCAGGTATCCCCTTTTGGTTTGTTTCAAAAGTCCTCCAGGATATTAATTCATCTATATATATTTCCTATATGATGTATTTTGGAATTTTTGTAGCTTATATTATCATATTTTGGTCAATACATTGGGATATAGTTGTGTGTGTAAGTGGATATAGTTGGTGGCCTATTATAAGAGGTAAGAGGGTCACTTAAGAATGTCTTGAAATATTATTTTATAATAAATTTATTTTAGATTTCAAATATCTACAAAGTGATATATTTATTGGATGAAATGGCTATGGGTCAAAATATTCACAAAAAAAAGGATCTATCATGTTTTGATTACAAATTTTAGTTTATCATTTGTCTTTATCCCATAGTTAAATAAACTATCTCTTACCATATGTTCTTGTATTTTTACACTATATGGTTAATATAGTTAATATAAAATGAATATAAAACCTTAAGTGGGTCATTAATAAACTATTTAACATCATATAATTTATTTATAAGATTCATATATTTTTAGGAAAATTATATCATTTAGTAAAATAATATATGTTTTAAAAACTCATTTATCTCAACTTTGACACTATTTAGTAGTTCATTTTTTGAAAGTAAAAAAAATATTCATTCTAAAAAACCACATGAAAAAAATATAAATAATTTAAAATAATCCGTAAAATTAATGTATAGAATAAAAATTTAAAAATTACATTTATTTTAATATTTATAATATAATTTATTTGAATCATTTATTAATAAGGTAATCACTAAATCTCTATTGTGTCGTAAATAAATTTATTTATTCAATATATAAAATTGTAAATAAAATAACATGATTTAGGAAATATTATTATATTAATAATCCATATTTATAGTCAAATATATCAGTTATACAACCAAATATTAATATTATTTTAGTATAAATATACATGTTTATGTTATATTTCTCATTACATTAAATTAATTATTATAACATGTCTTTATCACACCCAAATGGTTCCAAAATTATGAATGTTTGACCTATGGATTTATTTGGTGGCCTATGAATCATCCAATAAGATAAGAACACGTGTTATGGTTGTATTATATTATTATAATATTATTTTATCCTTAAATTAACCTATTTACCTTTACCCATGGATAATAAAAAATAATTACTAAGGTTACTATTCATTTTATCCAATAATAATTGAAACCTATTAACATAAATTCAACCTTATGATTCTATATATGGAACACATTTTTTAAAATTTAAAACATAGAATTGGCAGAAAATAATTTAATCTTAAATAACGTCATTAAAACAAGAAATCATGTTTCTAAAAAGAAAAAACCATCAAAACAATTGGCATATCTTTATACCAAATTTCAATGTAAAACAACATCAAGTGACCATAATTGGGTTTATTGTTTTAAAAATAATCTAATTCTAATTTTAAATCAATCATAATGGTAACATAAATTTATAAATAAATTAGATGAAAATGTTTTTTCCAATTAAAATGCAGTATTTTTCACTATTCATTATAATACGAAGGTTATCAAAAAAACGCAATAAAAATTTGTCCAAACTAATTTTTTATATCAATATTCTAAATATTAATAATATTTTGTCAAATTGAACATATTCATTTGTGAAATATATTATTTAAAAAGGGTTCTCTATTAAAAGGCTTCAAAACTATAATTTTTAAAAAATAATTATTTTGTCTAAAAAATTAAAATTTCAATTATATAATGTCTTAAAAATACAGAATAATATTCTAAAAATAATATGGGTGATATATAACTCAGTATTATGTTAATACTATTCATAACTGCAAATTTAACTGCTATGTAATATAATATATTAACTAATTATATTTTATTAATATATTATTTATTGGTAAAACTAGGCATTGCGTGTAATGCAAGACAAGTAATTTTTATGTGTAGAATAAGGATAACAAGGTGTTTTGTAAAAATAATGAGATAAATGAACTAAAATTTATTTAAAAATGAAAATATTGTAAATTCTCATAGTGTTAGAAATTGGATTAGTTAATTATTGAATTAATTAGAGAAATTGATATGAATAAATATTTTCTTAATTAATTAATGATATTGATGTAATTATTTAATTAATATATTAATTATGGGATTATGTGAATATTCAATTGTTAATTTGTATTAATTAATTTTCTAATTATTTAATGGAATAAAATGGTAAATGTGATATTGAGATACCGGAGAAATATTGATATTATGATACAAGTAATTGTGTGATATTCATGTGTGGGACAAGGAATGGTGTATAAAAATACCATAGTGATAAATATTATTTTTAGTGTGTTGTAAAGGTTCTTCTACACAAAATACCATATTGATAAATATTGATATTCAATTGTGGGACTTTGTATGCATCATCAAAACCCCATAGTAATAAATTCATATATGGGTGTGGGGTAGTGACTTCTTCTTCAAAAGTGAATGGGGTGTTAGACACGACATTATACTCCTAGAAGTTAGTAATGGAAAATGGTTCTAATTGTCCATAATATGTATTGATATGTATATTATAATTAAATTACATGTTTTATAATTAATTTTTATTGAATCATGATATATTCCATACTCTAGAATGGGCTGAAGAAGGTATTGAGTGTTTGGGTGTCCTCGATAACCCAATGGATTATGTTGTTAAACAATGATTAATTAAATAATTTTAGACTATTTACATTATGGTTTGAATTTTCTTCTATATACAAATTCATTCAAATTTATTGATTGGATAATGTTTTATAGGTCATTGGTGGTTGCATACTGAGTATTACTGTCACCCAACTCGAGCTCCATGACCAGTACCCAATTAGATTTCATGGTTGCAAAACATGATAATGTATGTTTACTTATATCAGATTGATTAAATGGGATAAATCGTGGATAATGGAACTAGACATGGATTCAGTCCTCGATTGGGCGTTCATGGGGTATTTATTAATTCTTTTCTTTCATATTTACACTTGACACATAATTTCATGACATATTTATTGATTATTTTTGGATATTATATTTTTTCATCATGTGATTATGGTGTTATTCTATTTATGGTAATATCATTTTGTTATTCTATTGTATTTTTCATTATGTCATTACTCTAATAAAAAATAATAATTCTCCCCATGATTGATTTTATATCCCCATAACTAGTTGGTAGCCTCTGGAATATGGGGTGGTGTTCTTGAGGTCATGTTACTGACCTCCTCAGTGAACCATTGTTTACCACCCGAGTCTAGATGTATTGGGGTCTACCCATTTATAATAAAATTGTGACTACCCCATTTGGGGCCATTATACATTTCAGAAATATTAGTCTTACCAATAATTATTTGAAACATATGACCTTATTGAAAATTATTGGATTCCCAACCTTATAAAATGAAAAAATATTCCCCTTTTATGAACATATTATCTTAGAAAATATTCCATAGAACACATATATCCTATGAGTCTCACCTTTCATGATTGTACAATAGTTATGAACCAACATCTATGAATACAATTATGAAAATATTAAAATATTCATGGACAGTCATCAAAGGCATTCAATGTTTAGTTTTTAGATAGAAAGAGATGATTGGGAAATGTTCGATTTGGGGTATCTTCTAGATTGTGTTTGGTTATGAAACATAGTCTAACATTGTTACAAAATATCAAAATGACTACCGTTTATTCCAAAGGATAGCTTTATATTGATTTTCACATTGGGATAATGTGTTTATCTATATTTCCAATCAAGATAGCCCACCGACTGGGTCATAAGGTCCCAATTACTATATCAATGGAATTGATCCAATTTAGATCAATGTATTATGGACTACACATAAATCAACACCAACAATTATAAAACTTTTTGAAAATATAAATAGGGAAGATATTATTTCAGATATAACCCATCCTTAATATGATACTATTTGGAAGGGGATCCTAGAACACAACCATCATGTGTTAATGGTGGAGTGGGACATATGATAAGGATGAAAATTCATATATTAGTGTGACTAATCTGACAGGGTTTTCCAATCATGGATTGACATCAAGGTGGAAATGAAGAAAGAGGTTTTGAATGATTAAGCATGGAAACTATTATTCTAATTCTACTTGTACATATGGATTATTCATGATTTTCTAATGTTTTCATCACCGAGGACCCCAAGACTCTCAACATCTTCATGATGAGGATGAAATCATATTTTTTATACATGAAAAAAATATTTATAATATAGTTTTAATAGGGATATATGAATATTTATTTCCATCCCAGAATGTTTAGGTGGACTAGGTATAGGTGTCAAGGATACGAAGGGATATATTTAAACTTTTTCAAGTGTATATGTTGTTATAGATAGGGATGGGTGATGTGACCATTAATAAATGGTTTAATAATTTCCTTATTGGGCCCATAGATTGGATAATAGGGTGACCCCTCTAATGTCAAAATGAACCATATCCTAGTAGGAAACACATTCACTATGTGATTTTCATGGAGATAGACTTGTGGTAGTGGAGTTACCCTATAATTTCATTAACCCCCGCACTCTTATTGGTATTTTCATCCCTATTCTCATCTATGGGTGGATTCTCCCTATTCACAATGCTCACATGGGTGTGTGGATGGGCATAATCCTTGTGAGAAGTGATAATGTTGGTGAGGAAACATGTCAAATTGGTCGCGTCGATGTAAGGGATGTTGTATAAGATAATTTAAACCATCATTAAATGGATATCTCTCTTTTTTTGTTCCCCTTACAATTTTTATATGGTTGGAACACCGCAAAATTGGTGTTTGAGTGTCTAAATCCAATTTAACCTCTCTGCATGGAATTGAATCCCTTATATGCTGAATATATCCTGGTGAAACCCACTATTGGTGATGAGTTTTGGAATGGTTATGAAAAATTTGATACTATATAACTTTATCTTCAACCAATTTCTTATATCAATGGGGGTAGTTACAAATGATAAAATATGGATGGTGGGTCCGAAGGAATTCCTTTAGGCCTTTCCAGGCGCGGTACTGGTGGAAATAAATAACTCTAGGTATATAGCTAAATTGAACAAACATTAAAAGTAATCCTTCAAATTCAATGTTCTCCAAAGCATCATACTGATAATCTACATCAATGTGAAAATTAATATCAACAATTCAATTATTTTGACAATATGGAACATGTCATTGTAAGAATAAATCAGTGGGAGGAATGTGATGTCATTGGCCGATGCATTGTATGTTATATTCCAGTTGTATGGATAGAGATGGAAGAATGTTTAACTACATGATTAAATGATTAATAAGTTAATTTAGTAGGATTTTTAGGAATGTTATGCACACACATGGGTCTGAGGGCATTCTACATTAGGTAGAGCACACCAAGGATGAATAATTGGTCTAATGGGGAGGGAAACTGCTATAATTGAAGTAGTTCATTGCCATTCATGGGAAAAGTCTCCAGTGGGAGGTGAACTAGGTGGCTGGGACTCCCATGAAAGTGGATCTAGGGAGTGTGAAGCTTCTAGAGTATATAATGGGTATTCTGTTCCAACTTTGGGGAAGTCTTCAAAATTATCAAATAATCCTAATAATGGAATCTTCCATGATTTTAAGAGTAATTTGATATTTTATAGAATCTATACACTCTTTATATGATGTGAATTAATATCCATTTAGAGTAAATTCATATTCATAGGATGTTCTTGTACAATTATAAACTACAAAAACTCTATGCCAAGGAAGCCAAATATCATTAGTTGGTGTAAGACATTGCCTACTCCCATGGCATGGCACACCCAACAACTAGTCGGGTGAAAATGATGAGGGACATACCTTAACCTAGATAACTCATAGGTGTCAGATGGATATGGGAGTAACTATTTAGGAGGATACACATATTAATTATTAAGTACCTGATACATTAAGAGACTATCAAGCGGGGAAAAACTACTACTAATGCTGTATGATTTCTTGTATAGTTGGTTTTGGAAATATGTTAATATTGTGATTATTTTTCTAACCACCTTTGGATATATGAGGGAATATGAATGCAATGAGGATGGTAAAATTCCTAATGAACCCCTAGGGTAGGATTACTAGCTCCAAACCAATGATGGGGTGGTAATGGTACCTACTTCTGTTACCCTTAACACTAATATATATATCTGAATGTAATTGAGGTGAATCATTTGAATGTGGCTATGACTTAATTACCAAAAGATTCATTTGGTAGTTTCCGATTATATATATTTATATTTGGTTGGATAATTCACATTCTAATGATTTTACTAACTTTTTTGTTTCCTTTAATGAGTTTAAATTTCCCCAGCTATGGAGAAGCTCTAAGCAGTTGAGGTATCTACCACTGTGGGAATTTCATCCCAAGAAGGGATTCTGGTGAACATTATTGACCTAATGACTAGTCTTTATTCATCCAATAATAATTTATCATTTTATACGTATATTTTTAGTTTCCTCCCAAAGATTTATTTTCGATAACATTGTATCTAAATGATAGTGAAATTCATGTTGCGGGGCCCATCCTCAAGTGGTATTTCTGTAACCAAGGGATCATATGGATACATGATGATGGATTATGTTTTGGAATCAATATGGATAGTATAGAAGGATTTGGAAGTCGATCCCACTCAAGAGGTGTTTAAAGAGGTGGTGGATGAAGCATTGTCCATAATGGGGGTGGTCAAAAAGGCCTCTAAGATCACTATTTGGAATGACAGTTACCTTCATCTAGAACACAATGAACACATGGTCGAGAACATTTTTATGGAAAATGATTAACTCTGTAGAGATTTAGAGTACATATCGTTCATGTTTATTCCTTAACATGATGTTATGAATGTTTTTCTAGAGATCTAGAATGCACTAACTAATGGTTTATGGGTATGAAGACACCATGAAATGTGTTGCATTAACTTATCTGAAATTGAAGATGTATTTCCATGTGTCGTGACTCCAAATGTCCTCAATTGGGCACAGAATGATCAAGGTGAGACTCTTCAATTTTTGTGGGGGGTCATGATGGTAGTGATGGAAAGGGGCCGAAGGGTTGGGACCACACCATGTCATAGATCCCAAGAAAGGGTGTGGGGGCACAATCGACACGATATGGAGAAATAAATTTTGAAAATTCCATAAAGTAGTGCCCAAGGTACCTGGATGAAATCTCTTATGCGCCACCATGCTAGATGAGAATGGATAAATTAGTTTTTCTAAGTCCTCAAAGTGCCACCATAGTTAGGCCAAATCACCGGTGGCATGAAAGAATTCTTGGGAGCCACACAACCGGTGCGCAACCACATGTAGACCAAAATTCTACCAACCAACAAACATGCGCAACCAAACTTGTTTTGCACAGGTTTCTATTTTTTTCCTATAAATAGACCCTTGGGGCCTTCATTTGTACAAACGAATTTCAATAAAGCCCAATTGTTGCTTTGGTCTCCCTAGTGCATCACCCAAGTCTTCTAGAACTTTCAAGGTAGTAATTTAACACCTAAAGAGATGTAATTGAAGGAGGATTATAGGACATATGTCCTTTTAGTGTATAAAATCCATAACACATACTCATCTAAACAACCCAACCTCCCTAAATTTTAAACACTTGTGCACCACATATTAATTTTATAGGAACATGAGAAACGCACTTCTTGGAATACCTATGAAAACTCTTGAAGGCTTGAGTCATGTCTAACTCATGTATTATCATCAAGGTTGTTCGTCGCTTAAGTGAACATCAAGTCTCCCAATCCTACTTCCATGCCCATACTTGCACACCACTATCAATATGTGAACCCCTAATTGATTAAACTACTCTCTTAAGTCTAGAATCTAATAATCCCTCCTCAATTCCATACATGGAATGACTTCTTCTTCATTTCCTCCCATGTATTAAAGGGATTCTATTTAGACCTCCACCAAATATTTTTGACTTATCAAACCATTGTGGAAGGAACAGCTATGTATATCTTATTTGGGTTTGTATTTCTACACTAATACGTTTCCAAAATTTGTTTCAGAATGGGGATATGATTTATGGAGTGTATGGGGGTTCATATATCCACATTCTCGTGGACCATTCTCACATGAACATTTTTGGGGAGTTCTCGTTTTAGAGGATTGTGTTTTTAGTTTTGACATCCCCTTCTCATCTCTAAAACCCAGAACCTCAGGTCTCTGGTATATAAGGTATAGTTCACACATTCATTTACATGAATGAAAATGAAATGTCTCCCTACACTACCAGGATCAATTTTAGGTAATCCGTCCTGGGGTAATCCTCTACCCTTCATCCCTCCATAATATTATTGGACCCATGTCAAATAAAAAGAGAATAGAGGGAGGGATCATCCTTTATACCTCTTCTGGGGTTGCCTCAACCCTGTCCACCATGGCTATCATAAGTGCGCCCTCTTCAACCTAGGGGGGATGAAACGTATTGATGCCTTTGTTGAATCTTTTACATCCTCTTGGTTCTCACACCTAGCATGACTCACTTGGGTATAGAGATTTGTCATGGTCATAATATTTGCACAAATTCTAAACTATTATAATTCTAATTTCCATTAATACTAGGATTTGTTGGAATCCATTTCAGGGCCTGAGCATATTGGATATCATTTTCATGAATCCAACCCTAGTTCCCTTAATTTGGGCATCCTCTATAGTAATATTCCCCAAATTAAACCCGTCAAATTAATAAGGTATACTTTTCAGGATGTAAGTCTAATCAAATTTATCTCAATGGACTGTACTCACATATGAGACTCATTGAACTCTGTGCTATTTGATTACCATCATCATGGGATATGTAGGAAGCCTCCTTGTGGTTCCAACAGAACACTTCAAATCAACTATATTATTTTTAATCCATATTCCCAATAGTGTCTAATCTTATTTGGAAACCTATATCCATTCTACATTTCTTGGGATTCTTCAGAATTTTTACCACACCAATATTTAACTGAGAACCTTTCGGTTAGATATCCTTACCACATGAAATTAAATTGTAGGGTTTGGTCCTTATCACATGACATTAAAATGTATGATGTGTCCCATTAAGTAGCACTGATCTTCATGTGTTATATTACATTCAAAAAGATACATAGGTAGCCCATTTTATGGGTATGATCCCAATATCAAAACAATCATTCATCTCCTTGGATGAAAATAAATTTGTGAGTTCCCCACTAAGTGGCTTAAAACTAGAATCATCAAAAAAATGATTAATAGAATATCTAAATATTACATGAGAGGATACCATTAATGGAGAAACTAGAATACATATGAATATCTCCATTAATGAAGAACCTCGAATACATACAGATGGTTCTACATTTTATTCATGTTAATAAGTGATTTAAAATTCCAAGGGAAACATATGTTATACATGGTAAATTATTTAGGATTTATAAAAATATCTTAAATTTATAAAGAAAATACCGTAGTAGACAATAATTCCCCCCAAAAGGGTTTCAATAGTCCGAACACCCATCTTCTCGACCATTGCGTGTCCTAATGTATAATAATGTTCAAACATAGAGAATGTATGCATTTAAAAAGAAGGTCCCTTTTGGATAATGAACATTTGGGTGTGAGAAGTTACATGAATAAATAAAATGGAAACTATCTGAAAGATGTGATTCATAAAACTATAACTCATGTTTCAAGGAAATAGGAAACAATTTCCATGGAATAAAAATGGTTGAGGAGATCTAGATCATCAAAAACATGTGTAGAGGAGTTTGTATAACATCATTACTTTCACCCCTTTTACTTGTCATCAAGGATAGGTGAGATCTGTCAACAACATTATGGTAACACTAAGGACAAGAGGGGTGGACACCTTTGTCACCATGAATTAGAGTGAGACTTCATCATTGGACAACAATGAGAAGAGTAAACTAATTTTGATTCATCCTCGTACTTGGAGAAATAAGTGATCATCAAGGTACTCCATATATAAGAATAATAGATTGTTCACAATGATGGTAAAGTATAATAACATCATGCTATTAATTCTATAGTGGGAGATATAATCAAGAGTGTTAGGTTGTAGCAATTGCTCACCATAGAAAATATAGTGCATGCAACATCCTTGGTGGGGGAATAGGGGGCTTAACATGAATGTGATTCAATCTTAAATAATTATGTTCTCCCTTCCCATCATGAAGAAGTGAAAGATCTATCCTAGTAGCATATGATAATAATGGCTACCCAATAGTGGATAAATGATATATAGTTCTCTAAAATTGGTTTTGGGCTTTAGATGGATTTTAATTATATATTAATAAATTAGAGGAACTATGTAGGGTGTGAGCCTCCTAGATGAAGGAAATAAAGGTTTTCATTTCAATTACATATGTGTGTATTTTTCAACATATCAATCACATTGTAACGATACAAATTATAATCATATAATAAAATGTGATTTATGATTAGTGTGAGAAACAATATATAAAAAGAGTTTGAATCTATTACATGATAGTTTTAATAAGGGATGGAATTAATGGGGTCATAATTACCCATTTAACATTGCGAGTGTCCTGAAATGGAAATCTTTTTTTAGTGAGGGGAACTCCATGTAGCTCACTTTCATAACATGTGTAGGTGAATGAGTAGGGTAACACTAGGGGAAATGGATTATATCCAAAAAATGAATATGATGGAGTATGTGGATTGAGAAATCCAGTACAAGGAATACAATGAGTCAGGACATGTTGATGGTTGATGACGTCTAACAAATTTTGTTGCACAGATTCCTGAATCTAATTACAATAAATGGGGGAAAATAAATGAGGGTTGACAATTTACAATATTTGTAACATTGAGACCATATCATATTAGAGTTGATGAATTATTTTAATATTCATGTGAATAAAGAGAAATCATTACCTAATGAAATATCAATTTAGTAGATGAGGAAAATTGATTAGATACATTATAATTACATAACAATTAAAAACATAAAATCCAACATAGATAATACATTGAGAACACAATTATTCTTCAGGCTTAAACCTATATATAGATCAAAATACTCTTCTTGGAATCCTGGGAATATAAATCATAATAAATGAGTGATCATAGATACTTAGTAAAGATATACAATTTGGAAGATACTTTCACAAATAACCATAAGCTTTAAAGAAATTGTAAAACTGAAACACAAGCCTTTTAACCATAAAAGATAATATAATATGGAAATAAAAATTAAAATAATTCCATATAAAAATTCATATTGATATTCTACAATTCCAATAATATTATGTAATATAAATAACTAATATCATAATGAGGGAATGTATAATGTTAGACATCATAACCATATCATCAATGCCTCATGCCAAGACCATAAATAATCATACTATCAAATACTTGTTCCATAACACAAGTTTGTCTCAAGAGACCTACCAAAGCATTGAGGGGATATATCGGGCCCCACTCATCACTTCTGAAGTCCAATGTATTTCTATTATAAAGGGGTTCAAACATAACAAACACAAACAATCATATTAATAATAGGTTATGAAATTTGTATAATTAAACCATAAATGTGAACACTTAAACCATACACTATGAATGTTATCAAAATATCCCATGCATAGTCAATATAATAATAAACCATTCAGAAAAATATTGTAAATGATATCATAAGAGATATACCTCAATTAATCATATGATCCAACAAAGTATGTCATCTGAGATGAAAATATTATAGTAAAATCATTAGAAATATCTTCACAAAAATATATTTTTTTTAAATCTGTTATGTAAATGTTGAGAACTTATAAAAAACAAATTTATGAGACATTTTTGAATCAAAGTGTCTCATATAAATTTCAAACTTTTGAAATGTTATAACATTTATAATCATTATTATCGATATAAATAAATCATTAAATCTATTTTGAAATCATAGATATTAATGAGTACGATTTATAAGAATTAATTTTTAAAACATTTAAAAATATGTTTTTGTTAAAGAGTCCATATCCTAACACCTTCAAAATACACCATTTTTGAAATTATTTATGAAATTAAAAATATGCATATAAACAAATTTTAATCCTTTTTTATCAATAAAAATATTTAAGAAAAATAATATCAAGAATATTATAATAGCGATAGGATTATTCTTTAAACATTCAAAGCATCCCATACCACATTAATCATTTAAATCGTAAGTATGATATATTCAAATGAAAAATTAAATACCATGTAGATAAATTTATTAATGATATGAATATAATAGGGGTTTTACATACCCTACAGATAAGTAACAGTTGGTTAACATTGAATATATCTTAGGAAAATTAATAGAGATGAAATTCCCTTACCATAGGTATGATACACTATGTACCTATCTGAAACTAAATTATAATGTTTTAGAAATATTATTAACTTCTACCAGATTAATAAAAATATTTATTATATCATTTATGATTTATTTATTACATTATATTACCTATTTATTAAATATTATATGTTATAGCAACATTTCTGGTAATAATTTATTTATTGATCATACATGTTTTGAATTGTTATTCTTGGTCATATTACATAGATCATGCTTTACATAAATAAAAAATGAAAAAAATGATTTATGTCATATATATCCAGAAAATATATATATATATATTTAATATATAGTTAAATGAAATGTAATACACCGTTCATAGAGACCATAAGTCGTACATACACATGAATGATGTTTTCGTTTTCTTGTCATATTGAAAAGATGAAAGTTAATGTCACATATATATATATATATTAATAATTATTGTTAAATTATAATATTTATGTCATATATTTCATAACTTTACATTATATATATTTTTATTATCATTTTTTAATTGTTATCATGGAGGATGAATCTCATCGCATTGTGGAGATGGTATGTCGTACTTACACAAAAGTGACATGATAATTTCCTTAATGGTAATTGGGAAAATAAATGAATGGTATGTTAATTAAAAATAATATATATCAAGTCATATTTATAATTTATAAAAATTTTATTCAACATTATATTCCACAAAATTAACTATATATGAAAAACAATTTACACCATTGTGTGGAGACGATAAGTTATACATACGCACAAATGGAAATATAGTTTTTTTAGGATGGTTAAAAGTGGAATATGGTTGTACCATTATCATAAAAAATATCAATGTATTTTATATTATATATAAGCTAATTAACAATTGAATCAACTTAGGATGAATAAGTATAATAATAAAACAAAATTAAAAGGTTTGGTAAATTAGTTACCTCTTCTTCGAGTGTCTCACTTCCATTTTAACAAAATGACTCCATAGGGCAGATATTTTCCCAAATTATGGACTCTAGAATAATTATATGGAATTTGGTAGGAAAATTGGTTACGGTTTTTCTGAACTGAAAGTATTTAGAGGTGTGAATAAATTAGAAAGTGGGGATCCCATTTAAAATAGAGGAGAGGGGTACTTTACGAATTTCCAATGAAATTAATTTATTATAAAATAATTTTATGTATAAAATCGATCCAATTTGATTTATTTAGAGTATATGATGACGATTGGTATAAATCCTCTAAAACAATAATTTTTAGACAATTAATGTTCACAAAATTAACCTTATCTTTTAGGTTTAACCCTTAGTTAATAGTTTAAATCTTATTGTGTCTACAAGTCTTTTTTTACTATAGGGTTAATATAGTAACAATAAAAAGTCAAAATAAACACAATTTCATAATTTATAAAATATTTAACAGTATAAAATATATCATTCATAATAATATGTTTTTTTGACTTTTATATCGGTTAATAATGTGTTATTTGTTTTAAAGTATCATATATATCAATTTCGGTAATATTCAACATTTTCATTTTTCAAAATTTCAAAACAACATGATAAAATCAAAAAAATTCTTTAAATATGACACTAATATATCAAAATTATATATGAAATTATTTTATTTATTTAATTATGTAAAATTATATATATTTTAATATTTTTAATTTCATTTATTCGATATCTAAATTAATTGAACAATTACTACGTCATTATTCTGTCACTATTTAATTTAATTATATATTTCATAAATTATAAATGAATTATCACTATGTATATAAATATATAATATTTATAAATACTATATATAGTCAACCATATCAAATATACAACATCATGCTAAAAATGATTTATTTATTTAAATTTAATTATGTTTTTTAACTATTCTTTAAAACAATAAATGTATTAATGTAACACAACTGTCTTAGAAATGATCATATTTTTGACCAAATGATTATTATAGTTGAAATATACATATCAAATTATATTTGTTAAAATGTTATGGTAATGTTATATAATTATAATATTACTTTTATATTTAATTACTCAATTTATCTTTTGTCAGACCAAATAAAATTTAGAAGAAACTATTGGAAAAAAATTATCTTGATCATATTCAAACACATTTTTCATTATTATTACAACTATGTATGAATTTTTTTAAAATATCAATTCATAGAAGTGGTAAAATTATGTTTAATGCTAATCTACAGAAGTTTCTAGATGGAGGGTAAAAGATACGTTCAAAAGTTCTAAAATGTATTTTTCATCTAATTATATATTACAAATAATTAAAATGACATAAATTTCACCAATATATGTATTATTTATCTATTTTTACATTTAAATAAATTTAAAATTATATAATTATTTAAATGAAAAATTCAGTTTAAAAAATGTAGTAATTTCACTGTTCATCAAAAAGTGAAACGCTTTAAAAAAAATACCAAATAATCACCCAAATATAATTTTGATATTCTGAATTCAAAAATGATCTCTATTTTACAAAATTAAATTTCTTTTAGTGTTTAATTTTTTTATTATTGATTTCAAAAGGTTATAAAAATTAGTGCCTTTATGAAAATTGTATTTCTAAACATATTGCTATTTTTCCCAAACATATAAATTTCATTATAAATATTGAAACAAAATTATAACTAAATTTATTTATTTTTATCACTATTAGTATTAATATATATAATGGATAATTTTTAAATATATCATCAAAATAATTTTAATATTAATGTGTTGTATCATAGAAACTCAATATTTTTTGTTACGTAAGCCAATTCGATGTTGCGTGAAATAAATCTATTTAATTTCATTAAAAAAATAATGTATTGTGAAATATTAAGGTATTACAATGTTCAAAACATGGAACCTTAAAAACTGTATTTGGAAATAATTTCAGGTGTATCCCCATGATGGAAGATGAGTTATTGAAACCATGAACCATCACCGTTAATGGGAAAATTCATATGAGGAAGAAGGTGGAGATCTAAATTTACAAATAAGAGAATAATTGAGGTTAAATTGTGGGGATTTTTAGTTAGATCTCAGTGCTCATGGGATTATGCCACCATTTTTCTAGGAACATTTTTTTTGTGTATTTGGTTGAACAAGATCCATACTCTCCTTCCAAATAAATGTTTCATCATTGTTTCCATGTTATGGGCATGGAACCTGAGTTGTTTTGTAGGTAAATATCATTGATGTGGGTGGTGGGGTAATATCCCCTGTGGTGAAGTGATATTAAATTTCATAGTATTACATTATTCGATGTTGATGAAATTCATGTTGGTAATAATTTTCTGGAAATAACATTTACCACGTAGTTTAACATCGTATAGTGAGGACATTGGATCACTATACTGAATATTCATAAATCATTAACTATGGTGTCATACAGTTTAACATAATATATCCATGACATGTTTAGCATTGTTTAGTGTCTTCTAACCATGCTATTTGAATAGAAATGAATTTACGTATACCCCATCAAGGTAGTGGGATGAATGGAAAATTAATCTTAAAGTGCATTACATCATTTAAGATCTCGATATGTACAGGGAGTTGAGGTTTAGCTACATATTTTTATTGAAACAATGGGTCCATTGATATTTTAAATTATTTTTTTGGGGACCAGTGATGAATCATTTCATCCTTGTACCTCTATGATTCACACAATCACTCTTTCCCACATCTTATTGTTGACATGATAGGATATTGTCTAAAATTATATCAGATTCACCTAACGGGTTTCCAATAAGAAAGATATATGTGCCTCTTTTTTTAGATAGATTGTGGTCATTATTGTAATAAAAAATTGATACATAATGAGTGTAATATTTATAGAAAGTTGAATATAGTTCAATTTCATGATTCATGTAATGACGATAGTAATAAATGGTTATAGAATTTGTATGATTAAAATAAGAATTTACGGCATGGGAAGAATTACAAACCCAATGAGAAGAGAGAGACCTGACAACCCAAAACCACAAAAGTTTACAAAATGTTTTAATTCCATAATTTTTGTACCATCATTTTTTTGGAATCCCAATTCCTTAATATGTGCAAGGGAGATAAGCCCCACCATGGGGAACAAGTTTCCAAACCATGTACTGGATAGTAAGTGGATTTAAGGTTGTATCTGAAATATGAGATATGGGTATCAAAATTTCTCCCAATGATTGGTGAATCCTGCCAAGGGATGTTTTAGAATGAGAAATGTTATCTCACTAACAAAAAAATATGGTAGTCCTCTAATGAAAGGTTGTGAAAAAACTGTGGGTATTTTTCCAAAACAACATGGTTGATGTACTCCAAATGTGGATTAATAAACAAGGGAAGGGGGTTATTTCACAATGATTATTTTTCTAATTCTCATAATAATGATTATATAATATTATGGACATATATATTAGACTAAATGTGGGTACTAATTGTGGTTTCAAATGGCACCAGAGAGTTTAATCCCCAATGTGAATTAGGTCCAAGGTTTCATTGAACCCAAAATATATCTATGGGTTATATACATGTTGTTTAATATCTTTATGTTAGGAATATTGATGTAGAAACTATTTAAGATCTTGATTCATGGACAAAACGAGGCATTGACATGTGGTAGTTAGTTTTGAATAAAATAAAAAAGGAAAACTGTTAAGAAAGATCTAAATAGGATCTGTTTCTCATGATTCCCCCTTGTGAAATATTGCATAATGATTATAGTCATGATTATAATACATACAGGTAACCCAGTGAAAAGGGTTCATCATCCATTTAAAAAAAATTATCATAAACTAATGACATGAAGGATGAATATTATCGAATACAGTAAGAGTCAATGGGTTGGTTACAGTAGGGATTGATATCGTGGGTCTAGGAATCACTATGATAAAAAAAATTAAATCATGCCTAACGAAAATCTAGATTCTGGCATGGTAGGATACCGATGCTGAATTTTTGGGCCTTCATCCTAGAAAAATATGCGAAGATAATTATTTATTTTAAATGCTTGTACCAAAATATACAATCTATGTATTTTAAGGTAATTTAGCTAAGAACAATTGTGGAAACAAATAGTTTAAAATCACGGAGGTTGAATTAAATCTTTTAAAAAAAGTATGTTTATGATGCATAAAAGATAGTGGGGTGTATGTCGTAAATATATTTGTGGGGAAAAAAGAGATAAGTAACCAAATGTAAATGGTTGGTGAATCTACCCTTTTGTCATCAAACATTCAATGAAAATACACATATTGTTTACTATCATGATTAATCCATCACGTCTACTGGTTTATGGTCATTAATTTTAGACTGTTGATTGTGTAGAATTTAATTCGGGGAATTATTTTATTCTATGATCATGAATGGGGGAAATTACTATAGGACTCTTAATGACACATGATCCATGCTCTATGTGACAAACAAATAGTGGTTGGGAGGTCCTTTATTAGAAGCTAGTATATGATAAGGGTAAAATTACAACATGGTATGATCTAATAATGATGACTTACTTAGTCATTGCCTAAAAATGCACAAAGTAATGAAACAAATAGTTTTAAACTTCACTAGAACAAAGGGAGGTAAAATCTAAAGTAAATCATGACTTCCTAGATCTGAATCAACAATGGGGAAAAATATTAGTTAGGGAACTATTATTTCTATTGAAAACACATAGGTTCCATAACTGAGCCTTCTAAATATGGGGTGATAAAATAAGAGACCCATAATTTAACATATTTGAAACTGGGGATCCTTCATTTTTCCCAATGATCCTTCAAGTCATGACTATAATATATGAATTGAGCCATATTTGATGAAACCATTTGATGTAATGTTAAAAATGGGATGGTGATTATGATATAAACTAAAGAAGGAATGAATTTTGGATGTTGACATTAGGGGTTTTATAGAGAGAAGATAAAAATTCTTTGATCTACCCCACCAGGAACTCAAATGTGCTTCAAGTGTATACTAGTAGGGAAGTGTTGAGAAGGTTCTCAAGGCAAAAGACCCCATACTTGTTTATTTGTTAATGATGCTCCAAGTATGAGATCAGTATGTCACGACTTATGATATGAAACTAGGAATCATGCCTCATTTATTTGATTACCATGTCGAGTTAGATGACTAATTCTATAATGGGAAACACTCTCAAATGAGGGTTTATGGAATTTTGTATTTTCTCATTATGACATGATGACACAAACCATTAATTTTTACAAATTTTCATTTGGATGTGTGGGAAGTATATTTTAGGTTTAAATAGGGTTGACCAAGTTGGGATCACACCAGGGGCTTCCCAATACTATTGTGGGGAATGGACGGTTTGATTAGAGCATACACATGGAAGCTACCCAGGGATTGAGGAATCACCTCCTTCTTACAACATAGGTCATATCGTCACATCCCATGAGGAATTGTATTTTTTCCAACATAGGGTATATTATAATTTTTCATCTATTTTCTAGGACAATGTCATACATTTTTATGTCATGTAACATTTACATTATGCTTGTGGTTTAATAATTCATTTCTCAAACATTGATATGAAAAATGTTTTAGGTAATAATTTTCTGACCATGGGGCTATGTATCATTGAATTTTATATGTCTTTAAATAGATAATAAATATAAAAATTTAGGGATATTCAATGTGTTATTTTTGTAAAGAAAATAAACTTGGAGATAGTTTCACATAGTTTAAGGTCATGTTTCTTGGACTATATTTTTTGGAAGTTCAACCTAGCAAGTACAACCTCAAACATGATTCCTAATACCACAATATTAATTTTAGTTGTGGGAAATGTGGTGTGGTGAAATTAATTCTCTATTATATGGATGTGAAATATTGGGGAAATGATATATAATGTTGAAAATGTATTAAAAACATACTTTCTTACTCAATGCATGTGGATGCACATACAGGTAACAAAAAGGGTGTTAGAACTCTACAATAATATAGTGTAGTGGAATAAACGAAAATAATATCTTTTGAGATTTGGACCATGAAGGGGATGAATGAAAAACATGAAACATCATTTAACTATTTTCAAAAAAAATTAATGAACTAAAACAATCTGGGATGAGGAAACCAAATATAGAATCAACCAATGATCAGGTTCGAAATGAAGGAACCATCATCTGTCACATGGGATCCATTGAAGAGTGTTCCAAGGATGGGATATGATCCAATTTAGATTCCATCCATTATTTTTAGGAGTCCCATTTGTATTTGAAGAATTATGCAGAAAGAAATTGTTAAAGGATATAAGCATTGATTTTACATAGGGTAATGTTTATATAGGATTCATTGGCCTATTGTTTACACCAGAGTGCATATGAACATGTTGGGGGGTTTATCAAATATTTAGAGTAAAAAATGATCATAAGGATAGATATCCATTAGCATGTTAGTGATTGGTCTAGATATAGGGTTGTAGACCTGGGTGTCAAAATGTATCTAATGAAATTGGAAATCAAGCTATACGTAGTTCTAGAATGAACTATTCTTAGTGAACGATGATAATTGTGGGGAACCCACTCTAACACGGAATCAAAATATCATGCTCATTTAAATCCAATTATGGGGAAAAATTGTGTGATTAAAACTAATTCATCCATTTATTCTTTTTCATGTTATGTAATGATGGAATCTTTTCCCTATAATTGGGAATAATTTATGATCAAAACTTATGACTAAGGAGGAGGCCTGAGGGGACAACATAGGAGTTGTACCATGGTCATTACATGAGGGGTATTATCATAAACACATAAGGAATGTAATTATTGGAGCACGAGGAATCATATTATGGTTACATAAGGTATATAAAAGTTTAATTTCATGTATCTAGGACAGTGTCATATAGTTTTACATCATGGGACTTGGATGGTATGATTTGTAGTTTAATTACATATAACATTGAATTTGTTTCATCTCATATTTCCCATATGAAACACCCCATTTTTATTAAATAATTTAAATCTATTGTTCAAATTTGTGTAGGGATGATGTTGTAATATTTTATAATGTCATAATTCTAGGATGTTAGGCTTTATAGTTTAAAAAATACATCTCTATCTATGGTTCATTTCATTTTTTTATATGTGGAAACCCATACTTATCACATAGATATATGATACTATTTAATTTCTTACTCTATGTATGGTGTGGTATACATTGACTTCAATTACTATAGTATTACTATTTGTAGTTTAATTTCATAAAACTCAAAATTGTTTGGATCAAAGAATATATACTTTGTGGGATACGTCCTTTCCGAATAGTGTCATATGCTCCCCATATATAGTGATAAACGACTAAGAATCATTCAAGTATACCTTATGAATGAATTAATGTACCTCCCAATTGGGTCCATGTTTCCACATGTTCATTCCAATTATCATCATCACCATAATACATTGAACTATATCGAATTAAATAAAGGATATGCAGCATAATTTTTTCTTAATACAATCTCCATGTTGTTCTGATTTCATTCCAAGTAATACAATTTATATAGCCTATTATTCTAGAGGGCCTACAACATATCCAAATAGACTTCATCTCTCCCATCCAGAATATGTTGACCATAAACTACTATATGGACCATTACATATTGATCCTCTAAAAATTGAACTAGATTTTTCTAGTATAATAAATAGTACAGTTGTTACTCTATGTGATATAATGTCATTATCCATTATATTGATATTTCATGAAAGATATTATACGTCCAAATGTATTTTTCATTGCATATCATATACATAAATATATTATAATTTTTTTTTGAATTCATTAATCTACCCATTTTAAAATATGTGATAGAAATAAGATTTGTTAGAAGAGATATTTTATTTTTCCTATAATGATTATAGCTCAAAAAAATGAATGTTGGATGGGATTTCATTGGGATTGTCTTGGATAATCTGTAATAAATGGATGATGTAGGTCTAAAAATATTCTATAACAAAATGAGAATTTGAATATTTTATTTGGATAGACCCAACCACATCGAAAATAAGTATGTGGCAGTTTGGAAGAGCATTCATTTACAAAATGTCATTGTCGTGTAGGGAAACACAATATCATTCCTCCAGTTAAAAGGGTCACAGACAACATAGTGTCCTTGATACGCTCTGGTGGCTAGTGTACGATGTTTCCCTAGATCTAACATTGATGAAACATCTAGGTCAATTTAATGTAGTTATAGAAAATGGTTGTAAAAAATCTATTCAATATCTAAATTTGATAGGAAATCAACAATCTGACTTGATGGTCCCTATATAACCCAGTGTGGACCAATTGAATTACATGAGTGATCTCCTTACTCTGTATGTAAATTAGAATGATTCAATTTAATAAACGTCAAATGAATTTTTTCTAATGTATGGGTCCATCATATAGGATAAACTATATTTTACACAGAAATATTCATTGAAACTCATCTCATTATTGTTTCAGTGTTTCTTTTGGCAAATTTTCAATAAAAGGAGTCGTCCAATTTGGTTCTTCTTCACCTGTTGGGGAATTTGAAGTCCCTACTACAGAGTATTCAATAAATATCTAGTTTACAGGTTAGTTTTCATATCCATATGTGTGGGGGTTGATAACCTTTTTATGATCCATGTGAATTATTATTTCACCATATCCTAGCTCATCAAGATATACATACATGATTTCAATATTGTCAACATAGTAATTCTACGAAGGTGAAACATGATTCACCTATTTGTCTGAGAGGAACTAGTTATCAAATCATGATCCTATTATATTATGGGAATGAGTAAATTCTTCCTGAAGATGTAGTCATGATTGTTCAATATTATGATTAGACCGGAGTTTTATTTCATATGAATACAAGGGCCATCAATCTCAAGGGTGATATCAATTCATGTGATCAGAGTCTGAAAAAAATTCTCATTATCAGTGCATCCTTTTTAAAAAAAGAATGTGTATAGAATGACATCTTATTGTGGAGTGATAAGGTTGATCCCAAGGAGTATCATGTTTATTGGGGGGGGGGGGTATCCCTCTCCTGGTCAGTCAAAAATTGGACATATTGAAAATAATCATTAAACTTGGTGCAAACTAATCAATATATTATATTTCATTTTCGAAAATGTCAATATCATTATCTATCTCCTCAGAGGATTGATGTGTGACTATGAAATCTATCAATTCACAACCATTAAAATCATTCATGGTAATTAACCTAATTTAAAAATTCAGGATAATTAATAACAAACATGAAAATAGGACATTAAACATCGAATAGATGATAATTGACTTCAGCGGGTCGATGGAGGATACTAGCTATATCTCATAATAATTTAACAATCTGAACTACAAAGACTATGGTGAAGAAACTATTCTCGATTAGAGGATATCTAGTATCTGCTTTGAGGGTAATGGGACTAAGATAATATGGGTTTTTCTCGATCCCTTCAATGTTTTTCTCAGTTAAATGTTCTTCAAGATTATATTTATGGGTAGTGATATATTTCACCAGAGGATTCCTTAAAATGGGTGGAATTAGGACCATAGTACATATCAAATACTGCTTAATGTCCTCTAATTTGAATTGAAACTATTTCCCCCACTGGTAGATGGGTGATTTCCTCACAATTCTCAAAAAAATCTTACAGTTGCTGACTAAATTTAAAATGAATTGTTTGATATAAGTCGAGTGGCCTTGGATGCCACACAACTCAATGATTTTTCATGAAAGATAAATCTAAAAAATATTCATGATATTATACAAATTGATCTAAAATCCACTGTATCAAACAAATCAATTTGGTAATTTTCGCATGGTATCCCAAAATATGAATTTTAAGGGGTTTACAATAAGATGGTGGGAATAGAGGAATTAAACAATGTTCTCATTGTCCTTGATATGGTCTCAAAATATTATCATTTAAAAACTTAATCTAATATATATGACCCTACTTATCTTTTGAGGATCATTATGATGAAATGGTTCATTGAACACTAGTTGGTTGCTCTAACATAATTCAAATAGAATGTAATCCGTTTATAGAAATTTATTTCATGATGGAATATGAAGGTGGTGTATTCAATATCCTCATGGGAAATCTTCATATAGTTATACATGGAGTATCCATCCATGAAAAAGTGGTCCTGAAAACAATCAGTCACATCAATATGATTCTTTATCACCAGAAGTGGAAAATATTCATTATGATAATGCTAGTGAATGTATGATAAGTTGATGTGAAACCTGATCTTTTTGTTTTTATTTTTATGTTGGACAGTGTTGGAAAACCTCATGTAGTACTAGAGCTCCCTAATAAAGTTGGCCTTGATAAAAATAAATAACAAAACCTCAACAATGTCAATACATGGAGTATTCTTCATCGTGGTGGTATTTTTTTAACAATGGGGGACTATTTGTATCCCTAGGTGTTGAATAGATACCTAAGAGTGTATACATATAATTTATATAGATCTCTTGGAGAATACTTCATTATGATGTTTTAAGAAAGCCACATATTGTGGATGCTCCTTTGGAAACAAGATTATTATTATTAGTGTCAGCGTAAGATCATCCTCTATAATGATATTTACCTAGTTCATCTCATCAACCAGGGTGGAGATTCCTTCATTTAATAATAGAGGGGGATCAACCATATCTTATTATGCATCTGAAATGTATGGATTAGGGAATAGAGATAAATCTTATAGAGTTATAGATGTTATATTAGAACTAGTGTATTCCATGGAAGGGGTGAAATATATAACATGAGATTATTTTCCCATTGAGACCTTGAATAAAATGATGTTGTGTGAATCTTGTGCATTATATTTCCATGATATGCATGACTGATATCAAATCAATGATACTAATTCTGTATACACTAATTAATCCCTTAATTCCAACACAATTGGGAATTTCATGGAAGAGTTTCCATGGGAAAAATTTCTCTATATTCCATATTATGTAGGAATTATGTTTCTTGCCCAACCTATTCAATGTATGAGTATAAAGTTATATGTGTGAACTTATTCATATGGAAATATGTGGAGCATCATCCTAGATCAAGGGTTATGTGCTTTAAAATGTGGATTGGTAGAATGAAGCGGTCTATCATTTCCTCCCTAGGATCCACTAAAGTGGTAGTCATATCTATTGGAGAATTTAAGCACTCATTCCCATAAGTCTATAGTCAATTTTCTCCCTTTTGTAGTACCTAGTGTCCATGTAGTAGGCTTCACATGAGCTTAAGGGGGGAGTATCTCCCCGGTGTACTGTCACTCAAATATCAAAGGAATATTTGATGAATTGATATTTTAAAGAGGGGGGAATGTTTGAAGATTGATATAGGTACTTCACATTATTTTATTTTATTATGTATCTTATAAAATATCCATAAAAGTAGTGTATGCTACTAGGTCATCGAATTGGATGTTTTTCTGAATATTTTCATGTGGCATCTTCTCACTATTATCAAACAACTAAATTGTTAGGATTCAGGGGGTCATGTATTCCTCCATAAGTACCATATTTTAGAATGTTGAGGTTAGGATGATATTAGATAGTGATATATTTACATGAAATTTGATTGCACTTCAATATATAATGGATGGATTTTCTCCATGATTTTGGATCCATCATCCTCTTCATAGAAATAAATGATGGATTATCATTGAACCTTCTCAACATCTTCTACATGCTTTTCCAAAATTATATCAACCTTTTTTATTAAGTAGAGATAGATCTTAAGGGCATATATGAGGGCCTCATACTTCCATTTTTATAGTAGGAGTGTATCCAAGATTGAGATTAACTACGTTATAATAGTGAGGTTATTATAGAGAACATATTTTTAGGAGTGTGTTATGTTTCTAAATATTATGAAATTTTCCATACCAAGGATTATAGTGGGTTCTATTGGATGAGTCACTATTTCTTGGATGGTACCTACAATATCCTTTTTTAATGTGAATTTTGATATGATCACTAGAGGGTTTAGATCGGGCCCATGCCGATAATGGTTATGAATGAATCTATTGCAAATGATCTATATAATCAACTAAAACGGTTGCATATAGAGGTTTCCCTAATATATAAACCTAATATAGATGTTTCTATTTAGTCGTATAAGAGTCTTTCTATTTAGTTTTAATGTTATGAACAATATTATCATGAGAAATTCCTCATATGTTTACCTTATTAGTAGTGCATCTGGTTCACCTTTAGTTGTATTAGCCAATGGTTATTAAGGTGTCTGCATAGTGATTCTCATTACTGACTATGGTACAATGATCTACCATCATAAAAATGTTCATGGAATCATATTTACATTATTTGTTAGGTTAATATTCAATGATGGGGTTTCATTGTGTGTTTCACCAAATTTGGTGGGGGATAAAGTCATTGAGAGTGAAGGAAATTTTTTCATTGATGGGGGACTTCAATTGTCCTATCATTATTTGTTTATATTATATTGTGATTATATGGTTTTAAAACAAATTTGGTGTAAAAATATTATGTAGACAACAGGTGGTTCCATTTTTATCAAGAGGGCATAGATAATTACATTTGTCCAAGAGACCATCATACGGGCTAAACAAATGATGTACTTGTGCATAAAAAAATGGAAATAGTTCCATTCTATCGAGTTTTCATCACTACTATCATTGTTAGAGAACACTTCTGCTACGTATGCCTATAATTTACCAAACACGACTAGTCCATTCTATAGTTAGTAATGGTGGATATCATTGATGAAGAAACACTACATGATGGTATGCCTGAAAATAAAATGTGATGTTTCGTATTTGGAATGATCAATGGGGATAGATTCCTCATTTACTATTAATTTTTGAATGATCATGATATTATTTTCCAAGGAACTAAATAAGTACCCTTGGACATATGTTTCTTCGAATGAGTATTTCAGGTTCTTCCACTGTAAGAATAAGAAACCCCGGTGAATGAACATGATGAGGAGAATGGTTAGTTTTTTTCTTGGGAGGATACACCTTGTGTGGCATGATTGGTGGATGTAACAAGTGGGTGAGTAGATATGGGGCCTCTGCCTATTCATCAATATATGTTTCAATATTAGAGGTTTTATATAGGGATATGGAAGGGTTAATGGGAAAGATATGTTCTTGTTTCTCAGTAATGGCTTCCTTATAATGACGATATCATTCAACAATCTCTTAATACCCAACTAAATACATCAGGGAGATAAGGGTAGGGAAAATATCATCATTGAAATTATACCCAAAAAATTTCAATATTTTTTCACGAAAATGATTCAAATCAAAGGAGTACTTTATTCTCTTACATTGGGACGTAATGTTAGAAACTAACTCATCAACCCACTACTACAATTTATGGAGTTCAGAGATTTTGTTCATACGCATGGTGGAGATGAACTGGTAGATGAACTGCCTATTAAGATCCTCCTAATGAAAATATGTCCCATGGACTGCTAGTCATACCAAAAAAGGATGGTCCTTCTAGTTTCAGGAAAAAACACAGGAGTTTGGAAGACTCCTACTACTTTACAGTTCATAACATGGGACTAAACAATGAGGATAAGTGGGACTGGTGTTACAGTAGATCACCCATAAAATTAAAAGGGCTGAATTTAGTTTTAAAATACTCTATTGGTAGATGGAAATGGTATACCCACACAGGATAAAATTTATATTCAGGTGATATAACATCTTGTTGGGTCTCTAAATCCTCAAGAAGGGTTATGATAGTTTTTATCATATTATCATGGTGCGGTTTTGTAGTCACTGACATATTAAAATGAATAATGGATCAAGAGGAAAAGTCATCATGGCCTAGTGATGAGAAGTCATTGTGTTTGGGTGGGGTATGTCAGTTATATATCGACCTTTTTATATGGACACGAACATTTATATAGATCTGTTGAACAAGACCTATATCTTTGAATTTGGGTCCCTGTTCAAATAAGATTATCAACTCTGCTGAATGAGAGATGAGGATCTACTATTATTTTCATTACCTTAATGCTTTCTGATAGGGAGCTCAGAAGTGAGCCACTTATATCCCTAATTCTCAAGGGTAAAAATAATAAACATGGAATAGTACTTAGTCTCTAGTACAATGTATTCATTGAAAATGAAATTGTATGTTAGATTCCTTTTTAGATGTCAACATGCTGGTGGTAGAATATCATTGGGAGGACTTCATAGGAATTTTTTTTTGTGTCTGTTAGTTGGTACGAGAACCCACTAGACGTTCTACGTGATATTGTGTCTCCCCTTTTGTAGGGTTCTCCATATATTACATCATATCATCATCATGATTTCTATGGTCAAATTTGGGATTGTTTATTATGTCATTCATGATATCTTCATTCAATTAATGTTAAAACAATTATTCCATTCATATTGTCAGTAAAAAAGTACATTTTTTGAAATCTAAGACTGGGTATTTATTTATAGAAATTTTGTAAATAGTAAAACATTTGTAAAAACTAAATTAAAAAATAAATTTAAATTTTTAAAATTATTTTATAAAAAATTTTCTGGAAACATGTACATAAAATAAAAATTATTTTCAATTAAATATGGAAATAAATTTGATTTCTCTTAAAAACAATTTTTTGTTCTCTTGAGTACATAGTGATAGGAAAATTTAATAAAAAAAATAAATTCTCTTAAAATATATGGTGAAAATAAAATATTTGAGTTTATTTAGATACTGATCATAATATTTCTATATGGGAAGCATAATCATAAACAATCTCGATAAAAAATAATATTCTAAAATTACAATCTAACCACATTGGTATCTATATAATTATAATCACTGTGAAAGAAAGGACTATATATGGTTATGTATATCCTATATTTTTCATTATATGAATAATAAAATAATTAATGGTAATTATATTCACCACACAAAATTAATGATTGTTGAATATGTCATTTTCTCCACATAATATATCGGGGATTATAAATCCATTACTTTAAATCTTAAAATTATTCATACTTATTAAAAAAATATATATAAAAATATAAGATTATTTTACATTTATTATATTACCATAATAATTTATATCATACAATATAATTTTTAATTATTACCTTTTATTAATGGTTTATTAAAAAATATTTATTAATATATTGTCTACAGTAATAACTACTTTTCTTTTCATGTATTTTTTGGTTTTTATATTCAATAATTTTAAATCGATCATGATTTCATCATATAAAATATGTTAAAAATGAGATAATTATCAAAGGTTTTTTTATATAAGTATTTAGATTCACCCATAAAAGATATATATTGATAATGAATTACATTGTTGATGGAGACAATAGGTTTTATGTACACATTATCATTGTTTTCATTTTCCCAATGAATAGAATGAAGGCAATGTAAAAAATACAACACCATCACATAATAATTTTTATGTTAACTATCTAATATATATTTAATAATTAAATAATTATTCTAATATATGTCCGTATAAAATTAAATACATATAAATAATCTTTGTTGATGCAGTAGTCGACACGTATTCAAGGGCAACATTATGATTTTCCAAAAAAATGAAGGTAAATATGTATAAGAGATAATGTAACATAAAAAGTATAATTATGTTGTATATATGATATAAATATTTTAAATACATCATTATATTTATCTATTAGAGGAAGTCAAGGAAAATTAATTACATCAAATTACAAGATGGTAGTCTATTGTACACAATATCAACAGTTTCGTTTCCCATTTTATGTCCGAGGATATGGATATAGTTCATTACATTAGAAAAATAACATTTATGTATTTTATAGATCATAGTTTTATATATCATCATGTTTTTATAATATATATAGGAGATTGAATATATACTAATAATAAACACTTGGTAAAAAATGATGCATTTTCTTCAAACAACCTCATTATAGTATTACCAAGAAACATTTTTATGTGGTGTTCATAATAAGAATAATGAATAATTTATATGAGGACATATTTGAGCAATATATTTTGGTTGGGATTTAATTATCCAAGACTCCCTTTCTATGTTGTTATGTGATGAGAGGGGGGTGACATTATATATGTGATGGGGAGGACACATATAGAATTTTTGAAAAGGAAAAGTTATACCCATTTTTAAAACATTCCAAAAGGATCCAAAATTACATAATAACCAACCACTAATGATATAATGTCTAAATATGTACATATAATCGGAATTGGAAAATTTATTAGGTCATTTTAACTCATATCTTATTAGTTTAACCTTTGTTAATCATATTTATATTTAACCAGAAAACAATTTCTATTGTTTTAACTAAATATTATGACAAAATATTAAGTTAACATTATTATATAATATTATTAATAATGATAGAAAAAATGAAAAACAAATAAAATCAATTCCATAAATTAGAAGGATTTTATTTAAAATTACACCCATATTTGCGACAGAGAAACAGTTTTCCAAAGAAAACACTTTTTCATGTTTAAAAAACATTTATATAAAAAATATGTATTAATTTGATTCCAAAGACCTAAATTTGATAATTCAAGAAATAATTGAACTTATAATATATTTAAGAAAATTAAATTAAAAATATGAATTTATAAATAATTTTACGGAAAATGTTGTTATCAATAAAAATCATTCCATTATAGTGTTAACTAAAATATTAATCTTTTCAGTAAAAAATAAAAAATCCACCCTTCGAAAAATTTGACATATTAATATAAAATTTAATTTCATTTTTTAATCTACATTTAAAATATTCTTACATAAAATTATTATCTTTTCACAATAAAAATAATAAATTATTTATTTGATAAAACTGTATTTTCTTAATATATAATGATTCTTCTAAAAAAATTACTTATTTTGAAATATATTTAATTTATATAAGAAATTAAACATAATTTTCAAAAAAGGTACTCTTATATATATAAACATGGTAAACTGTAATGTTATAAAGGCCATGTTAAAATAATTATATTATCGGTATGTAATGGTTTGGTAAAATTTAATGTTACGTATAACACAAGATATCAAATAAATTATATTTATATGAAAATAATATTTCATAAACTTTTATGGTTTGGTATATACCCCCCTCAAAACTAATTCGACAAAAAATTACTTCTCTCTAATAATAATTGTTGATCATTCTTCTACATCATCAAATCTATAGGATCCAATGTTGCTTCTTCATGTTAGTGATTCCTCCAAAAAACATTGACCATGTGTGTGGTATTTTCCACCACTTTCTACCTAGAATATAGAATCCCAAATAGATTTTTTCCCTAAGAAATGTCATTATCCAATGGAATGACCTCCGTGTCTAGCACATGTGATTATTATGGTATATACATCCTTTGGATAGATACATGGAACACATTGGAACCTGAGAGAGGTTTGGAGGAAGTGCAAAGTCAAAACATACCATCCCTAATACATCAAGCGTATTTAAAGTGAAAATATTCCTTTTGGAAAATATATACATTATTCCATAGTCAGAGAACCTTATATATTAGATCAATACATAAGGAAACCTTCTCACACACATAATACTCCATACTACATTGATGTTTACATATATATCTTTTTTTCAACACTATTGTATTGATAAGTTGTTGAATTGACCAATCATTGTAGAAAATTTCTTATGCTATCTTAATTCTCAATAGAATTATTTATCAAACTTTATTCCATAATTTTATAGTTGTATAATTAATTCCATAGAGTTATTCAAATAAAACTATATATATTCTTAAGTGGAAGTTATTGTACTTATAAAACTAGACTATAGAATTGTGTTTAACCCCAAAACCTTTTAAATACATTGGAAAGTATCCAGAAAACAATCTAGGGTTTTATTAGTTCTCTTATAATTATAATATACCAAATGATAATAGGTCATTCTTAAACAATAATCTTTATCAATATCATTTTTAAGTCATCACCAGATATTCGAGATAAAACTAGGATCCCAATAATATATCAGTCCATGAAACATTACCACTTCTATAATTTAAATCCTTTAATTGTTTTTCTATATATAAGTATTCTATAAAAAAAGAAGTGATGTGACTATATAAAGTTATTCTCCACAATGAATATATCATTTTACCTTTTTGATGTTTTTATATTTCCTTTGACAAAATATGCTGTGATGTTTTCTCATTTCCCTTTGAGTATAGGTAAAGGTTGTAACGAACCCATAAAAATATTATATAATATGTTCCATTATTTCATACCAATCAATGAGATACAAACACTGATATATCTAGCTACATTTCCTCCCACATGAAATAATATTTCCATTCTTTATATATCATTGTACGTCAATGATAGACAGAGAAAGAATAACAATGGGATTCCACTATAAAATAATTCTTCAAATCTGGTATTATGATACACAGACACAATTCATAAACCTTATCATCATATTACATTCATGACTAATATTAGAAACATTTATCACATTCTTCTATAGAACAAAATCTTGTATTTTTCCCTCTCTTATCATCAAATATATTGGTGGTTGAAAACATATTTGGGAAAAATAATATTTACCCCCTTAATTTATGATTTCTATATTATTCCTCTGGAAATATATTAATGTTGTATATTTTGTGATCGCCCACATTGATAATCATGCAAAATCCTTTCAACCATAAGCATCTGCCTCCCCATTCCCATTCCCTAAGTGGTAATGTTTTAATTAGTCATAATCATTAATTAGATCAAACCATTTTCCAAGAATCATGTTCAACTCTATCTATTTGAATATAAACTTTAATCTATTTTGATATCTATATATATCCCACAACAATCAATTATGATGATTCATTCAAATATCCAATAAAAATTAATAATAAAACTAACTTCAAATCATGAGTTTGGAAGTTATACTCATGAACCATAAATTTTCATAAGACATATGACACCACCATGTCATTATTCACGAGATATCATCATACTACCTTTTAATATGCATCAATATTTATAAAAAAACATTCTCTACTATTGGGTAATGTAGGAATGGGTCCACTAACTAACCTTTTCTTTATTTATGTAATATTTTCTTTACATTTTCATTCTAAAGTAATATATCTCCCATATGAGTAAACGTGTTATTTGGATTAGATGGTAAAGAAATATTATACCAAAGTCATTGATAATATCTATAAAAACTATGAAAACCGCTGATATAAGTGTTAGTGGTATGTTTTGGATAATTTTTAAAAACATCAAGCATTGATGGATCCAACTTATTACACTCTCTTGTGATTATATAAACTATAAATGAAACTATTTAATGCCAAAATTAATACATTTAAAAAAATTATATACATTATCCATCATTAGTGACATTAGGAAAACTCTCATGTGATATCCATGATCTTAATATTTCATTTAATGGATAAGAATATCATTTATAAATAGGTTCAAAAATTGATCAATGTAATGTAATGAGTAGTGTTTATTAGTAAAATTTTCTTCTTCAATAAACATGTGTTAAATAATACTGTACACATTTGAAAATATAGAGAAAAAAATAAAATAGACACATTTTAATTACTAAATATTTTTATAATAATTTACAATAAAACAAATTAATTTACCAGACATTAGAAGTAGAGAAAATATAAAAAATATAAGAGACAAAATTGACAAATATTGATCACCCCAATCTACTAGAATCATCTCCCCACGGAAACACTATAAAAAGTTAATAAATAGTATAAAACGAGGAATTAATTTAGAAAATGTAAATTTATAACATGGAGTGGAATTGATTTGAATAATTAATTAAGGAATATAGACATATTTATAGGATGTATATTCACTATTATAATAGTAACATGATTGTTGGGAATCTAATCATTACCATTGAGAATAGTAACCAGACCATTCAAATAGTAATTTAGCTTATAAATAATTTTTTATGATATAAATAATATTTATCAGGTTTAATTTAAGAAAATATATATTTTATAATTCTAAAAAATAAATATAATGATTAAAAACTAAAATAAAATATATAGATATTTTTTAAAAAATGTATATTAAATTATTGTTTTAAATAATTAATTTTATATAAAAATGAAAATTTAATTTTTTATAAATTTAATTTGATAAAATGAATATACTTTTAGAAATCAACACATTTTAATTATACAATGGGTTTTTTTTAATTTTCTGAAATTCATCAATTTTGGGTAGATTTTGAAATACATTTTTCAGATAATTAAGATATCTAAAATTATATCATTCTTGATGTTAATATGACTAAACTCTTTATCGGAGTTTTGGATCAGCCATGGTATATTTAATTTCATAAATGGTTTGTTATAATTTAATAAACTCAATTTCAAAATGTAGGATGATCTTTTAAATACCTTAATCAAAAGTGATTCCATAAAATACCAATTTTTATTCCTTTACACATTTATCTTTAATAAATTAATGATTTCTTATTATATATAATGCTTAAAGTCATTAACTCATTATATTATGTTAATATATGTTTTATATTGTAAAAAATTCACTATTTCATGGTTTACCATAAATATATTATATAATTTAATATTTTATTCTTAAAATATTGCTCTGTAAAATAATATATAAGCTCTCTCTATAACCTTGTAAAACCACTACTACCACCCATTACATTGCCAAATGTCTTCCCAAATATTCACTTTTAAGCCTCTTAAAATATGTATAGACATTTTGTTACAATCAAACATTAATCAACAAGTAGTTATAGTGCCGTAAATGGGAAATTACACCAAGGATTAAGTAAGTTCTGGTCCACTTCTCTCTGTTTTTATTATTATTCCTCTTTTATTTCAATTTCTAGAAACCCATTCACAAAAAATCATTTATGTAACTAATTTTAATGTTATTAAATTTTATATTAATTATTTGAACTATCATTATGTACCATACTTCTATATATATATATATATTAATCATCACCTCCCCTCTCTAAAACAATATCCGATCAATGGTCAGTTTACCACCTACAGAGACATTTCCATTTCAAAAAATATAACCACCATTATGTATAGATATTATAAAATATATTTAATATATAAATTTTTTATATGAGTTATATGAATCTATAATTAATTATACTAATTTATAAATTATATTGAATAAAATAGAAAAAATATAAATAAAAATAGGAAATGCCCATATAAAACATCATATCAAAATGACTCAATCTCATCAACTAAAATTAAGAACTAAAATCCATTTCCCTTAATTAATAAATATTGTTATAAATGAATATAGTAATATTCATGTGTAATGTTTTAAAAATATAATTTTATTATCTAGAAGGAGGAACTTGAGAAAATTAAGTGGGAAATAAGGTACGGGTATTCTAGAACCCAAATCACATATTTATGTTATTATCTATTCCTTATATTGAATGATTATAATATGTTCTTAAAGATTATTTTACATTTTACTTCAATGGGAGACATGTTCATACCAAGTTAAAAAAATTCTAATAGAAGCCCTTTTCTAAATGACTTCAATTTCCATAACATCATATTTTACTCCTCGTCAAATACTTATTATCCATCCAATAATAATATTGTGTTTTGTCTAATTATGATTTAACATATTCATTTATAAACCCCAATGTTTATTTATGAATGCCAGATTTTTTAAATTAATACGAAACCCATTTTTTCGTGTGTTATTTCGTGGCTACGATTGTTATATGTTTTGTGTGGCTTGCATGGATATGGTAATATTATTATGTGATGGGTGGGCCCTGAATTATATATACATTCATTTCATTAAGTATGGTGATTCATATCATGAGAAAAAGTGAAATATCTATGAACATGATTCTATATTTGTTCACAATTATGATGTTATGATTATACACATAAGGTTTGAGTGAACAAGATGTTTTCGTGGTTCACATGTATGCATGTTTCAAACACTAGGACATGATGTTTCATTTTATTGTTTTTCCATATTACATATCATTATCTATTTCATCATGTAATGATTATGTTGATGAGCCTATGATTGTGTTTGTATTATAATGATTATTCCGACCCATGCTATTTTTATTCCTCTTTTTATTTATCCTCTTACTAGGTTTTTTGCCAACCGCTTACATTGATGTATATCCTCACTGGATAACTAGTATTACAGAGATGTTTAGGGACACTATAAAGATAGTGAAGCAGGAATTAAATAATTTTTATGTTTTATTAGAAAATATTTATGTATAAAACTAATATAACAATGACACAATTTCTTGGAAACCCTACTTGGTAAAACAAATATGTGTTTATCATTAAAATGATGTAAAAGTAATGTAATAATGATTAGGATTTCTAATGTTGGTATTAGAACACAATTTTGTTAATTTTTGAATTTGGATTAGATAATAGATGAAAAACCCCATATAATAATACTAGGTATATGTAATGATCCATGAGTAATTGTTTAAAAAATTTATTAACATATGAATCCCAAGAAAAGTCATCCTTTCGTGTTAATTATGTAAAAGATTAAATTTTATATTCATGTTTTGTTGACATGTCTGTTTTTTTAAACCATTTCTCTTTTAGTAAATTTTAGGCAAACTGAGAAACTAGGACTAAAACCTATGTGAGGGATAATGAGATGATTGTCTAAATGAAATACCATATTCTATAAAAGGTCGAGTTAAAAAATTTATTGATATTCTTACCAATCTGTCTCATGATAATAATAATTACATGAATCCTGTGGAATTTAATAATTTACATGATAAAGATAAAATAGCAATTTAGTCCTTTATGAAGTAGCAGACAGCTAAATTTAGTGGATGTAATTATCCACCTATTGTGGATCCATGGGTTAAATCAATATATAATATCTTTTTTGTGATCAATTTTCCAATTTAGGGAATGTGAGAATTTTAATTTATCATTTAGGTAGAGAAGTCGTTAAATTGTGGGTGTTAGAAAATAACCCAAAGAAAAAATGAATAAATATAAGATATGTAGTGGGAATAAATTATGAAAAGAATTCTTACAATGTATTTCCCTATAACGCTTGAAAACATTGTGGAGAGAGAAATCATATATCTAAACCAATGGTAGGTGAATCTTTCATGACTTATAAGGGAACCATCAAAAGTTTTTCCTGATACAACTGAGTTTTGATTATAAAGAATTATAGAAAAAGAGATATATTATATTGATGATAAAAACACACATTTTAAATTCTCTATAAATATGTTACATTTTGATTTTAGAATATGTTGTTTCATGTTATCCAAAAGTAGATATGTAGTTTAGAGAAAGGTCCTATAGTATTAGAAATTAGATGTTATGAATGGACTATAAATTTGGTGGGTCAAGTGAAAAATCAGTATAGGGTATCCAACTATGTACATTTCAAAAATATGGGAATATTAATCTCAGGAATTTCCTTAATGGGACACGTAAATGATTTATGTGTTGGAAAGACTGTCAGGAGGCTCATGAATATAGAATACAAATAAAGAATATGGCTTACATGATGGGGGAAATGAGGGAAACACCTAATTCCCCACTAATGGTTAAATGATTCCACTATAGGGAGAATGTGCACTATATAGTCTAGCGAACTAAACTGTGGGTTCTTTTGGGTAACACGCATCAATAACAGACAACAAAAAATGATAAACTAAAATCTTATACCTTCACTAATGCTAATGTTGAGTTAGAAAATAATGTTTTGCAAGGTACATATTTTATAAACTTATAATGAAAAAATGTTATTTTATTTTTGGTTCATCACATGACATTGTATCCTCCTATATTCTAGAACAATTTAATTGAATCATAGATACCATGATGATGATATATCTATAAAAATACCTAGATCTAAAATCCTTACAACCCAAGTGCTGGAATATTTTCCTATAAGTGTATAAGGGAAGATTCTTCCATTGAATCTCATAAACCATACCTTTGTCAAATTCATTACTATAAATGAAATTGATTGGATCTCATTAAATAGAGCACACATCAAATGTCAGGAAAAAGAAATATCCCTTCAAATTATAAACCTTCTCATACTCCTCTACAAGTAAATTTATGATCATGAACCTACTTTGGAAAATCCATCAATAGTGTGGTTGTCCATACCCTGAGGAGAAGGAAACTATTCTCAAATGGTTAAGCCATAGGAATGTTTCAACCTAGAATAAAAAATAAAATTTATAGGGAATTAAAATATGTATTTCCCTAAGAGTTTCCCAGACTTCCCTCGGATTATGAGGTGGATATATCAATAGAGCTCATACATTGAACTACTGTTATCCTAATCTTCACATATATAATGGCCTCAATTGAACTAGACAATTCAATGAAGTAGCAAAAATATCATTTATAAATTTTTTTCATATTCCCTAGTGAATCACCTTGGGGATCAAAGATTCTATTTTTCAAGATGAAGGATATATCAATGTAGGTATTTATTGATTATAGGGATATAAACTAGATCACCATAAAGAATCAATATCCTCTTCCCAGGATTGATGGATTATTCAATAATAGATAAAGAGCATAGTAATTTTTAAAGGTGTATCTTTGTCCTGGATATCTAAAACTGATGGTGGAGAACTGATATATTCAAAATACTACTATCCGTATAAGGTATAGGCACTGTGATTTCATAGTGTTGACATTCAGATTTATTAATTCCCCAGAAATACTTATGGAATAAATTGATATTTTTTATAGAGACTACATTGAAATTTATTTTTTAGTGTTTATGTAAGATATTCTCATGTACTTCATGAGAAATTAGGAACATAAATATTATATAACGACTCTGTTTTCGACATTAAAAATGAGAAAATAAAAGATTTTTTTTGAATGTGTTACTTTTGGATGCTCCAAGATGCGTTCTTGTGTAACATGATCAAATGTGACGTAACTTCTATGGACCCATAAAAAATAAATGCAATTGGGAAATATTCTAGACCCACTAGTGTTACAAAAAGTTATAGTTCTATTCTATTATTTGGATACTATTGACGTTTTTAGGACATTTCTCATGATTTTATATCCCCCTAAATATGTAATCATGAAAATTCATAAAGTATGTATATAAAAAGAATGTGAGGAAAATTTATGGATATCAAGAAGAGTCTAATAACTTATGATGTAATCACAATACCAAAATGTTTAGAAGTTTGTTGATATATTTTTATTATTCAATGAATGACTTTGGATGTGTACTCATGAAGAATGATAATGTGATTGACTACACCTCACGGTAGTTGAAGATCCATGTATAGAACTAATTAGTGCATGATCTGGAATTAATAGTTATATTCTGGAGTCTAAATTTTTTCTAAAACCATCTCAAGGGTGATAAGTCTAATATATTCATATATCATAATATTTAAATGTATATATTCACTTGGAATTATATCGACATGCATCAAAGAATATTGTTAGATCAAATAAAATACTATAATTTCTGTATTCGTTTGTTATCTCTGAATAGAAGAAGTTAATCTAATTCTCTTAAAAGAAAAGTACCACCTACTCAATCCATGATATGCATTGAGAAAGTCCCTATATTCCTAGAAATAAATACAGTGGAAATGGAATACATAATAAAAAGGAATACAACCTACTTTTCCAAAATAATTTCACAACTATGCAAAAAATATAATTTCATTGAGGAAAAATGGAAAGATTTGATGTTATAAAAAAGGTGAATGTAGTATTGGAAGAGAATCTACATGATTTAAATAAGGATAAAAAGGGTGTGATTCAGTTTGGAGTAAGGATTTGTGTGTTTTTATCACCAGAGAAAAATATGTTGATATTGGATAATTCACATACCTTAACATTCTATATCTATACTTGTTATACCAAGATATGTTGTAGCTTTTGATAAATCTTCTACTGGGACATCATGAACAAGGATTTTGTGGAGTGTATATCACTTTGTTCGGTATGTTATAAAGTTAAATCAGAAATACAGAAGTCCACATGGATTATAAAACCATTACCTATACCCATGTGGAAATTGAAGAATGTCACTATAGACATTGTCACTAGTCTCCAAATTGAATCCAATGGAAACAATTCAATATCGGTTATAGTGGATCTACTCAATGAGACTACCTACTTTGTATTTGTTTAAGAGGATTTATCTCATAAGGAACATGAAAAATTATATATATATATAAGAATTGGTGAAGTTTTATGTGGTTCCACATTAGATCTAATTCGTTTATTATTCAAGGTTCACATATAAATTATAAAGAAATATTGACCATTATTTTTGTACGGAATTGAATTTCATCATGGACTATCACCCCAAACATGTGGCCAATCTAAATTTACTATTTGGATGCTCATGAGCATGATGAGATCATGCTCAATAGAAATAAGTGGGGGTGGGATCAGGGTCTCTTATTCATTTAGTTTTAATTTAACAATATATTATACTCTATTATTAAAATGGTTCCAAATAAAGATATATATGAAATGTGATTTTGAACTCCAACTTGTTGGGATGAAGATATTTAACTTAGGTTACTTGTACATTCACATCTAGAAGAGAAGACATAGAAGGTTCCAGCCATCCAACATCATATAAAAGCATCTCAAAGTTATAGAAAGAGTTATTCTAATAACTATTCAAGGGACATGGAGTTAAATGTTAGAGACAAAATATTCCTTTGTATATAACCATCGATGAGAGTCAAGAAATTTTTAAGGAACATTAATCATTACCCAATCTTTACTATCTTTAGTGAGAACCATGATTGCATGTAATCAGTGGTATATAAGCTTTCAATTGTACCATGTACGGCTCAAGTTTATAATGTGTTCCACATATCCCTCATATGTATGTACATACCTGATCCCTCACATGTATAGATACCATAGGTTGTAAAACTAGCAAATGACCTCTCATATGAAGATCATTTGTAAAATGTCTAAGACCATAGAGTTAATGTTTTAATTAACAAGACAACACACCATGTCAATGTTTTGAGGATGAAACTTTATTATGAAGAAGTGAAATTAGAACCAGAGGAAAAAATGAGTTAGAAAAACCATAACCTATTCTAAGGTGATAATATGAGTTTAATTTTCTAGGATGAAATGGATAATGGGGTGAAGCATGTAAAAAGATTGTGTTTACCAGTAGAATTAGATTCTAGAAAAATGTGTGCTATATAATATTATATATATAAAATTATTGATAACCTAATAAAAATAATTCATTTAAAAATACTATTATATTAATCATCGACGAATCCAATTAAATTCTCCACATTACAACTAGGAAAAAATTTAAAATAGAAAAAAAAATCGTAATATATGGTTCACCCCAATCTACTACAATAATTTCCCCCATTGTAAAAACTATAAAAAATAATGAATATATTGATCATTTGGGATACATTATTCAAAATAGAAATCTAGAACCCTTATATTCATTGATATGAATAGTGAATAAAGGAATGTTGTGGTATTTTCAATATGTAATTTGACCATTGGAATAGTAATTTGACCGTTGGGAATAGTAACTAACCTATTGGGAATAATAATTTCATATCTAAATAATATATTATGATATTAATAATATTTATAACTTTAAATTAATGTAAATAAAAAATTTATAACGTCAAAAACATTATCATGATTAAAAACTCTAATAAAATAAAAATTCATTTTAATGTATTTTGTAAAAATCAATATTTTTATATATAAAAAAATTCCTTCTTTATAAATTTTCAATAATTAAAGTATTGTCATTTTGTAATATTATAATGTAAAATATCTTTTGGTGAGTTTCTGATAATTTTCTGAAATACATCAATTATCAAGTGAATGGTGAAAATACATTCTTTCACATAACCCATGTATCTCAAATTTTATTATTAATGATGAATAATGAAATAATAAATTTTATGTCATTATATTCATACCTTGTATATATAATTTCATAAATGGTTCACCAAAATAAAATAAATTAAATTTTAACCCTAAGAATATCTTTCTGAAAGCTAATTTCAAAAGTCATTATTTAATATATCAATTTTTCTTCCTTACGAAGTTCCTTTTAAAAAAATTAGTTATATCAAATTATAAAGGGTATTTAATGTCTAAAAATAATTCTATGTTTTAGATATATGATTTTTATTGTCAAATAATTAACTATTACGTGTTTTACTTTTGATATATTATTACACTTAACATTTTATGTTAAAAAGACTTGTCTCCTCATGTATAACTAACCACTATCCCATATCATGGTATACCACTCCACCCACCCCTTCAAAATCCAAATATCTACCCAAATATTCCCTCATAAGAAAATTCTAATCCATAGGTCAATTCTCTAGGAATAAAACTCCAATTACCAATGAGTTATATTTTCATAAAAGTGATGCAACAATAATGATTATATAAGTTCGTATCCACTTCTCTAAATTTTTTATTTTTCCCCCTTGTATCCTTCATTTTCCACAAACCCTTTCATATACTGACCATAAAGAAACTAATTAGTCTGTAATTTAAAATTATATTAAATATTTCAATATATAGTATATATCATACAACACTGTATTTATATTTTAAATGTCTCATTCCTACTCTCCTTATAATGTCATGTTAAAAGTCACTTAACCACATTCAGATACATTCCCATGTTACCATAAAAGACAATAATAATGTACGTATATTAAAAATTATATATAATATTTAAACTTGTAATATTATTCTCTACATTCTTATGTAATTAAATATTTTAATGCATAAATTTCATTTAATAAAATAGTAAACTCAAAGAAAAATGGATTGTTTTTATGAAAAACCAAATATCAAAACAAATAAATTTAATAAAAAAACTATAAATGTAATAAAATGGTTTTAATTGATACATAGTTATATAATTTATGATAATTAACTTATTTTTTTTGTAATAAATTTCTGTTCAATAAACAGGAGCCACAAAGGCGAAAAAATTTAGCGAGAATAAAGCTATAGGGATTCTCAAAAACAATTCCTTTATATGCATTATTCTCTCTTCCATGGTATGAATCTTCTAATATGTAATAAAAATTTCATTTTTCATTTCTTTTGGGTGTTTATATGATCTTACCAGGTCAAAACAGTTCTATTAAAAACCCATTTTTTAAAATTTACTTTAATTTCAAGAACATCATATTATAATTTTATTGAAATACTTCTAGACTACACAAGAATAATGTTATATTATGTTCATGTATTACATCCTTTGTTCATTTTATAACCCCATAGTTTATTCATTAATGTATTTCTTATGACATTATTATGAAACCCATTCATATCCCTAGGTTATTTTATGACAATGGTTGTTGTACATTCCATACGGAAAGAATGAATACGTAAATGTTATAATGTGAAAAGGGACTTGGAACTATATAATCCACTAATGAATAGGATAATCTGATGTATCTTACGAGATAATTTGAAAAGTTCATGAAACAGATTCTATATTTTGAAACAATAGTGTTTTTTTATTGTGTACATATGTTTTTGTGAACATGATGTTATCTTTGTACACAACTATGTGTGTTTCTACCACTATGACACGGTGTTTCATGTTTGATCATTTCCACATTCCATACATTTATCTAATTCTTACTCTCCTGATTATGACAATGAACCTATTATTATGTTATGATTATGATTATTATTCCCACCCATGTTATATTGATTATTGTTCTTATTTATACTCTTATTAGGATTATATATCACCCAATTCATTGACATGTATCCTTATGTGATTACATTTAATAATATCAATTTGAGTGAAACCAAGAATATATCAAAGAAGGAATAAAATATAAATTTTTTATTATGTAAAATTTATGTATAAACCTATTTTCCCACCATAATAAACCTTTATATCATAAAATTTTAATTATATTATGTTCTTTATGGGTAATATTTTTTAATATACATGCAATAAAAATTAGGGTAACTAAATGTAATCTCTAAAAACAATTTTCCATGAATATATGAAGATAGAGAGGAAATTAGAAATACCAAATGAAAAGAATATATATTAATTATTCCCATAGCTTTTATATATTTTTATCTTGTGTATATCTCCCTTAATAACCCTCATTTGATTATTAATATAACATAGTTAAACCATATAAAATTATAGAAATCATTCTAGTAGGATAAAAAAATTATTAATATAGGGTATAAGATAAAGTTTCTTGGTTGTGATCTTCTTCAGTTTTCAATAATTAATTCACAGTTTCATGGCTCCATATTTCTAGTTAACATAAATAATAGGTGGACCTCGATGTGGATCACATGGTGGAATAAATCACTTATCAATATTTTTCTAGAGTTGATTCTACAATCCATTAAAAAGGATAGGGTCCATATTCTATGGAGTCTTTAAAATATGTTTACCATTATGTATGATTTATATCGATAACTCAACATCAATATACAGTCTAAGACTAGTATTCACTTCCAAAAAATGATAAAAAATCCCAAAAAATTAGTCATATCAATTATATTGAGTTCATCCCCATCCGTATTAGATAATTATATTTGTTTAATAGAAATAACGGTGCAGTCAATGAATGTGATTTCCATCAGTAGTCTATATTTATCACCACAGTGATAAATGATGATAGTATAGTTAAAAAAATAAAATTTGACTTCCCTTCCTTTTATATTGATGCCATATTTAGGTATTTAAATCCAATTCATGCCATGGATATAATTTAATTCAACAAATGGGATGATAACATGATATTTAGGAATCACATTAAGAAAGACTTCAACCGAAGATGAATCATAGACATAAGATGTAGTAATCATATTATTCGGGGTTTTAACTAAATATTCCAGATATAATCATTTGTGTGGAATTTAGATAGGCCTATAGTTTTGTTTTGACAAATTAGAATGAGTATATCTATAATCAAATAAATCATTAGCAGTTTAAGAGTCGCTGGTAAGGGTTCATTTCACAATATCGTTATTATACCCCTACATCAAAATAATGATCACTTGATACTTCCCTTGGTATTTTATCATAAAATTTTCTTGATGTCGATCTTCCCCATTAAACATTGTATGTGGGTAATATTTATCATATTTTTCATACTCCTTGCATTTGAAACACTAGATTTTGGGTGGTTCATTCAATGGATATGTGATCTTATTTCAATCATTAGATAACTTCTTCCCATCTCTTAAGAATTTATTTTCCAATGTCCTTTTTTCCACACATAAAAATTTTAAAATTCATTTATGAAAATTTTAACATTTTTTCTTTACACACTATAAAAATTATGGAACTATCATCTTCTTCACTCCATGAGTAATATAATTTCTTTCAAAATTTTTCAATAATTAATTATCGAAACCATGAAATTTTTGGGTAACTTTTATCCCCATTTCAATATCAATAGTCCATCAAAAGGCTTGTCAAATTAGAATCATATGTATTAAATGATTCATCATCCTTCTCGTATTATCAAATAATTCCATATCCATTTTCATTTTCATAATTTTATGAATGTATGTATCAAATAATATAATTGTAAACTCATATAAAAAATTGATAGTTTATTTCTTATGATTTCTTCATATTCTTGATAAGATTTCACCATTGATATACTTATCATTACAAATGATAGATGCCAAAAAGGATTTTTTTTTATTTTTCAAACATAATATAATAGAACATGTCATTTAACAGGTAACAATCCATTTCGTAGTAAACAGCTTTTAAAAAGAACCACAAAAATAAGGTGAATTCTTCATCATAAAGGACTCCATATATTGTTGTTCCCTCTTTTTCTTGCTGTATGGTAAATGTAATTTATATATTGATAAATATTTATGGTCATAATAAAAAAAACTTCATTACAACCCCCATAACATTTGATTGAGTAGATGGAAAATCATTGCATTTTGAATCCAACACATCATTAACACAATTTCGTCAAGTTCCGTCCATTGACTAAAACAAATAATCACATGGTGAGAAACATTGTCCATATTATAATACTAGATAATGAAGAGAAATCAACTATAGGATGTCTAAATAATGACAAATTATTTTAATTTAACGATACCTTATGTTTTAACTAGGTCAATTATAATCAATATATATTAGAATACTTCAATTTGGTAGGTGACATGTTTTTGAATTTTCAAAACATAACACCTAGGAGTATCCAAATGGGAGTTCAACCATACTTATTATTTTCACCATGTAACGATTGTGTACTGGTCAATGTGTCCTTTTCAATGTAATGAAACCCTGGTACTATAGTGTTAGAGTCAAATCCACTAGTAGTATTTATATGGATATATAATTTAATGGTACACACTTTCTCTATCCTTCACCAAAATCATAGGATATTTTCACAGACATAGACATATCCTTTTAATATCCTTATAGATATCCATATACATTTCCTAAGGGATCTCCCTAATGCTTTCTCATCCTATTTTAGGAAGGTCTAACTAAAACATGATCTAATAGAAACAATAAAGACAAAAATTCTAATATATATATATATATATATATTATAACATACTAAATTAATATTTATGATAAAAAATAAATATCCTCTATAAAATAATATTGGATAAGTGCTTTTTGAAACATGGAAACATTAGTAGCTAGATCATATGTTTTCTATCTCATCTCCAACTATGTTATCCAAATCTAGAACTTTTCAAATACATATCATACCAAAAAAAGCATTCAAACCCTTGGATATGAAACACAATTATTGGTGGGTTTGGATTCCTTGTATGGGTAAACAATTGAGATTTCAGAGATCACATAATTATAACATGGAAATTAGGGTACGAGAACATGAGAATTGAATTTGAAAACCATACCCTACATATACACTATCAGAACATTAAGTCATATAATAAATCATGGTAGTTTAAAATACATAACTCATACTTTAATTAAATAACATGATCCAAAAGAGCATAACATGAGAATAATCTATGAATTTTTTGTAACACCCTGAGATTTTGTGGATTTTTTTTAAAATAATTTGTTCTTTATGAAATTTTTTATGTCACCCAACATTGGAAATTGATTACTTTTGTGAACTATGTTTGTCTTATATTCACTACATACAACATAAATTTTATCTTTTTCTACACGAAACCCACACTACAAAAAAATAGTTCATTAGAAGGGGTTATTTTTTGGTGGTTCTGTAGAACCCCCTCTAAATTCATTTTTTTGTAACTTTAGAGGGGGTTCTGCACAACCACCTCTAGTCAAAAATTTTATAGGGGGTTATGAACCCCATTTAAATTCATTTTCTATAAACATTAGAGAGGTATTATACACAACCCCCTCTCTAATCATCAAATTTAGTGGTGTTTCATAACTCCCTCTAAAATTTTTAGCATTATTTCTTTTAATATTTGGTTTGATTTTAGATCTTGTTATTTAAAAACCACTACTAATTTTATAATTAGAGGAATTATATATTATGTTGGAATTTAGAGGAGATATATCGATATATGACATTAATTTGGATATATAAATATATATTAATGACTTTTTAATGAAATAGTGGGTGTTCTCAAATCCCCCAAATTTAAGATATTTGAGGGTGTTCATGAAACCCCTCTAATCCCTTAGATTAGAGGGGGTCCTAAACCCCTAATAATTTATGAAATTAGATGGTGTTTTTAACCCCCATAAAATTCATGATATTAGAGGGGTATTTTAACCCTCTCTAATTCAGGGCATTATAGGTCTTTTGGAACCCTATCCAATTTAATAAATTAGTGGGGGTTGATAACCCCCTCTAAATCAAGATATTTGAGTTCGGTTATGAACTGATGCAAATCCCTTTTATTAGAGTGGGTTTTAGACTACCATTAAATTTTTATTTATTTTATAAAATAGATCTCATATAAATTCAAATCTTTAAATATATATATGGTTGTGTTCTTGTGTGTGTGTATATATATATTACATAAACATGTTATATAAATTTATTTTAAAACATTATAACCCACATATATAAGAAAATTATATAAATATTTTAAATAAATACATATACATATAAAAAATATGTATACATATATATAAATATTTATATACATAATATAAATATAATTATGAATATATTTATTAAAATTTATTAAATTAAAATATTATTTAATAAATACAATACATTTATATTATGATTTATATTATATATATTTTATACTAAATGCATCTTTATTGTATATTTTTGTATAAATATATTTATATTATATTACATATACAAATATATATATATATATTACTAATATTATATATTATATTACAAATATTTTATTGTAAATAAAATTTTATGCATAATAAAACTATTTTATGTATATTCTAATATATCATATTAATTATAAATTAATTTAGTAGATAGATATATATATATCATTTAATTATATTATTTATTTCCAATTGTATGAATGAATTTTATTTTGTGTGTATATATTTTTGGGATGATGATATAATATAAATGTGCATAATTACATATATTAATATATAATATAAATGTGTTTAATAAAATATATGTATAATATATATTATAATTATATTACATCTATAATTACAAAAATACACACACACATAAATATAAATATATTTATTAATATTTGTATAAATATGTATTTATATATATTAAATATACAAAAATATGTATATATATATTATGCATAAATATATTATAATTATACATAAATACATATTATATATGAATATTATACACAAATATATGTTATAATATGGAGAAATATATTATATATGTACAAATATTTAATATTTTTTATATTTCGAAAAACATATATATATATATATATATATATGATAATTTGGAATGTAAATAAAAACATTGTAGCATTCATAAAAAATAAAATTGTCGCTTGCTAAGTGGTTTGGTGGTGGTGTTCTGTGAAGCCGGTCTAGGTTTCAAATCCTTCATGATGCATTTTTACACTGCGGGCCTGGCCCACAGGTGCGGTCACGTGCTGGATATCACTTGGCGGACAAGGGTGTGGCTCTAGGAAATATGTGTGGATGCACGCGGGGGGGGGGGGGGGGCTCTGGCCGCTCTAGTGGACAAGGGTTGGGGGGATCTGGGCAATATGGTGTCAGGGAAGAATCAAGGGGGTGTCCTTAGGTGTCATGTGGTGTCTCAGGTGATTGTCGGGGCAGTTTTGTGGGAGTATCGAGGTGGGGGTCATGGGGGATAAGGGTTGTGGGGGTTTCTAGGTGTGTCAAGGGGGTGTCGAGGGTGGCCTTGGGTGTGTCATGTGGGTGTCGAGGGTGGCCTTGGGTGTGTCATGTGGGTGTCAGGGCGGTATCATGAGGTGTCTCAGTAGTTTTCAACAAGGGGGACAAGGGTGTCGGTGTTGGGGCGGTGTCATGAGGTGTCTTGGGAGGTATCATGTGGGTGTCATAGGGGACAAGGGTGGGGGTTTCAGGGCGATGTCATGTGTCCTGAGAGGTGATATGGGTTGGGGCGGTTGAAACCACCTCTAAATACCCATATAATTTGTGGCGTTTTATATTATACCCTCTAATGTGGTAAATATTTGTAAACGTTAGAGGGGTCTTAAACCCTCTCTAATTTAACCACAACTAAATTCACTTGGAATTCAGCAACACTTACTCACAACCTCCTCTACTAACAATAGACAGACACATTAGCGGCAATTCCTCACAACCACTGATAATGTCTTTAGAAGGGGTTATAACCACTTATAATGTAAAAAAATAACATCTCCTAATGTGGTCATTATTTTAATTCCATATGATATATTCTGTTATATGCAACAATAATTTTCTTTTATGGCTTGTGCATCACAAATTACTATGTATCACCATACAATAATGTATCAATAAAAAAAATAACAATAAAAAATAACATATAAACCAACCATTAAATTATATTTTATGAAAAAATTTATATAAAATATAAAAATATATGGTTTTCATAAAAATAAAAAAGGAATTAATTAGTCAAAAAAATTAGATGTGATTATAAGAACCAATTGAATACAAAAAGTGTATTTTTATAGAAAACTATTATTATCCTCACAAGTTTTTTAATACTAATAAATTAAATTTATTTATTATAGTATGTAATTTTAATTTAATATATATTTTATATATTTAACTAAATATATTTTATATTCATCCAACAGATTTTGTAAGCATAAGATAAGAATAAAACCAATTTGAAAAATAAAACCAAATTTGTTTATTAGAGTTGTTTTATGGCCTTTTAATGGGGATCAATTTTTTAATCCAATTTTTGAAAAATTTATATATTTAATTATTCAAAATAAACATCCACTAAGAAATAGAAACATAAAAATTAGGTTAGGATGAATTTTTATTATTTTCTCTTATGTTTTATTTTTTATTGAATACTAACAAAACAGGATTTTAATTCAAAACTCCTTTCTTATCGAACAAATTTATATTCATAAATTTTATTTTTACTATGTTTCAAAGATTAATTAGATAATAATTTTATCAATAAATTCAATTTAGGTTATTTGAATCAATTTCATTTTGAAATTGAACACTTTTTCTTAATACCATCATTATCGACTAGATTTTTGGATTATATTTGAATTATTTTCATTTATTTCATTGATTGGAATATGAAAAAATGAATCCCAAATTTGTAATCATAATAATTTATAATGTAAACTAATATTAATATAATTCTTTAAAAAAATAATAGTGAAGTAATTAAAAATAATTACAATGATTAATGTTAAATTAAGCTTAAATATGGACTAAACAATGTATTTATGATTCAAAATCAACTATAAATATTAACTAAATCCATTGGCTATACATATTTCTACCATATAATCCCTTTTATGTTACTTGGACAATTATTTATCCAAACTCAATAAAAAACAAGGGTGGGGTTCCGTTCTGTTAAAATATTACAAGAGTGCCACACCTCCTCCATTATAAAAGATATCCTCTACTCCAACTTATTCAAACCTCTCAATCAACATATATTCATAAAAAATCATCCCAAATAGATCCCCAAATTAACTATTTGTTACATTCATGGCTTCACTTGGTCATAAACCAATCCATGTATGTTTTTTTGGAAAAAACCAAATGAAATTACTCAATTAAGGGTTTACCCCTCCCTCAAACACTGTTGTTTTGTTTTAATTTTCCACTCAGTCAAAAATTATTATTAAATTAATTTATAAGAACACCAATATATTAAATTTATTTGGATTTTTAATTATATCTATTCAACCTAAACAAACACACACTTCTATCTAATGGGTAACAAACCTAACGTTTATGTGTATGTGAAACTCCCACCTCACTAAACTATGATTGTTCATTTTTCATTTACTACCTCTCATGGTTGAAATTATGATGCACGCTATATATATATATATATATTTTATTATGATTATTATTTATTTTATATTATTTTATTTTCTATACCACTAATTTTTATATGTTCCGATTTTGAGTTAATACGTTAATTTTGTTTGAGAAAGTGTGGAACATGGCACCCTCAAATCAATTTGATTCGTTTATACACAAAATAGAATGTATTACAGATAGATTTATTGAATATATAATATATATATGATATAATAAATAATGTTTAATTATTATATATAAAAATATAAATAAATATATTCCTTTTTCTTTATTTTTTTCAACACGACAATTAAACATAAATAACGTTCATACATACGTATGTCTTTCCATGTCAATGGACAATGTATTTTATTTGATAATTATATATTCTTTAGATTATTGTAATTCAAATATAATGAATATAAAATATATTTATATAAAATTTTAAATTTCTTAAATAATTATATAAATATAAGGACCAAATATATAACAAATTAAATACATACGAAGAACAATGGTGATATTACCCAAAGTGAATTCTCAACATAAATATATTATATAGGGTAATTTAAATTCATAATGAAATCATATATGGTTTCATATTTATGAATATTGTTCTGTGATATATGTAAAATTAATTTATATTTATTATCCATGAGTTTTTTATGAGTATGATGTGAGCCAAGGCATAAGGTAAAGGGATTCCATCTCACTTTATATTTAAATGAGATACATGCTTTATTCACCTCCCATTACTTTGGTATAGTGTATAAACTAAACATGTTTGTATTAAATAATTTTTATAATTATATTTATGTGTTTTTATATATCCATTATATGATCTTAATTTCTAGATGATTACATTTCAAATGACATAAAATATGTAAAACCGTTTTTACTTAATTTATCTTCTTTGAGGCACATGTTTTCGAATGAAACTAAAATCTTTTCAATTTTTAGATAAATAAAACATACATGATATATATTTAATCAAAAAAAAATTCATGATCTCATAAGCTTCATGTAAGTTTACATTATTACATGGGGGATATGGTTCAAGTTTAATAAGTTATATGAGTTTATTCAAACAATTTCGTCAGTTTTCAAGATTGTTTATAATTATTCGTCCATTGTTGATGTCTTATGATTCATTTCTCCTAAAAAATTATTGGATTTTCTTCCGATATCTTTTTCCATGTTATATACATGTTTTAGTACCTTATTTCACTCATTGGTTTTTATTATAATTAATAATATATTTTTAAGAAAAATATGACCATATCTCTCTCGTGGTTCTGAAATCTATTATCTTCCAAACCCATGTTTTCAAAACAAAATTCATAAATTATTTCATATTATTTTTGAAGATTATTATCAATGATAAAATATTTTTAATTTTATTTCTATTTTTAAAATATTTCATTGTATATTTTTAACATAATTTTAAATTAAATGGTTTTTATAACATTTTCAACCAATCTTTATAACATTGGAAGTATTTTTAAGGAAACTATTTTTTGAAATTATTTTTTCGCATATTTTATATTTTTTTAAGAAAAATGGTATCCGTATTTTTTTCAAGATTCTTCCTTATATTTTCAAGTAATTTTTTATAAATGTTTTAAATCCTTATTTATACGTTTTAAAATTATATTCATAGGAAATGTTTTAAAAATTTATTTAAGAATTATTTATATATATTCTAAGTGTATTAAAAAAATGATTCTAAAATTTATGGAACCATATTTTCAAATTTTTCTAGGAAAAATGTTTTTAAACTAATTTCATGTTTAAATTATATGGTTTAAATGTATTTTAGAAGAAAATAAATCTAAAATTGTTTTATATACTAAAAATTATTTTCATATAAAAATGGATATTTTCCCCAAGAAACATTTTTAAAAGATGTTTCATAATTATATCTCGCCTATGATAACATCTTTTTCTACAAATTCCTTTATTGTATATAATTCAATGGTTTGATTAATATTCATTATATGAATGGTACAAGTTTCATTTTATCTTCTTTATGAAACTCCTTTCTCTCCCACGGGTTATATGTTTATGGAATAATTTTTTCTTTCACGAGTTATGTTTTGGATGAAATGATTCCAAATCATGTATATTTTATTACATATTATGATATAAATACAAGTTTATGACACCCATTTTCATTCATAAGTCATGATGTTATTACTTATGATCTTTTGGCACGTGTTTGTACGATTTAATTATCTGATGGGTGTGACCTATATCTCTCTCTAACACATTGGGAAAGGATTTATATCCCAATAATTAGTCTGAGGTGATCTTGGGAATGAACCTTGACTACCATGATATATGTGGGAGTTAACCACAACTATCAATATAGTATGATGAGTGAACTCCTCCTACATATATGGCCATGTGAGTGAATTGGGACTCTTGAGATTCTATGAGTAAACTTATACTTCTAAGATTTACAAGGTAGTAAACAATAACTACCAATATTATATGGGGAGTGAGCCCATTATACCATGATGGCCTTGTAAGAGAGGCCTTGGATACTATGGAAATTATATTATATTCTTATGTGTCTACCACAATTACTTGTTTTACTCATATGTTATTATTTCATGAATTTTATTTTTTAATTTTTTATTATTAATATCTATAAAATATAATGATTTATTACATGATTCAATTATATGAATTTTATAGGAATGAACTGATATCATATTTTAATGATAATTTAGTCATAATGTTACACTCATAATTATGCTTACATATCCCTCTTACTTACCCTTTCTAAGAATTTTACCTCCCCCATTTCATTTGATTGCTTTCTTCAGGTTGTGAAGAATGGTTTTAGATAGAAGTACTAAAGTTGGATATCTTTATGGGTTATTTCTATGATCATTCATTAGAATACGAGATTTTATTCACTTGTTTCCAAGGACACTAAACAGTTATGGTCCTCTAGAATGTATTTTTGTATTATACTGAATATTCATCTAAAATGATGTAATATACATGTATGTTATGCATGGGTTATTTTATTTTGTATCAATGGAATGGTTTAGTCAAATGTTGAAAACTAGGATTAGAAAACATTGGTGATATACCTAGGTATATTTCAAAGGATATGTATAGGTATGTCTTTATATATAAGTATAAGGATAGATAAATATATAGGAAATTTTCCTGGTATTTTGGTCAAGGATAGAATTAGTGGATTCCTGTAAATACCTCAATTTGTGGAAACTAAAAGTGGTTGTGGCTATAGTATAGATGTTCCTAGGGAAATTAAATCCAAAAAAATTATGGGCTTTACTCAGGATAATATGCTAGACTACAATAGGCCTTGTTGCACACCTGGTTTAACACTCCTAGAGGATTCGCATTGGAAATTCACAAACTCTTAATGAACCGACATGAAGTATTTAAATATAAGTTGGATATAAATAACATAGGATGAACATATATCTTCATAGTTTATGGAAGGTTTCATAATTTAGACTTCTTATAAGTAATTATTTTCATTGATATGTGGTTTTATGATATGTTATATAATAATAACATAGTGCTTATATTTTTAGTAAATAGAGGGAACTAGAAGGAAAATGATTAACATTGAATGTTACATATATGGAAATTATGGGAATTTTGTTAATTTATTACCCATGTAAAAATAACATATGTATAATCAATAAGGTGGTATCACTATTGGTTATACATATGATGATAACGAGATCTCTAATGTCATGTGAAAGGTAAGAGAATTTTTTCCAGTATTATTTACCCTGACCATACGAAGCATGATTAGATTGAGTTTGAGGAAACTTATTACATGATTAGTATTTCATATTCTATGAAATATGTATTAACGAATATGTTGATGAATCTCAGGTAATGGTTTAAGAAAAAATTTTGATTAATAAAGTATTTATGTTTTTGAATTCAAATAGTATATTAGATGAATTATGAAATATATCAGTATATTCAGTATAAGTTTTCATTAATGATTTACAATGAAAATTTAAATGATAATAAAGACATATAAATGTGATTTAAAAGAAAATGTGATACTTTTATTAAGGGATGGTAACCAATAATTAATGATTTAAATTGAGATAATGTTCTTTGGATAATGATGTGATGGATATTATTAAGTAAATTGGATAGCATGGATTAACCCGGAACTAGTTATTGAAAAAATGATCCATTTCATCAAGGATGATGTTTATTACTTCTTCAATTTAAAGAATATATCTATCATTAATTGGAATGAGAAACAATAAATTTTTTCTGAAAGGATTTATGCTAGTTATGATTATTCACATATTTTAATGAAATATATGATGAGGTATTTCACATGCTTGGAATGTGATTATCATGTGGTATATTGTGATATATGGGGGATCAATGTTAGTATTATTTCATCAAATTCTTTCTAAATCAATGAATTCTAGTCTTTTGGATGGGTTTTGAGGTTAACTAATGGAATATGATATTTCATATCCTATATCTCATTATTTGTTACTCCATCTGGAATGAAAAATTTACCATCTATTGTGGGAGAAAGAGGTCAATTGGATCAAGGAACAAAAAATGGTGATATTTATATAAAATCATGATAGTATATAATTTCATGAAAATTTATCAAAATAAAAAGTATCTTGAAACCAAAAATGGTATCCTAGTAACTATGTTTTTGATGAATCTGATTATCCCATAGTTCATTAAAGATTTATGAACTTTTGGTTGTTAACATTCTATGGAAATTTCATATTTATCATGGTCCATTTGAAAATAATAGTAATACTTTCTTCCATGTACATGATTCAATTCCAACCTAAGGTCAACTATGTGAAAACCTAGTTATATATTACATTTGGAAACTGTTATGGTTCCAACATTTCCTTTATAGGGGATATTTTAGTATTAATATTTATGTTGTGGATTTCTATGAATGAAACCTACTAGTATTAAACCTTTTATATCCCAAATTAATTTAATGGGGGAAATTCATGGAGGGTACAATTTAACACCCATAGATTTTGTGAATTATTTAATTTTGAATTAATATATTGTTTTTGATATTTTTTATTTCACACAACACTGTAAATATTTAATTATAAATCAATATGTTTGGCTTCATGCACTAAAAAATACATTTTTACTTTCTATATATATAACACCAAGGATACAATTCAATACATGCGTCAATAAATTTTCATGATGGCTTGTGTATTAGACATACCCAACTCTTATCGAAGAATAATATATTATTAAAACTACTACAAATAATAATAATATAGAATATATAACCATGATGTTAAATTATATTGTATAAATAATATTAAATAACACATGTAAATATATTCTTTTCAGAAAATATAAATTTGTATTAAATCATTACATATAATTTGGAAACAAATATAAGATCTAATTGAATATAATGCGAATATTTTTATTGAAAACTATTATTATGTTCACAAGATGTTTTCATCCTTATAAATTAAAATAATTACAATTAATAATTTATTTAAATGTAATATATATGTTATATTTTCAGGTAAGTATTTTTTATATTCATATAATATATATTAATAGCATAAGATAATAATAAAATCAAACTTACACATAAAACCCAATATTTTTATTAAGGTAGTTTAGCTGTATTTTAATGGAGAACCCATTTAAAATCTAATTCTGACATATTTATAGATTTAATATTTTAATATTAACATCATCTTAATACATTAAACATATTAATTTAGATAGGATAAATATTATTTATTTTATGTTCAGTTTTGTTTTTTAATGAATAGTTTAAAATAACGGATTTTATTTAAGAACTAGTTTTTCATCTAATTTTTTTATAATGATAAATTATATTTTCAATTGGTTTAAATGCTTAATTAGATAATAAATTTATCAATAAGTATAATTTAGTTCATTTTAATCTATTTATTTTTAAATTTTTCTATAACAACATTCTAAACATTAAAATGTTTTTACATTAAAAAAAGCATTGTCGACCTGACTGCAGGATTTTATTTAATTTAATTTATTCTACTTTAATTATTTGAAAAGGTAAAAATAGATTCCATATTTGGAATCACAATAATGTATGTTTTTTATCAATGACAACTTGTTTTTTAACCTAGTTAATTAGTGAAGTAATTAAAATTAATTATAATGATTAAGGTATAACAATGCTTAAATAAGGAATAAACCATATATTCATGATACAAAAAGACCTATACACTTGTCCTAAATCCATTTCCTAGACTTAATGAGAGTATAATATACATTGGATATAATTGGGTCCATAATTCAACCAATTTTAATAAAAAATGTGTTTGTGGTTCCTTTCTTATAAAACATAACAACACTGCCACTCCTCCATTACATATTGCATCCTCTAGTCCTACTTATCCACACCTCCCAAGCCACTTAATTTTTTAAAAAATATGCACAAACAGATCCCTGAATTTCCTCTAACCTTTAACCCTCCACTTTGGAAGAAAGAAATAAAAATAATGATTTTGTCACAAACCAAAATGAGTTACCCGATTAAGAGGTAACACCCACCCTCAGACACCCTTATTTTAATTTCATTCTTAACTCCCTAAAAACTACTTATTCCATGATTATATAATAGCACCACTATCTTACATATATGAGGATATATTTATTTTCTCAATTTGATCTAACCATACACAGGCATCCATATAACGAGCAATGAACATAATATTTACGATTATGGAAGACTACCACCTCACTAGAGGATGATTGTTCAATATTAATTTTTCACCTCTCATGGTAGATATTACAATGGAAAATATGTATATATGATATATATTATAATAATTTTTTATTTTATCTTATTTAATTATGTACAAAATATTTATCTTTATACATTCCCTTTTGTGTTAATATTATAATTTTGTTTGAGGAAGTACGGACAACTTCCCACTCAAGGAGTTTTATATCCTCCATACACTACATTGGATATATTGATGATGGGTTTAGTGAATATATATTATATATATGATATGATCATGACAATTTAATAATTATATATCAATATATATATTATAGAGACCCGTTTTTTACATACATTGATATCACATCAATATTAATTTATATTTATTACAACTTATAACAAAACCATGAAGAAAACTATATAGGTATATTGTCCTTAGAAACTAGGAAACATAAACAATTTGTTCATAAAACATCTATATTATATCCCATTTATTTTGTAATATCTAGAATCCTTTTTGGAATATCATACTAAATACCCTTCTTAATGTCCTGGGCAAAAGAAATATATAGAAGGGTGAGCTCAAATTCTCATTAAGGGTAAACAAATGAAAAAATAATCATATCATATTCATAAGAACAAAAAATTTGAAAATCGTATAATGTATATAAAAGATTACAATATCATACCTTTGGATAAATCATAAAAGTGAAAATTTATCCCAATATTCAAAACATAAGAGATGAAATTTTGTGTCCTACACATATAAGCAATGAAAAACATTTTATATTAGTCAAGGCTTCTTTCCAAGACCATCGTAGTGGACAATGGTCATTAGTGAACAAAGTTCTCTCGTCATTCCAGCCCTGTATCACTAAACTCGGTTAACATTCCATTAAATCCATGTATATATCATTAGATTTAAATATTTACCCAATGAATTAGAGGGTGATATATGACACACCCATATCCTAATGAAACCAATCTTTCATGTGCCACAAAAAACATTAAAACAGTCACCATACATAACACATGAATTAATGGGTTTCTTAAGAATAATTACATCATAGTTGATATAAATAAAATGGAATTCCTAAATAAAATTACCTCATAAACACAATAAAATAACATTAATAACAGGGATAGAAACATAAATCTACAACGTCATAGATGTAAAATAATTTTGATAAAAAAACATGTTCTTCATTCCTGTGGAAAATACCCTTTCTTCTTCAAATTTTTTTTCTCAAACTACCATGTAATTTTAAAAAAAAGAAGTCATTTGAAAATAAAATTGTAAATATGTAGAGGATAATTCATGTAAATAAGGTGTTATGAATATGTAAAATTATGTTCATGATTTATATGTTTAATAAACATTCTCCTCATACTTTTTCGTGAAAAGTCAAAAGGTACATCATATTGAAAACAAAAGAAATTTTCCTTTAAAATCATGTAGTACAAGTAAAAAAATGAGTAAATGAATTTAATCATATATGGTAAAATATTATATATTTTATGAGAGTAAATTTAGAATACATGGACCTAGATGATAAATATATTACAAGTAAATACATACGGATAAAAAATCATGGATAAAATGAGTTTGGAAGTGTTATCCCTTACCTTATGTGTAATATTCATTATATATATCTAAACCTCATATATAATGATTTAAACAATTATTATGATTTATTCCAAAATCATAATCATTTTTATGATAACATTTATGATCATATTTTCATCCATTTTCTTGTAACATTTCATTATTACTCGTTATTCAGGTAATAACTGCATTATGTTCTTACGTATGTTTTGTCAGATAAGTTCTTATTCTATTTTTAGTTATATTTATATCCTTTTATATTATTGTATTTTTATAATATATATAATATTTATTCATTAAATTCATTTTAAATAAACATTTAATAGTTAATATTATTTATAATGAATCACATCACAGCATGGAGACGTTATGTCGTACGTACACATGAAAAACGATATTGTTACCATAATTATTGAATGGTATTGAATTGTATGGTGTATAGTATCTCAAAATTTGTATCATGTAATAATAATCATATATTGTTATTATTTCCACCATTACACATATCCATGTAAGGTGGTGGTGAAAAACAAGTAACACCACAACGTGGAGACGGTATGTCGTACGTACGCACGTGCGATTATTTCTTTCCATAGAGTTATTTCATATTTATAATAACATATCAGAATATTAGTAAAAAATATGTTATAAATTTATAATTAAACAACTCAAAATGATGTTGTAGAAGAAGAATTTTATTTTGAATGAATCCGTAGAATATAAAACCTCTCCCTTGATGTGCCTCCTTTAAATTTCCTCATAGGGTACTATAGTTGGTATTTTGAGAAGACCAATTCCTATAGAATGTAACAAGAAACGTTTATAAGAGAATTTTTATGGTTTGGATGATATTTATGGAACAAAATCAAGTGAATAAGAGAGTTAGGAGAATCTCTTTTATAATAAAGGATATGGGCACGTTAAAAAACTCTCAAAATATAAATTTATTATAAATAACATTTCAGCCAAAAATGGTTGAAATACTATTTAATTAGAATATAGAATGATTTTGGTTCTAATATCCAACATAAAATATTTTTTTAAAATGTTTAGATTTTTTTTTGGTCCTTATCATTTTTTCTTTAAGCCATATTTTATCCGTTTTAATATAACCATAAAATCATGTTATTTACACCTCATGGGTTAGTTTAATTACAATAATTTGTAAAACGACCTAAATAATTTTTGTTTGACATATTGGGACTTATATTAACCATTTATCCCAATCATATATTTTATAAATTTAAATCATTTAATAAACTATTTTATGGTTTAAGTTTTGAATAATGTCAATTTTGGAGACTATTTATACTTGATTTTTTTAATTCATAACAACATGATTACATCAAAAATTAGGAATTAACTCAAATATAAAATGTAAATATCATCTCAAAAATTCATTGATGATATAAAAATAACAAAATTATATTTGTTTTAATTTTTATAAGTTAATTTATTTGAATATTTCATTAAATATATAAACACTACGTCATAATTCTGTAATAAATAGAACCCTCTTTATAAAAATTACCTGTTATAAATAAAATACATTGATTTAGGAAGTATTTTTATATTTTTAGTGAATATTTATAATAATAGATATAAGTTATATATGCATATATTAAAATAAATTTAGTAAGAGATATACATTTAGGGTATAATTTTATTTACATTAAATTAATTCTTATAAAATGTCATTTTTAAATCCAAGTGATTCCATGGGGTCCAAAAATCGACCCAACAATGACAATGGTCAGAAATATTTCAACAAATAATTTTATAACATGTTTTAGGGTACTTTTATATTATTAAATTATTAATTTTTGACCCTTATTTACCAGATTTACCCTTTAGCCATGGAAAATAAAATAATTACTGAAGTTACTGTTCATAATGTCCAAAAATAAAAGGTGCCTATTCATAAAATTTGGACCTTCTGATTCCAAATACAAAATCAATTTTTCCAAATTCTAATTAGAGAATTTTCAGTAATTATGTTAATATTATTCATGTTGTTGAAATGAGAAAACGAGGTTTAAAAGTAAAAACATTGAAAAAGATCGAAATGTTTTTACCTATGAATGTAATCTAAAATTAATGATAATGACATTAATTATATTAAATTGTAAAAATATATTCTATTTATACTTTCTAACCATTCAATTTTATAATTTTACCATATAAATATTCTCGGGGAAAAATTTTGTTTTTAATTAGAATTTAGCGTATATTTACTACTCATCACAACATGAATGTTATCAGAAAAATATCGAAAATATTTCCAAGTAAAATTTTATATCAGGTAAAAAATAATATTTTTATGTCATCTTATAGAAAATATTAATATTCTTGAATCATAATTCATAGTGGGTTCCTCATTCGAAGGTGTAAAATTAATCTTTTGAAAAGTTGGTTCTTATATATAAAATAGGGTTTTATTCATACACTGTGACTAAAATATACATTAGATGAATATAGGTTTTTTTATTCAGTATATAACAAATTTATCTCATTATTTTCATTACAAAAGGTAATTCACTTCAAAATAAAAATATCTAATTGATTTATATTTTTTATAAACATTTAATAGAAAATGAATTCATACCGTATTTTCATAAGTTAATTATATTTATACCCACTAAACTAACAACTAGTCTAAAATGCTAATTTTATATTAAGGACATATTTATGTTTATTTAAACTTTTGATTTCATGAAAATAAAGATATTGAAGGAAAAAAATTATTTAGAGAAATTTAGACATAAAAACATTCAGGTGTTACATTCTACAAGCCTTAAACTAAATTTTTCCATCAAAATTAATCACATGGAAATAAATAGATGATGGTACCTCTCCCTCATCATATCCTTAGGTTCCCATGTAGTTTCATCTAATTTTTGAATCCTCATTAAATCATTAACCAAGCGAATGATAGATCTTGCTCTAACAGTATGACTTCTAAGAAGAGTACATGTGAATGATTGGGTATGTACTTTATTAGAAGAGATATATAAAACACATCATGAACTAGAGGGAGATATAGTAGAAGCGTTAATCTGTAATCTACATTCCATACACGATATAGTATTTCTAAAGTACCAATATACCTAGGGATCAGCTTTCCCTTCTTTCCAAATCTCATTACTCTCTTCCAGGGAGATATTCGTAAGAACACCTCATCACCCACTTCATACTCTAGGTCTTTTATTCTGTTTTTAGTATGATTTTTTTTGAATCTGAGATGCTCTTATGTGTTGTTTAATTGAACCAACCTTTTCTTCAATTTAATCAACATGATCTGGTACCAATATAATTTATTCCCCAACTTCATACCATCATGATGATGTTCTACACATATTTCCATAGAAGTCATCATAATGATCTGTCTGAATGTTGGAGTGAAGGATATTATTGTATAAAATTACACCAATAGTAGATTTTGATCCCAATCACCGTATAAATACAAAGAGAATTCTCTCTACATTTCTTACATAGTTTTAATTGTCTTCTCAAACTAACCATCTATCTAAGAATGATAAGTAGTGCAGAAACATAACTCTGTATATATATCATACTGAAGACATCACAATAAATATGAGGTAAACCTCGTATACTGATCCGATATAATGGAAGGTTTTACTCCATGAAATATTACCACTTCCTTTACATATATTCTTGCAAGAAGATCATGAGTGAAATCCTCTTTAATAGAAATTAAAGTGTGGTGACTTCATAATGAGATCAACTATAACCCAGATAACATTATGGACATTAGAGATTTTGGGAAGTCTGATGACAAGGTCCATAATGTTGTTTTCCCATTTTCATTCTATTATGGGTAATGGTTTTAACATCCACTCAGACTTTTGCCTCTCATCCGTAACATGATGACAAACCATGCATCAAGATACATAATCGACGAAATCTCTATTCATTCCTTCCCACCCGAAGTACTTTTTCTAGTCCCGGTACATCATTGTGTTTCCCTGGTGAATATTGCAATAAGAACTATGAGACTCATCCAATTTCTCCTTCATTAATTATGGTATGTGAGGAACACATACCCGGTTCCTAAACCATATTATTTCATAATAATCAAGGATGAATTTTGGGATATTTCTCACATACCTTTGTAACTCTACATCTTCCATATATGCTTACTTAATATTCACATGTATATATGGTTGAGCATTCTTTTGGAAAAGATAATATTTATCCCATTCCAATAAATTATCAAGATCCATCCATTGTAAATCAGTAAATATTGGATCTTTTGTGATCCTCATAATAGATAAGCTATAATGGTCGTTTCTACTCCAAGAATATTCCACCTTGTTTGATTTCCAAGTGAGATAATGTATTGAGAAGCAATAATTTTTAATCAACTCCAACAATCATCACTGGTTCATATTAAGCTCATTTTTTGTGAAAATGTAATTTAATCATTTATGATTAGTATAAATATCAAACCTTTTAGTATAAAGTTAACTCCTCCATATTCTTAATGCAAATATTAATGTAGCTAATTCCAAATCATGTGTTTGGTAATATGCTCTTGTATTTTCAACTATTGTGAGGAATAATCTATCACCATCTCATTTTTAATGAGAACATACCCATACCCCTTCTTTGATTCATCACTGTATATCAGAATCCTTTATCCACTATAAGGATGTGTGAGCACAGGTTCACCGACTAACCATATTTTTAGCTCTTTGAAATTCTCTTCACATTCCTCTGTAGAAACAAACTTCACTCATTTCCGATTCAGCTTGGTGAGTGGATTAGGTAATTGAGAAAAATCATTCACAAAACATCGATAATATATATCCAAACCATGAAATTATTAGATCTTAGTTAGTGTTTTAATCTCAACTGTCATTAAATAACCTCTATTTTTGATGATAAATAGATATCTCCTAAGATTATGTTACCCAAAAATGAATCATATTGATGCCAAAATTCAAACTTGGTAAATTTGGCATAAAGCTTTTAATTTCTCTTGGTATTTAGTAAAATTATCATGTGATCACCATATTATTCAGTTCTATTTTAATGTACAAGAATATAATCTATAAAGGCTACACAATCATATCAAGATACTCTTTAAATAAATTATTCATTAGATCCTTGAAGATAGCAGGGGAATTAATTAGACCAAAAGGCATCACTATAAATTCATTGTGTCCATACAGTGTATGGAATGTTGTATTTGGTATATACTCCTTTCAAACCTTAATTGACGTTATCTTAAATGAAGATCAATCTTTGAGAATTATTGATCTCCACGTTGTTTGTCAAATTATTCATCAATGTCTGGGAAATGATATTTGTTCTTGATAGTGATCCTGTTATGTTCTCAATAATCAATTCTGAGTATCATTGTCCCATCTATCTTCTTAACAAATATAATAGGTACTCCTCTAGGTGATGCACTAGGGAATATCAATACCTTATCAATATTTTATTGAAGTTTATTCTTTAATTCCTATAACTCAATTGGGTAAATTTTATAAAGTGTCTTTGAAATAGGAATAGCTCTTTGTATAGGTTCTATTAAAAACTGAACTTCACAATTTGGTGGTGACCTGGAAATTCGTTTAGAAATACATCATCAAACTCCAAAAAAATGGTATTTTCTTAGTCATGAGTTTCTCCCAACCCATTTGAGATAAATATCCTACAGTTATTGGAATCAAAAACCATAGGATGTATTAAATTACTACTAGAAGGTTATATTCATCCTTACATCGATAGATGATCATAGATTTATCGATAATATGAAATTCGACATCCATTATTTGGAAATTGATATGAGATCTATATAATGAAATCCATTCCATGCCATGAATCACATAAAATTCTAATATATGAAGGATTACAAGATTTTCAGGAAGTAAATTCACACAATCATCAATTAGTGAACAATTGTAAACTTTTGATGTTACCATTTTTTCATTAGGAGTCGACACAGCTAACTCAACATATAATTGTTGAGGTATTATAGAGATACCCTTAGAAAATATTTAGAAATTAAATAGTGAGTGGATCTATAATCAATTGAAAAATTACTATAGATGGGATTCTATGTTTTTCTTTTCAACACTTTGTTACCATACTCCACATCGCCTATAGTAATTGCATGTGACATCATTTTTATTTGGATTTAAGAGTTTTTTTTTTTGAATTAGATCATCATTAATAACCCTTTTAGTAGGAAAGTAAATCAAATAATGCTCAATTTCCTTGCACAAGTTACATTTAAGTGTAGTTGGTTTATTTTGTTTCGCGTTTTCATTATTTGCATCATTAGACATATTTTTCCCATATCGTCAAGATTAAATTTACCTATGACCTTATTTTCCACCCATAAAACTTTTATTAGTCCCTTTAAGATAATTCCCTCCATGTTTCCTTCCACACATTTAGTATAAGGGAAAACTCATCTTTTATTCAGTGTGGTCTTTATATTTTCCATTGAATGTCATTTTCCTATTCTTATCAAACCCAAGTGATTTATGGGTTACTCAAATATACATATCAACCTTAAGAGAACATCCAACAATTTAATCATACCTATTGAAGCCCCTTATGGATAATGTCTTTCAGAGACTTGATTCTATGCCACTAAACAATTGATCAATATTACTCTCAGGTGGGATAATAATTTCAGAAGCATACCTTGAAATTTGTTGAAAAAAAATTTTTAGGTACCGATGGATTCATAATCATTTTTTTATGTTCAGGGAACTCCTTATCCATCTTTGTACTACGATTACGAGGAATCTATTTATAGAAAAATAAGTTCTTGAACATGTAATATTACACGGACTCAATTTCATCTCTTTACGTCATGTTATTGATAAGGTTCCCCCATTGGTCAGCTTCACCATGCAAATGATATACTACTAATATAAAATTATCAATTTTAGAACATTGTATAACTGGAAATATCTTTTCTATAGAACTCATACATTGTTCACCCACTAATGGATTAGAAGACCCCCTAAATAAAGGTCGATGCTACCTCATGAAAAATTAAACAAAATGTTTCTCCCTCCATTGTTCGTTTTGATGTTCAGAATGATTAATTTCTTGGAAATGTGGTGTAAGAAAGTCTACATGAATTTTTATTCCAGCTCCCATAACATATGGTTTCTCAAGGGGACAATCGCTGCATTTCTCATCACATTCATCAATAACACAATTCATTTGGGTTCTATCCATTGACTAAAACCATGATGAATAGTCTGAGAAACACTAATAATAATATGAAGACCATGTTATAAAGAATAAAAATTCAATTTGTGGAAAAATAGGTTTTATCCTAGGTTATTCCATGTCATTTATAAAACAATAGGATTGCATCCTATACATAGACATATCTTTAAAGATTTCTTCTCTTAGTTTCCAAATGTTAATTATACCTTCCCTCTACTAATAACTATAGAGAACAGTTTATTACAAACATTGATATCACCTAAGAATAGAAGTATATCTAGTAAAACATAAAACAAAACCTTGACATAACCATATAGGAATAATATCTTTAGAAAATAGGAAATATACTCAACTCGATTATAAAACATCTACAGTGTCTCTCGTTTATTTCAACATATCTAGATTCTTTTTTCGCATACCATTCTTAATAACATTATTAATGTATTTGGAAAATGAAACATAAAAAAGTGTGAGCTAAAATGCTCAGTAATTGTAAACAAATGAAATAATAGTCATATCATATTCATAAGAACAAAATATTTGAAAAACGTTTTCTACATGTAAAATATTACAATATAATACCATTGGAGAAATCATAAAAGTGAAATTTATTACCAATAGTCATAACATAAGACATTATTATTTTGGCATAGACACATAAGCATAGAAAATCATTTCTTTTTAGTTAAGGATATTTTCCAAGACCATTAATGTTGGCAAAATCCATTACTGACTGAGTTTTCTGCTCATTAAAGCCCAGTATCACTAAACCAGATTAAATTTACATTCCATACATGTCTATATAATGAGATATAAATCATTACCCAATAGATTAGTGGTAGATATATGTCCCACCCATCTCATAATGAATCCATTCTCATGTGTTCCATAAAATCATAGAAACATTCACCATAGCATAACCAATTAAATCAAATGGGTTTCTTAAACATCATTGTATAGTAATTTTTATAACACTAATGGATTTAGTAAATAAAATATCATCATAAAAAAATTATTTTTTTAATAATTGTGTTATAAACATAAACCAATGTTATCTTAGATGGAAAATAATTTTGATAAAACACTTGAGATTTATTCTTGAGAAAAATATCATTTCTTCTTCAAAAATGATTTATTTTCTCAATATATTGTCCAATTTTAAAATAAATGAATTGTGCTTATAATACCCTTGTAAACATATAAAGGATGATTATGAGAAATAAGGTGTTATGAAAATGTAAAAACCCATTCATGTGATAAATGTTAAAAAAAATCCTCATACTTTTTCTAGAAATGTCAAAAACAACCACTTTTTCTAGACAAAAGAATGATTCATTCCAAACCATTTAGTAAAACTAAAAATTGGTAAAAATAAAAATAAAATTACATTGGATAATACTAAAAATTTATTGAGAATATTTTTATAAAACATGTCCATGGATGATACATATATAGCTAATAAATTCATACGAATAAACAATCTTAGATAAAATGAGATTGGAAGAGATATCCCTTGCCATAAGTATGATATGATTTGTATATATTTGAAAATATTGTATAATTGTTTAAATAATGTTACTAATTTATTAAATAATCATAATAATTTTTATGATAACATTTATGATCATATTTTTATCCGTTTGTTAGTAACTTTTCATTTTTACTCATTATTCAGGCATTAACTACATTATGTTCTTATGTATGTTTTGTCGGATAAGTTATTATTCCACTTTTTAGTTTATAGTTATATCATTTACAACAAGGTATTAGTAAAATATATTTAAAATTTATTCATTCAATTCATTTATATAATCATGGTTTAATTATTATTATGTAGAATGAATCATATTGCACTGTGGAGACGGTAAGCTATACATATGCACGAGCGATGATATCATTCCCATAATTGTTGAATGGAGTTGAATTGGATGGTGTAATGTATATCAGAATTAGTATAATGTTATAATAATAATATATAGTTATTATTTTAACCATTATACCCATCCATATAAGGTGGTGGTGAAAAACAGATTACACCATGGTGTGGAGATGGTAAGCCATACATACACACACGTTATTATTTAATTTTTCATATGGTTTTTTCATATTATTAATAACATAAAAGTATATTCGTGGTGATTATGTTATTAAATTATAATTAATAAACTAATGAAGAGGATGTAGAAGAAGAAATAAATTGGAATGAATCGGTAGAAGTGATTACCTCTTCCTTGGCATGCCTCATTTAAATTTCATATTAGGGTAATAGAGTTGTCTTTTGAGAAGACCAGAACCTCTATAATGTTACTTGGGAAATTGAGAAGTTAATTGGGTGGGTTTTGGCAGATCTTGAAGGCTCAAAATGGAGTGAAAAGGAGAGGGAGTAGGTTACCTTCTATAAGAGAGGAGAGGGGCACTTTAGAAAACTCTGAAAATATTAATTTATTATAATTTCAATTTCGACTAAAAACTGTTTGAAAAATTATTTAATTTAAAGAAAACATGGTTTTGGTTTGAATAAAAATTATCCAATGTATTTTATCCAAGTTTTGAATAATCTTTTATCCTTATCTTTTTGTCTTAACCATTATTTTACCATTTTTAATCTTACTATGATATCATGTTATTTATTCCTTATGGGTTAGTGTAATTACCATATCAAGTGAAATGACAAAAAAAGTTATTTATGACATATTTGGACATATATTAACCATTTTTCAAATCATATATATTTAAAAATTCAATATCATTTCAAAAACTATTTTATGTTTTAAGTTATCAATTATGAAAATTTTGTATACTATTCATACATGAATTTTTTAAAAATAAATATCAACTTGATCCTTAAATAATAAGGGATCAACTCAAAGATAAAATGGTAATATCATCCATAAAAAAGTTGGATGAAATAAAAATAACCAAATTATATTTTTTTAATTATTTATAAACTTATTTATTTGAATCATTCATTAAAGAAGGCAATCACTACATCATATTTGTGTCACGAATAATACAATTTATATAATCATGAAAAATTATAATTAAAATATCATGATGTTGTAAATCCTTTTATCATTATAATGACTATTTATAAGATTAAATATCATTTATATAACACCATATTAAAATCGATGTAGTAGAAGATATATTCTTAGGTTATAATTATCTTTATTTTAAATTAATTGTTATAAAATGTAATTTTAACATCCCTGTAAATCCATGGGGTCCAAAAATCGACCCAATGATTATAATGGTTTGAAATATCTCAAAAAACATTATTAGAACACATTTTAGGGTAGTTTTATAATATTAAATAATTATTTCTGATACCATTATTTAATATATTTATCCTTTAACTACGGTAAGTAATATAATTACTGATGTTACTATTCATAGAGTCCAAAAATAAAATGTAACTATTCACACAATTTGGAACTTCTGATTCGAAATATATAATGAATTTTTTCAAATTGAAAACACAGATGTTGCAGTAATTAATTAAATTTTTTTCCCATTTTTGGAATGAGAAAATGGGTTTTAAAAGATAAAAAATTCAAATATATTGAAATGATTTTACCAATGAATTCAATGTAAAGCTAATAATAATGAAATAAATTATATAAAATGGTAAAAATATATTCTACATATACTTTCAAACCATTCAATATTATAATTTAACCATATCAATTATCTCTATGAAAAATGTTTATTTAATTAAAAATTAGTTTAATTTTGTTATTCATCAAAACTTAAATGATATTAAAAAAATATCATAAATTTTTCCAAAGTAAATTTTTATATACCATTTCAAAATAACATGTTTATGTTGTCATGTAGAAATTATTAATTTTCCAAAATCTTAATTTCAAATGGGTTCTCCATTCAATGGTGTAAAATTAATTTTTTTAATTAGTTTCTTATAACTAAAATAGGATTTTATTCATACCCTATGACTTAAATATCTATTGGATGAATATAAAAAATATTTAATTAAGTATATAACACACATATCTAATTAATTCAATTAAAAATTAAATTCACTACAAAATAAATATATGTAATTGATTTATATTTTTTTATAAATAATAAATAGCCAGTGAATTCATAATTCATTTCCATAAGTTAGTTATAATTATTCCCACTAACCTAAAAACTAGGCTATAATAGTAATTTTATATTAATGTCATATCATGGTTGGTTTAAACTCATGATTTCATGAAAAGAAAGCTACATAAGGATAAAAATTATTAAATGAAAATATTTTATAAAAACATCTGGGTGTTACATATATATATATGTGTGTGTGTGTGTGTGTCTTTTAATTTCTTTCTTTAATTGCAACAATTAAATAGATATATAGTTCTTGCGTATGTCTGGATGACCGTCTTCATGGATGATGTATTCCCTCTGAAACACATATTTTGTATGGATTATTATAACACATATATACATAATATACCTTATATTAAAATAATGGCTTACATTCCATAAATAATGATATTACTCAAGCACCAAAGTTATGAAAAATTAAGAAACATGCGAGGAAGAGAATAAATGTTAACCAAAGTGAATCCTTAATATAAAATTGTTAATGGCCGAGTAATATAAAGTCATAATCAAACAATAAATAGTATTAAATAAAAGAATATGGTTTTATATATATATATAATAAATTTATATTTATAAAACAAGATTTTTTTATGAATATGAAGCGAGTCATACATAAGGTAAGGGGATTCCATCTAACTTTTTATTTCTACAAGATTCAAGCTATATGACCCACCCATTCCATTTATGTGGAGTGTATAGTGGACATGGATTTATTCAATTATTAATACACTTGTATTTATGGGTGTTTACATATTAATTATATGATGTGTATTTTAGTGGAATTATGTTTTAAATGTTACTAAATCAGTAAAACAGTTTTGTCTCATTTTTCCTTCATTGATACCTATGTTTTATTATGCACATAAAATATTTTTATGTTATATATACAACCATTTTAATTGTTATATAATCAATAAAAATAATTTACTGATAAAAACCCATTATATAATTATAATTTCTTACATGGTGATTATTGTTCAACGTTACTATGTGATATGATTTTATTGAAAAAATCACATCGCTTTTCGAGATTGGTTATGATTATTCATCCAATATTAAAATCTTACGATACATCTCTCAAGAACATTCCTAAAATTTACTATCCTCATCTTATAAAAGTAAAATACATTTATTAGTTCCATTTTCGGTCATTGGAACTTATGATAATTAGGAAAATGTTTTTAATAAAAATATTATTGAATATTTCTCTCTGTTTGGAAATTTGTTTTAATTCAAAAACATGTTTTCAAAAATTATTTCAAATAATCGATGAAGATAATTATCATGGGAAAAGTATTATAAAAATGATTTATGTTTTTAAAATCTTTCATTATACATTTTTTATGTTATTTTAAATGAAATTGTATTCCAAAAATTTTCAAGCATTATTTATATGTTTTCAAATGAGTTTACAATGAAACTTTTTTTCAAAATAAATTGTGGTTTATTTATACGTTAATAATATAAATGTGTTTAAAAATGTTTTATGGCTTTTTCCATCAGTTTTCAAGGAAAATGGATTACAGAATATTTTAAATTTTTATTTATATGTTTTCAATGTATATTCAGAGAAATGGTTATAAAAAAAATTATATCTTTATTTGTACGTATTCAAGGTGTATTCAAAGAAAATGTTTATTAAAATGTTTCAAAGATTACTTTATTAATATTCATTGAAAATATTCATCAAAATTATTTCATTTAGTTATATTTTTTCAAGTTATTTTATAATATAACAATTTTCAAATACTTTTTGGTAATGAAAGTAATTTTTCAAAGAAGAAAGGATATTATCATCATGAAATGATTTTAAAAGATCATTCAAAAAAAATTCCATCTAAGATAACAACTGTTGATGATACTCATTTCTTTTCTTGGAAACTATCTAAAGGTTACATTCAATTTATTTATCTTAATGGTTCGTGATTACATTTTTGGTCTTTATGAATCTATTTTCACTCTCGTTATTTATTGGTTTATAAAAGTAATTTTTCTTTTATGGGATATGATTCTAATGAAATGATTATGAATCATGAATCTATTTCTACATGTTATGATATGTTTACATGTTTATAACACTAATTCCATTTCAGGAGGTATTGTATTGTTTTTTATGATCATAAGGAACATGTATATGATTTCATAATTATATTAGTGGGAACAATATTTACCTACAATGTGTTGGGTAAAGATTTATATATCATTATATAGACTAAGATGGTCTTTTGAGTGAACCCTGAATGCTATGAAGTCCATGGCAGTGAAACATGACTAACAATATGGTTTGAGGACTGAACTCATGGAAAATAGATTTCCATGGAAGTTAACCATGACTAATAAGATTGTATGAGGAGTGAACTCATGCTACTTAGATATTCATGTGAGTGAAGTATGACTACCAAGATGGTATGTAGTGTGAAGCCATACTACAAAGATAGTCTTGGAAGTGACTCATTAGCTACTATAGAAATCATATTATATTCTTATATGTCTACCAATGTTCCATGTATTACTCCAATTTTATTCTTTCATGACTTAAATTCTTTATTTCATTATGATTGATGTCTTATGAACTTCCACACTTTATTCCATTAGTCATATATATGATCATTTATGTTGAGGTAATACTCTTATATTTTCATTATAATGTTCTCCTATAATTATTCTTAAAATTATGCTTACATATTTCCTTTATTTACCTTTATTTATCATTTTATCTTATAAAATTATTATGTTTCATTCCCATAGGCTGTGAAGAATGGTTTTTGGTAGAAGTACTAAAGGTGGAGATCTTTATGGGAGATTTTGATGATCTTTCTCCAGGATAGAAGAGTTTTTTAATTATTTCCAAAGACAATAGACTATTGTAGCCGTTTAGAATATAATTAGCATTATACTAAATATCCATATAAAATGATGTAATATCCATGTATTTTATTCCTTGGTTGTTATGTTGGTGGCATACAAATAAGAATAGAAAATCATTTCCTTAGTAGTCTAGGATCATTCTGAATTATATCGTAAAGTAATATGTTCTTTTACCAAACCATACTATTTGTAATGTTTCTTACTCAAGACTATTATATTGTACTGTGTCCTCTATTAAAAAAGGATAACTCCCCATTCAAATCTTATTATCTGATGATATGTCAATCATTTTCAATGTATTTAAGAGATATAGAGGTCCCACGTTTCATATGATGAACATTTGACATATTTTTGTCATAAGTTCACAATTCATTCATTATATCACAATCCATTAAATGAAATATATTTCCAAATCATTTCATCATGGAAGAACCTATGGAATAGATAAAAATTGAAATAGTTCATCTTTTCAACATACTGTAACCCATGTAAAATGGATTGTTTTCATTAACCAAATTTCATTAATTAAATTAATCATCCAAATAAATAATAAGGACGGTATCATTCGATAATATCCCCAATAAAACATAAGTATCATTGTAGGATGTTTTCAAAGATGGAAAATAATATTCTAAGATCACAAATGTTTTTCGAATATATCTATTCAAATTTCAAAATAATTTATTTAAAAAATTCCTAAAAATAAATATCGAAGAAAATATTTAAATTTAAAATAATATTATAAATTTTTATGTGATTCTTCAATTCAACATTTTGGTCTGATGGTGAAATAAATATATATGATTTATTCATAGAATAACGATTCCATTCACATATGTTATAAAACATTAAAAGTACAATGTTCAGAAAATAATAAAAAGATACATTTCAATCAATTTTTTAAAAAGAAAAAAATGGATACAAAATTATTAAAAAATTATTAGGGTATATTAAAAATATATTTAAAATATTTTTAGAATTCAATTATATATAAGAAACCAGATTATTGATCCAATAGAAAAATAATGTCAAATTTCCTTTAAAATATTCAATTTTTCTCTTAAGTATTGAAATGGAGTAAAATGAATGCTTAACATGTATGATCTATAAATAGCCTTTTGAAAAGAAAAAAAATGAGATTCATGAGAGGTATATCATAATATTTCATCATCAAAATCAACATTTTCAACGATATTAATAAACGGTGAAATTATAAAATAAAACCCTTACAACTATTCTATCTTTTGAATAATAATATAATTTAAATTAAGAAAATTATTCATATATTTACATAAAATTATTGTCATGTTAAAAATTATGAGCCATTTATCAATGATGTATACACCACATAGAAGAAACATGTGGTGAGTATGGCGTATATATCCCTAAAATAAAAGGGAGACAATATATATGATTCAGTATGTCTTGATATTCATTATACACATTAAAAAATAATGTATAAAATATGTTGGTTTTTTAATTATGTATTATATTAAAATAATAATATATATCATTCGACATATGATCAACATATTACATTTTCATGCCCATTAATTAAAAATTCCATGTTGAAATCAATTTTTGTTAATAACTACTTCATTTTTCATGTATGCTTTGGTATTATATACTTAATGATTGTACACTTATCCAAGTTACATAATCTGCATAATTCTATCTATGATATAAATATTATATATAAACAATATTTATTTCTATAGAGTAACCATAAAAGTTAGATATGGAAAACGAATTTCACTACTGATGGGGAAGGTATGACATATGTACAAGTGGCCACTTTTTCCATTTTATAAAAGACTATAAACTAAGAATGTTTAATAATATATATACATTATAGAGTTATTTTTATTTTTTATTAATCATATATAAAAATTAAATATTCCCTTATTTCCAACCATGTCAATATAAAATGAAAAACATATCACATCGCTTTATTATCAAGGTGGTCCACACAAACACATAAGCAATTATATCATTTTCAAATGTAGTTGAAGGTATAATGGTATATGTGATATGATAATTACATACGTATAACTATAAAATAAAATCATATTAATATTATAAGGCCCCAGCCTTAAACCTTACTTAATCTTGAGTTATTACAAGATTAAACATTGAGGATCTTTTTAGGTTTAGAGTTTTAGAGAATTAGATCATGAAACTTGCATTACATTCCCCATTTAAACAAAGTGGTTACATAAAAGAAAGTATTCATTCTTCCCATCAACGGAAACATATTACAAATAAAACATGGATTCTTTCTTGACACATCCTTGAAACTATCATCACATCTTGTACCTTTCCCTTGACCTGTGAAAAACATTTGAAAAACTTGGGATGAGCATAAAAAGCTCAGTAAGGGTTATAATAATATGGAAAGGAACCATGAGTTCATATATACATAATAATGAAATCATACTTTACCCATAAAACATAGGCACTTTAACATACCTCATAAAACCATGAATAAATCATAGAAATCATAAGACCTAAAGGTAACTTGAGGCATTCATAACATTCTTACGTAGGGAGTAACCCTCTTGGTTACGTTTGGAATACCCATCACGGTATATTCCCTAAATATCTTCAGAGAAACCTTAACATTTCACTCCTTCACATTACCCAATTCATTGGAGAGCTATATCGGGCTCACCCGCCCTTAGTTTATCACGGAACCACCCGTCTTCATAACAATGCCCAAGAACCATAACAAAATCTTATCATATAAAACATGCATAAAGAAAACATAACATTTCCACCTTTAAATAACAAGATATCAATACAACACATTGATATAAATACATTATGAAAACCATTCTCAATACAAAAATAAAAGAAAAGTAAAACATGGTATTTATTTTACTTTTAAAAAGAAGGTATGGCTTGTAGAGGAAGCTGAAACTCAGATAATGGTCATGACGGCGGAGAAGTCGTTGTCGCCACATACATACGACAAAAACATTCCCTTTTGTCATTTAATAAACACTTCGTATAAAAAAGATTCCTTTTGAATAAACGTAAAAGTCAAAGGGGTTTATACACCATATAAAAGAAGGTTGTGTATAAAACAGAATATGCCTCGATGAAAGGAGATTGAGATGAAGTCCCTTACAAATATGATATCTTAGTGTAAGGATAAATCAATTACATAATTATGTGTGACAAACTAATACACAAAATATAATTGGATATTAAGTGTAAAATAATCAAATGTCATTCACACATATTCAAAGGATGACATATTCAATAACTACATGTTGAACCCAAAGAAATTGAAATTGGGTTAAGAAGTTCCCCTAACAGCCTAACAGCGTCACATAAAAATGAGTTGATGAGAGATAAAAAAGGGTATCTCATCATTCGGACATAAAATTTACATCAATAAGGATATATGAGAACATATCCCAACATAACAATATGTAAATTAAAAGACCTAACAAAAGATGTCTTTTAAAAAGAGGAGGGTGAAAGGTTCCCTTACCGACATGGGTATCTTTCGAAACATATGCCCCGTGAAAGAAGGGCAATACAACATTGATGTAAATACTCATAAATGAATTAATATTACACAATGAGTAATATAATGGTCAGTACATGCACCAATCAAAGGAAATTGTGGCAAATTTATCATAAATCTCACAGGAATAAAAGTGAGATGAAAAATCCCTTACGAAAAATCGGCAGCCTAACGGCGCCACTTACAAAATCCTAAAATGGATTGATGAGATCAAATAGGGTATCTCATCACATTAAAATAAAATGTTCAGAAAGAGGAATATAAAATAACATCCCACATAATAACAAATAGGAGACTAAAAGAAGTGACATAATGGAGAGTACTTAAAGAGAAAAAGAGAGGATAGATCTCTTACGAAAATTCGGCAGCCTAACGGCGCCACTCAAAAGTTCCAAAATGGATTGATGAGAGAGAATAGGGTCTCTCATCATATGAACATAAAAATTACAGTAAGAGTAATATAAAAGAAAATCCCAATAACAAGAATGATTAGCTTAGAAGGAATGCCATAAAAGAGTGTACTTAAAAAGAAAGAGAGGAGTAGGATCCCTTACCTCAAGTCCAACTTGTCTTGTTCCTTTCATTATATTCCTTAAAATCGGGTAACTCCCTTTGGTTTGAGCTCAAAGGATTCCTTGGGAAGACTTCTGCCCAAAGTGAGGCTTTAAGGAGTAAGGAAGGGATGTGGAGAGGCCAAATGGGCAGGGGTTGGCTGAGCCAATGGCTTTTGAGGTGTGGGTAAGGAGGTAGAGGTGGGGGACTTTTATAAGGGGAGTGGAGGGGCACTCTTGTAATGTTACAAAATGTTACTTTATTTTCAAAAGAGTTTCGGATTTTAAAGGTCCCACATCGATTTATTTCGAGGATAAGGTGATAAGGGTTCGAAATACACTAATCCAATAGGTTTTGGACATGTGTAGGCCTTAGATATTACATTATCTTTCCATTTTATTTAAATCGTTAAATAATGAGGTCATCGCTGCATCATCATGATGTCCTAAATAATTTAATTTATTTAATATCTAAAAATTATAAATAAAATACTATGATGTAGTAAATATTTTTATATTTCTAATGAATATTTATAGTAAAAAATCTGTTTTGTATAACCCCATGTAAAAATTGTTTTAGTAAAACATCTCATGTTTGTGTCATTTTTACTTTAACATTAAATTAAAAGATGTTTATGTCATTTTCCAACCAAAGTGGCTCCATGGGGTCCCCAAGTTGACCCATGGATTGTTTTCGTCAGCCATGACACATCCAATAAGGTTAGGACATGTTTATAGGTCATTTCATTTTATTAAAACATTATTCTTACCATAAACTACACTAATTACCTCTAATCGCGATTACAAACTTAATAAGATACTATTCACTAAAAATTATTTTTATCCCATTGAACCATATTTTACTTCTTAATTACAACCATGTATGTCGGATTTTTGAAATTCAAAACACAAAGATGGAAAAATTTCATTTAAACGGAAAAATCAGTTTTTATAAGTACCACTTAGTGGTTTCACTATTCATCAAAAATTGAAGGTTTTCAGAAAAATCCCACAAATTCACCCTAAGCAATATTTGATATTCCGAATTCAAAAATGAAGCCTATTTTAAAAAATTCAAAACATATAAGTCACATTAATTAATTTAATAATTAATTCTCATTGTTAGAACAAATAGCGTGTTTTTATGAAACAATAAGTATCAAAAGATTGACACTAGTTTAAGTCTGTTTTCAATGTGAAATTAATTCCAACGACCACTATTGGATTTAATGGTAAAAATATATTCTAATTTTACTTTAAAACCAGTTCAATAGATAATAAAATCATATAAATAAATTAGATTAAAAATAGGTTTTGAATTAAAATACAACATTTTACACTATTCATTAAAAAAATGAACTTTATCGGAAAGATACCAAAAATTTACACATAGTAAATTTTGATGTCCCAATTCATAAGAAGAGTTTTATTTGGTCCAATAGAATTTTTAAGAATGAACAAAATTATATTTAATGATGGTTCGCCATCAAAAGGCGATAAGTGAACCTTTACTGAAAACTAGGGCATATACGCCTAAAATTGAATTCTTTCCGTTTTTTAAGCCTTTATCTTTTATTGGATAAATGTAAAAACATTTAAAAACATATATAATAATATTTTAGTTATTTATATCCATTCCCGCCAATACAACAGCTACATGTTAACTACCATTTAAAATAATATTATTTTATTATTAGAGTGCAACGTAAGATTCCCAAGAAACTCGTTGTTGCATGTTGGGTACGCCATCGAGCATAGCATCCCCTTTAAAGTCATATTAATATTTTATTCACAAATATGGATATATATGAAAATTTCATATTCTTTATTTACTTGGGGTGTTACATCCTTCCCCCCTTTTGGGAATTGCGTCCTCGCAATTATTAAAATTGGCCTTGGAATCTACATTGAAAATCCCACATCGGAATAAGAGTCAGTAAAACAATTACTTTAAAATAAAGAAAGATAAGTACAGAGGTCACCTGAGTTAACCCATACTAGGATTCCATGTAGGAAAACATGGACATGGAGGAGAAAACATAGGGTCATGTTCTGATGTAGAGTGATAGAAAACATGTTTAGGAAAAAGTTAACAAAAAGAAAATCACAAACTTGTGATGGGTTAAACGGTGTTGGGTTCCCCAGTAGGAAAAGTTAATAGAAAACAATTTTGTTTTAAGTTACTTTTTATTGAGGAATTTATTTTTGAGCTTAACTAAAACATAAGGAAACAAACTTACATGTCATGTTGACTTTCAACTTTTACAAGATTTCTTACACAGACTATACTTTATCCAAAAGACGAGTATTTAGGAAGACTTGTTCGTATTAAGAGTACCATAAACAACTTCTAGAGGATCACCTAATCCACAAAAAAAATAACTATACATTTCCCATGTCTTCAAACCTTAACCAAAACTAAAACCAAAAAGGTTACTACAAGATTAGATAATCCAGAAAAGGATAACCCTTTATAAAAATAAAATCTATTCATAATCTCAAAAACTTGTCCAACAAAACCCGAAGTTCAACGAGGACAATCCGATAAAAAATTTGTCCATAAAATTCTTCAAAGTAAACCAATCTAAGATTGAAACCCAAATATTTGAAGGATTTATTCACATAGTCTTCCAAGTTAAATCATAACATTTATCACCAAACAACATCATTTTCTCCTAAAGTCTCGTATTGAAAAGTAATTAACCTAATCACATATCCTCCATGATAGGTTAATAATTTCATAAATAACCCAAAATAAACTTACTCTTAATTCATAAAATAATATAACTAAAAAGAATTGGTCAAACTAACCAGGGACTTCACGTAGTCCAGTGGTAGGCGATAAATACGAGTCACACTTTGGTTGTGGGTTCGATTCCCACAGCTTTGTTCGACGTGACGGGTTGTCACACAGTCTGCGTGTTGTCCCTTTTCAAAAACTATATAATTTTATTACATTCCTCAAAAAGAGATAAACTCATCAAATATGAATATAACATATTCCTCAAGTTTATCTCATGCCTTCTTATTCCATCATATCATATAATAACCCATAATTACCTAAAAAGTAAGGATCATATAAACTCTAATGGTTACCTTTATAATTATTACCTAAACATCCACATCGATTAGTCATCTCGTACATGATGCATTATAGAACATACCAAGGTTCAAGTGTAAGATCATGACTCCTTGATATTCGGTTTAGAACAACCATGATTTTCCTCATTGAATCCTCCATTTTATATAGTATCTTAATCATAGAACCACCACAGTTTCCTTCAAACCTGGTGTCTCTTTGGTGCCTTCTAGATCCATCCATTCACTAAAAACAGAAATGTCAGTGTGAGTATATCAAAAAACCATCTTGTACTAATGAGGAAGGTAAACACTAAGATATACTTACTCATTCACTTTATCTAAAACTAGGACTCTTTCTGAAATCCAAACCACTATGGTAATGCCACTTTTTCTTAAAGAATACCCTAACCTATAAAGTTATCTAAACTGACCTTTGATACCAACTATAAGGCCCCAGCCTTAAACCATACTTAATCTTGAGTTATTACAAGATTACACATTGAGGATCTATTGAGGTTTAGAGTTTTAGAGAATTAGATCATGAAACTTTCTTACATTCCCCATTTAAACAAAGTGGTTACATAAAAGACAGTATTAATTCTTCCCATCAACGAAAACATATTAAAAATAAAACATGGATTCTTTCTTGACACATCCATGACACTATCATAACATCTTGTACCTTTACCTGTGAAAATCATTTCAAAAACTTGGGATGAGCATAAAAAGCTCAGTAAGGGTTATAAAAATATGGAAAGGAAACATGAGTTCATATATACATAATAACGAAATGATACTTTACCCATAAAACATAGGAACTTTAACATACCTCATCAAACCATGAATAAATAATAGAAATCATAAGACCTAAAGGTAACTTTAGGCATTCATAACATTCTTACGTAGGAGTAACCCTCTTGGTTACGTTTGGAATACCCATCATAGTATATTCCCTAAATCTCTTCGGATAAACCTTAATGTTTCACTCCTTCGCATTACCCAATGAATTGGAGAGCTATATCGGGCTCACCCGCCCTTAGTTTATCACGGAACCACCCGTCTTCATAACAATTCCCAAGAACCATAACATAATCTTATCACATAAAACATGCATAAAAGAAACATAACATTTCCACCTTTCAATAACAAGATATCAATACAACACATTGATATAAATACATTATGAAAACCATTTTCAATACCAAAATAAAAGAAAAGTAAAACATGGTATTTATTTTTCTTTTAAAAAGAAGGTATGTCTTGTAGAGGAAGCCGAAACTCAGATAATGGTCATGACGGCGGAGAAGTCATTGTCACCCCATACGTACGACAAAAACATTCCCTTTTATCGTTTAATAAACACTTCATATAAAAAAGATTCCCTTTGAGTAAACGTAAAAGTCAAAGGGGTTTATACACTGTATAAAAGAAGGTTGTGTATAAAACAGAATATTCTTCAATGAAAGGAGATTGAGACGAAGTCCCTTACAAATACGATATCCTTGGTTTAAGGATAAATCAATTATATAATTATGTGTGACAAACTAATACACAAAATATAATTGGATATTAAGTGTAAAATAATAAAAGTTCATTCACACATATTCAAAGGATGACATATTCAATAACTACATGTTGAACCCAAAGAAATCGAAATTGGGATAAGAAGTTCCCTTGACAACCTAATGGCGTCACATCCAAATGAGTTGATGAGAGATAAAAAATGGGTATCTCATCATTTGGACATAAAATTTACATCAATAAGGATATATGAGAACATATCCCAACATAAAAATATGTAAATTAAAAGACCCAAAAAAAGATGTATTTTAAAAAGAGGAGGGTGAAAGGTTCTCTTACCGACATGGGTATCTTTCGAAATGTATGCCCCGTTAAAGAAGGACAATACAACATTGATGTAAATACTCATAAATGAAATAATATTACACAATGAGTAATATAATGGTCAGTAAATAAACCACTCAAAGGAAATTGTGGCAAATGTATCATAAATCTCATGGGAATAAAAGTGAGATGAAAAATCCCTTACGAAAACTCGGCAGCCTAACGGCGCCACTTACAACATCCAAAAATGGAATGATGAGATCAAATAGGGTATCTCATCACATTACAATAAAATGTACAGAAAGAGGAATATAAAATAAAATCCCCCATAATAACAAAGAGGAGATTAAAATAAGTGACATAAAGGAGAGTACTTAAAGAGAAAGAGAGAGGTTAGATCTCTTACGAAAATTCGGCAGCCTAACGGTGCCACTCAAAAGTTCCAAAATGGATTGATGAGAGAGAATAGGGTCTCTCATCATATGAACATAAAATTTACAGTAAGAGTAATATAAAATAACATCCCAATAACAAGAATGATTATCTTAGAAGGAATTCCATAAAACAGTGTACTTAAAAAGAAAGAGAGGAGTAGGATCCCTTACCTCAAGTCCAACTTGTCTTGTTCGTTTCTTTATATTCCTTAAAATCGGGTAACTCCCTTTGGTTTGAGATCAAAGGCTTCCTTGGGAATACTTTTGCCCAAAGTGAGGCTTTAAGGAGTATGGTAGGGATGTGGAGAGGCCAAATGGGCAGGGGTTGGCCGAGCCAATGTCTTTTTAGGTGTGGGTAAAGAGGTAGAAGTGGGGGCCTTTTATAAGGGGAGATGAGGGGCACTCTTGTAAAGTTACAAAATGTTACTTTATTTTCAAAAGAGTTTCGGATTTTAAAGGTCTCACATTGATGTATTTCTAGGATAAGCTGATAAAGGTTCGAAATACACTCATCCAATAGGTTTTGGACAAGTGTAGGTCTTATATATTACATTATCTTTCCATTTTATTTAAATCATTGAATAATGAGGTCATCGTTGCATCATCATGATGTCATAAATAATTTAATTTATTTAATATCTAAAAATAATAAATAAAATAATATGATGTAGTAAATAGTTTTAGCTTTCCGATGAATATTTATAGTCAAAAATCTGATTTTTATAACCCCATGTAAAAATTGATTTAGTAAAACCTATCATGTTTGTGTCATTTTTACTTTAACATTAAATTAAAAGATATTTATCTCATTTTCCAACCAAAGGGGCTCTATGGGGTCCCCAAGTTGACCCATGGATTGTTTTGGTCGGCCATGACACATAAAATAAAGGTAGGACACGTGTCTAGGTCGTTTGATTTTATTAAAACATTATTCTTACCATAAACTACACTAATTACCTCTAATCACGATTAAAAACTTAATAAGTTACTATTCACCAAAAAAATTATCCCATTCAACCACATTTTACTTCTTAATAACAACCATGTTTGTCGGATTTTTTAAATTTAAAACACAAATATGGAAAAATTTCATTTAAATGGAAAAATCAGTTTTTATAAGTACCACTTAGTGGATTCAATACTCATCAAAAGTTGAAGGTTTTCAGAAAAATACCACAAATTCACCCTAAGCTATATTTGATATTACGAATTCAAAAATGAATTCTATTTTAAAAAATTCAAAACATATAAGTCACATTAATTAATTTAATAATTAATTCCCGTTGTTCGAACAAATAGTGTGTTTTTATGAAACAATAAGTATCAAAACAGAGAAACTAGTTTTTGTCTGTTTTCAAAGTGAAATTAATTCCAATGACCACTATTGGATTTAATGGTAAAAATATATTCTAATTTTACTTTAAAACCAATTAAAAAGATAATCTAATAATATAAATAAATTAGATTAAAAAGTGGTTTTGAATTAAAATACAACATTTTACACTATTCATTAAAAAATGAACTTTATCGGAAAGATACCAAAAATTTACACATAGTAAATTTTGATGTCTCGATTATTAAGAAGTGTTTTATTTGGTACAATAGAATGTTTAAGAGTGAACAAAACTATATTTAATGACGTTTCACCATCAAAAGGCGATAATTGAACCTTTCGTGAAAACTAGGGCATATACGCCTAAAATTGAATTCTTTTCGTTTTTAAGCCTTTTTCTTTTATTGGATAAATGTAAAAACATTTAAAAACATATATAATCATATTTTAGTTATTTCTATCAATTCCCGCCAATACAACGGCTACATGTTAACTACCTTTTAAAATAATATTATTTTATTATTAGAGTGCAACGTAAGCTTCCCAAGAAACTCGTTGTTGCATGTTGGGTACACCATCGAGCATAGTGTCCCCTTTAAAGTCATATTAATATTTTATTCAAAAATATGGATAAATATGAAAATGTCATATTCTTTATTTACATGGGGTGTTACAAATATGATAAATAACTCATTATTTTTAGTAGTGGGAGGCGGTGATGGAAAACAAATTATATCAGTTCGTCAGGTAATATTTTACTGTACCCACGATAGATAGATTAGTTTCCAATTTTTTTATGAGGAATTGGATATATGTCATTACATTAATATAATCACAAGTAAATTAATGGGAAATAATGATATTATTATATTATTACGGTTCAATATGATTTTATATTGATAAAATAATTAATAGAGTAAAATGCTTGGTTACGAATGATACCTCTTCTTTTGAAAACCACTTTAAGTTATAAAACAAGTATTACACATGGTTTTCATAATAAAAATATGTTTTCAAGTAAATGTGTAGTGTTGTTAGGATTTTTATAACAAACTTTATTTCTTGAGCTTGAACCTTTTTCGATATTGAGAGCACTTCATTTGGATTTGAGATCATAAGATACCAAGATGAGTCTTCAAAGAGTCATGGGGTCTATTTATAATGTCTAAAAATGATCCGGGAAAATATACAATTATCTGGTACATAATATGTAAAATGGTTCTTAATTAATGTATTTTTAACCATAATTAATGGGATATTTTTAGACACTTCAAGATGCCATCAAATTCCCAAAATACACCACTAGGTACCCATTGGCCTACTTGGAATGAGGTAAGGCATGGTGAACTCCACTAGTGAGAGGGGAAAAGAAAATTAGGTAGTATGTGGCCTCTAGACAAAAGAGATGAATCTATACTAGATGTATCTACTGGATAGTGGTCCTCCACTAGGTTTCTAGTGGTCTTACTATTGGATGTGATTGTTGCCACCATTATAGAAGGTTTTTTGGGAACTACACCAAGTTGACAATGATACATGCACGTTGTCATCATCAACTAGAGCCTCCTCCAATTCACTCTAATTATTTCTAAATTTATTCTATATTGATTCCAATAATTTTAAGGAAGACTTGTGATTTATCCATTTCTTCATCTTAGATTTATATGGACATGAATATGTCATTAATTATAATATTTTAGAAACATCAACCATAGACAAAACCCATATATATAAATTATTTAGATAGATTGGTATGTATTTTTTATAAAAAAAACTCAATGAGGGAAATATATGACTAAAATAATATACATTTATGGTAGAATTTTATATCCTTGTTTTAGTAGGTTATTAAATATTTTCAATTAGATAATACAATAAGAAAATTTGAAACTATGATTAATGTGTAATATGGTGATAATATCATTATTTAAAAAGTATAATGATATTATCTTGGTGTATTTTGTTCGTGGATATGATTTCAAAAGACATTGATGAATAATAAATAATAGATTTCAACAAAAAAATTCTAATTTGTAGAGTTGGTTGTCCTCGCCATCACATGGTTAATGTTATTTTTTATCAATGAATGAGATGGTATCAAATTAGAATATAAATTTTATTTTATTAATAAAATTAAATATATATATATATATATCATGCATAAATATGCATATTAATAAAATCATCATTAAGAGATAGTGATGGAAAAAACAAGACATTGACTAATGGAGGCTGTAGTTTACATATACGAACGATCGACATTATATTTTTTCATTTTTGGGATCAAATAAATAATTTTTAATTTTTTTTAATATAATAAAATATTGGTATATTAATTATAAATATATAATTCTATTGTGGCTATTATAAGATTATTAGAAGAGGAATTTTAATAATAAAAATTTAATAAAGATATTCTATATACATTGAGAACTTGAATTTATATTTGGAATATAGATAAAGGGTACCAATGGATTAATGAAGTGTGATAGGGTACTATGAATAAAAAATTTATATATTTATAATGGAATTGTTAGTTAAATATATTACATAACATGGTGAAATGGTTCACTTTTGTAAATGAATATGCGGGAAATTTTTTAACATCCTTTACATTTTCAATAATAAAATTTTTCATATTTTGGGGGTAATAGTTAATTGATGGAAAAATATGAATAATTGGTGATATCAGGTTGAGAAACACCTCAATCATCCATTTATAGTCATTTTATAACATTTTTTGGTCATTTCTACTTAGTTAATCAATTTATTCGAATTTTTAAAGTGTAATTAATTTTCATACATATTAGTTAATATTAATGAATAAAATTACAATTTTCCTATCATATTAAATAAAATCATGTTATTTCAAATCTAAAAGTAATTTTACCAAATTAAATTTATGACAGTAATAAATAATAATTTTAAAGTAAACTCACTTATCTTGTAAATAATGATTTTAGGAAAAATATATTTTTCAATATTATAAATTATGTGTCTTCTATATTAATTAAAATTATTAATTTTCATGAAATAAATATATTTAATATAAAAATAAATTTTTTATGTATCTTTCAATGCAATATGAAATAAAATATTCCCTTTAAAATTTAAAATTATTATAAAATATTAAAAACATTACTAAATTTAAAATATTTTATTATTTATATAAGATAAAAAATATGTTAAATAAATTTTATGTAAAATATGTCAAATCCACATATATTTATTAATTAAATACATAATTTATCAATTAAAAATAAAATCTAAGTATTTCTTATATAATGATAAAGTAATAAAAGTCATCATATTTTGAAATTATTTATTTTTTCACTATTCGTCATAAATAAATTATTTCATGAAGATACCAAAAAACTAAGGTGAGGAACATATTTTACATGGAATTATAAATTTTTGTTATTTTTATAAACTTCTATTTCTAAATGTGATATAATGAAATTTTAATATAAAAACACCTAAGTGGAACACAATAGTGTTTTACAGAAATGAATGATATATTAATACATCGTTATACATATTATTTATAGGTTACTTAGTTCAATTTAAAATAAAAAATGTTATAGACCATATATATAATTCATATTTTAACATTTCATTTTTACAATTTATTATGGTTTCATTTTTAGATTATCTTTGCATGGAAGATAATTCCCTCAACATTATATGAGATTAAAGAAAATTATTTAATTAAATCATGGGGAGTTATAGTTGATACTTATCTAGTTCCCATATTACACACCAATAAATGTTATGAGCACCCTAAACCTAAACTACATTAAAACCTCAATGATTTGTCTTATATTATAGTTTGGATCTGCATTCACATTGAGTCTATACTTTCCTCTACTATATATATTATATCACTCTTCGGCTAATGAGGCACCACCTTAAATACAACTCGTTGTTGACCAATGTTCCACAACATGAGACTCTATCCATTTTTTGGTTTATGAGTTATAAACATAAACTCTAGATTTTATTAGTAAATATATCATATCCTTGAACTATATTCAATGTTACTCAAACCATTATGAACATAATTTTGTTCCTTGAATTTAGTAAATTGAAAGAACCTTAAAAAATATATGAGAGAATAATATATTATTATCAGGTAAAATATAATGGTTTTCTAGAGAAGGATTTAAGTATCCACTCACAAATCAATTCCATTTAATGGTTTGGAATAACATATAGTATAAAATCAATAAAAAATATTACATTGTCAACTATATGGCCCTATTAAAAGATAATATATTCTCTCTAGATTCATTGTCTTAGAAATAATGTGATTTGAGATTTATTCTTTTTTATTGTATGCATGTTTAATAAATTACATGTCATAACCATTCAAAATATAAATATATTCAATATGAGGTTGAATAACCTTTAAGATGTTAAAACCCTACTTCAATATCCATTTCTCCATGAAAATTCACTATTCTTTAATTGTTTGAATCCTTTTAAATAATTCATGACTATAGATAATGAGTGAATTTAAATCCATGGGACTAATCTCTGGGGAAATAATTTTTATCTCTATAAATGATAGTACAGACTCCATGCATCATTCATCCCTATGAGAAGTCCATCAAACCCCTATAGTCCTTCAGCAACATTTCAAATGAACTCATTTTTTTGTTAATATTTTTCATCCACATTCAATATCAATTCTATAATTAACAACAAAAATGACTTGAATTTTGATTTATCTATTCAATAATTTTATGATTATTTAGGATTAAAATACCCATGATGTTATAAATTTTTTTATCATTTGTATTCTCAAATATATATATCATGACATCTTTCCAATATACCAATTATGGTTCTCATCATGTGACCCTAATCTAAAAAAAGTATGTACATAATTATTCCAAAATTCAAGATGTTTTACTTTATAATATATATGGTAGTAGTAGGGGAAACATTCACATTAGGTTAATTTCTCCCTTTCTACTGGACAGAATGCCCTAACTTCTGTTCAAATTTTTCTTCTATATAAATGCATTCAAAACTGTTTTACGTGAAAAAAATTAAACATATGAAAGAAAGATACAGAGTACAAGTTATTAAATAAATCCATAAAATTAATCATGGTTTAAATTTGAGAGTGTTAATTATCGGTTTTCACCCCACATAACCCATGAGAAATGGAAAATTTTAGATAAAAATGAAAGATCACATTATTATGGTCATGTTGAAAAACTACAAAATGGGGAATAAGAAAAATCATAGATAATTTATACTAATCCTTACACATATAGAAAATAGTAAAAAATTGGCTAAAATTAATGAATAATGTATATAGGCCCCACTATATGAAACAGTAAAAATTTATGCCATGCTTTCTAGGTCGGACAACTAAGGAAATAAATAAATAAATTTTTTCATCATTATATAATGGTTCAAGTGGATTTTTAAAATATATAATGATCTTATTTTTAGGTTATTCATCCCTTTATTATATCAAAATATATATTTTAAAATTCCACTTAATGGTGTTCATCATGTTGAGTAATTTAATTTTGTCATATTTGAAATGAGAAACCAATGCTTACGTTAATGGTATAATGGTCATTATATCCTACCCAACAATACCCATCTATGAATAAATATTTATGATGAAACTATATCTCATATCTTATTGAGCTAAACATGTACTATAGTGATGTTATTTATGCTACAATTCTCATCCCACTAAAATTTACCCAAATGCATATTCTATATAGGAGACCAAATTCTACTATTCTTAATCTCAAAGACTCACCCTGGCTAGTGATGATGGTATATATTCCACTTTATATATCATTATGATATCCATCTAAAGAAAAGTGAAACTGCTTGATTTTTTATGAAATAAAATTTTCAAGTAAATTAAATTTCTTTGATAGCTATAGTAACATGCATCCCTATGTTTTAACAAACAGATGTGAACTATTAATATTATTATTTAAACATGTCCATTATAAACTACTTTTTAAACATTGTTGTTTGAATCAAATAAAATAAATATATAAAATTATTAATAAAGGTTTTAAATAAATGATTTATATTCATAAATATGTATTTAATAATCAGTAAGGTCTTTTTGTTCTTCAAAAATAATTTTCTCTAAAATGATTTTTTCTTATTTTTATGAACAATTTACAAACATATATTTCTAAATTTTTAAAAATTAAATTTAAAATGTTAGAATCATTTTGGGAATTGACATTTCAAAATTATACTACCTGAATTATTGTGATCTCTTAAGAACAATTATTTTTTAATGAATATTAAAAATTTTGATTTTAATTGTATTTTTTTTCTCATTTACATCATTTTCAATGTTCGGTTAATCTATTAGTTGATTCATAAGGAAAATTATTTCATTTATGTTTTTATTTTTCTACATTATTCAATTTAAATAAATTTCAGGTTCAATTTTTATATTAAACAATTCTATTCGTATGAATACATTTTCTTAAAAAAACACTTTCTTCATGTCTATGGGTTTAATTTTTAATTATATTTCACAAATATTTTTATTTGAATTTTGAAAAATGGTTCAAATATTTGTTATAAGATACATTAATATTATTTAATATGGTAAAATTTATTTTTGTTGAAAATTAATACTTATTGTGGGACAATATAGTTATTTTGGTTAATGATAAAATGGATTTACTGGGGTTTTAAAATAAAAAATAAGCGTTAAAATAAATCGAACACATGTATAGTTTCTATTTTTTGGAAATATCCTGACTTTATGTTATATAATGTTTCATAAATCGCCATTCAAAGTTGTATATCATGTCTAAAATTTGGTTATAAAATTTTATTTTAAGGAATTTCATGTGTTTCCTCTCCCAAACTTATAAAAGTGTACCCATTATCCCCTCATCTTCAATGAATAAAAACCTTTTGTTTTAGAAAATCCATTCCCCAAAAACATCACTACATTCATCATAAGATCTTATAACCCCTATTTTTATTAGGAAACCATGCAAAGAAAGATTTTTTCCTTACCTAAAGATGTTTTCATAAGAAGAGTTATTGTTCTTAACAACATGTTTTTTATTCCTTCATACCCATATCTTTGTCCTCCTCCATAAAATAGAGAACAAACTCATTGATCCTGTGTATGGAAAACTACCGCCTTATGAACTGATGTAGTTCATCTTCCACCACCACAGATCACAGCTATATATAATGGTGTATTTAACGCATATATTTTTCATTTTTTAAACAATTATAATTCATTATTTATAATATCGCATATACATTATTTCCTTTCATCCCATTACAAAATTATAGTGTAGCTCATTCGTACTTGTGGCATACTCCCTCCATAAAGCAATTTGATATGTTTTTTTTATTTTCACAAGGATCATCATAAGTAATGATATAATGATTATACAATATATATATATATATATCATAAAAAGTATCTATAAACTTCATATATTAGTCAATTTATTTCATTCCATCCGTTGATGAAATAGAAATGTCGTGCATGCGTAAGTATGACATGCAATCTCCCTGAAAATGTAATTAATTTTTTGTCACTAAATTATAATGATTAATTTAAATACATATATAATTAATATATATCCTAATTAAATCGAGGATGATATTCTGGATGTGATGTAATAATTATTAATTTAAATGGACAAAAAATACTGAACAAAAACATATATGAAAAAATGTAGTAGTTATTTCCCAAAAAGTTACTTAAATAGGGAATAATAATTAAATTGGATTTAAAGTGTCATATAAAAATCATATATGGTATGATATATTTCATTTCTAATATATAATATATGTATTATTAAAATATATTTATCATTCAGCCAGTCTTAACATGTGACAATGAATTGAAAACATGAGGTAGGGGATTTCATCTTAGTAATATTTCAAATCGACAGAAGGCATATTCACCACTTGTATCTTTTATAGGATGTAAATACTAAATTATAATTTATTATATAATTCATATGATGAACATTATGAGATTTTAAAACCCATATTTATTTCATTATTTCATGGGATGTAATAATCTATATTTACCAATGTGGTAAAGGTTTTATGTAAAAATATCATTTTTGTTGGGATATATTATGGTTATTTATCTAGTGATAAATTCCCATGATATAATTCTGAATAAACTAATGTATATTATTATTCTATGTTATACTTTTTTTGGTAAATTTTCAACATTCATTTTCCTTTATTAAAAGAAGGAATATACAAAAAAACAAATGTATGGAAATCATCGTTATCTCTCTCTTCGGTCAAAAATAAATTTCTATAGATTTCTCTATTTTCTAAAATTGGTTAAAGAATAAATTTCTCAGTATTATCATAACATTTTAGAATTAATTTTTATCTATATTTTTTATTAAATATAGATGGATTATTTCTATTTTTTTCCAAAGAGTATACTATTTACATTTTTCAAAAATGTGAAAGGAATATTTGTTTAAACTTGTATGAAATTGACGATATTTCGTACCTTCATGAACACATGATGAATTAAATATTACATTATATGATTTGTATATTATTTTAATGAAATATTTATTCAATAATATCATGTAAATTTTTATATTATAAATAATAATATTGATGTGAAAATGGAATTTTCATTAAAAAATTATTCTTCCACTCTATTAAAACTATTTTTCACATAATATGATATCATTTATATTACATATTTATTACAATGGATTGGATAAAATTATACCATTATTTCTCTATGTCTGGAATGTTTATGTTAGTGAATATAATATATTTTAAAACCCCATTTATTTCCCATGGTTTATAACATGATGATAAATTAAAATTTTTACGAAACGTGTTTCACTTACAACGTTTTTTCATGATGTAATGTTTATGAAACCCATTTGTTTTCATGGGATCTGATATGATGAATATTTTATGATCATTTTTCACAAAGATATATAATTTTCATTATTTGATTGGTGCGACCGATATATCCCTCAAATTCAGTATTTAAAGATTAATATCTCATGAGATAAACATGAATGGAATAGGTATTGAACCTAGTTTACTGAGGGATTTTGCCTAATATGATGGTAATGGGCGGGAACAATGAGAGCTATTATGGTTTGGTGAGTTATCCAATTAAACTATGATAGTCTTGTGAGCGAACCATGAATAACAGATGGTTGGGGGAGTGATCCCAATCGACTATGATAGTATTAGAAATGAGACTTTAGTAATACGTCAATGATTTTCGTTTCTTATATGTGTGTCATAATTAAATGTATTATGAAAATTATATGATCACCAATATCATTTTAAATGATTATGTTATTTTTCATTTATTATAATCATCCATGAATTCTTTCATTATTCAATATTATGTCCATTTATATATAGTGTATGGTTTTCAAATCATAATTTGAAGTTATCATTTCATTATACACATTTTAAGCATCTGTGATCATTAATATATTACATAATTAAGAATATTGAGTACTAGAGATCATAAATTATAATGTTTCATTTCCCTATATTTTTTGGATAGGTTATATGTATGATATGTCAAAGACGGGTTATAGTTATGAAGAACATAGTGGGAGAAAATAAAATTTATTTATGAACACGGCCTCTATTTTTTCCTATTTCAAATGGTAATAGACCTTTATTCTTTTGGTTTCTATCATTTCTCTATATATTGACTATTCATCTACTGATATTTGATATTTATAAATGGGAAATATTGGTATTTAATGTTTCTAAAAGTGAAATGGATAGTTAACCTATAGAAACTATGATGAGAAAATACTAGTGACATCCCTCAAGATATGTCTATGGATAATTAGATGTATTGGAAAATATCATCAAATTTATTGAAGTGTAAAGTGATTGGTTTTCATGAAATTAAATCCCTATAAAGTTACTACATTTTTATGTGGATCTATAATATATTCACCTTGTTGTAATAACTCTAAAAAGGGTACATTATGCTAGACTCGATTGTCACATGTTGCACGATAATGGTTTTTTATTCACGATAGGATTGATAGATTGGGGGGGTTATTTTGGGAATTCACAAAATAATTATAAACCATCATGAAGTATTTTAATAGTTTATGACCATGAATAACCAAATTAAAACATAAGGTGTCATTTAATTAAAGTAATTTATCATGGTTTATATATATTAAAATTAATTTCTTTATTTTGTGGGTTTCCATAATGATTACTGTTTCTCACAGTATAATTTATTGTTATATTCAATGTCTTAAACATAATGTAATTGTGTTGATTTTGTGTGTGATAGAAAATTAGTTTATTTTCTAAATGAGTACCCATTTCTTATGGAAGTTATAATGGAAAATATTGATGTCATGCTCACACACATTTCATGAGATGTCATTCGCTGTGAGTTTCCAAATGTGCAATGGAGAGTGTAATATCCTATTGCATCCTTCATAATGAAAAATCCACCTTTACATAGAGGGTTTATGAATTAAATATTTTAGATAAATGGATTCTTTCCACCAAAATTGTATTTTTATTCCCATGTTTTTGAAAAATGAACAATCCTTTTCAAGTTTTCTATAATTTGGAAGGTGAAATAGATCACTGGTGGACACTAACCAATAATATGGGGCAATATGATGAAAAAAAATCATTCCAGTGGTATGAGTTTAAGATATTATTTTTCAACAATTTAATTCCACATATCATTTTTAAGAAAAATATAGGATTAATTTCATTAGATAATATAGAATGAGGATGAATATTTTAATACATTTAAGGATAATTTTACAAGACTAGAAAGGTACTCTTATGAAATTATCATCCAATCATTAGGTATGGTTGATCGATTCATCATTTTCCTAAAAACATTTCTATGATTGACATTATCTATAAGAGAAACTAGTAACTATGAATATATCGTTTTATGTGTTACCAATGTAGAGATGGGGATAATAGTTACCCTTCGATCTAATGGTTTTTATATATAAATAATAATTTAATGTAAAAAAATCTAAAAACAATGTAGAGAAGAATATAATATTCCCATCATGATAAATGTGTAGAAGAAATAATGTTAAAAATTGTCTTATGATAACCTATAAATGTTTTTTGTGTTTAGTGTGGGTAATTGGGAATTATAATGTCTATGTGATGGGAAGATGTTATCTGGTGATTTTAAATATATATAAATCTCCAAAAAAAACCCACCCACAATTGAATGTTTAAAATTTGAGTGTTATGGTATTTATGCTTTGTAGTACACAAATCATAAGGATAATGATGATGATCGATGTCAACAACCCCTTTTATAGACAGATAAATGTTAATCACATGCATTCAATATTTCTAATCTGGGGTATGATCATAACACGGTGAATGGTATACATACCATCCACTCTTGAGCTACTAATTTATATTTGACTCATGATTAAATTGTTCTTTTAAATATGAATAATTTAATAAGGGAATCATAGTACCACACCAACTGTTAGATGTTAAATTTTTTGTGAAAACCCCTAATGGAATGAAGATCAAACCTCAAGTATATGATTCTTCCCAAGTCGAAATTTATGGTAATTTTATTCCCACAAATATTTTTATACATAATTTGGTTCAATTTTATTTCATCTAAATAATGGATTGGATTTCTCTATATAAATCTAAAATACATTTATGAGGAAGGGATGTTGTTGTTGATATTACAAACCAACCTATGATAAAATATTAGTGTGAAATTAAATATGAACATTAAAAAGGGATCAAACCTAGTGTATGAGAATTCATTCATATTCAAAATGGGTGATTATCTAAGAAGATTCTGGAGAAAATCAATGTTGAAGATATTACTAGTATGTGTGGGTTAGCTTATGTACTTCTATAATAGATTCATAGTTTTTCAAAAAATCATGAGGTTGGGTTCTCAATTGATCTCATGTAACACACTTTTAGGATTTTTATTTACTACCATGTTAATTCATTGTTCATCATCCTTATTTGCTTGTGTTAATGGAAATATCATCAAAAGAGTTCCTTTATTGGGAAATTACCAAACGATAAGGGATATTTGTTAATTTTCATTAATGTAGTCATTGAATAAAAATTTACATCACTATATGAGATTCCTCTTAAGTTCAATGAATACATGGTGTTGGGGTTTTGAGTTGTTCTACATAAACCTATAAAGTCTACTATATACTGGGTGATAAGATGACATGGAAACAGGTTACACACATTTTAATGCCAACTAGGTATATTTATTTAAGTGCATACACAAATTTATGGGTTTACATGTCTTATTATATATTCAAAAAAGGTAGTATAAAAATAAGATTCTAAATAAAATGAAAATTGGGTTTTTATCTTCCTGAGATTCATAGATTAAAAGATGTGTAATGGGATTACACAATGCTAAAATGTTTTGATTAGATCATTTAGGGTGATTATTAGATAAATTCTCATTCTATCCTATGGAATCCCTCTTACCCCATTACCTAGAAGCTCTCAAGGGTGTTTTTGGAGACCTCTGAAGTTTCTAGATCATCCAATTTAATTATTGATCATTATTGCGGTTATGGTGGATTTATATGGGAAAGTCATCCACCTAGATCATCATCTCTTTGGCCATGTCTATTTAATTAGCAATGATTATATTTAATATTTTTATATAGATAATTTTATTTCTATCCATTTTAGTTTCATTACTTTCCATATCATTTTAAATATGTTTACATGGATTCCAATCATGGTGGTTTTGGGAAGCTAGGTTCATTCTGGATTGATGAAGGGGTTTCAATATAATATGTTAATGGAATGATTTTTTTTTCTGTTCTAGAAAACTTTTCATTTATTTTTTCATTAATTTCATGTGATTAGTGGTTAAAATGGCTTTTTACAAATTAAAATGTTATCAAAAGGGGTTTTATTTGAAAATAGATTTTTCTGATATAGAAATGGGTATTCAATCACCAAACTAAAATGGATTATCTTTAGAAATTGATTTGTAAAAATTTTATCGTGATTTTTAAAAATTATTTTTGAAATTAAATGATTTTGAACTTTATGTGTGTTAGAATAGTGAATCAAGTAAATATAGAATGTGTTGAACTTCTAGGAGGTTACCTTTTGGATATTGATGCATTATTTTCGAAATCGATTTTTTTTGAATCTGATGTGTTTCTTGTTTAGGCTCTTGAGTTTCTAATAATTATTTTCCAATAGTATAGGTCCCGGTATGATGTGATTTTTCATTTATGGTTATTTATGGACTTAATTTTTTATCATGGATTTCTTCTCACATTTTTTTATTATGAATTTATATCACATGGTTTCACATAATAGGTTATTAATTGGATATGTGATTACGTGACTAAAACGTGATTTATGAATACAATTTATTATTTATTTCTCAACTAATATTCATATTATTTAGTATAAAATATGATTGAATTTTATAGAAAATGGTAATGTTATCTATAAATAGATTGGATTTATGAAAATGATTTATAAATCTATTTTTGTTGTAAAATATATTACTATTCATTTATTATGTTTATACCATGTATATACATCATGGAGTTATCTTACTGGGTGACATGATCATTTCAATCATTTTACTTGGGTTGGTTGTATATTTTTTATTACAGGATACAAATAATGGTATGGGGATCTTTTAATATGTCATCCCATCCATTAGTAATTTCCTTCATTACATGGTTTATTTTTTGTTACTATGGATCACATGAAGAATTTTTTGTGATGGTTTATAATGAATTTTGGGTTAAAATGACATTCATGGGTTGTATGGAAATGGTAGTATCATTTTAATCTTCATAGTACTCTTGTTTTATACTGTGATCCATCATATACAAGACCTTTTTTTCATACTTATCTTAATCCCCATGTGATAGTCATATTAGTGTTATAGTTTGTTTGAACTAGGTTCATCTGTTACAATTTCATATATAGGATAAGGTTTAGCATGAAGTATGTTAACACAATCTTAGTTTTATTCTATGTTTTGGGTAGATTGGAGTTAGGAACATTGAAATTCATATATTAATTGAGAAAAAGGGTTATGGGGAGCTCAATTCAGTTATATAACATGAATTACCATGACTGGTTAGGGACTTCTTCATATGATTGAGGCTTGGGGTTTCGGTTCATTTGAGTGGACTATATTATAATCCTATATAAATGAACATTTTAAAAAAAATTCATTGATAAGAAGTTTAAATTTCATAAAATTCATGTAGTTTTATGCATTTGTTTAATTATGTAGTTTCTCTATGAATATTGTAATTTCATCATGATATAATCAGTTTTTTTCTTGTGTCTATCAAACAATTTCCTTGAGAAGATATGTCCCAAATCCAAATGTTGATGTTCTAAGATTGGTATTTCGGTTGAATGTTCTAGAGTAACCAATAAGATTGGATGTTATTATCTACAACATTCTGAATCATTGTTAGGTTGGTGTTAGGAACGTAGTAAATTTGGTTGATCTTGATACTATGTTTACTAAGAATAAAAAACCTATATTATGTAGTAAAAATGTGACACAAGAATCTAAGGAGAGGCTTTAGAGGATTAAGAGGATCATTATTTTAATGAAGACTCATGAAGACTCAATGGTAGTTTTTTCCACATACATGATCAAGGAACATGGATGGATATTTTATATGTTCTATGACAACCTTACGTAGGATTATATTAACAAAATAAGTAATAAACTGTAATAAAAAAAATTATATATGGAAAATGCTCAGGATTTTATGACTTCTCATGAGGGGAGTATATTGTTCTGTAGTATTGTACCCATTTTGATCAGCTTGTACATCTTGTATTATAACTTTCCACTAATGAGTTTTTTAAGCTTCTAATTATTATGTTTGGTATAAGGCCTTATATTATGTTGATGTTGATTATTCTATACATTCTATATACTATATAGGTAGTTGAAAAAAAGATATGGCTAAGGAATTCATTCATGGGAAGAAAGATTTGGGTGGAGGATCAGATGGTGTAGTTTTTATCTAGAATGTATCTTTTAGCCAAAAAAGGAGGCATAATGTTTCTAAATACTCTTTAGGACAAAATTCATGGGATTTGATAAGACAATAGCAAGTTTTTTCCTATTAGAGGGAGAGATCAGGTAATAACAGGATTAATATACGAATCATCCCTGTAATTCTCATCATTCTAGTTTATTATTCCTTCTAAAGTGATTCTTTGAAAGGATTTCCCTTTAGAGTATGTTAGGATCGACCCTTTCCAGGGGATCACAAGTTCATGCTGATCCATCCATGGGTGAAGGAAAAAATCAACAATCCATGGGGTCGTACTTTTGGGATAATACAATATATCTTAATTTTGTTGAGTATGTGCTAGGTGAATCAGATGGATGACCATATACTGTTAGAGGTATAGTAATTATTTTATCTTATATAGTTCTCATGTCTTTTATATAGATTCTTATCTATCGTTCATATCATCAATGGATTATTACATATTGGGATTTCATTTAGAACATATTACATACTTTTTGAAACATTCTAAACCCTTGGGAAACAGGTTGGAACAAGGTTTCAAGTGCCCTATATGTCTGATGATTATAGATAGCTTTATGGTTGTATGGGACTTCTTGGTTCATGATATTAACAACAATGTATTGATTATAGGCGTGGATTAGATTATCATAGTTAAGGACTAGATATCCTGTTATCACCAATGTGAATAGTTGTTATCATCTTATATCATCGCTCGTGTCTTTTCGGGTTATTGGGACTCAACATTAGTAAGGGAAGGGACTGGTATTCCATTTTTCATGGTAATGTTTTTTAAATTTTTAGAAATTATTCTTTATGTATTTTACAATAGTTTTTGTGGTCAAATTCATGTCACAATGGGTATATACCATTAGATCTTTTTAGATGATTTTTCCAATTTAATTTCCCATGGTGACATCATGATTACTATTGATCTTAACCCTAGTATGATTCCCATGTCTATACAATCATATCATATGAAACATGTGAAGTTTTTGGAGCAAATGGTCTATCTTGAGGATCCCGAGGCTAGATGATTTATTTTCCCATTCATGTTAATGTGGCCTTTTTCAATCCCATTTCATATGTATTTATAAGGGGGACTCATCCTATTGATTTTATAATGAAGGATTAATAGGAGGACCATTAAGAAAAATTATCCTTTTCATAGGATTAATTATAGTTATAATTAGAATTGAGGGGAATGTTGGTTTTCCAAGATAGACATCTGTTCCGGGTACCACCAGTTGAGGGTCAGAGAAGAGGATATACAGGACAAGAATTAATGACCAGAATGATCATTTTTAGTTTTTTAATACACCACTCAGTCAAAATAATACTACTGTTGTGTTTAGGGATTTTATAAACAAAATTTATCATTAGTTCATGGAATATTTTGTGGTTTCGTTTATCAAGGATATTTTTTTCACAAAGACAGAGCATGAGCACAATTTACATTTTGAAATAATTATTCAAATCATGAAAAAACATAGTCTCTATGGTTATCTTTAAAAATGGGAGTTTTGGATAAAGATATTTAAATTTCTAGGATATGTGATATCAGAGATGGGATAGTTTGAGGATCTTGAAAAGACACATGCGGTTATTCCCTAGGTGTATCCAATAAATCTGTTTGAGATCCAAAGATTATAGGGTTTTTCTAGTTTCTAAAGTCATTTTGTCCAATATTTCTTCAATATCACATTTTATATGATTATTTTAACACCTAAGGGTGTATATTATTAATGGAATGAAAAAAATAATATGTCTTTTATGGAGTGGATAACCAGTTTGACATCATCACTAGTTATGATCCTTTTGAAACCAGTTTTTTGTAGTGACATTTTCTAATATTCTTTTAGCACATGGTTGGAATGTTTCTAGATATAGGTGAAATAGGTGGTGTAATATGTATCTTAATAGTTATTTTCTCACGAAATGAAATATCCTACCCACAAACCTGAGTTAGTAGCTCTTTTTTGTGCCCTCAAAATGTGGGGTCTAAGTCTCTATAGGGGTGGTTTACAATGAATTATTATCATAAGATCGTACGATATATTTTTATTCAAAGGTATATGTACATGTGATAATGATTTCGGGTATATTATTTTAAAAATTTTATTTTCAATATCAAATAAACTTAAGGTAATCTAAATGGGGTTATTAATGTATTGAGAAGAATATTATTGACACAAGCCATGAAAGATTTTTTTTGAAGAGTGGTATCTAATGAGTTTGTTTTACAAGATGATCATGGGAGTGGAAGTGGATTCTAGATAGGTTTTCATGGCTTTAATTAAATATTACTCATCATAAGAAGAGTGAGTTCATCTTGAGCGGGTGATAGACACCAAATTACAACACAACAGTGAAATAATTTTTGTTAAGGAGGACTAAAATGAGTATTCTTGGTATCCCAGTGGCACATTACTATTTTATGGTAGGATGGTTGTTCCATTTCCCATAATGTTTGTGTTTTTTGGATATTGGAAACTATTCATTGTATTATATGCCCCATGGGTTAACAAATATATATAACAACATGAGGAATTGGTTGTTGTGGTCAGGAATGAGGCAGTTAGATGATGTTCTAGTATTACAGTGGCTTACATGTCATGAATTAAGGGACAATGCCATAGAATTGCTGGTTTATTTTAGTCCATACTAACTCAAGTATGGAATTATGATGATATTTCCATGAAATCCAACTATGTTGTTTAAAATTCACCTAATGGGAATAGTTCTATTTCGTTGATCTATTATCAATACAGAAAATCTGAAAATTTCATCCCTATCAAGGGAGAAAAAAAGTAAAGTGGATTGGGGATTGGATGTCTAAAATTTTGTCGGACTGTATGGGGTCCCTACTATGGTTGTATCTGATAGGTGTTAGAGGTTCAAATCTAGGATATGAAATGTTTTACAGTATGTTATTTGTTCCAATATTAGATTGAGAATTTATTTCCATCCATGGATGGATGGAAATACAAAGAGGAATATCAAGGATCTTGAGAATATGTTCAGGGATTAGTTTAGGGACTGTGTTCTTGATTTTGGAGGATATTAGGAAAATAATTCATGTCTGGATGAGTATACAGATAAAAATTGTTAAAAATACATAATTAGTATGGATTTCATTATGATTTTCATAAATTCTATTTAGGTATCTTTTAGGCAGGAAAGAGTTTAGAGGTTTGTTCATTGATTGGCCAAGCCACATTCAGAAGATGATAAGTATTATATAGTAGATCTGATGGATATTTTTCAGGGTATATAGTTTTCAAAAATAATATCCAGACCATCATCATTGACCACTAGATTTTATCATTGGTAATCGTGTTTTTTTCATAGTTTCAACTTTCATGGGATATCATCGTTTGGGTATGTAGGTTAAGATGGCACCATTTTTAGGCCCCTTTGAGATCATTGGATGACTATAAAGTGAATTATATTTGTTGGACATGCAATCATTTTTGACATATATCCACAAATTTTTCTCTTGATTCCCACCTGAGGAGGTATATACCATATCAATTTCCATGTTATTATGTGGTTGGATGTCTATATTGAGACTGACACCACATAATTGGAGAATAAATTTCAGATTAGGGATTTCTAAGAGAAGGTATTATACAGTGAAATTATTATTAGGGTATGTGTACTGTGGTAGTGCATATAGGATAACCATGATTTTTGGGATATATAATTGTTTATTAGGTAGTAGTAGACTTAAATTTCTTCTATTTTAGAAATATACAGTCTATCTAATGGAAGAAAGAACAGATATTGATTAGATTGTAACACCCCGTAAAGATTTTTTATCTACTCCCTTTTTTATTCTATGGTTATTATGTTTGTTTGGGTAAGTTTGAGGGATAATTTGTGGAAGAGGGTTGTTACTGTGAAAATAACACAATGTTAATGGAGGCATGTTTAATTTAAATAATAAATTCAGTGTATAGACATATCAAAGTCTTAAAAGTGGTTTCTCTATGTTTATAGAACAAACAAAGTGGGATTTTTTAGTTCATATTCTTAATCCATCACATTATGCATTCATTTGGGTGATTACACACTTTTTAAATTTGTTATAAGACATATAATGCTCTCTCGAAATATTTGATGAACAAAATACATTGTGTGAGAGGTTACATTTTGTGTAATAGGTTCACATCATGTACAATCAAGAATATGATTTTTAATAAAATGGTGATGGGTTTCTCGTCATACCTAACCTTTGTGGATTACATGACATTTAATGGAAATATACATTATGTAAATAATACAGGCTATTATTTTATGGTTCTGATTGGCTGAATTATTATTCAATAATTTCATAGTCATTATTTCTCTCAATTTAGAATCTATCATTTAGGATGTTGGATAGCTTTAACCCTTTTAGACTATTTTTCTCATCAATTGATTGTTGTTGTGGTTGTAATGCATTTTTCATGGTATGTTGTTCCTCAAGTTAACCATTCATTTAGACAAATATATTTTTTTGGATTCTGTTTGGATTTAAATTTTTGATCAGATACTTTTTTCTTATCCATCCATTTAGGTTTCATTGAGTTCCTTATATATTGAGGGATTCTCTCTTGGTTTCCAATCACCAAGGTTGATCGAATTGATTTTTATATCAGTTTGAGGTAGTTATTTCTATAGTATTAAATTTACTATTACTATTTGTAAATTCCATTGTGTTGTTCATTTATTTGACTTGATATTTGGATAATATGGCTTTCATGGAATGGTAAATATTTTTAAAATATTATTTTCTCTTAAAAATGACCTTCTTGGTTTGGAAATGGGTTATAAAACAGAAATGTAGATATAATGGAATTTTGAAAACATTTTTTTTAATATTTTAAAGATGGTTTTGAGACATTTTTTTGGGTAATTGGTACATTGGGAGACTTTGGTGTGTTGAAAAATATAATTTTGTTTCCTTAGTGTTTGTACAACCACTCGGGGGTAAAATTTTCAATATCAATGGACTCGATATTTGTTTGATACAACATTTTCACTATTTAGGCTATTGAGTTTCTGTATTTTACCATAGGATAGGGCCCAATATGAGTTTTTTCACTTACAAATATTTATGGAATGACAATTTTATCACATATTACTGCTCATAGGTTTTTATTATAAGGTTATTTTAGATGTATTTTCATGATAGATTATTTCATGGATTTTATTAATGTTCTGACCTCTTGATTTATGGATACGATTTGTTGATTATATCATTAATACTATAAATATTTTTAAATTTAAATTATAAAAGTATTTTTGAAAACCAAATTTTAATTGATTCATAAATGGTTTGTATTTATTAAATTGATTATTAAATTAATTTTTTTTAGAAGATACAATGGCTAAATTAATGGGGATTAACCCTGTGTAGACCTTATGGAAGTATCCAACTAGGTGATGTGGTCACAACCTACTTTTTCTTTGGGTGTGGTTTAAGATGTTCTATTTTATGATATAGGTAAAAAACATTATGTAGTAACATTTCTATCTATCCATTTGTAATTGGATTGGTAACAGGGTGTATGGTGGTGAATATGGGTCACAGGGATACTTATTGGTATGGATTTATTCATACATTTAATTTCAGCTGGTTTTAATATGTTTTATGGATCTCTTTATTTATTTATCTTCATAATAGTAATCTATTTTAATGTCTTGATATATTATATACAACAATTGATATGATTTTTATATTTACATCAACATGTGACGACCAATATAGTTGTATGGTTTGTTTGATCTGGGTTGGACTATTACAACCCCAACAAGCCATAATGTATTATTGAAAAAATCAATATATAATGGAACTAATTGAGTTAAGGTAATTAAATAAGACACTTCAAGATAATCTTGATTGGTGATTCATTCATCTATGTGTCCCATAAAGGGTTTCCCCATTTATTTTTATCAAGAAAAAAGATTGAACTATGAGACATTTCATTGATTACTGGGTCTGAACAAAATCAAAACTCCGAACATGTATTTTCATCCCAATATTGATGAATTGTTTGATCAACTATATAGATCTCAATAATTTATTTTTCTTTCCTTCATTCATAGTATCACAAATTTATGGTTAATAAGGATATTTCCAAGATAATATTTTATATGGTTCATGGAAAGTATAGCTATATAGTGATTCCATTTAACCACACTAATCTCCCTTTCTATCGTTAGGGATTTAATAAATAGGATCCATATAGGGTACCTTGATTAATTCACTATAGTCTTTAAAATTGATAATATTATATATTTAATGTTAAAGGAAGAGAATAAAGATAACATGAGAATTTTACTAAATCTCTGATGGAGTTTTTATAAGTAAAACATATATTGTGTTAATTTTGTATTATGATAGTCTCATTTTATTTGGAATATACTTTATTGAGAGGGTATTTCAGTGGATCCATCAAAGATAGAGGAAACTGAATGTTGGCCTAGACCAAACATAGTGACCAAGATCCAAATTTATCTTGTTTTTCTGGGATATTATGAATGTATTTTGGATAATTTATCATGAAATTGTAATCCAATCACCATGTTACCTCAGAGGGGATCCTTTTTCCTCTAAATATATGAATGTGCCGAAAATTTCCTAGCAATAACAAAAAAATAGTCAGTAGAGTTGTTCTTACATTACTCTACAGTGTATAAGGGATTGTAATCTATATTGATACATCATTTAATAGACATGGATGAATTATCATATAGAATTACACGGTGATATATTATGACTCACGATAATTAATGTTTCTTGATATAAAATATATCCAACTCATAGTGATGAATTATGGTTTATCATGAATTTGATTTAGCAATAGGAAGTTATTCATTAATGTTATGGAGATTTTTTTTTGGATAAATTTGATTTATATATATATATATATATATTATAAGAGTTTATAGTATATATTCACTTATATGGAACTCCACATGTTTCATAGAACATGATGGGAGATTATTACTGATTATGACTACTGAATAGGTTTCTACTATATGAAAGAGAACATGGTTGTGTATTCATATGGTCATAAGTTTCATTAATTCTTATCTATAATGATGATAAAAAGGATCCAATATCAATGGATTTTTATTGTAAGTTTGAAAAAATAAAAAATTGAGGGAAAATATTTTCTTTCTCAAATTAATGTTCACCAATCTGTGTAATTGAAGATTAAAGAGGAAAAAATAGAAGATGTAGGGATACAAAAAATGGTGATAAGTGTTCCTATGTTGAACATTGACATTAATGGAATTATAAGGATTATGAACTATTCATGTGTCTCATCTATAATGGAATTTAATATGGACGTGTTAGAGGATTCTCATTGATAATCATTCTATATTCATCTAGGATGTTCAATTATGTATCTTGGTTTTAAGGAGTATTTTTGGTTGGGTGGAATACAAACAGATTTTGAAATTTCTATATCTTATTTATTGGAATTATATTATTTTAATCTAGAGATAACAATTTCTAAGGGGTTGTTACAACCATTACTCATATTGTAATAGAAATGGGATGACACCATTTTGAATTATTTCATTAGACACCCAAAAAAATCTAAAAGGAATAATTTTATATGGGGTGTAGTAAATACCCTTATAAATTCATCATACATAATTATTATCAATTAGTATTTTTCTCAATACCATCTTTATATGATATACAATATGGAAGTTGTACAGTTTCATATGTGTGGACTACCACATACATGAATCTATTTGATATTTTTTCTATTTTATTTTGAATTACCTGGTAATAATTATGGATTTATTTGTTATATATGACATTTATGAAATAAAATAAATCCTAGAATGGTGATATATATATTTTCATTATTTTGTTCCATCTACTAGGGAAATGAGAATAGTTTTCAAGAGTTTGTAATACACACCAAATCAAATAACTGTGTAATTTATTTTTTATCTCAAAATTTTATTGATTAATATCTATAAATATCTGAAATTAATATCGTTGATAAGATTATAGACATTTTTGAGTGGTTATCAATGTAAATTTCTAAAAAATAAAATATATATGAAAAATGAAGTATCTATCACCAAAAACATGATTTTAAAAATGTTTTTTAATAAAACAGTAATAATAGGTCATTAGTAAATTATATATGGTATCATATATTTTATTATGGTTATTAATATATTTAAAATAAAAATTTATTTATTATACAGAAGTCACATACATGTACTAATGGAGATAATACTTGAGTTAAGGTATTTGAACTCACTTTTATTTATATGGGATACATGTTATATTCACCACATTAATATTTTATGATGTGTATATACTACCAATTAATGTATTAAATTATTCATAGCATAGAAACATTGTGATATAAATATGCATATATTATTATTTTTCATTCATTTGACATTATAATCAAATGTTACTAAAGTGGTAAATATTTTTGTTAAAGTCTAATTGTTTATGTAGATTTCATATAGTTATGTTTTCGATTTTGAATTACTGTTAATAATCATTCATGAAAATCATGAATTTTTTTACCAATTTTTAAAAAATTTATTTTTTCTATTAAATTCCTTATATTAATAAACTAAATTTTCCAAAATGCTATTTTTAATAAAAATCATCTTTAACACTCTTTATAGTTGAAAATAAATTTTATTCCATGTCCATGTTTTATAAAAAAAAATATTTATTATTTTTAAATATTATCCTATGATTATATTATGTAATATAAACTATGGTAAATATTATAAAAAATGGATTAAAATTAATATTATTATCATTTTTGGAATAAGTTTTATTTTGAAATTAAACAGAAAATGTAAAAGGAATCTTATATTAACATGTATGACATGATTGGTATTTTATTATCATGACCACTTAATGACTTAAATATATTTTTATATGTTTCCAAAGATATTGTAATATAATATATTTTCAATAATAATTAAAAATTTATCACATTTGGATGAAATTGTTTTAAATTTAAAATTATATTTTCTTTAAGAAGTGATCTATGAAATTTTTCAAAACATGTTTCCATATAAAATGAAATAATTTTATATTACCAATGATTTAATAGGAAGATGATCCATTTTACTATGATTATTAATTCATTAGATGGTTTGTGTTTATTTTGAAGATATTTTTCTATTCCATTTCTTTTTTATAGGTTCTACAATTATGAAAATATGATTTTTAATACTATTTATTTTACATGTGTGGTATCACTAAATAATGGTTATGAAATCCATTTTTCATCTTTGGTTATAATAGGATGAATGTTTTTTTATCTAATGGAAAAAGTATGTAAATGTTCCTTATATTATGGGTGTAACAAACATCTACCTCAAATAACTTGTTTTTAATTGATATCTCATAATATATTCATGATATATATATAGGGTAAAAACCAAGTTCACCAAAGAAATTTATCAACTATAATGGCAACGGAAGTAAACTAGAACTACTAACAATTTTTGGGGAGAGAATCCGATAAACCATTATAATATTGGGAGTGAAAACATCATACCTGAATGGTTTGTAATATGAACCTAATCCAATATTATAGTCTTGAAAATGTTTCTTAACTACAAATAAAATTATTTTCTATGCTATGTGTGTAGATCAATTCCATGTCATATGCCACATTATGCACTCATATATTATTTCCATTGATTCCTTCATGATTCATTTCATTTTAATTGCAAATATTTATTTTATGACTATAGATTATGAATATTTATTTGTAGGTTATCACTTTAAAATGTGAATTTAATATTTACATACCCTTACGCTCATTTTATTTTTATGTGATCATTGATATGTCCCTTGTTCACAATTATTGTGCACCATAAATCACCCTTTATTTTTTTATTTTTCCCTTATTTTTGAAGAAATGTATTCTATATGATATTTCTACCAAGGGTTATCATTCCATGTTTCAAATGTTACTATAACTATATGGTTTTGGTCTGGATCATTTCATATTCAATCAATATTCATATATTAGGATGTGATATTATTGAGTGATAATTTTTGGCATTTACATCACCAATCTAAGGGATAATTGGTTGATCAATATTTCATTATTATATAAAATATTTTGATATTATGATTTCATTGATCTATCCTCGTTCAATATTTAGAATTATTGAGTTATATTTATATTTATATTCAACAAATTTATAGTTTATTGAGAATTTATGAACAGTATTGGATATAAATTAAAGAGATGAAAAGAATTTAAGAATAAATATATTTTCATTCATCAACACAATAATGTTAAAATTTCACAAATAAGAGTTTCTATTCAATTAAGAAATAATTTGAATGTCATAGGAAGTGGTATAATGTAGTATAATCTCTATATAAGACATTATTTCATAAATTGATCATCAAAATACATTGATGTAGAAACAAATCTAAACCAACATCATAATTATATCTTTTTAAGCCTAACATAGTATCTTCACATTGGAATCGACATCTACCCCTCAACTCTATGAATCATTGAATATCCTCTAGTTACCTTGCAATATCCCATCAACTACCCTTATTTCTATACTAGGATGAACTCCTGTCATCCAATGATTTTTAATCTACTAGAGATTTCGGGTATTGACAATATTCTTGAAGAACAGAAACTCTTAGATTAATGTAGTAGAATACTGAAATTTTTTATGTGATACGTAGATGGTTCATTTACTCAAATTCCCATTCGTGTAGGATTTAATTAATGGTAGTATGGATTATTCGATAATTATCCACACATATCAAATAAAGCTGAATATATGGTAATGTGGATAAAATTCCTATTTAAATCATCCTAGATGGGTTTTTTAGATTTTCTTATAGAAATATTTCAATGTGCACAATTTTGAGTTGTTTTATAAGTTGGTAGAATACTATAACAATAAAGTGTTCCTTTAATAGAGTATGACATATTCCCAAAATGTTTTACTCAGAGAGATAAAATATTCATCACCATCAGAGATCTCTGGAACCCTAGTGAACGAAATCTATATATGCTCTAGCAGTTTGATTGAATGGATAGAAACCACATTGATTGGATACTACGTTTTTTATTAATGTGTTGCAGGTGACATATCGTACAAATGTATTATCACGTTTGTGACCAAGTCTACTAAAATCACTCTGAATTCTCAATTGATATAGTTAGAGAACTAATGTATTCAACCATTTTCAAATTTTTTAGTAGTATAGACTTGGTATCCTATAAACGGGGTTCTACCTAATTGTTCTGGGTGTAGAAGAATTAGGGAGGACATATTCATAATTATGGTTTTTCATTATGTTTAATAGATAGTTCATAATGAAAAGAAAAATAATGATCATGTTTTGTCAGTTAAATTGAATAAAATAAATAACAGAATATTGGAACCGAGAGATTCCATATTTCATGTTAAATTTACAACAAATTCTAATAAATAAATTTATATTTTATTGTGATTCATTCTTCATAAAATATGATGACCATTCGAACACAATATAGGGTTTACCATCATTTAATTAAGAGGATCAAAATTGTAATCTTTTAAGGGGTAATAAATAAGTTCTCATTGAATCATATAGTGTTTCCAATGGTACTCTAAGTGATAGAATGTTATTACCGATCATCTTTTATAACTCACCTTTGATTATAACACAATATATCACGGTGAATGGAATTGATTGTGTTCTAAAATTTTTTAGTGGGATAAAATAATTTTGATACTCTATCAATACTTATAGGAACCCTAGGAATGTTCATCATTGGGAGAATTATTTTTGGAGATTTTGTGTATTCTAAAAAATCCATAATATGATAATTTCTATGATAGAGTAAATATAGACCTAGGTTAGTGAATTAGAATATTTACACAGGCACGTGGCTAGTATAATAATCAATTAGGAACCATGCATCTAATAATATTATTATTTTATTGTTTATTTTATGATCACATTTATTCTGGATAATATAAATATAAAAAAATTAATTAATATTTATATAATTATAATTAGTAAATAATTTTCCATACTAGATAAACACTCAACCCATCCAACTTCCTTAATTTTTAATAAATCTTGAATAACAAATAAATATTATTCATTTAAAAATTAATTATTTTAAATTCATGATGTTTTTTAATAATTATTAATTTAAAATTTTAACTCACATATAATTTCTGACATAGTAATTTTTATCAATAAATCCTGAATAAATATTATTTATCACTTTGAATATTATTATTTATTCCAATTGTGAGAAACAAATAGTATTTTTTGTGATAAAATGATTAAATGATTATATATCCCTATCAGTATATTCCATAGTTATATTAGGAAGGTTTTACTAATGTTCAATAGTAGTGTATCGAAACTCATAATGTCACCCATAACGGAATAATTAATGTAATAAAATTTAAAACCACAAAAAAATTATCATTGTGTAATATAATGACTTGATCTTGATATCTCATCCAAAAGGTGACATGCTCATTTATTCACCATATAGGCATTATATATTGTTCTCTAAAATCCTAAAATAAACTCATCAATCACCTTCGAAATTAAATTCATTATGATTATTCCATTATAATATTTTTTTGTCATGTCATATTCCATAAGTTGAAGTTAATAATCTAATATTTACATATTCATTAATATAATATCACTTGTAATTCACTCAAGGTATCATACATCCCATAAAACGTTCAGAATCAAGATTTTCATCAATAATAATATGCAGGTGACTTATCATATAAATTAATAATAATACCAAGTTGAATTATCATTAAAAACATTAACATATTGTAATATCTAATGACACATAAACATGTGGGATTCCTACTAGTATGTATTCTCGTCAAATCAATTGTATTTAAAATTAGCATGTGATAAAATAAAAAGCTCAAGCCTCATAATCTTATTAGTATTTATACTTGAAAATTGAATATAAAATTATTCTGATCAAATAATATTATCATTACCATATGCAATAACTGTAAGGATATCATCATTGTATTTTATGTTTTTCATTTTTTGAGGAAACACAATGAAATTTTACTTTTAATAAATAGTATACTATATAATATCATTAATATAAAGAAAAAGAATAATCAATATATTATTGGAATATATTTAGTAATGATATCTTTCAATTTATATGAATTGTAAATTATAATATTTTTATATATAGGGAACAATGTCCAATAATCATCCTCTTCGACTATAGTAAATTACTAACAAAATTTATCCTATTAGATCACAAACTCGGAACATTATTAGATATATATATAAATATTGAATTTTTAAATTTTTAGACAATATTTTATTTTTTGGAAACTCTTCTTTACTGTGAATTCACTTCTCTAAGAAATATATTGTAACATATTATACTTTTGAAGTACATTTCCATCCATTAATACAACCTTGGATACATGGAGAGATCCATAACTATAATATTATTATCATTAAATTTGATGGAATCTTTATATATTAGAACCAAATAGATATTTTAAAAGATGTCTCAAATAAAATATACATCCATATTTGTATAAAAATATATAATATACTTAATATATATTGTAGAATTTGTGACCACTAATTATTTTACGATTTGTTTCTCAAAACACCTCAATTAATTGTGAACATATATCATAATAACATGTCTGGACTATCATGATATGATTGGAAAATATAATCTATATATTTTTTGATAACAATATCCTCATCTCCTCCATAAACTAGAATATATTTTTATTATTCATTAGGTACCTTAAGATAGACTTAACTATGATCAAATTTCTTCTATCATGTTGATATCTACCACTCAAAAATAAGACATGGACAACATATAGCTTAGTGTATAACAAGAAATACCAGAATAGAACTAAAAATGGATTATATGGGATTCTTATTATAATCATCCCCTACTAATCTGTTTTATGATACATTTTATTTGATAGATTATTGACATGTTCCATTGGTATCAATCTTCATTGGGATTTTCCATAATAAATATACATAGTATCTTCTCAATAAATATACCCTGACATAGTCTATGTAGCCTTTATTAATTTCCATAGGGTCTCATGAGCCCAATAATGTAGGAATATCTCCCTAACTCCTTTATATAGAAACACATTTTAACCCTTCCATATTGGATTATACAACATATATATCGTTTACAATTGGTAATATATCGTCATTGTAGACTATCACGAAAATAATTTCACTCCCACCTAATCATTTGTAAAAAAATGTGTTATATTTAAAATTAGGAATATAATTTGTTTATAGGATTATCAAAATGAGTATCACATGATTTAATTTCTTTATTTTATCAGTTAATTATTTTTTCAACTTTTATGCAATCTTGGATTATTTTGTAATCACACAAAAATCTGTTTTTTTCATATAGATACATTCATAGTGTTTATTATTAGGGATATATATTTTTACATCTATCATACAAATCATACAGTATTTATAGTCTTATACTTAAATTAGGAATCTAATGGATTTGGAAATTTAAGATTGTGAAACAAGATAAATTTTTTTTGTAATACTATTTAATACATTTTAAAAAAAAAACTCATTCCTTATCCATAAATATTTTTCATATAAATATTATTCATAAATAACCATTTCATATTAATTGGATTTAGATACACTAGAGGATCTACTGAAATTTATACATTAATTTTCTATAGAGATTCAATTTTAAAATATATTTCTACATTCAACCTAGAATATCTTTTTCCGATTTCTTCTTCTTTGTAGGTTAAATTATTATTTTAATAAACTAATAATAAATTAGAATTATTATTAATTAGAAACTAATATATATTATGTTTTCTTATATATCTTTCACTTTTATATAGTACTTTTGTACTTATAATATCAACATCCATGAGTTATTGCATAATATGTTCTTGTTTCATAGCATCTTTTTCTTTTATTATGAATTCATGTAATTTTACCTCACTCTCACAATTTTTTTTGATTTAATTGATCTCTTGAATCATGTTGTATCATTATAATATAACATTTTCATATATTGGGGTTTATAGGTAAGTTCCCTTTATCTATCTAGGATGTACTACAAAGATACAATTTATACCTTTGGGTTTATGTAAGTTTCATAAAGAGCCCTTAATAAATGGTTTTCATCCATATACTTGTATGTTAGAAAACAAAAGTATCAATTCAACCCCTAACCATCATGTAAAATCATCTGATTCATTTACCAAAATCTTGTTTAGTATGCGTGTCACATTTTATAATCGGTATCCCCAACAGGATAATGGATGGATGTCAAAATTCGTTTTTGATCTCACCATTTCTATAAAAGAATTATTAATTATTTTACATTCACCATTCCATTTCATTGTATTTTGAATAGTAAATATGAATAATATAATATGAAAATGTAAATATTTAATGAAACTATAGTTATGATATTCATATAAATGAACTAAGAGAATCATTTTTATATATATTATGAGTTGATTCTAAATTTTGTTTTTATATTCCTTAACTTTTCAAATGAATTTGATATATATATCAGGATGTATACATATCCATGTATTCTCAAACAATGGGTAAAATTTACCAAGTATGAATATCCAACCCTAGATTCAAGGATATATAGACCTCAATCATTATTATAAATTAATTTAAGAATATATTTGTCCATTTAAAATTTTCCAACACATGGAGAGTTGGTAATTATAAATTGAAAATGAGCCTGACATATACCAAGTCAGTTAGGTTGAAAATAATTTAAGTATATATGTTTCTAAAATTTTATTAATCAATTTTTTTACATAACCTATCTATGGATTTCATAGTTGGATGGAATATGAGAAATTAAAAATAGATTGATTTTTTATTTTCAACACAATAATTTCAAACACTAGAACATAAATTCTATTACAGACACGTTCCACTTCTTAAATATACTATCTATATAGAAGAAGATAATTTTATTTAGGAATTTTAAAATAAAACCATATATATATTGTTTGAATATATATATATAATTATTTAAGTAATATTTAGAAGAAAACATTATTCGTTTAGTATAATAATCAGTCTCATTATAATTGTGATGTTGTTCTATCTTATAGTTTGAGCAGATAATCCGTTGTTAATAGTATCCCAATTACCCACCTCACAATTTGAAACACTTCATAATCTACACGGTTCATGCATTGGAAATAAAATTTATTCTCTATATGATTTAAGTAATTGAAAATTTATAGACACTAACATATTTTACATAAAAACAAATACTCTGAAATCATACAATTTCTTCTTACCTATATCACATTTCTTATTCTAGTGGCTCTTCATACAACATTAAACTATACAAAAATCATGATCCCTTTCTTTCCCCATGATCTTTATATTATTGTTCAAGCCATATGAGGATGATTTAGGCATAATGGTATTCTTCAGTCCAATCACCATTACTTTCCCCCTATCCCACATAACAACTAAATGGTTTTCATTCTTCTTGTCCCTATATACCTATTAGAGATTGTACTCAAAAACATCATATTGTTAGTGATTTTTTGAGTGGTTAATTCACATACCACTCTAAATTAAATTTCTATATAAATTAAAGGGTTTTATGCACAACCAATTCTAATCATAAAACATAATGGGGTTCACATCCCTCTATAAATATTTATTTATTTATTTTTAATAATATTGTTGGATTTTATTGGTGGTTATGTCAAAAATGCATCCAATTATGTAGAAACTCGTTCTTCTAAAACATTAATATTACATATTTTTAGATGAAAATTCATTATATTACAAAAATACATCCATGAGTACCATAATTGTTTAGTTCCATTAGAATCATAGAACACAATCTCATTATCTAACCAAAGATATTCAATGTTTCCAACAAACATCATCCAATTTTTTACTCCAAGGTAAAAGAATTCATCATAACATGGGGAAAGTAAATAAATTACGGTTGAGATTTAATTCTATATAAGGGTAAATAAATAATATATGGATGAAAATAATGAAAATAGTGCTATGAGAACATGACCATAACATTTTATGATCAAACCCATCATATCATATATCATAATCATGATAATTTTCATAAATGTTTGTAGATCATAACACATGATTCATAATTAAATCACATAACATGATTCATTAGAGCATAAAATTGGCATAATGCAAGGAATTTGATGCTTACACATCAGCATATAACATTTTGAACATGTATATGTAGAAATAAGATCACACAATAATTAAATACATGAAATCATGAACACTCATAAATGTATGGACATGAGGCTAGGTCCAAACAAAACAACAGGGACATGAAAGATAGGTCCATTCATAACATTTTGAACACGTAATCAAAATCACACCTCACATTATGAATAAGTAATATCTTTCACGCATAAAATTAAGAACATGTAATCAGGTTCACATAAAAAAATTATGGACATAAAATAAATGTCCATCTATAACATCATATCTTCCAATTATCACTCTAAATACCATCATAACAAACCACATCCTTTACTATACCAATTTCACTCCTTATTTGAGTCATGTCATACTATACGGGGTCAACTCCATGTTCAATCTTTTTCAATATCAACAGATATATACATCATTACCCAATTAGTTATATATAGTTATATGTCCCACCTATCACACAATGAAATCCATATTTATTTGTTCCATAATCTAATAAACATTCTTTATATCATAAACCATGAAACTGAATTTCTATAATAAAAATTAAATCATATTATAACCTTTTAGAATTGATTATCTTCAAAAAATTTATATCATAGAAAAAACAATGAAAATAATAATAATTGTTAAGAACTTTATCATTGTATAACCAATGGAATATGAATAGGTTTCATTGGAAACATTCCATCATATAAAAAAACCAATGATAGAAAAAATAATAAAGAAATGAAAAAATAATATCTCTAGTAAATCACAAGTTACATTAAAATATATCATATTATAAGGAAAATAATTTGGGGTGATCATTTAGTACATTTCATTAAGAAGATAACATTTCATTGAAAATCATTTTAAATACATAAATATTTTTTTAAAATTCATTTCATTGAAAATAACCCATATAGATAAAGGGATAATTAAAACCCATTTTGAATCATTCATGTTAAAAAATATCATTTCCTCTTTGATAAAATCATTTAATACATAATAGATTTTGAAAAAAAATTCTTTGAAAATAATATTTAAAGCATATCGAGGAATTTTTGGAAATATTTCTAAAAACTTTTTAAAAATAATAAATTTTCAAAATTATTTTTCCTTAACATTTTATAAAAATTTAATTTAAAATAGTTTTTAAAAACATTATTTTTATGGAAAACAGATTTCTGACCAAACAGTAAAATAATGACGATTTTTTCTAATATCATTTTTATAATAATATTATGTATAATATATGAGTAAAAATAAAACTATTTCATGAATATATAATTAATAACCTAAGGTGGAAAATATTTAGCATAATTATAGATATTTAGATGATGAGTTTTCCACTCTAGGTACTAAGAAAATAAATAATCTTGATAAATGATGATATTGTATTATAACATATTTTCCACTTCGGTTGAATTGGTTCATCATACCAATGAAATTATAATATATTTATAAAGTTAAAATATAATTATGATGAAAAAATTATTGATATTATATTTAAAATTTCTATATACACACCTCGTGAATGATTATAGGTGCATAACATAATGTACGTATTGAAGAATGAAAATCGAGAAAAATATCACTTATTGATTTTCTATCTTTTGGAAAATAAGCACCCTGAGAAAGAGATACTCAAATGTATATTTATGTAGAACTAAATATTATTTTCAAATTTATAAAATATATTAATGGAATGTATATACACCACATATAAAAAACTAGTGGTGAATACAAAATGTGTCTCTCAAAAGTAAAATGTGTGATTGAAATCCCTTACAACCTAAATAACTTTTGAGTCACAAGATCCATGAAAGAATAACATAAATTGAAACAACTAATATAATGAATTAATATAAATTCATGATAGAACTTTTTAATGGTTAGTATATACACCATGAAAAATAAATGAGTGGTGAATATGGAATAAGTATATCAATAACAAATGTGGGTCACGAATTTCATATAACTTATGTCTTGAATCTCGTCGTACACATTCAATCATCCTGTCTAATAAATATAATTTTATGATATATTTTTTTAAAGAAAATATTAATATATACAATATCATATATTATTTTATTACTCCTTTATATTACATATTGCTTCACAATTCCATATTATATCTATATCTGGGATAATAAATGCTTTTTTTGTATATGATTTGACATTTTATTCATGGTCATATAAGTTATATCATTATTTAATAATATCTAGAATGTAAAATATCATATAAATAAAATATATTTTCTATATAAATTCATTTATATTAATCAACAAAATTTTCTGATAATAAAAGAAATAAATCATTTATCAGGATAGTTCGTCACATGTATGCATGAATGATGTTTCCATTTTTCTATTTTATTGAAAAAAGAAATGATATATTTTCATATATATATTAATTAGAGTATAATTTATATGTCACATATATTAGAAAATTTTATTAAACGAATCAGCAATATATCCCATGTAATGAGTGAATGAATCACAACGCTTCACGATGTGGAAGTCGGCCATACACACGATTAATGTTATCAAATTCCAAAAAAAATACATAGTATGCAAGAATGTGTTATATAATAATTCAATAAGAATAAATAAATCCTTATTTATATATATATATATATTATTACAATAATTAACATCATTATGCACAACCTTTAGTGGTGGTTAAAGAAAAAATTAACAATATCGATTCGAGAGGCGCTAGTCTACCATACACAGGAATGTTGATTTTTTAACCTATTTGATATATTTATGTGAGTTTTTTGTTAATTACCTTCACATTAAAACATATAAGTACATGTATTAAATTATTTATATAAAAATAATATATAATTAATGTTATGCAATTGAAGAATAAATGAATAAATAATCATTCATTGTCGAACATTGCCTCTTCCTTGGGTATCTAATTTTTGTTCCCAGTAATGGAATTCCATGGTTGGGTTTATTCCCCAATAAAGTATTATAATATTATATATTGGGTTTTTATAAATAATCTGGATAATACATGGTCTAAAAAAATTATTTTCAAGGTGTGAAGATAGGGGGATAGTGGGTTGTAATTTAAAAGGGGTGAGTTGCAATTTTGTAATTTTTTGAAATGATATAATTACACCCATTTCTTTTCCAGGTTATGTGACACCAATAATTGTCCAATAAATGGAAAATAATGTCTATGATTGAAATATTTCCATAAAATGGCTTTTTATTTGTTATTAATCATTCTTAGACCTTATATTCTATTTTTAACGCCTATGAAATCATTATTTTTCATAATCACTATGATAAATTTTAATTTCCATCAATAAAAACATTGGAAAAAATAAATATGGAACTATATAAAATTATAAATTATTATTATTCAAAATACAAAAAAAAATTTAAAAATCAAATCACTTATGTGGTAGACACTAATTTAAAATTACACTATCTGGGAGGTTGAGAAAATGTGTTTTTTAAGAGAAAAGATCAAGATTTTATAATTATTTTTATATTCAATTTATCTATGAATATAATTCCAATGTCATAAATTCTATTAATAAATGTATACTTGAACTATATTTAATTTTAAATATATTTAGAATGTATTTTAATATTTTAAATTATATAAAATAAAAGGAAATTTTCAATTGAATTCAGAATCATTCACTACAAATCAAAAAAATATTACTTCTATGAAAAATTCCAAAAAAATTACCCTATGGTAATTTTGATATCCCTATTTAGTAAATTATGATTTTTATTATTAAATTATTTTTATTAATGTGGAAAATTTAATATTTTAAAATAGTTTGACATAAAAAGTGAAAAAACACTCTTTAAAAAAATATAGTTTTTAACTGTAAAATTGGATATATTATTGTTTTTGACGCTTTTTCCGGGCCACGTGAATCCGTCTGTGGAGGGCGCGCTTCTGTTGCCCCGCTTTCCTGCTTTCCAAAGGCGGACGGCATCCGTTCCTTGTTCAGGTATGTTTGCTCCTTGATCGAAACGGGATGATGGGATGTCAGTTATTCTTTCCATGGATTCCTCCTCAGAACTCATCACCTAGTCTGGGTCTCCCTCATAGATTTGATATGTTGTTCGTGAATCTCATTCCCAGTTTCATATCTTCATGGATGCCGGTTAATTAAACTACTTCCATCAAGACATTTTATAGGGTCTTGACATGGTAGTGACCTTCGGTCGGAGTAGACGGAAACATCAGGCATGTCGGGGCATCTATGGGTGCGTGGACATAGGGGAACCTGTATTCTTCCTCATAAGAGGGCATCTCAAGGGTGCAGAACCCGAGGCATGTATCTGAGGATTTCCTTATCTTCCCATGTTTAACACAGGGTATTCTGCTAGTTTATTGTCTTACGGAGACGGTTACGCCAAAGGCGTGTCATCCGAGGTTTTCCTCAGGCATCTCATGATTATCACGAGGTAGGCTGTGAGTTTAACGTCTTACGGATATGGAATTAAAGTTATCAAAACGTCCCATAGAGACGGATCAGATTGGTACATCCCAAGGGGGAAATACCTAGAAGATGGATAGATTAGGATGCCCAATGAGGACGGATCTGAGGTGGTGCGCTCCTAGGAGGGGGGATGTCACACCGTAATGGCAGATCTGAACACCACTGAGGGCGGATCAGGGGAAGTGCACCCTAGGATAGGGTACACCATGGATTACCATTGGTTGGGGTTGAACCTCTTGGAGGTTTCCTACGTACCCTGTGTAGAGGACAAGGACCAAAACCCACGTAGTTCGAAGGGGTGATGAATCGACGTGTACACAGAGAACAACGACCCGAAGACATGTTGGGTCTTACACATGGATATCAGCCCATGTGCCGCTAGGAGCAGTGAGGAGGTGGATGGCATGATCCCAATGGGATGTGGCGGCCCAGGTGATAATCAGGATGGTTGATGGATGGATGAATGAAGTAGAGGGGGAATGTAACGGGTCCATCGCAAGGGCGACAGTAAAGTTGGGCTTGAGTCTCGAAGAGACCTCCTACGTATCCCCATGGAAGGGAATCAATGTCTGCGTAGTTCGGGATGGTGTCGGCGAGCCTACATGAAGGTGGACCTTTGCCCGATGGATGTTGGGCTTGAACCTCATGAGGTTTCCTACGTACCTGGCCTTGAAATGGATCAAAGACCTCGTAGTTCGGGTTGGTGCGCCGAAGGACCGATGTGAATGTGGACCTTGGTCCGATGGGTGTCGTCAACGAACCGACGTGAAGGTGGACCTTGGTCCGATGGACATTGTCAGTGAACCGACGTGAGGGTGAACCCGGGGGTCCACCGGTGGTGGGCTTGAACCTAGTAAAGGCTTCCTATGTACCATGCCTTGACATGGATCAAAGTCACCGTAGTTCAGATGGTGTGTCGGCGAACCGACACAAACAAGGACCTTGGTCCACATGGTGTGGGGCTTACACACTAGGCTGCTCAGGTGATGATAAACTGACGTGAAGAAGGTTGGAGTGACCAACAGCTGGTGGGCTTGAACCTCTGGGAGGTCTCCTACGTACCATGTCATGACATGGATCAATGACCACGTAGTTCAGGTTGGACGCCGGAAGGCCGACGTGAATGAGGAGGACCAGGGGGTCCCAGTGGTGGTGGGATTGGACCTCGTGGACGCTTCCTACGTACCATGCCTTAGCATGGATCAATGACCACCTAGTTCAGGTTGGTCACAATGAATTGCCGCTGGATCGGAATGCAGTTTAGCATCATGCGGGACGAAGATGAACCCTGACGTGAATGAATGACGGGTGGGCTTGAACCTCATGAAGGATTCCTACGTACCATGTCGTGACATGGATCAAAGACCATGTAGTGCAAAATGGTGTGGGTGTCGGCAAACCGACGTGAGCAAAGGACCTTGGTACGATGTGAGATGGGCTTGAACCTCAGGGAGGGTTCCTACATACAATGCCTTGACATGGATCAACGACCTCGTAGTTCAATGGGGGATTTGTTGGAGAACCGACGTGAAGGTGGACCTTGGACCAATGAGTGATGGGCTTGAACCTCGGGGAGGCTTCCTACGTACCATGCCTTGACAAGGATCAAAGACCTCGTAGTTCAAAGGGTTTTATCGGTGAACCAACGTGAATGTAGACCCAGGGGTCTACTAGTGGTGGGCTTGAACCTTGTGAAGGCTTCCTATGTACCATGCCTTGACATGGATCAAAGTCCTCGTAGTTCGGATTGGTCACAATGGCTTGCCGTCGGAATGGAATTGTAGTTTAACGTCATGCGGTGAGGATGTGGGAGGAACTTGACGTGAATAAATGACGGGTGGGCTTGAACCTCGTGGAGGCATCTTACGTAACATCTCGTGACATGGATCAAAGACCTCGTAGTTCAAATGGGTGTACAGTTTAATGTCATGCAGGATGAAGGCATACAGTTTAACATCATGCTGGAGGAGGGCATATAGTTTAACGTCATGCTTGACGAGGGCATTTCCATGGTCGATGCTCACTCTAATCCCACGTGAGTCATGCTCGGTGTGAGAAACAAGAGGTAGCAAGGACCTGACAATCACGTCAAGAAGGGTGCATCCGTGAGAAGTGAAGACGGGCTTACGTGTTAGGTGGCCCGGGGTGCTGGGACTTACTCCAGGATGGAGGCCCGAAGAAAAGGATAACGATGGTTTCGGGCATGAGCCTTGAAGCGTCTTCCTACGTATCCCCGTGGCAGGGAATCAAAGACCATGTATTTCTTATGATGATGGATTACCGCTGGATAAGGATGTGAACGGCTTACCGCTAAATGGGGTCACAACGACTTACCGTTGGATTGGGTCACAACGGCTTACCGCTGGAAAAGGATGTCAACAGCTTACCACTGGATAAGGATTGCAACAACATACCTCTAGATAAGGATCACAATGGCTTACCACTGGCTAAGGATGCCAACAACTAACCGCTGCATAGGGTTGTCAATGGCTTACCGCAGAAAAGGCGTGACAATAGTGGATGGGGCTTACGCTGGAAAGCTGCTCGGGTGCCGCTATGGAGCAACAAAGAGGAATGGGGCTTACGCTTGAAAGTTGTACGGTGAGCCATTAAGGAGCGGCAATGGTGGATGGGGCTTTTTATAGGAAGCTGCCCGGATGCTTCTACGGAGTGGCAATCGTGATTGGGGCTTATGCTAGGAAGCTTCTTGGTGTGCCGCTAAGGAGTGGCAATGGTGGATGGGGCTTAGGCTAGGAAGCTGCCCGGGTGCCGCTAAGGAGAGGAACTGGTGAATGGGGCTTATGCAAGGATGCTACCCGGGTGCTGATAAGGAGCGGAACTGGTGAAAGGGGCTTATGATTGAAGCTGCTCGGGTGCCACTATAGAGCGGAAATGCTAGAATGGGGCTTAAGAAAGGATGCTGCCCAGGTGTCGCTATGGAGCGGCAACGGTTAATGGGACTTATGCAAGGATTCTACCCGGGTACCGCTAAGGAGTGGCACTGGTGAATGGGGTTTACGCTTGAAGCTGCCCAGGTGCCTCTATGGAGCGGCAATGATGAATGGGGCTTAAGCAAGGATGCTGCACAGGTGCCGCTATGGAGCGGCAATGGTGAATCGGGCTTATGCAAGGAGCTGCCCCGGTGCTTCTAAGGAGCGGCACTGGTGAATAGGGCTTATGCTTGAAGCATCCCAGTTGCTGCTATGGAGCGGAAATGATGAATGGGGCTTAAGCAAGGATGCTGCCCAGGTGCCGCTATGGAGCGACAATGGTGAATGGGACTTATGCAAAGATGATTCCCGGGTACCGCTAAGGAGCGGCACTGGTGAATGGGGCTTATGCTTGAAGCTGACCAGGAGCCGCTGTGGAGCGACAATGATGAATGAGGCTTAATCAAGGATGCTGCCCAGGTGCCGCTATGGAGCGGCAATGGTGAATGGGGCTTAAGCAAGGATGATACCCAGGTGCCGCTATGGAGCGGCAACGGTGGATGGGGCATACGCTAGGAAGCTGCCCAGGTGCCGCTATGGAGAGGAAATGATGAATGGGGCTTAAGGAAGGATGCTGCCCAGGTGCCGCTATGGAGCATAAATGGTGAATGGGACTTATGCAAGGATGCTGCCCGGGTACCACTAAGGAGCGGCACTAGTGAATGGGACTTACGTTTGAAGCTGCCCAGGTGCCGCTATGGAGTGGCAATGATAAATGGGACTTAAGAAAGGATGCTTCCCAGGTGCAGCTATGGAGCAGAAATGGTGAATGGAACTTATGCAAGGATGTTGCCCGGGTACCGCTAAGGAGAGGCACTGGTGAATGGGGCTTACGCTTGAAGCTGCCCAGGTGCTTCTATGGAGCGGCAATGATGAATGGGGCTTAAGCAATGATATTGCCCAGGTGCCCCTATGGAGCGAAAATAGTGAATGGGGCTTACGCTTGAAGTTGCCCGGGTGCCGCTATGGAGCGACAATGATGAATGTGTCTTAAGAAAGGATGTTTCCCAGGTGCCGCTATGGAGCGGCAATGGTGAATGGGACTTATGCAAGGATGTTGTTCGGGTACCGCTAAGGAGCGGCACTGGTGAATGGGGCTTACGCTTGAAGCTACCCACGTGCCGCTATGGAGCGGCAATGATGAATGGGGCTTAAGCTAGGATGTTGCCCAGGTGCCGCTATGGAGTGGCAATGGTGAATGGGACTTATGCGAGGATGCTGCCGGAGTACTGCTAAGGAGCAGCACTGGTGAATGGGGCTTATGTTTGATGCTGGCCAGGTGCCGCTATGGAGCGGAAATTGTAAAGACCCATAAAATTAAAGGAAATTATTTTTCTTAATTTTCATTGGAATTTTACAAGAATGCAGTTTTTGACGGCACGTGATTCCAAGGACCATTGTGCCCGGAATCATTTTCTGAAGTTTGGCTCGGGTACGTTCAGTGAACATACGAGCGGGTTTTTATAGCTTTTGAACCGGTGCTCGGAATAAAATTCTGAGGCCACCAATGGAATCACAGCGCCGGTAATTGCTTAAACACGCCTTTTCCGGAGTTGCGTTTTCTCGGGTGTGGTTTTTAATTTTTGGGGTTCAGTTAAGAAATAAAATAAAGTGGAGCGACAACTTTATTTTTTTTCACTTAAAGACACTTAAAAGCCACTTAAAGCCACTTGAACTAAGTTGAAGCAGATAGGGTGCAATCCAAAATATCCTACCCTCTTGGTAGGATATTTGTGAGGTGGGGTCCGAATGAGCCCCACCGTTTCATTTCCTCTAAGAAACGCACCAGCGAAAACTCCTCTTTATGAAAGTCAACTAACGCATTTTCTAAATTCTTAATGCCCTTATTAATTTGGGCGGTTATTTCATTGCAAATTAATTCTATGAATTAATTTATTTGTTACATATCTTTGAAATCAATTATTGGCATGGGATTAAAAATAAGACCAACACTTATCTTTTGAGGGGTGTCTTGTTTAGAGGATTTTGAGAAATCTGTGAAGCTAGAAGATCTTCATCTTTCCTCACGAAGAACGCAAAAAACGAGAAGAAGGCGATGAACGTCGGACTTCGACGAAAGGCGACGAAGAACGCCGATGATTCTCCTTCCATGACGCTTCTTCTGCGATGATTCTTTCCCCGCGACAAAACATTGATCAACTGCTTGAGGTAGGATATTTCAAATCTTTTAAATTCCTTTGTGGATTTTATCCTTAACATGGATTTAATTCGTGAAATTAAATCTGTGTGTTTTTCTTAAACCCTCGGAGATCATCGGCGCGATGTCGTGTACCGCGACGACGTGACGCCCCTTCCGAAACGCGACGATCTTCTTCTTTCACGACGGTCAGTCTCGTGAAGAACGCATGTTCAATGACTATGATGAGGTAGGGGTTGTTTTTTTTTTAATTCTTCGTGATTTATACCCCCGGGTCTTAAATATGATTGTTGCGAGACTTTAAAAAATGCTAACGTGGTGGGTGCGGACCAACGAACTAGTCCGAACCCACCGCCCTTCTTGTTGTTATGTGCGGATTGGAGGGCGACAACAAACGGGGATGCAAGTTAATTTTTGAAGGCTTTTCAGTGAAGAACGAGTCCCAGGACGAGCACTGGCGAAGACCGTGTGCAAATCGGACCACCGGAGCACGTCCGGTGGTCCGCGGAACCCCCCGTCGGCGCACCCCGACGGCCGCCAGGATGCGGCGGCTCATGGCGTGCCGCTGGGAAGACCCGCCGCGGCTGAAGCCGCGGCGGCGCTGGCCGGTCCCGCGGCCGCACGGGACTGCGGTGGAGGGATGCGGCTTATGCTGCGTCCGGGTGTCACGGATTGGCCCCTGCGCGGGGGGCCGCGGCTACCTTGCGGGGCGCCTGGACAGCGCCAGTGCGCTGACCGAGCCACCCGACCGGACCGTCGGGCCGGGCCGTGCCGGCCGGGTCGGACCCAGACCTAGTTCGGCTCGACCTAGTAAGGGCCGACCCAGGGGGGTTGGGCCGGGTCGGTCTGGGCCCAGACCCCCCATTTTCGGACCTTTTCAGTCTTTTTCCTGTAACTTGATATACGTGCCTCCGAATGACACACCATCAGCGGAAATGCGATCCCTGGATCGATACGGTCGTTTCGGTATATTACACTCATGGTTTCAGAATACTTTGGGTTCGGCCGGGTTGGTTCGTACACGAAACCAACCGGGCCCTGGGAGTGGAAACGCTCATAACATGAGCTCCGGACTTCCGATTGATGTTCCGTAGGCTTTGTTGAATTCCACTAAGTGAGACAAATATTTTGGATTACTCTGCCCGAGTTTTGCATGCAGGTGGAGTACGGTCGGGTTGGTTTTTCCTTAAAAACCAACCGGGCCCTAGGGACGAAAAAGCCAATAACTCTCAGATCGGGCGTCTGATTGACGCGCCGTCTGCAACGTTGAGTTCCTATTGACGATACAGAACTTTTGGATTCATCAAATCTAGACTATGTGTCAGTTGATGTATCAGCCTCTCGGCTCAGGGAGCAGACCCTCCTAAACGAGCTTGCTGTGTGCGGGAACCCTAGAGATGGCTGCGACGACGACGACGACTGTGTAGAGATCCTCAATGGATTCGATGATGTATGTGCAGTGATCCTCAGTGGATTTGACGACGATTGTGCAGAGATCCTCAATGGATTAGACGATGACTACAACACTCAGCGATCCTTTGTGGGTCAGTCCTACTGATCCTGTGTGGGTCCGATCATGTGTGGGTCAGCGCTCAGCGGTCCTGTGTGGGCCAGCGCCTACAGATCCTATGTGGGTCCGATCCTATGTGGGTCTTTGCGGGGGTTAGTTACCTATCAATCCTATGTGGGTCAGATTCTTTGTGGGTCATTGCGGGGATTAGTTACCTATCGATCCGTTGTGGGTCAGATCCCTGGTGGGTCATTGCAGGGGTTAGTTACCTATCGATCCATTGTGGGTCAGATCCTTTGTGGGTCATTGCGTGGGTTAGTACCTATCGATACTTTGTGGGTCCAACGGCTTAGATGAATCAGTGGCAATATCTGGTCATATTTATCGTCATACAAATAAGTATACTTGTGTGAGCTAAATCCTGTTTTGCTTTCCTTTGTTGATTGTGATGTACTATCCTGTGTGGATTACGTTTTGCTTTCCTGTGTGGACTGGGTTGTACGTGGGATCGAATGTTGGAGCCGAACGAGAATTGATGACTTAGGTATATGTATGGGCATATACCTAAGGAGTGTCAGATGTTACTTTGTGATTGTATCTTTCCATTGTGCATAATCCTTTGTAGATTCTGGGAGACCTTCGGGGGTCTCGGGGTCCCTACTGAGTAGTTTATACTCACCCCTGCAAGGGCTATGCCCGCACTACATTGTGTTGGTCGCAGACGACGGACAGCGCTGATCATGGTTGAGGCTTGCAGAGCAGGATGGTACCTGGAGGTGGACCACAGGGCGGGATGTACTCGGAGCGGTCGGCTGGACCCGAGGAATAGTGGAGGCTATCTGTACCCACCCATCAGGTGGGATTTCTAGTGGACAGCTTGGCATTGCGGCTTTACTTTTCAGTTGCAGTTTTTCCCTTCTAGTTGTACTTTACTTTCAGTTTGGGTTTGTATACTGGCCCACTTACTTTTCTGCACTTAATGTTGTACTCAATTTTTTCATATTGTTTTCTTCTACCGCTTGCATGCTCTGTGGTGTTTGTTTACTTTACAAAGGAAATTCCTTCCCTTTTTACCGGTATTTGCGCCTTGGTGCTAGTCGCCAGCCCCTGGCCTATGGAAGGCGGGCTTGGGGTAGTCACGGCACGGGCCCCGAGGACGGGTCGTGACAAATTGGTATCAGAGGAGTTTGGTTGTACTGCAGAACTTGGGACTCTGATATTTTTCTATGTCAAGAAATAGTGTTTTGCGTATTGGTTGTGGTTATCAGTTCAGGGAGTCCAGTGTTGGTAAGGCGGCCGACGTATCCGTACACCAGGACCCTGACTTCTGATTTCTGACTTAATGCACAAAAACATTGATTGCATGTGTGTGTTTGAAGTATTCTTTGTGATTACTTTGTGTCAGCTCACCAGTTATACTGTTCTGACCATGGCGCACCTGTTTCCTTTTCATGATGGCCCCACGATGGCAGCCAGCTAGGGTTCCGAGAGTTGAGCGTGACGACAGACCGCCGAGGGACGAGGCTTCGGTACAAGGCCCTTCGACAGCTGAGGCACCGTCGGTACCTCTACCCGCCTAGCCACCGAGGCTTCCAGCCCCAGCCGCTGACAATGAACATCTCCTTAGTGCACTGCACGAGTTCTAGTGCCAGCGACTGCCCCGGTTCTGCGGGGAGACGGACCCCCAGGCATCCAAGGACTGGCTGGAGGTAGTTGTACGAGTTTTATGGTTAGTGAGGACACCAGCAGACCTCATGGTGATCCTCGCAGTGAGCCTACTACACACGGTTGTGGGCCGATGGTGGAGCATAATGATCCAGGTGCACGATGATTCATCTCTTCTCTGGACAGACTTTGAGAGCCTCTTCCGCTCAGTGTTCGTCCCGTCCACCCCCCGTGCTGTGCGCATCCAGGATCTTCTCTAGCTGCAGTAGGGCAGCTTGACGGTCGCCCAGTCCTCGGCGAGATTTACTGATCTCTCACGCTACTCGACAGACATGGTAAGGGACCCATTCTGTAAAGACCCGCAAATTTCAAGGAAATTTTTTTTTCTTAATTTTCTTGGAATTTTACAAGAGCGCAGCTTCAGACGGCACCTGATTCCGAGGCCCGGTGTGCCCGGAATCAATTTCCGAAGTTTGGCTCGGGTACGTTCAGTGAACGGACGAGCGGGTTTTTCTATCTTTTCAACCGGTGCCCGGAATCGAATTCTGAGGGCACCGATGAAATCGCAGCGCCGGTATTTGCTTAGAAACGCCTCTTCCGGAGTTGCGTTTTCTCAGACGTGGTTTTTAAATTTTGGGGCTTTAAGACAGAAATAAAATAAAATTTGTGCGACAACTTTATTTTATTTCACTTAAGCTGCTTGGAAGTCACTTGGAAGCCACTTGAACTGAGTTAAAGCGGATAGGGTGCTATCCGGAAATATCCTACCCTCTTGGTAGGATATTTGTGAGGCAGGGCCCGCACAAGCCCCGCCGTTTCTTTCGCTATGTAATGCACCCGCGAAAACCCGTCAAAGTAACTGAAAAGTCAACCGACGCGTTTTCTTTATTTCTTAACAGACCATTTAATTGGGCGGTTTATTTCGTGAATTAAGTGGGCTGTTTAGTTCGTTGAATTAATTCAACGAATTTAATGGGTCGTTACTTACGCGTTTTGCGTTTGTTGGAAAATTAATAAAATAGACAAACTTGTCTATTTTGGAGGATTGCTATCGTTGTGCGAATCCTCTGAGCCTCCACCCTCCCCGCGAATAACGCGAAGAATGCGAAGAACGCGAAGAACGCCGGAACCGGAATTCGACGACGCACACCGTGATCTGCGACGTCGACGAGCTCTACCCGCGACGTTCTTCGGCGACGCCTCTTCTTCCGCGGCCGATCCTCGTTCGGCAACTAAGGTGAGAAACGGATCATTTAATTCACATTTTTTTTAATTTCAATAACAACGGATTTAATTAATTAAATCCGTTTGTTCTAGATCCGGAGATCGTCGGCGCGACGCTTTTCCCGCGGTGCGACGAACGTCTCTTCCGCGAACGACGTGACGATCCCCTCCTTTCGCGACGAGCGATTCCGCGACGACCTCACGTCTGACGGCAACTTCGAGGTAAGGGTTGTTGGAGTATTTTATTCCCCGTGTTTATTCTTTTAAAATAAAGAAACTGATCTCCGAACAATTTTAATTTAATTAAAATTGTTGTTGATTATTTTCTTTTCCTCCCGTTGTTTATGACTAACGCGGAGGGTGCGGATCTAACGAACAAGACCCGGCAACCCTCCGCCGTGGAGGAGATCCGCCGCGGCTGAAGCCGCGGCGGCGGCGGCCTGTTCCGCGGCCGCGCGGAACCGGGGAGGGACGCGGCGGCCTGGCCGCGTCCGCGTGACAGGCGGCCCCCCCGCGGGGCCGCGTTCCACCTAAGCCGCGGGTCAAACCCGCGGCGCCCCTTCGGCCGCTCGGCCGAAGCCGAGCCGGACGGTCCGGTCGGCCGGGCCGCGCCCAGGCCGGACCGGACCCGGCCTAGCCGGGTCGGGCCGGGTCGCCCCGGGCCCAGAACCCCCGTTTTCGGGCCTTCTTCGGTCTTTTGCCCATATCTTGGGCCTGAGACCTCCGATTGACGAACCGTCAGCGGCTACGCGATCCTTGGATCGATACGGTTGTTTCGTTATATTATACTCAAGGTTTCGGAAGACTTTGTGTTCGGCCGGGTTGGATCGTACATGAAATCAACCGGGCCTTCGGAGCGGAAACGCTCATAACTTGAGCTACAGACGTCCGATCGACGTACCGTCAGCTGTGGTAGTTTCCTCTAAGTGAGACGGAATTTTTGGCATACTCCGCCCGAGGATTGGACACAGGCGGAGTACGGTCGGGTTGGTTTTTCCCTAAAAACCAACCGGGCCCCTGGGACGAAAATGCCAATAACTCTCAGACCGGGCGTCCGATTGACGCGCCGTCTGTTGCGTTGAGATCCTGTTGTCGATACGAAACTTTTGGATACATCAACTTCGGACTACGTGTCAGTTGATGTATCAGCCTCTCGGCTCGTGGAGCGGACCCTCCTAAACGAGCTCGCTGTGTGCGGGAACCCTAGCGCTGGCTGTGACTTCGACGACAGAGCAGAGATCCTCCGTGGACTGCGACGACGGCAGAGCAGAGATCCTCAGTGGACTGCGACGACGGCAGAGCAGAGATCCTTCATGGACTGTGGCGACGACTGTGCAGAGATCCTCAGTGGACTGCGTCGACTACTGCACTCAGGGATCCTACGTGGATCAGTGCTACAGGTTCTGTGTGAGCGCGATCCTATGTGGGTCCTTACTACCGGTTCTGTGTGAGCCACTGCCTACAGGTTCTGTGTGAGCCTGATCCTATGTGGGTCTTTTGCGGGGGTTAGTACCTATCGATCCTTCGTGGGTCCGACGACTTAGATGGATCAGTGATCATCTTTGACGTCATCTGAAAAAGTATACCTGGTTGAGCTGAATCTTATGTTACTCTCCTTTGTGGAATGTGTTGAACTATCCTATGTGGATTTACTGTTTACTCTCCTTTGTGGATTTGAGTCTTGCATTCCTATGTGGATTGAGTTGTTCTTGAGCTCGTGAGCAGAGCTAGAAGTGGGGACTTAGGTATATGTATGGGCATATACCTAAGTCGAGTCAGATGTTACTTCGTGATTGCACCTTCCTTTTTGTGCTATATCCTTTGTGGATTTCGGGAGACCTTCGGGGGTCTCGGGGTCCTTACTGAGTAGCTTATACTCACCCCTGCACGGGCTATGCCCGCACCTTGTTGTGTTGGATGCAGACGACGGACAGCGCTGATCACGGTTGGGGTGTGGAGCAGGACGGTACCTGGAGGTGGACCACTGGGTGGGATGTGCTCGGAGCGGACGTGGGACCCGAGGAGCCTGGAGGCTATCTGTACCCACCCTTCAGGAGGGATTGCCAGTGGACGACACGAGGCCGCCGTCTTCTCTTTAGTTGCTATTCTTTACTTTTTCAGTTGTACTTTCAGTTGGGCTTGTATTCCGGCCCCCTTTTACTTTTCTGCACTTGTAGTTACTTTCCGCTTGCTGACTCTGTGGTGGTTGTTACTTATAAAGACAATGCCTTCCCTGTTTACCGGGATTTTACGCCTTGGTGCTAGTCGCCAGCCCCTGGCCTATGGAAGGCGGGCTTGGGGTAGTCACGGCACGGGCCCCGAGGTCGGGTCGTGACAAATTGGTATCAGAGGTGGTCGGTTCTACCGCAGACTCTGATCGTCTTTTCTTTCTATATGAAGCAATAGTGTTTAGTGTATTGAGTGTGGTTATCAGTTCAGGGAGCCCAGTGTTGGTGCAGCGGCCGACGTATCCGTACACCAGGACCCTGACTCCTGATTTCCGACTTCATGCATGAAAACATTGATTGCGTGTGTGTTTCAAGTCTTCTTCGGGATTACTTGTGTCAGCTCACCGGGTATACTGATCTGCTTTATGAAAGTCTTAGGTTTTCCTTGTGATTACTTGTGCCGGCTCACCAGGTATACTGTTCTGACTGTGGTGCTCTTGTTCTCCTTTTCAGGATGGCCCCGCGACGACAGCCAGCTAGGGTTCCGAGTGTAGGGCACGACGGCAGCCCACCGAGCGACGAGGCCTCGGTGCAGGGCCCTTTGCCAGCAGTGGCACCGGCGGTAGCTTTACCCGCCGAGCCACCGATGCTGCTAGTACTAGACGCTGACGATGCACGTCGCCTCAGGGCACTGCATGAGTTTCAGAGCCAGCGACCGCCCAGGTTTCGCGGTGAGGCGGACCCCCAGGCCGCCAAGGACTGGCTAGAGGCGGTGGTACGGATCTTTAGGCTAGTGAGGACACCAGCGGATCTCATGGTGATTCTCGCGGCGAGCCTCCTACAGGCGGCGGCAGGACGATGGTGGACCTTGATGCTCCAGGTTCACGATGAGGCATCCTTGCTCTAGACGGACTTCGAGAGCCTCTTCCGCTCTGAGTTCGTCCCGGCCACCCTCCGAGCGGTGCGCATCCAGGAGCTTCTCCAGCTGCGCCAGGGCAGCATGACGGTCGCTCAGTACGCGGTGAGGTTCACTGACCTATCTCGCTACTCGACCGACATGGTACGGGACCCCTTCTTCCGGGCCCGGACCTTCGAGCAGGGCTTGCGACAGGAGATTCGGGCGTCGCTGATCTTCCTCAGCATTCCGACCCAGGCGGGAGTGCTGGAGCGAGCCCTCCTGATCGAGAGCTTCCTGGCAGAGCCTTCTTCAGCGGCGAGACCTAGCGCAGGGCGGCAGGTAGCTGAGTCTTCGGCAGCAGGTAGCCGACGGATGACTCTTGGGTCCAGGCAGACCAGACCCCCACGCAGACGGCCTCAGGACACCGGCTCAGCAGTGCGGGGCACACAGCGGAGTGCCAGCCTTCCGAGAGGCAGGCTGTGCTACTCCTGCGGTGGGCAGTGTCACATGGCTCGTGACTGCCCGACTCGCCGATCAGAGGAGCAGCAGACGGTTGAGGGGCCACCCAGGCAGAGGCAGAGGGTCGACCGTGGCGGTCCGCAGGGAGGAGGCGGACGTAGCAGAGGAGCTGGCCGAGCAGCGGGTGGTGGGAGACGCTTCCAGGCTCTACCCCCACCACCACCAGGAGGGCCACCTCGACCACAGGGAGCTGGTGGGCAGGGACAGGCCCAGCTCCAGGCAGTGGAGGCCTACGACCCCGACATGCCAGAGATGATTCGAGGTACGATCTGTGTCTATTCCACCCTTGCTGCAGTACTTATAGACACAGGGGCGAGTCACTCTTTTATATCCTCTGCCCTTGTTCGGAGCTCGGAGATTCCGACTGAGCCGTTGGCTCGATCCTTATGGCTAGAGACTCCTACGGGAGCAGACTCGACGATTACGCACTGGTGCCGGCAGTGTGAGATTACTCTAGGAGGCGAGAGCTTCGGATGGGATCTCCTTGTAGCGCCGTCGAGGCCTTACGACGTCATCTTGGGCATGGATTGGCTATCCACGGTTCATGCCCAGATCGACTGTTTTAGGCGCAAGGTGTGATGTGTTCGTACCGACGGGAGCAGGTTTACCTTCACCGGCGAGAAGGGAACCTTTGCAGCACAGGATGGACTTCCGCGGAGGAGAGTGCAGCCCATCTCTCATCAGTTGGCTAGCCTCATCCTAGGAGCAGTGGACGTGCGGATTCCAGTTTTTCCTGCAGTGGTGGACCAGTACGTGGACGTCTTTCCCGACGACGTTCCAGGGCTACCTCCTCGTAGAGAGGTAGACTTTTACATCGACTTGTACCCCGGGACAGCCCCGATATCTACTCCAGCATATCGGATGGCCCCCGCCGAGCATCGAGAGCTGCGGGTACAGTTGGAGGACTTGCAGAGCAAGGGGTTTATCCAACCCAGTGTTTCACCCTGGGCTTCCCCGATTTTGTTCGCCAAGAAGGCGGACGGGAGCTTGCGACTGTGTGTCGACTATCGTCGCCTGAACCAGGTGACAGTGAGGAAAAAGTATCCGCTGCCACGGATTGATGACCTCTTCGATCAGCTCAAGGGAGCGCGGTGGTTCTCGAAGATAGACCTCCGGTCAGGCTATCATCAGCTCAGAGTTCGAGACGAGGACGTGCAGAAGACGGCCTTTAGGTGTCGGTATGGCCATTATGAGTTCTTGGTTATGCCGTTCGGCGTAACCAATGCTCCAGCAGTGTTCATGAGCCTCATGAACAGGATATTCCAGCCATACCTCGACCGATTTGTCGTGGTCTTCATTGACGACATTTTGGTATACTCGACGACTGAGGGGGAGCATGCCTACCACCTGCGAGTTGTGCTAGACACGCTCCGAGAGCACCAGCTTTATGGCAAGCTCTCAAAGTGCCAGTTCTGGTTACGTGAGGTCCACTTCTTGGGGCACGTCATCTCTGAGGCGGGAGTTGTAGTGGATCCCGCGAAGATCGAGGCAGTGCTAGCTTGGGAGCCACCCAGGAGCGTGACGGAGGTGCGGAGCTTCTTGGGCCTAGCCGGATACTATCGGAGATTCGTGCCAGACTTCTCCAGAGTTGCAGCACCACTCTCAGCATTGACGAAGAAGGGGAAACCCTTCGTGTGGTCAGACAGATGTCAGCAGAGCTTCCAGGAGCTGAGGTAGAGGTTGACCAGCGCACCTATCTTGAGGTTGCCTGAGGAGGGAGTTGGTTACGTAGTTTACTGCGATGCGTCAGGGACTGGACTCGGATGCGTCCTGATGCAGGAGCGGGCCGTGATCGCCTACGGATCACGTCAGTTGAGGCCGCATGAGAAGAACTACGCCACTCATGACCTGGAGTTAGCAGCAGTGGTCTTCGCTCTGAAGACTTGGCGGCACTATCTGATGGGCGAGCGCTTCACAGTCTTTTCTGACCACCAGAGTCTCAGGTATATCTTCTCTCAGAAGGACCTGAACCTGAGACAGCGGAGATGGCTTGAGTTCCTCCAGGACTATGACTTTGAGATAGTCTATACTCCTGGGAAGGGGAACGTGGTAGCCGATGCCCTCAGCAGGAGGACGGGCATTCAGCTACTTGAGGAGGCGACGGAGCAGGTAGCCTCCTTACAGATATCCTTCGTGGATAGAGACGGAGCAGTCTTTCTTCAGTCTCTCACAGTCTCTCCTCCACTTCTACAGCGGGTCAGAGAGGCTCAGCGTGGGGACACTGACTGTGAGACCCGGCGTGCACTGATATCCTCAGGTCAGGCGCCTGATGGTTTCTCCCTGGGAGCAGAGCACGACATCCTTTCAGAGGACGTACCTTCGTACCAGTCGCTTTACGAGAGGAGGTGCTGGGAGAGTTTCACACTTCTCCCTTGGCGGTACATCCCGGAGTGGCGAAGATGTACCAGGATCTCAGACGACAGCACTGGTGGCCGGGCATGAAGAAAGTTGTGGCAGAGTTCGTTTCACGATGCCTCACCTGCCAGCAGGTGAAGGCAGAGCATCAGGTACCAGCAGGCTTGGTACAGCCCTTGGAGGTCCCGGAGTGGAAGTGGGACGGCATATCTATGGACTTCGTGACTGGACTTCCACACACTTCCAGAGGTCACGACTCCATTTGGGTGATTGTCGACCGACTCACCAAGTCGGCACACTTCTTACCCATCAGAGAGCAGGGCTCAGTGGAGAGCTTGGGATGTCTTTACGTCCAGGAGATCGTACGGCTTCACGGTGTGCCATCGTCTATCGTCTCCGATCGAGATGCTCGTTTCACTTCCCGGCTTTGGAAGGGGTTGCAGGAGGCGTTCGGGACGCGGCTCCATCTGAGCACAACCTTCCACCCTCAGACGGATGGTCAGACGGAGAGGACCATACAGACACTCGAGGACATGCTCCGTGCATGTGTTCTCGACTTTGGTCGCAGCTGGGAGGACCACCTACCCTTGGTGGAGTTCGCGTACAACAACAGCTACCACTCCACCATCGGGATGGCACCATACGAGGCGTTGTACGGCAGACCCTGCAGATCACCGTTGTGCTGGACAGACCCTGGGGAGTCAGCACTCGTGGGACCAGAGATGGTCCGAGCCACGACAGAGAAGGTCCAGATCATCCAGGAGAGGATGAGGACAGCTCAGAGCCGACAGAAGTCGTATGCCGACAGGAGGCGGAGGCCACTAGAGTTCGAGGATGGAGACCACGTCTTTTTGCGTGTCTCACCTCGACGTGGTTTACGGAGATTTGGCCGAGGCGGCAAGTTGTCTCCACGCTTCATCGGGCCATTCCAGGTCCTCAGCAGGATAGGAGAGGTGGCTTATCGCCTGGCTCTACTACCTCAGTTGCACCGGGTGCATGAAGTCTTCCACGTGTCTCAGCTGAGGAGATACGTGCACGACCCGACGCACATCATCGACTTTGGGGAGCTGGACGTGGACGATGGGGCGACTTTTGCGGAGGTCCCAGTGGAGATCGAGGATCGACAGGAGCGGGTCCTACGTGGGCGGTCGATTCCTCTTGTGCGCATCAGATGGCAGCACGGGAACCTCCAGGAGAGCACTTGGGAGCGGGAGGCTCAGATGCGTGCTCAGTACCCCCATTTGTTCCCCTAGTTTTTGATGTATCTTTACGGGGACGTAAAGCCCTGAGGTGGGAGTAATGTAAAGACCCGCAAATTTCAAGGGAATTTTTTTTCTTAATTTTCTTGGAATTTTACAAGAGCGCAGCTTCAGACGGCACCTGATTCCGAGGCCCGGTGTGCCCGGAATCAATTTCCGAAGTTTGGCTCGGGTACGTTCAGTGAACGGACGAGCGGGTTTTTCTATCTTTTGAACCGGTGCCCGGAATCGAATTCTGAGGGCACCGATGAAATCGCAGCGCCGGTATTTGCTTAGAAACGCCTCTTCCGGAGTTGCGTTTGCTCAGACGTGGTTTTTAAATTTTGGGGCTTTAAGACAGAAATAAAATAAAATTTGTGCGACAACTTTATTTTATTTCACTTAAGCTGCTTGGAAGTCACTTGGAAGCCACTTGAACTGAGTTAAAGCAGATAGGGTGCTATCCGGAAATATCCTACCCTCTTGGTAGGATATTTGTGAGGCAGGGCCCGCACGAGCCCCGCCGTTTCTTTTGCTAAGTAACGCACCCGCGAAAACCCGTCAAAGTAACTGAAAAGTCAACCGACGCGTTTTCTTTATTTCTTAACAGACCATTTAATTGGGCGGTTTATTTCGTGAATTAAATTGGCTGTTTCGTTCGTTGAATTAATTCAACGAATTTAATGGGTCGTTACTTACGCGTTTTGCGTTTGTTGGCAAATTAATAAAATAGACAAACTTGTCTATTTTGGAGGATTGCTATCGTTGTGCGAATCCTCTGAGCCTCCACCCTCCCCGCGAAGAACGCGAAGAACGCGAAGAACGCCGGAACCAGAATTCGACGACGCACACCGTGATCTGCGACGTCGACGAGCTCTACCCGCGACGTTCTTCGGCGACGCCTCTTCTTCCGCGGCCGATCCTCGTTCGGCAACTAAGGTGAGAAACGGATCGTTTAATTCACTTTTTTTTTAATTTCAATAACAACGGATTTAATTAATTAAATCCGTTTGTTCTAGATCCGGAGATCGTCGGCGCGACGCTTTTCCCGCGGTGCGACGAACGTCTCTTCCGCGAACGACGTGACGATCCCCTCCTTTCGCGACGAGCGATTCCGCGACGACCTCACGTCCGACGGCAACTTCGAGGTAAGGGTTGTTGGAGTATTTTATTCCCCGTGTTTATTCTTTTAAAATAAAGAACCTGATCTCCGAACAATTTTAATTTAATTAAAATTGTTGATGATTATTTTCTTTTCCTCCCGTTGTTTATGACTAACGCGGAGGGTGCGGATATAACGAACAAGACCCGGAAACCCTCCGCCGATCTTTAGTTGTGCGGATTTGGCGGACGACGACGAACCGTGCGGCAAGGGCGATCCGTTGATCCCTCAGTGAAGATCGGGCCCCGGGAGGAGCAACGGCGCAGACGGGAGGCAAAACGGGCCACCGGAGCAACTCTGGCGGCCCGCGGAAGGCGGCGGCGGCCGGTTCCGCGGCCGCGCGGAACCGGGGAGGGACGTGGCGGCCCAGCAGCGTCCGCATGACAGGCGGCCCCCCCGCGGGGCCGCGTTCCACCTAAGCCGCGGGTCAAACCCGCGGCGCCCCTTCGGCCGCTCGGCCGAAGCCGAGCCGGCCGGTCCGGTCGGCCGGGCCGCGCCCAGGCCGGACTGGACCCGGCCTAGCAGGGTCGGGCCGGGTCGGGCCGACCCGGTTCGGGTCGACCCGGTTCGGCCGACCCAGGGGTGGTTCGGGCCGGGTCGCCCCGGGCCCAGAACCCCCGTTTTCGGGCCTTCTTCGGTCTTTTGCCCATATCTTGGGCCTGAGACCTCCGATTGACGAACCGTCAGTGGCTACACAATCCTTGGATCGATACGGTCGTTTCGGTATATTATACTCAAGGTTTCGGAAGACTTTGGGTTCGGCCGGGTTGGATCGTACACGAAACCAACCGGGCCTTCGGAGCGGAAACGCTCATAACTTGAGCTACGGACGTCCGATCGACGTACTGTCAGCTGTGGTATTTTCCTCTAAGTGAGACGGAACTTTTGGCATACTCCGCCTGAGGATCGGACACAGGCGGAGTACGGTAGGGTTGGTTTTGCCCTAAAAACCAATCGGGCCCCTGGGACGAAAATGCCAATAACTCTCAGACCGGGCGTCCGATTGACGCGCCGTCTGTTGCGTTGAGATCCTGTTGTCGATACAGAACTTTTGGATACATCAACTTCGGACTACGTGTCAGTTGATGTATCAGCCTCTCGGCTCGTGGAGCGGACCCTCCTAAACGAGCTCGCTGTGTGCGGGAACCCTAGCGCTGGCTGTGACTTCGACGACAGAGCAGAGATCCTCCGTGGACTGCGACGACGGCAGAGCAGAGATCCTCAGTGGACTGCGACGACGGCAGAGCAGAGATCCTTCGTGGACTGCGGCGACGACTATGCAGAGATCCTCAGTGGACTGCGTCGACTACTGCACTCAGCGATCCTACGTGGATCAGTGCTACAGGTTCTGTGTGAGCCCGATCCTATGTGGGTCCTTACTACCGGTTCTGTGTGAGCCACTGCCTACAGGTTCTGTGTGAGCCCGATCCTGTGTGGGTCTTTTGCGGGGGTTAGTACCTATCGATCCTTCGTGGGTCCGACGACTTAGATGGATCAGTGATCATCTTTGACGTCATCTGAAAAAGTATACCTGGTTGAGCTGAATCTTATGTTACTCTCCTTTGTGGATTGTGTTGAACTATCCTATGTGGATTTACTGTTTACTCTCCTTTGTGGATTTGAGTCTTGCTTTCCTATGTGGATTGAGTTGTTCTTGAGCTCGTGAGCAGAGCTAGAAGTGGGGACTTAGGTATATGTATGGGCATATACCTAAGTCGAGTCAAATGTTACTTCGTGATTGCACCTTCCTTTTTGTGCTATATCCTTTGTGGATTTCGGGAGACCTTCGGGGGTCTCGGGGTCCTTACTGAGTAGCTTATACTCACCCCTGCACGGGCTATGCCCGCACCTTGTTGTGTTGGATGCAGACGACGGACAGCGCTGATCACGGTTGGGGCGTGGAGCAGGACGGTACCTGGAGGTGGACCACTGGGTGGGACGTGCTCGGAGCGGACGTGGGACCCGAGGAGCCTGGAGGCTATCTGTACCCACCCTTCAGGAGGGATTGCCAGTGGACGACACGAGGCCGCCGTCTTCTCTTCAGTTGCTGTTCTTTACTTTTTCAGTTGTACTTTCCGTTGGGCTTGTATTCCGGCCCCCTTTTACTTTTCTGCACTTGTAGTTACTTTCCGCTTGCTGACTCTGTGGTGGTTGTTACTTATAAAGGCAATGCCTTCCCTGTTTACCGGGATTTTACACCTTGGTGCTAGTCGCCAGCCCCTGGCCTATGGAAGGCGGGCTTGGGGTAGTCATGACACGGGCCCTGAGGTCGGGTCGTGACACATTCATCCGGGCCCAGACCTTTGAGCAGGGTTTGAGACATGAGATCAGGGCATCGCTAATCTCCCTCACCATTCCGACCCAGGCAGGAGTACTGGAGCGATCCCTTTTGATCGAGTGTTTCCTTGCTGAGCCTTCATCAGCAGCGAGACCTACCGCGGGGCGGCATGTTGCAGAGTCTTCTGCAGAAGGCAGTCGACGGATGACTCAGGGGTCCAGGTAGACCAGACCCTCACGCAGACGACCTCAGGACACTGGCTCAGCAGTGCGGGGCACACAGCGTGGAGACAGTCTTTCGAGAGGCAGGCAATGCTACACATGCGGCGGGAAGTGCCACAAGGCTCGTGACTTCCGGACCCACCGTGTCGAGGAGCAGCAGACGGTTGAGGGGCCACCGAGGTAGAGGCAGAGGGTCGACCGTGGCGGTCCGCAGGGAGAAGGCGGACGAGGTAATGGAGCTGTCCGAGCAGCAGGTGGTGGGTGACGCTTTGAAGCTCTACAACCACTACCACCAGGAGGTCCACCCCGGCCACAGGGAGCTGGCAGGAAGAGATAGGCACAGCTCCAGGCAGCGGAGGCCTATGACCACGGCGCGCCCGAGATGATTCGAGGTACGATCTGTGTCTATTCCACCCTTTATGTAGTTTTTATAGACACAGGAGTGAATCACTCTTTCATAGCTGCTGCCCTTGTTCGGAGCTCGAAGATTCCGACAGATCCGTTGGCTCGATCCTTACGGCTAGAGACTCCTACGGGAGCAGACTCGATGATTACACATTGGTTCCGGTAGTCTGAGCTTACTCTAGGAGGTAAGAGCTTCAGCTGGGATCTTCTTGTAGCGGCGTTGAGTCCTTACGACGTCATCTTGGGCATGGATTGGATATCTACAGTCTATGAACATATTGACTGTATTAGGCGCAAGGTGCGATGTGTATGCACCGACGGGAGCACGTTCACCTTCACCGGCGAGAAGGGAGCCTTTGCAGCACAGTATGGACTTCCACAGAGGAGAGGACAACCCATCACTAACCAGTTGGATAGCCTCATCCTAGGAGCAGTTAACGTGTGGAATCCTAGTTTTCCTGTAGTGGTGGATCAGTATGCGAACGTCTTTCCCGACGACGTTCCAGGACTACCTCCTTGCAGAGAGGTATACATTCATATTGACTTGTACTCCGAGACAGTCCTGATATCGACTACAACATATCGGATGGCCCCCGCTGAGCTTCGAGAGCTATGAGTACAGTTGGAGGACTTGCAGGGAAAGGGATTCATCCGACCCCATTTTTCACCCTGGGCTTCCCCGATATTGTTCACCAAGAAGGCGGACGGGAGCTTCCGACTTTGTGTCGACTATCGTCACCTGAACCAAGTAACAGTGAGGAAAATGTATCCTCTACCGAGGATTGATGACCTCTTCGATCAGCTCAAGGGATCACGCTGGTTCTCGATGATAGACCTCAGGTCAGGCTATCATCAGCTCAGAGTTCGAGACGAGGACGTGCAGAAGACGGCCTTCAGATGTCAGTATGGCCACTATGAGTTCTTGGTTATGCCTTTCGGTGTAACCAACGCTCCAGCAGTGTTCATGGGTCTCATGAACATGATTTTCAGCCATAGCACGATCGATTTGTTGTGGTCTTCATCGATGAAATTTTGATATACTCGACAACTGAGGAGGAGCACGCGTATCACTTGCGAGTTGTACTGGACACACTCCGAGAGCACCAGCTTTATGGAAAGCTCTCGAAGTGTCTGTTCTGGATATGTGAGGTCCACTTCTTGGGACACGTCATCTCTGAGGTGGGAGTTGCGGTGGATCCTGCGAAGTTCGAGGTAGTTCTAGCTTGGTAGCCACCCAAGAGCGTGACGGAGGTGTGAAATATCTTGGGACTAGATGGATACTATCGGAGATTTTTTCCAGACTTATCCAGAGTTGCGGCACCACTCTTAGCTCTTACGAAGAAGGGGAACCCCTTTGTGTGGTCAGACAGATGTCAGCAGAGCTTCCAGGAGCTGAGGAAGAGAGTGACCAGCACACCTATCTTGAGGTTTCCTGAGGAGGGAGTAGGGTACATAGTCTACTGCGATGCATCAGGGACCAGACTCGAATGTGTCCTAATGTAGAAGCGGGTAGTGATCGCCTATGGATCACGTCAGTTGAGGCTGCATGAGTAGAACTACGATACCCAAGACTTGGAGTTAGTAGCAGTGGTCTTCGCTCTGAAGACATGGCGACACTATCTGATGGGTGAGTGTTTTACAGTCATTTCTGACCATCAGAGACTCAGGTACATCTTCTCTCAAAAGGACCTGATCCCGAGACAGTGGTGATGGCCCGAGTTACTCCAGGACTATGACTTTGTGATAGTCTATACTCTTGGGAAGGGGAATGTAGTAGCCGATGCTCTCAGCAGGAGGACGGGCATTCAGCTACTCGAGGAGGCGACAGAGCAGCTAGCCGCTTTGCGGATATCCTTTTTGGTCAGAGACAGAGCAACCTTCCTTCAGTCTCTCACAGTCACCCCTCCACTACTACAGCGGGTCAGAGAGGCATAGCATGGGGACACTGACTGTGAGACGTGACGTGCACAGATATCTTCAGGACAGGAACCTGATGGTTTCTCCTTTGGATCAGATCACGACGTCCTTTTCAGAGGACGTACCTTGGTACCAGTTGCATTATGAGAGGAGGTGCTGAGAGAGTTCCACAATTCTCCCATGGAGGTACATCCTGGAGTGGAAAAGATGTACCAGGACCTCAGACGACAACACTGGTGGCAGGGCATAAAGAAGGCTGTGGTAGAGTTTGTTTCATGATGCCTCACCTGCCAGCAGGTGAAGGCAGAGCATCAGGTACCAGCAGGCTTGGTACAGCCCTTGGTGGTCCCGGAGTGGAAGTGAGATAGGATATCTATGGACTTCATGAATGGACATCCACGCACTTCCAGAGGTCACGACTCTATTTGACTGATTGTCGACTGACTCACCAAGTCGTCTCACTTCTTACCCATTAGAGAGCAGGGCTCAATAGAGAGCTTGGGACGTCTCTACGTTCAGGAGATTGTACGGCTTCACGATGTGCCATCATCTATCGTCTCCGATCGAGATGCTCTCTAAATAGACACTATAAGAGGCTAATATTAATTGTTAATATATGTAGTTTTCATGTGCCTTGCTATTCATAAATACCATTTTAGTGAATTATACATTTTGAACACCCATTCTCATCATTTGTGCACTTCATGCCTAATGTGCACCAATTTAGGCCCAATGTTTCATCTGATTTTAATGAATGTAACTATCCATATTTTAATTTGATATTTTTATAAATGGATATGCACTTATTTATGATCATTTTTTATTCAGTTATCAATGGATTATTAATAAAGGATGATGGAGATATTTGGTGATTAAAGGAAACAATTCTGGAGAAGGCAGATTGGATATCATCCCACTGATCGGACTGTGGGGCCCACAATAAAGGCCCAATGAGGCCCAAAATTTATATGAGACTCGAAGTCATATAGGGGAACAAATAAGTCTTCTGTAGATGGTGCTAATTAGTCCTCGGTGGTGGTGATTATGGCGGTCCAAGTTGAAGATTTAATTTTGGGCCAGAGTCTGCGGCCCAGAAAAACAACCCACTATTTCAATCATATCTCCTGAACCACAAAGTATTTTGGGCTTAACGTTTACATTCTTTTTGGGGACCTCTGGGGATTCATTTAATTCTTCTATGACCCACTCAACTTCGGCCTTTTAGAAGGGCCGTTAGGCGCGTCTTTCCGGTGGATGCAAGCTGGCTCCATCTTCGGGGCAAGAAGTGGAAAAGTCTCTCATCATTAATGTTTTACCCACCTTTCCCCAACATAATTAATTAAAGGCACATGGGATGTTGGGGGATCGGCCAAGGATTAATGTTTTCCTATTTAAGACAAGAGTGGTGGTGGATTTAGGGATGTTCGGTGCTTTCTTTTCATTGTAATTTTATTATGTCAATTTGCATTTATAATGTTCTTCCTTCTCATTTAAGTTGTTTGAATCACCTTAGTCTTCAATAAAGGTTCTTCATCATATCTTGTTCTGTTCTTCTCATTTTCACCTTGATACCGTTGCCTCAAGGTGTGAATTTATTCACACCAAACCTTGTTATTTTGTTCACACAACGGTGGAGTGATTGTTTCATTGTTTTATTTTTCTTCTCCAATTCTGCTTCTTTAAGTCGACTTTCCACTTCCATTTATTTAATAGCATAAATGGAGGGCTAAACCCTTATGGGTTGGTCCTAGGGAGTTGAATGGGGAATATTGGATGTTATTTTATGATCTAAAATTCTGTAATCATTTCATTAATTTATGATTTCCATTTGATGATTAATTTCTTCTTCATCTTCGCCAACATTAACAATGACACATTTCGAGTGCTAGTACGATCCAATTCCTTGGAGAGATCATTAAATTGATCCTCTAAGTGCATTGGTGATTAGCCTTGGAATTGTGTAGGGATTAAATTTGTGAATTATGTTGAAGAATTATATCATTTTTTGGATGCATCTTGAATTAGTGAATCAAACGTTATAAGAAAATAAATACATCCAATCTAACCCTAGTAACAACATAGGATCAACTCATCTCATTTAATTTTTTTTAGACTATGTCATTGAATGTTTTAATTTATTTTCATTATATTAAATCAGTAGTTATTAAAATCAAATCAATCAAAATAGTTGGCCACGCCATAGCTAAATCCTTCCAAGATCAGAGTGTCTTTAGGTTCCTTCTTCGGTCCCTGTGGATTCGACCCCTACCTGTACTACAACGACCGCATACATGTAGGGTAAATTTGGGCGCTACCAAATTTTGGAGCCATTTATGGGGACCCAAGTAAGTTACTTTAGACACTCATCGTCTTTTCTCACCCCACATTCTCTATTCTCACCCCCATATCTCTTATCTTTACCCCTTTCTGTTTGTATGTGTCCTGAGAATCTAGATTCCAACTTTCCATCTTCTCCAATGGAGTATCTTCCAAATTATCATGTCACAAACTCATACTAGAATGAAATGGAAAATGAATATTGTGAAGATCCTAAATTATAAAATTTCTTTGATCAACCCTTGATTAATTACCACACACCCGATGAGATGAACAATCAATGGGATGATGATTGTTTAAAGGATCAATTTCCAGCCCTCTCGAGGATGATTGATGAGATGAAACTTAATGAAGTTCACGATTTACAAACTCATATCCAGTTTAATCCTCAAAAACTTCTTGAACAATTGGGTAATAAAATGGAGATAATGAGTTCTGAGGTATCATCATTGAGATTAGTACTACAATGCAATAATACTTGTGAGGAACTCATCCATACACCAATTGTACCTTCTGAAACCTTATGTGGAGTGTCTAGTTTCCCAAAAAACACTCATGAACTTATTGAAGAACCAACCTTTGGAATTATGGTAGGGGAAGCGAATCAAGATATTGTTGAAAGGTCTTTAAATCAGGAGGAAATTGATTTTTCGAATTCAAAAGATAATAACTTGACATCATGGATTGAGCTTCCTGAACGTGGCTCCATTAGTGAATTGTTAGGGCCACAGATCACTGAAAAATTAGGAGAAATCCCAAACATTGAGCCCATACCTACTCCTAGAATTCAAATGGATACTTTTGGGGATGAATCATATTTTTACAAGGAACCAATTCATTCTAATGTCTTTGGAGAAGAAACTAATTTTCATTCAAATTGCCAATATGTTTTAGAAAATTTCAACCAACCAGAACTCAAAATCATTGTCATTCCTTCCCCACTTGAGTATCCCATAATTTTTGATAAACAAGAGCTTGGGGTTTTCATTCATTCATCTCATGAAACCCACAAAGCGGGGTTGATCTTTGATTTATTAGGAAAGACTACACATGAAAAAAGATCAACCATTTCTAATATTCCTTGGAATTTCCCTTTCATTTAAGAAAATAGGATTGTTTATTAATTAAATTCCAAAACTTCTTACCACCCACAAGGGATACGCATTCTAAATCATGTTGAAATAGAGAAAGATGGGGTCATTAAAATTTTTAAAGTTGGAATTGGCTATGTTGGGGGTTCAAGTCGAGCTAAAGACTTTAAATTAAGCACTGCACGAGAGGCAACCCACGGTTTTCATGTTTTATTTCATTTAATTAGTACCTCGGACTGTTGACCTGTTATTATTTTATGAGTAAGGATGGGTATGAAAGGGGAGCACCATATTCACCCGTGTCACGTGGTGTGATCCTTGAGTAATACCTTACCCAAAAAATTAAGAGAAGACAATGTATCATCAGTTTGTTTTATTTATGTTTTTGTAGGTTAAATTTTTTTTAGACTTTTGACCTGTTCTTCTTTTATGAGTATGGATGGGTATGAAAGGGGAGCACCGTATTCATCTGTGTCACGCGGTGTGATCCCTGAGTAATACCTTACCTAGAAAATATAAAGAAGACAATGTATCATCAGTTTGATTTTTAAAATTAAAAAAAAAGAAACCCATAAAAATGTTGATACTTGGTTTTAAATAAATTGTTATTTTGTTTGTTTTGTCTGGTTTGTTCTTCTTTTTATGGTTCATGAACTATTTTTGGGTGATACATATTCGATCAAGGAGGTTCATACATCTCCAAAGAGATCAAAAGAGTAATATGGAGCATCATGAACTTCAACATCAAAAATCAGGTGAATTTGTTCCATGTTTATCATTTTCAATTTCCTCTTTGAACTCCTCACCTCTACCCATTCTAATATTTCTTATCTTTAAACACTGGGGACAGTGTTATTTTAAGATGGGGGGGGGAGATGAAAATCGGTGGAAGAAAAAATTTCATTAACCTTGAACATGATAACACACATTCCAAACATTGAAATTGGATATGAAATAATTTTGCATGCATTGATTCTGATTTTAATGCAAGTTTATGTTCATGTGCATTGATATTGGAAAGTGCGGTTGTCCGATGTGATTTTTCACTGTAATATTTTCATCTATTAAAAAAACACAATGCACGTCCTCTAGATAGTGGGGTTTTAGTTTGAGTTCTTTGGGACCCATAATAAATAGCATAGGATTGGCGATCATATTAATTTTAACACGAGTATTCAAAAAAATCAATTGCGCATAGAGAAATGAATTGACCTAATGTGTGGCTTTCGACACTTGGGGATCGCGACTCCATAGTTGTCTGGCCCAGAGTTGGGCATTTTATCTCTATTTGTGGCAATTTGAATTTTTTTTGATTGAGTTAACTCGAGATGATGCCTGAGTATTTGAGCTTCACTTGGTGCCCTAAGGTCTTTGAGCCTGGGAGTCATCAGCAAAGTCTTGCTACATGGGTTGAATCGATTGAATTCAATTTCAATTACCATGGAAAAATTTCAAAAAAAAACCAAAAAAAAAAGAAAATAAAAAAATGAGTACTCATCTTATTATTAAAATTTGATTGCTCCTAGAACTTCCATCATTTCTCCCTCGAATGGAAATGAACCCCCATGTCTATTGTGACGCACAACACTTCATCATTCTTAATTGAATTTGGATGAATTGTGGCAATGAATTTGAACAAAGGAACGGGCTTGGGCTTGAGATATGCCTGTGGAAATAGCTTATTTTAAATTATTTTGATGGGTTTCATAATTGTTTGGTATGTGATCTTTGGGTAAGAAATGTGTATTAAAATGTTTTTTGAAAAGGTCATTCGAATTTCATTTTTGTGAGATATATTTTTCTCGGGACTAGCAAAACTCAAGTTGGGGGTGTGATTAGCCACTATAAGAGTCTAATATTCATTGCTAATATATGTAGTTTTCATGTGCCTTTCTATTCATAAATACCATTTTAGTGCATTTTACATTTTGAACACCCATTCTCATCATTTGTGCACTTCATGCCTAATGTGCACCAATTTAGGCCCAATGTTTCATCTGATTTTAAAAAATGTAACTATCCGTATTTTAATTTAATATTTTTGTAAATGGATATGCACTTAATTATGAACATTTTTTATTCATGGATCAATGGATTATTCATAAATGATGATGGAGATATTTTGCGATTAAAGGAAACAATTCTGGAGAAGGCAGATTGGATGTCATCCCACCGATTGGACTGTGGGGCCCACAATACAAGCCCAATGAAGCACAAAATTTATATTAGACTATCAGATATATAGGGGAACAAATAATTCTTCTGTAGATGGTGCTAATTCGTCCTCAATTGTGGTGATTAAGGCGGACCAATTTGGAGATTTAATTTTGGGCCAGAGTCTGCAGCCCAGAAAAACTGCCCAATATTTCAATCATATCTCTGGAAAAACAAATTATGTTGGGCCGAAAATTTACATGCTATTTGGGGACATCCGGGGATTCATTTAAGTCCTCTAGGGCCCACTCAAATTCGGCCTTCTAGAAGGATCTTTAGGCACGTCGTTCTGGTGGATGCAAGCTGGCTGCAACTTCGGGGCAAGAAGTGGAAAAGTCTCTAATCATTAATGATCCACCCACCTTTCCCCAATATAATTAATTAAAGGCACATGAGATGTTGGGGGCTCGGCCAAGGATTCATTTTTTCCTATTTAAGGCAAGAGTGGTGGTGGATTTAGGGATTTTGGGTGCTTTCTTTTCATTGTAATGTTATTATGTCAATTTGTATTTGTAATGTTCTTCCTTCTCATGTAAGTTGTTCGAATCACCTTAGTCTTCAATAAAGGCTCTTCTTCTTCTCTTGTTCTGTTCTTCTCATTTTCACCTTGATACTGTTGCCTCAAGGTGTGAATTTATTCACACCAAACCTTGTGATTTTGTTCACACAACGGTGGAGTGATCGTTTCATTGTTTTATTTTTCTTCTCCAATTTTGCTTCTTTAAGTCGACTTTCCGCTTCCATTTTTATAATAGCATAAATGGAGGGCTAAACCCTTATGGTTTGGTCCTAGGGAGTTGCATGGGGAAGATTGGATGTTATTTTGTGATCTAAAATTCTGTAATCATTTCATTAATTTAAGATTTCCATATGATGAATAATTTCTTCATCATCTTCGCCAACTTTAACAATGACACATTTCGAGTCCTAGTACGATCTAATTCCTTAGATTGATCATTAAATTGATCCTCTAAGTGCATTGGTGATTAGACTTGGAATTGTGTACGGATTTAATTGGCGAATAATGTTGAAGAATTATATCATTTTGTGGATGCGTCTTGAATTAGTGAAACGAACGCTATAAGAAAATAAATACATCTAATCTAACCCTAGTAACAACTTAGGATCAACTCATCTCATTTAATTTTTTTAGACTAAGTAATTGTATGTTTTAATTTATTTTCATTATATTAAATCAGTAGTTATTAAAATCAAATCAATCAAAATAGTTGGCCACTCCAAAGCCAAATCCTTCCAAGATCAGAGTGTCTTTAGGTTCCTTCTTCGGTCCCTGTGGATTCAATACCTACATGTACTACAACGACCGCATACCTGTAGGGTAAATTGGGATGCTACCATTTTCTTTACTTCCCGGCTTTGGAAGGGGTTGCAGGAGGAGTTCGGGGCACATCTACGTCTGAGCACCACCGTTCACCCTCAGACGGATGGTCAGATGGAGAGGACCATTCAGAATCTCAAAGACATGCTCTGCTCATGTGTCCTCGATTTGGTCGCAGCTGGGAGGACGTCCTACCCTTGATGGAATTTGCGTACAAAAACAGTTACCACTCCACCATCGGGATGGCACCATACGAGGCGTTGTACGGCAGACCTTTCAGATCTCCTTTGTGCTGGACAGACCCTAGTGAGTCGGCACTTGTGGGACCAGAGATGGTCCGGGCCACAACAGAGAAGGTACAGGTCATCCATGAGCGGATGAGGACAACTTAGAGCCGGCATATGTCTTATTCTGATAGGAGGCGGAGGCCACTAGAGTTCGAGGATGGTGACCACGTCTTCTTGCTTGTCTCACATCGACGTGGATTATAGAGATTTGGTCGAGGCGCCAAGTTGTCTCCACGCTTCATCGGACCATTCCACGTCCTCATCAGGGTTGGAAAGGTGGGTTATCACTTGCCTCTACCACCTTAGATGCACTAGGTGCACGTTGTCTTCCACGTATCTCAGCTGAGGAGATACGTGCATGATCCATCGCATATCATTGACCATGGGGAGCTGGACGTTGATGATGGGGAGACTTTTGGGAGGTCCTGGTGGAGATCGAGGATCGACAGGAGCGGGTCCTACGTGGACGATCGATTCCTCTTGAGTGCATTAGATGGAAGCACGTGAATCTCCAGGAGAGCACTTGGGAGCGGGAGGCTCAGATGTGTGCTTAGTACCCACATTTGTTCCCCTAGTTTATGATGTATCTTTACGGGGACGTAAATCCCTTAGGTGGGAGTGATGTAAAGACCCGTAAAATTCAAGGAAATTTTTTTTCTTAATTTTGATTGAAATTTTACAAGAATGCAGTTTCTGATGGCACGTGATTCCAAGGCCCGGTGTGCCCGGAATCATTTTCCAATGTTTGGCTCGGGTACATTCAGTGAACGAATGAGCGGGTTTTTATAACTTTTGAACCGGTGCTCGGAATCGAATTATGAAGGCACCGATGGAATCGCAGTGCCGGTAATTTCTTAGAAATGCCTTTTCTGGAGTTCCGTTTGCTCGGGTGTGGTTTTTAATTTTTGTGGTTAAGTTAAGAAATAAAATAATGTGGAGAGACAACTTTATTTTTTATTTCACTTAAAGCCACTTGAACTAAGTTGAAGAAGATAGGGTGCAATCCAAAATATCCTACCCTCTTGGTAGGATATTTGTGAGGTGGGGCCCGCACAAGCCCCACTGTTTCTTTTCCTCTAAGAAATGCACCCGCGAAAACTCCTCTTTATGAAAGTCAACTGACGCATTTTCTAGATTCCTAACTCCCATATTAATTTTGTCGGTTATTTCATTGCAAATTATTTCTATGAATTAATTTGTTCGTTACTTATCTTTGAAATCAATTGTTGGCATGAGATTAAAAATAAGACCAGCACTTGTCTTTTAAGGGGTGTCTTTTTAGAGGATTTGGAGAAATCTCTGTAGCTAGAAGATCTTCATCTTTCTTTGAAAAGAACCCGAAGAACGCGAAGAACACCGGCCTTCGACCAAAGGTGACGAAGAATGCCGACGATTCTCCTTCTGTGACGCTTCTTCTGCGACGATTCTTTCCCCACGACAAATCATCGATCAACTACATGAGGTAAGAGATTTCATATATTTTAAATTCTTTTGTGGATTTTATCCTTAACATGGATTTAATTCATGAAATTAAATATGTGTGTTTTTCTTAAACCCTTGGAGATCATCGACGTGACGTCGTGTACCGCGACGACACGAAGCCCCTTCCGCGACGCGACGATCGTCTTCTTCCACGACAGTCAATCCCGCGAAGAACACACATTCGATGACTATGATGAGGTAGGGGTTGTTTCTTTTTAAATATTAGCGATTTATACCCCCAGTTGTTAAATATGATTGTTGTGAGACTTTAAAAACCGCTAACGTGGTGGGTGAGGACCAACGAACAAGTTCGAACCCACCTCCCTTCTTGTTGTTATGCAAGGATTGGCGGTCGATGACAAACGGGGCCGCAAGTTAATTTTTGAAGGATTTGCAGTGAAGAACGAGTCCCGGGACGCGCACTAGGGAAGACCGTGCGCAAATCGGACCACCGGAGTGCGTCCGGTGGTACGCAGAACCCCCCGCCGGCGCGGCGGCCGGCCGTGGCCGGCCGCCAGGATGCGGCTGCGCTGGCCGGTCCCACGGCCGCTCGGGACCGCGGAGGGGGACGCGGCTTAAGCCGCGTCCGGGTGTCACGGAGCAGCCCCCGCGCGGCGGGCTGCGGCTGCCTTGCGTGGCGCCTGGCCAGCGCCAGCGCGCCGGCCGAGCCCCCCGTCCGGACCACCGGGCCGGGCCGCGCCGGCCGGGTCGGACCCGGACCTGGTTTGGGTCGACCCGGTTCGGGCCGACGCAGGGGGTGTTGGGCCCAGTCGGTCCGGGCCCAGACCCCCCGTTTTCAGACCCTTTTGGTCGTTTGCCCGTAACTTGAGCAAATGGCCTCCGAACGACACGCTGTTAGCGGCGATGCAATCCTTGGATTGAGAAGGTTGTTTTGGTATATTAAACTCAAGGGTTTGGAATACTTTGGGTAAGGCTGAGTTGGTTCGTACACGAAACCAACCGGGCCCTCGGAGTAGAAACACTCATAACTTGAGCTTCGGACGTTCGATTGATGTGTCGTCGGCTTTGTTGAATCTCTCTAAGTGAGATGGATCTTTTGGCTTACTCCGCCTGAGGTTTGGATGCATGTGGAGTACGTTCAGGTTTTTTTTGCCTTAAAAACCAACCGGGCCCCTGGAATGAAAAAGCTAATAACTCTCAGACCGGGCGTCCGATTGACACGCCGTCTGCAACGTTGAGTTCCTGTTGACGATGCGGAACTTTTGGATACATCAACTCTGGACTATGTGTCAGTTGATGTATCAGCCTCTCGGCTCATGGAACGGACCCTCCCGAACGAGCTTGTTGTGGGCGGGAACCCTAGAGATGGCTGCAACGACGACGACGACTGTGCAGAGATCCTCAGTGGATTCTACGACGACTACAGCACTCAGCGATCCTTTGTGGGTCAGTGCTACCGATCCTGTGTGGGTCCGATCCTGTGTGGGTCAGCGCTCAACGGTCCTGTGTGGGCCATCACCTACAGATCCTGTGTGGGTCCGATATTGTGTGGGTCTTTGCGGGGTTAGTTACCTATCGATCCTTTGTGGGCCAGATCCTTTGTGGGTCATTGTGGGGGTTAGTTACCTATAGATCCTTTGTGGGTCAGATCTTTTTTGCGTCATTGCGGGGGTTAGTTACCTAGCAATCCTTTGTGGGTCAGATCCTTTGTGGGTCATTGCGGGGGTTAGAACCTATCGATCCTTTGTGGGTCCGACGGCTTAGATGAATCAGTGGAAATATCTGGTCATCTTTATCATCATACAAAGAAGTATACCTATGTGAGCTGAAACCTGTTTTGATTTCCTTTGTGGATTGTGTTTTGCTATCCTGTGTGGATTATGTTTTGTTTTCCTGTGTGGACTGGGTTGTACTTGGGCTCGAATGTTGGAGCCGAACGAGAATTGATGACTTAGGTATATGTATGGGCATATACCTAAGTAGTGTCAGATGTTACTTTGTGACTATATCTTTCCTTTTTGGATAATCCATTGTGGATTCTGGGAGACCTTCGGGGGTCTCAGGGTCCCTGCTGAGTAGCTTATACTCACCCCTGCACGGGCTATGCCCGCACTACGTTGTGTTGGTTGGAGACGATGGACAGCGCTGATCATGGTTGAGGCTTGCGGAGCAGGACTGTACCTGGAGGTGGACCACTGGGTGGGACATACTCAGAGCGGTCGGCTGGACCCGAGGAGTAGTGTAGGATATCTGTACCCACCCATCAGTTGGGATTTCTTGTGGATAGCTCGGCGTTGCGGATTTACTTTTCAGTTGGTGTTTTTCCCTTCCATTTGTACTTTACTTTTAGTTTGGGTTTGTATACTAGCCCACTTACTTTTCCGCACTTACTGTTGTACTTAGTTTTTTCTTAATATTTTCTTCTACCACTTGCTTGCTCTGTGGTGTTTGTTTACTTTACAAAGGCAATGCCTTCCCTTTTACCGGGATTTAAGCCTTGGTGCTAGTCGCCAGCCCCCATCCTATGGAAGGTGGGCTTGGGGTAGTCACGGCACGGGCCCCGAGGACGGGTCGTGACAGCAATGATGAATGGGGATTAAGCAAGGATGATGCCCAGGTGCCGCTATGGAGCGGCAATGGTGAATGGGACTTATGCAAGGATGCTGCCCAGGTACCGCTAAGGAGTGGCACTGGTGAATGGGGCTTATGCTTGAAGCTACCCAGGTGCCGCTACAGAGCGGAAATGATGAATGGGGCTTAAGCAAGGATGCTGATCAGGTGATGCTATGGAGCGGCAATGGTGAATGAGACTTATGCAAGGATGCTACCCGGGTACCGCTAAAGAGCGGCACTGGTGAATGGGGCTTATGTATGAAGATGCCCAGGTGCCGCTATGGAGCGGCAATGATGAATGGGGCTTTTGCAAGGATGCTGCCCAGGTGCCGCTATGGAGCAGCAATGGTGAATGGGGCTTACGCTTGAAGCTGCCCAGGTGCCGCTGAGGAGCGGCAATGGTGGATGGGGCTTACGCTAGGAAGCTTCCCGGGTGCCGCTAAGGAGCGGCACTGGTGAATGGGGCTTATGTAAGGATGTTGCCTGGGTGCCGCTAAGGAGCGGCACTGGTGAATGGGGCTTACGCTTGAAGTTTCCCGGGTGCCTCTATGGAGCAAAAATGATGAATGGGGCTTAAACAAGGATGCATCCCAGGTGCCGCTATGGAACGGCAATGCTGAATGGGACTTATGCAAGGATGCTTCCTGGGTACAGCTAAGGAGCGGCACTAGTGAATGGGGTTTACACTTGAAGCTGCCCAGGTGCCGCTATGGAGCGGCAATGATGAATGGGGCTTAAGCAAGGATGCTGCCCAGGTGCTGCTATGGAGCGACAATGGTGAATGGGACTTATGCAAGGATGCTGCCCGGGTACCGCTAAGGAGCGACACTAGTGAATTGGGCTTACGCTTGAAGCTGCCCAGGTGCTGCTATGGAGTGGCAATGATGAATGAGGCTTAAGAAAAGATGCTGCCCAGGTGCCTCTATGGAGGGGAAATGAAGAATGGGGCTTACGCTTGAAGCTGCCCAGGTGCCGCTATGGAGCGGCAATGATGAATGGGGCTTAAGCAAGGATGTTGCCCAGGTTCCGCTATAGAGCGGAAATGGTGAATGGGGCTTATGAAAAGATGTTGTCCGGGTACCGCTAAGGAGCAGCACTGGTGAATGGGGCTTATGCTTGAAGCTGCCCAGGTGACGCTTTGGAGCGGAAATGATGAATGGGGCTTAAGCAAGGATGCTTCCCAGGTGCCTCTATGGAGCGGCAATGGTGAATGGGGCTTAAGAAAGGATGTTGCCCAGGTGCCCCTATGGAGCGGAAATGGTGGATGGGGCTTATGCTAGGAATCGTCACAGGTGCCGCTATGGAGCGGCAATGGTGAATGGGGCTTAAGCAAGGATGCTGCCCAGGTGCCGCTATGGAGTGACAACGGTGAATGGGGATTATGCAAGGATGATTCCCGTAATATCCTCCTCATTTCAGTCCATGAGGGCATCCCAACTCACTGGTGAGTTGAGGCCTTCACTTATGCACTGGTGAACAAGAGGTAGAATTCCAAGGGGCGTTGAAATTATGCTGCTGTAATCATGGCATTAGGCATATTATACATGGAGCATAAGGCATCTCTTATTTGGAGAAAGAGGCATCCTATGTTTGGAACATAGGGATTACTATAGTTTAGAGTCATGTAGAAAGGACTGTTGGCATTTCATACTAGGAGCATAAGGCATCTCTCGTATTGGAAAAGAGGCATCCTATGTTTGGAACATAGGGATTACTACAGTTTATAGTCATGTAGATGGGACTGTCGGCATCTCATGCTAGGAGCATCAGGCATCTCTCGTATAGGGAAAGATGCATCCTATCATCTGTTAGATAGGGGGTACTACAGTTTAGAGTCATGTAGGTAAGACTGTTGGCATCTCATTCTTGGAGCATAAGGCATCTCTCATATAGAGTAAGAGGCATCCTGTCATTTGTTAGATAGGGAGTACTACAGTTTATAGTCATGTAGATAGGACTGTTGGAATCTTATTCTAGGAGCATAAGGCATCTCTTGTTTGGAGTAAGAGGCATCCTATCATTTATGAGATAGGGAATACTATAGTTTATAGTCATGTAGATAGGACTATAGGCATCTTATGCTAAGAGAATAAGGTATCTCTTGTTTGAAGCAAGAGGCATCCTATCATCTGTTAGATAGGGAGTACTACATTTTATAGTCATGTAGATAAGACTGTTGGCATCTCATGGTAGGAGCATAAGGCATCTCTCGTATAGGGCAAGAGGCATACCATGTTTGGAACATATGGATTACTACAGTTTAGAGTCATGTAGAATGGACTGTTAGGCAGAAGCTGCCTATAAATATTTGGTGTCAGGACATACGCAAGGGCGGCGCTTTCTGGTTCAACCTGGCATAGGAGCCAAGTGATTGGGTTTGGAGGAGTTTCCTGAAGAATGGTTCAACTCAAGGTACTTGGGGAATTGATGATGAGAACCTCAACTCATGACATAGGAACAAACCAAGAGGAATACATCAACGGATTGTGTTTCATGCTGTGTGGAGGAGAGTCTCAAATCATGGTATTCCATAGGTTGAAGGTGGGAGCGCGTAAATGCACAATGGAAAATCCTGATGTTTCGGCCCGAAAAGTTCGCAGTGCAACTCACTATTTGTCATGGGGGTCTGTGACTGTAGCGAAGGGACCACCCCGGAGTGCAGCCCGGCACTGACCCCGAGCGGGGGTGCGGGGGCGCAACCCTCTTGGTATGGACCGGTGGGCGCGAAGCTAGGATCCTCACAAAGGATACGTCTTCGCGATGTAGCTTTGCGGAGCATGGCCTCGCGGAGCAATGGTCTCTCGCGGAGCAAAGGGCTCTCGCGGAGAAAAGGGCTCTCGCGGAGAAAAGGAGTCTCGCGGAGCAAAGGAATCTCGCAGATCAAAGGCCTCTCACAGAGCAAAGGACTCTCGCGGAGCAAAGGGATCTTGTGAAGCTTGGTCTCACATAGCAGCATCACGGAGCATAGGCTCGCGGAGCATGGACTCATGGAGGATGGTCTCGCCCAGTAGCATCACGGAGCATTGGCTCGCGGAGCATGGACTCACGGATCCTCGGCTCATGAAGCAACAACGCAATGGAATCTGATCGCGGAGCATGGCCTCGCGGAGCCGCAATGCGGAGCTCCACTCGGCCGCCCAAGGGGGCGAAGTGGCTTTTTCCATCCGTCCGGAGAAGGGGGGTGAGTTGAGTATTTATAGACAAGGGCGCCGCGAAGCAGCTCTCACGCGGCGCGAGGACAAAGCTCACTCCGCGGCGGATCTTCGCGGCGCGTCACGAACGTCAAAGAACTTTGCAGAGTCGTCCCGCCTCCTTTTCTTCGCGGCGGGTTCGCGAATGTCAAATTCATTCACGGAGCATCCCGCCTCTTGTGCTTCACTGCGGGTTCACGAACGTCAAATTCGTTCATGGAGCGTCCCGCCTCCTGTGCTTCGTGGTGCATCTTCGCGGCGCATCGCGAATGTCAAATAGGTTCGCAGAGCTTCCCCCCTCATTGCTTCACGGCGGCGCTCCGCAATCGCGAAGGCGGCTTTGCGAATGGGATTTTCGAACCAGTTTTCCAGCAAAACTACAAATGTCCACAACTCCTAATCTGTTACTCTGTTCGGGCCCTACGACCTACCAAATCGAAGCATGAAAAATGGACAACGATGTTGGATCATGTACGAAAGCATTTTGAAAATTTTGGGGATGCGTTTTCCGGGGTCAACAATTGCCACCTCTATGAACGGGGTCCAACAAAGATGAGAAGGGTGAGGTGGACCGCATTCTGATGAAACGACTGTGGAAAACGCGTTCATTGGGGTCCATTTTATCTCGATCGTATTGTGGAGATAGTCAACTAAATCTCTTAGCCTGCTTGAGCCATGCTCGATGTGGGAAACAAGAGATAATAGGAGCTCCTGTACAAGAGTGTAAAACAATGGAAGGTGTGAGGAGATCGACATGGGACATCAATCACCATTTGGGGGAATCCTAAGAGAGAGAGGGTAATGGATGGAGAGCATGGCTCTCGGAACAGTTGGACTGCTTTTCCCACCCTGCTCTAGTGCACTAGCGGGGTAACGCCAGGGGCATTAGAATCAATCCAAAAAGAGGGACATGGGAGGTGTGAATCACGATACCCAAAATCCGGAACACTATGGAGACGACGTGACAATAAAGGAAAACCGTTAACAGTGACAGAGAAACGGTATCCTTACTGCTTTAGCCTGAAATGGGGACAACAAATGAGGGTTGACCGCTGACCATGTTCGAAACACAGGACCATGTCACAAATTTTGTCGATCAATCCTTCGGAACGTTGGCACAGGACAGTAGGCGGACAATAGGTCGAGCATCCATACAGTTAGGGGGTCCTTCCAAACATGACCAGTCCTCCAGAACATTGGCCCAAGACGGTAGGTGAGCCGATACGGCATGAGGCCAGGCCGTTAGGGGGTCCCTTTAGACATGAAAGGGGACGAGGGTCCGAATAAGGGGTACTCAAAGCGTGGAATATGGAGTGATGGTTTGTCCGAATAGAATCCAACACTCATGTAATTACATCACCATGGCGGGAACACGCCAGATCGTTGCGTCGGTTTGGTTATGGATCCTTATTTCTTTGGGACAGGGTCTCTCTAGCGAGGGGCCCGACCAGGGGGGCCGAAAAGTTGAAGGATAGGATCAATGATTCCTATGGGTTGGGCCCTAGGCGAAATACCGGGGTGTCTATACGTATCCCATGAGGATTGGAATCAAGCCGCACGTAGTTCTGGAAACATAGTGTAGTCATAGACCAACACTGATAGGTGAAATCCTTTCTGGTAGAGGCTCTAGTGCATCCCATGATTAACAGAGGGAATCCTAAACTTTTTCAGGGTAGAACCACAATTTACTGTCATGCATTGAGGACATATAAACTCCTGTAGTTTAACGTCATATGATAGGACATGGATTGAAAGAGAGGATCCCAGGGATCTTATGGTGTGGTAGATATGAAACTGATGTGAATGAGGACATTGAGTCCAAATCACACCACGTACCCCCGGAGGAAACTCTTCAGGTCGCGGGACCAAGATTGAGGATTAGGCTGGGCTCGAAGCAGAGTGGTCGGGCGTTCCTACGTACCCCATGAGGATGGGAATCAATCCATACATAGTTCTGAAAGCGCAGTTTAACTTCATGTGGGATGATAAGAAGCCTGGCCGTGTTGGTACACATCCCGCAAAAACTGCTAAGCCCACGTGAGTTGAGCTCGGTGTGGGAAACAAGAAGTAGTGGTGGGAATTTCCCAATACAGAATGGGGAAGGTTAGGGAAAAGGGATGCTCGGTGAATACTGGCCCAATGACACTAACAAAATCATGTGGCGCACCTAGATGCATGAAGAGAAAGAGCCGAGTATGATGGAATTCCAATTGAACATGAGGAAGTGGGAATGTGTGAATCATGGTGCTCGAGATTCAGATCACGATGATGGTGGCATGATGATGGAGGATAAATGCTGAATGTGGTGGAAACCCAACATCCATATCATGTAAGCCTAGAATGAGGACAAACAAATGAGGTTTGACCATTGACCATGTTCGAAACACGGAACCATGTCACAAATGTTGTCAGAGATCTGAAGGGACGTTGGCCCGAAACGATTGGAGGGACCTTAGGTCCAGTATCTATGGAGTTCCCTGAATCCTAGTATCCATGTCGTCTGAGGGTCCTTTTGGATGTGGAAGGTGATGAGGATCCAAATAGCGAGCTCATGAAGCTTGGTTATGGGACACGGGGAATGTCCCAATGAAAATCCCACACTTCGGTCTCTTTATCAAAACAAATCTGAATGTGAGAATGAGATGTATTAGATAGGGGGAGCAGAGTCCTTTCCTATAATGATATTTTAGTTTAGGGTCGTAGAATTCAAACCATGGATAGGAGGAAACATATGAGGCACATGGTGGAGTAACTCAAACACCTGGCGTGAATGGGAATAGGGGGTGTGTATGGTGTGGTGAACAACCCGACGTGAAGGAGGACATAATCCCATATCACACCGCATGACCCCATTGGGATAGGTTTTCGGTCAAGGGACCAAAAGCGAAAGTTAGGTTGGGCCCGCGGGGAAGTTCCCGGGTGCTCCAACGTATCTCATAAGGATGAGAATCAAGCCTCACGTAGTTCTTGAAAGCATCTTAGTTTAAGGACTTAGATCTTGGACCATGAATGGGTAAGGGGAGAAAGGGAAACATGGCAAGGCGGTTACAAAACCCGACGTGAATGAAGACCTAAGACCTACTTACCATGTGTTCTCTGGGGAAATGCTCGAATCGAGGGACTGAACACGAAGGTTAGGCTGGGCCCGTGGGGAAGTGCCCGGGCAGTCCTACGTATCTCATAAGTATGAGAATCAAGCCTCACATAGTTCTTGAAGGAGGCATGGTAATGAACCAGTGCTAGGAGAAAGGGGAGTACGGGTGTGGCCCTTTCACTAACACTAAATGAAGCGGAATTTGTTAAAACTTGTTTGTCCTTTAAGGTGAGTGGATTTTTTTTGTGAAGTGACAGGCCTAGGGTAGAAATCCCTGGTGTCGCCACAATAATCAAGCCATGATAGGCATTGACAAATGGCATGGCACATGACCAATACCCACCGTGATGTCCTCTAAAACGAGGTCATCACAATGCAGATTCATTTTTCGTCATGCGTCCAGGATGATAATGTCACAGTTTAGGGTCGTGTGATAAGACCAAGCATGCATTTTAACGTCATGCAGCGCAGACGTAGCAGAGACGATGTTAGGCGAGGAATGTTTATTGTGTCATGTGACATAACCAACGTGGATGGGGACATGATCCCTCATCACACCGTACATAGTCCCGAGAGAGGAACCTCAGGCCGAGGGGCCCACATAGAGGTGAGAGGTAAAAAGAGGGGGGGAGACTACCTCCCTAAAAGGGCTGGACCCGAAGACAAGGCGTCCGGGCGATCCTACGTATCCCATGAGGATGGGAATCAAGCTGAACGTAGTTCTAGATGGATCTTAGTTTATGGTCTTAGAGCTCTGACCATGAATGGTGACAACTTCCCGAGTAAGCGCTGATGTCAACCCGATTCTTAAGCCCACGTGAGTTAAACTCGGTGTGGGAAACAAGGGGGGGTATCCTAATCGCAATACATGGGTCGCCCATCAAAGGGGAGTCGGCAGAGAGCCCCGAAGGACACCTTTGACATGACTTGTTCCCCCAACACGCAGACGTACATGGAGGAATAGTACCAAGAGTTCCGAGACTCTACTTGGACAAGATGAGAATGGAGAAGGATGTGAATCGTGTAACTAACATTTTGGGCTTAATGGGGTTGGCATGGAAATAGAGGATAACTGTTAACCATGCTGGAAAAAATGGTCTCCATATAGCGTTGGCCTTAGGTGGTAACAACAAACGAGCATCGATCACTGACCATATTCGCAACGCGGGATTTTATCGATTTTTTGTTCACAACCCTCGGGGGGGAATTGGCTCGTAACAGTAGGAGAGCCCTTGGGCGTAGTATCCAGGTCGTTCTTGGGGGTCCCTCCGAGTGTGAAAGATGTTGGAAGCCATGATGTAGGGATATAGAAAGCCTGGAAAGCAGGTGCGGGTGTGTCCGAGTAAAGTCTGGAATTCCAGGTAATAATCTAGACTACCCGTAGGCACATTGGCGAACTGCTAAAAAGGGGAAACAAAATAGCTCGGGAGGGAGTGGTACATGGCGTGGTCATTACAAGACCGACATGAATGAGGACATAATCCAATATTGTTCCACATACAACCCTCGTGGAGGAAGGGTAGGCCAAGGAGCCATGATGGGATGGAGATTCTCGAGAGATGGGGCTGGACCCGAATCCTAGACATTCAGGTGATCCTACGTATCCCATGAGGATGGGAATCAAGCCACACATAGTTCTCTAGATTCATTTTAATGTCATACGAGATGAGGAGGGGAATAATAATCCCCCAAATAAAGGAGGTGTATGGTATGGAGAATAAACCGACGTGAATGAGGACATAATCCCACACTACACCATACACTCGTATAAGAGAGGACCTGGGCTAGGGGGGCCGAAAAGGCCAAGAGGACTCATGGTTAGGCATCTGTCAGGAGGGTCTGACCTGCATACAGTTTAACGTCTTGCAGTAAGGATGCGGGTCAGGGGCCCAAGGAGGCCAAGGGGCATGAGGCTAGGCATCAGTCAAGAAGGCCTGTCCCACTTGCAGTTTAACGTCTTGCAGTAAGGACGATGTCCAGGGGCCCAAAGAGGCCAAGGGGCCTGAGGCTGGGCCTCAGTGAGGGAGGTATGAGGCCGGGCCTTGGTCAGGATGGCCTGACTAACTTACAATTTAACATCTTGCAGCAAGTACGGGGAAAGAGATAACTGTATCTCGTCCGAGTATGTGTATGGCATGGAAAGTAACCTGACGTGAATGAGGACGTAATCCCACACCACACCGTACATTCCTTATTAGATAATTGGGGCCACGGGCCCAACCGCTAGCATCACCCAGAGGAAAGTTTGTCGCTTTAGGATGGGGAAGAATGAGTTACTGCACTCGATGTTTGGGCCAACTCGGGGTGGACCCGAGGTTCCAGGACACTTTTGACCATGTTCAAAACACAATGTTCCTATGGTGAAATGATATGGGAGCAACAAATGAGTGTTGACCATTGACAAAATTCACAACTCGTGACTTGTATCATTTTGTTGCTTGGAAACCCTCAGGGCGTTGGCCCGTATCGGTAGGAGAGCCCTTGGGCGTAGTATCTAGGTCATTCATAGGGGTCCCTCTGGGTGTGAAAAATGATGGAATCCCAGTCAAAGAGTGGGTGAATCATAGCTATATCCAACCACGAAAGAGGAAAACATCTCCAGGGGTGATGTGCAGTTGGTTCGAGGCTTGCTCGATGTGAGTTGGGGAAAAAGTGGGCAACCTGCCATATGTCTTGACCCGAGGGGAAGAGTTTTGCTTTTGGGCTGGGCTGACAGATGAAATGTCTGGGAATTCCTATGTATCCCATTAGGATTGGAATCAAGACATACACAATTCTTGAAGGCCATGTAGTTTAACGTCATGCGGTGAGTACGAGGGAGGATAGAAGAACGAGAGTGGGAACATAGGGAAACCCTTACAATCCATGTATGATCGGGGCTGTATGAGTGGGGCTAAGAAAGCCTACTCCTCGCTACGCAAGGACCCTCCAAGGAAACTATTCCCAGGGTGGATAGTGGGAGAGAAGAGCTTGGGGCTGGGCTCAAGATGAGGCGTCTGAGCGTTCCCACGTATCCCATTAAGATGGGAATCAAGCCACACGTAGTTCTTGAAGCGCAGTTTGGCATTGTTCTGGACAAGAAAAGTGTCTCAACTAGGGACCTGAATGGTACGAAGGTTAACCCGATGTGAATGAGGATGTAATCCCACACCACACCGCACCATCCCATAAGATAATTCGATTCGACGAAGTCCAAGGGGCTCGAGGCTGTGAATTGGACAGGGATGCCTGACTGGCTTGCAGTTTAATGTCTTGCAGTAAGGACAGGGGCCGGGGGCCCGAGGAGGCCAAGGGGCCTGAGTCTGGGAATCGGTGAGGGAGGCCTGACCTACTTGCAGTTTAACGTCTTGCAGTAAGGATGATGGGAGATCATAGTTTTAGGTCATAGAGCTCAGACCATTTTTTAGTTTATCGTCCTGCAGGACGGCGATGCAGTTTAAGGTCGTGCAGGTTTATACTATTTAGGTTCATGTTGGACCATACAGTTTAAGGTCATGTTGGACCGTACAGTTTAAGGTCGTGTGGGACCAAGGTACAGTTTAAAGTCATGCAGGACGATAATGTGCAGTTTAACGACATGACGGACAAAGATGAACAGTTTTACGTCATGCAGGGCAATGATGCAGTTTAATGTCATGCAGGATGATAATGATCAGTTTAACGTCATAACAGATGAAGATGAACAGTTTAACATCATGCAGGATGATGATGCAGTTTAATGTCATGTAGGATGAATGCAGTTTAATGTCATGCAGGATGATAATGAGCAGTTTTACGTCATGACGGATGAAGATGAATAGATTAACGTCGTGCAGGACGATGATGCATTTTAATGTCATGCATGACGATAATGATCAGTTTAACGTCATGACGGATGAGGATTAATAGTTTAATGTCATGCAGGATGATGATGCAGTTTAATGTCATGCAGGACGAATGTGCAGTTTAATGTCATGCAGGATGATAATGACCAGTTTAACGTCATGAAGGACAATGATGAACAATTTAATGTCATGAAGAACGATGATGCAGTTTAATGTCATGTAGGATGATAATGATCGGTTTAACATCATGACGGATGAAGATGAACAGTTTAACATCATGCAGGACGATGATTCTATTTAATGTCATGCAGGACGAATGTGCAGTTTAATGTCACGCAGGATGATAATGATCAGTTTTACGTCATGACGGACGAAGATGAACAGTTTAACATCATGCAGGATGATGATGCAGTTTAATGTCATGTAGGACGATAATGATCTGTTTAATGTCATGACAGACGAAGATGAACAGTTTCACATCATGTAAGACGATGATGCAGTTTAATGTCATGCAGGACGAATGTGAATTTTAATGTCATGCATGACGATAATGATCAGTTTAACATCATCACGAATGAAGATGAATAGTTTTACATCATGTAGGATGATTGTGCAGTTTAATGTCATGCAGGACGATAATGATCAGTTTAACATGATGACGGACGAAGATGAACAGTTTAACATCATGTCGGATGATTGTGCTGATTAATGTCATGCCGGATGATAATGATCAGTTTAACATCATGACAGAGGAATAATGTTATGCAGTTTAATGTCGTGCAACTAGGAAATGGCTGTTACACAGTTTAACGTCATGCAACTGGGACGTTAAACCACACGAATTGTGTCGGTAGTGGAATGGTCATCTCTACTCCATTCTAGTGGTTTGGGATGAGGGGGGGATCTATATGGTGGGAATTCACTAAAATCCCCTGATCATGATGATCCTTCCACGAGCTGGTTTCAAGACCCTTGGAAGGAAATCTGTGGTTGATGCAACATGGGGGTTGGGATGACACAGAGTGTCGCAAGGGTATTAGGTATGACTACATCACCTCGATCTTGAGGGGCAAAGAAGCCAGGAGCGTTAGTACGATGGGGTGATGGATCCCGCAAGGCGTGGAAGCATGGAGTGTCGGTACGAGGGGGCGATGGAGCCCAGAAGATGTGGAAGCCTGGACATCGGTACAATAGGGTGATGGAGCCCGGATGGCGCGGTAGCCTGGACGTCGGTACGAAGGGGCGAAAGAGCCTGGAAGGCGTGGAAGCCTCGATGTCGGTACGACGGGGCGAAGGAGCCCGGAAGGCATGAAAGCCTGGACGTCGGTACGACGGGGGTATGAGGAGAACCTCCATAGTTTCCGGTGAAAATTTGGTAGGGTTGACAAAGCACTAATAGAGTTGGGGAAGGATATCCCCTACGTGGCCTCATGAGTCCGCGGAGTTGGCGAGGAGCCGATGGAGACAGGTGGCGGTTGCCACCTCTGCAGCCTCTTGAGGCTGCGGAGTCGGCGAGGAGCTGATGGAGTCAGGTGGCCGATGCCACCTGCGCAGCCTCTTGAGGTGGTGGAGTTGGCGAGGAGCCGATGGAGTCGGGTGGCGGAGCCACCTGTGTGACCTATTAAGGCGGTGGAGTCGTGGAGGAGCCGATGGAGTCGGTTGGCAGAACGACCTACGCGGCCTCTTGAGGCGGCGGAGTCGGCAAGGAGCTGATGGAGTCGGGTGGTGGAGCCACCTGTGCGGCCTCTTGAGGTGGCAGAGTCGGTGAGAAGCCGATGGAGAATGGTGGTTGATGCCACCTGCACAGCCCCTTGAGGGGGTAGAGTCGGCGAGGAGCCGATGGAGTCGGGTGGCGGAGCCACCAGCGTGGCCTCTTGAGGCGGCAGAGTCGGCGAGGAGCTGAAGGAGTGGGGTGGAAGAGCCACCTACGTGGCCTCTTGAGGCCGCGGAGTCGGCGAGGAGCTGAAGGAGTGGGGTGGCAGAGCCACCTGCGCGGCCTCTTGAGGCGGCGGAGTCAGCGAGGAGCCGAAGGAGTGGGGTGGAAGATGCCACATGTGCCGCCTCTTGAGGCGTCGTAGTCAGCGAGGAGCCGAAGGAGTGGGGTGGGGGAGCCACCTGCGCGGTCTCTTGAGGCGGCAGATTTGGTGAGGAGCCGAAGGAGTGGGGTGGTGGAGCCACCTGCACAGCCTCTTGAGGCGGCGGAGTCACTGAGGATCCGATGGATTCGGGTCGCAGAGCCACCTGTGTGGCCTCTTGAGGCGGCAGATTCGGCGAGGAGCGGAAGGAGTGGGGTGGCGGAGCCACCTGCGTGGCCTCTTTAGGCAGTGGAGTCGGTGAGGAACCGATGGAGTCGGGTGGCGGAGCCACCTGTGCGCCCTCTTGAGGTGGGGGAGTCGGCGAGGAGCCGAAGGCGTGGGGTGGCAGATGCCACTTGTGCGGCCTCTTGTGGCGGAATAGTCGGCGAGGAGCCGATGGAGTGGCGTGGCGGAGCCACCTGTGCGGCCACTTGAGGCGGCCGAGTCGTCGAGGAGCCGAAGGAGTGGGGTGGCGGATGCCACCTGCGCGTTATCTTGAGGTGGCGTAGTCGGTGAGGAGCTGATGGAGTCGGGTGGAGGAGCCACTTGCGCGGCCTCTTGAGGCGGTAGAGTCAGTGAGGAGCTGAAGGAGTGGGGTGGCGGATGCCTTCTGCACGGCCTCTTGTGGTGGCGGAGTTGGCGAGGAGCCGAAGGAGTAGGGTGGCAGAGCCACCTGCGCGGCCTCTTGAGGTGGCATAGTCAGTGAGGAGCCGAAGGAGTGGGGTGGAAGATGCCACTTGTGCGGTCTCTTGAGGCGGTGTAGTCGGCGAGGAGCCGAAGGAGTGGGGTGGAGGAGCCACCTGCGCGACCACTTGAGGCGGCAGAGTCGGCGAGGAGCCAATGGAGTCAGGTGGCGGAGCCACCTGCGTGTCCTCTTAAGCCGGCAGAGTCGGCGAGGAGCAGATGGACCATAGTCTTCAAACATCAAATGTTACACATCCTCTCACATATAATGGAGAGGGGATTCACATGGGTTATGCCTCCAGATTCCTGACACATTTGGTCTACTAGCTATTGAAGGAGAAGAGATTCACGTTGGGTTCACCATTTTTGTTTCCAATGCTTTTGCTGGGGCAAGTGCATCCATCTGTGGAGGACGCGCTTCTGTTTCCCAGCATTCCTGCTTTCCAAAGGCGGGCGGCATCCATTCCTTATTCCGGTATGTTTTCTCCTTGATCGAAACGGGATGATGGGATGTCGGTTCTTATTTCCGTGGATTCCTCCTCGGAACTCATCACCTAGTCTAGGTCTCCCTCATAGATTTAATACGTTGTTCATGAATCTCATTCCCGGTGCCATATCTTCATGGACACCGGTTAATTACACTACTTCCTTCAAGAAATTCCATAGGGTCTTGACATGGTAGTGACCTTCTGTCAGAGTAGAGGGAAACATCAGGCATGTCGGGGCATCTCTGGGTGCGTGGACATATGGGAACCTGTATTCTTCCTCATAAGAGGGCATCTCAAGGTTGCAGAACCCGATGAATGTATCTAATGTCTTCCTCAGCATCCCGTGTTTAAAACAGGTTATTCCGTATGTTTAACATCTTATGGAGACGGTTACGCCAAAGGCGTGTCATCTGAGGTTTTCTTCAGGCATCTCATGTTTATCACGAGGTAGGCCATGAGTTTAACATCTTACGGAGACGGAATGAGGGTGATCAGAACGTCCCATAGAGACGGGTTCGATTGGTACTTCCCAAGGGGGAAATAAATAGAATATGGATTGATTAGTATGCCCAATGAGGACAGATCCGAGGTGGTGCGCTCCTAGGAGGGGGGATGTGACACCGTAATGGCTGATCTGAACACCACTGAGGGAGGATCAGGGGAAGTGCACCCTAGTATGGGGTACACCATGGATTACCATTGGTTGGGGTTGAACCTCTTGGTGGTTTCCTACGTACCCTGTGAAGAGGACAGGGACCAAAACCCACGTAGTTCGAAGGGGTGATGAATCGGGGTGTACAAAGAGAACAACGACCCGAAGACATGTTGGGGCTTACGCGTGGATAGCGGCCCATGCGCCGCTAGGAGCAGCGAGGAGGTGTATGGCATGATCCCACCAGGATGTGGCAGCTCGGGTGAGATTCAGGATGAGTGATGGATGGATGAATGAAGTGGAGGTGGAATGAAATGAATCCATCGCAAGGGCGATAGTAATGTTGGGATTGAGTCTCGAAGAGACCTCCTACATATCCCCGTGGCAGGGAATCAAAGTCCGCATAGTTCGGGATGGTGCCGGCGAGCCGACGTGAAGGTGGACCTTGGCCAGATGGATGTTGGTCTTGAACCTCGTGATGTTTCATACGTACCATGCCTTGACATGGATCAAAGACCTCGTAGTTCGGGTTGGTGTGCCGGAGGACCGACATGAATGTGGACCTTGGTCCGATGGGTGTCGTCAGCAAATCGACGTGAAGGTGGACCTTGGTCTGATGGACATCGTCAGCGAACCGACGTGAGGGTGAACCCGGGGGTCCACCGGTGGTGGGCTTGAACCTCGTGAAGGCTTCCTAAGTACCATTCCTTGACATGGATCAAAGTCCCCGTAGTTTAGATGGTGTGCTGGAGAACCGACGCGAGCAAGGACCTTGGTCTAGATGGTGTGGGGCTTACACACTAGGCTGCTCGGTTGTTGATGAACCGACGTGAAGAAGGTCAGAGTGACCAACATGTGGTGGGCTTGAACCTCTTGGAGGTCTCCTACGTACCATGACTTGACATGGATCAAAGACCACGTAGTGCAGGTTGGACACCGGAAGGACGACGTCTATAAGGAGGACCAGGGGGTCCCAGTGGTGGTGGGATTGGACGTCATGGAGGCTTCCTACGTACCATGCCTTAGCATGGATCGAAGACCACGTAGTTCAGGTTGGTCACAATGACTTGCCGCAGAACCGAAATGCAGTTTAGCATCGTGCAGGACGAAGATGAACCCTGACGTGAATGAACGACATGTGGGCTTGAACCTCGTGAAGGCTTCCTACGTACCATGTCGTGACATGGATCAAAGACCACGTATTTCAAAATGGTGGGGGTGTCAGTGGACCGATGTGAGGAAAGGACCTTGGTCTGATGGGAGATGGCCTTGAACCTCTAGGAGGATTCCTACGTACCATGCCTTGACATGGATCAAAGACCTCATAGTTCAAAGGGGGATTCTTCGGCGAACTGACGTGAAGGTAGAACTTGGTCCAATGAGAGATGGGCTTGATCCTCAGGGAGGCTTCCTACGTACCATGCCTTGACTTGTATCAAAGACCTCGTATTTCAAAGGGTTTCATCATTGAACCGACGTGAAAGTATACCCAGGTGTCCACTAGTGGTGGGATTGAACCTTGTGAAGGCTTCCTACGTACCATGCCTTGACATGGATCAAAGTCCTCGTAGTTCGGATTGGTGACACCGGCTTGTCGTCGGACTGGAATTGCAGTTTAACGTCATGCAGTGAGGACGTGGGAGGAACTTGACGTGAATAAATGAAGGGTGGGATTGAACCTCGTGGAGGCTTCCTACGTACCATGTCGTGACATGGATCAAAGATCTCGTAGTTCAAATGGGTGTGCAGTTTAATGTCATGAAAGACGAATTCATACAGTTTAACGTCTTGCTGGACGAGGGCATATAGTTTAACGTCAGGCTGGACAAGGGCATTTCCATGATCGATGCTCACTCTACACCAACGTGAGTTATGCTCGGTGTGAGAAACAAGAGGTAGCAAGGACCTGATGATCACGTCGCGACAGGTGCGTCCGTTAGAAGCGAAGAGGGGCTTATGCGTTAGGCGGCCCGCGGTGTTGGGACTTACTCCAGGATGGAGGCCCGAAGAAAAGGATGATGGTGGTTTCGGGATTGAGTGTAAAGACCCGTAAAATTGAAGAAATTTTTTTTCTTAATTTTCATTGAATTTCTACAAGAACGCAGTTTCTGACGGCACGTGATTCTGAGGCCCGGTGTGGCCGAAATCATTTTCTGAAGTTTGGCTCGGGTACGTTGAGTGAATGAACGAGCGAGATTTTATAACTTTTGAACCAGTGCTCAGAATCATATTCCGAGGTCACTAATGGAATCTTAGCACCAGTATTTTCTTATAAACGCATTTTCTGGAGTTGTGTTTTCTCGGGTGTGGTTTTTAATTTTTGGGGTTAAGTTACGAAATAAAATATAGTGGTGCAACAATTTTATTTTATTTCACTTAAAGCCACTTATAGCCACTTAAGCTAAGTTAAGAGTATAGGGTGGAAGCCAAAATATCCTACCCACTTGGTAGGATATTTGTGAGGGGGGGGGGGGCGCACGAGCCCCACCGTTTCTTTCCCTCTAAGTAATGCACCCGCGGAAACCTCTTTTAAATGAAAGTCAACCGATGCATTTTCTTAAATTCTAAACGCCCCTATTAATTGGGAAGTTAAGTCATTACCATTAATTCATCGAATTAATGGTTCATTTCTTAACTTTGAATTTCAATTGTTGGCATGAGAATAAAATAAGACCAATACTTGTTTCACTTGAGGGTTTCTTGTTGAGAGGATTGGGAGAAGCTCTAAAGCTTGAAGATCTTCATCCTTCTTTGCGAAGAACACGAAGAACGTGAAGGACGCGAAGAACGGGAAGGAATCGATGAATGCCGGCCTTCGACGAAAGGTGATGAAGAACGCCGAACCCTCAAAGATCGACAACGCGACACCATGTACCGCGACGCCGACGATTCTCCTTCCGCAACGTTTCTTCCGCGACATTCCTTCCCCGCGACAATCTTCGATGAACAACCGATTGAGGTAGGGGATTGTGGTTCTTTAAATTCATTGATAATTATATCCTCATAATGGTTTCTATTGGTGCATCTTAAATCTGTGTGATTTTAAATCCTCAGAGTTTGACTGCACAATGTCGTGTACCATGACGACAGCGACGCTCCTTCCACGACACGTCGATCCTCTTCTTCTGCGACGGTCAATTTCGCGACGAAATCACGTTCGAAAACAACATTGAGGTAGGTGTTTAATTCATTTAAATATTTGTGATTTATACCCATTCCATATGATTAAATATTTGTTGTGAGACTTTTAAAACTGCTAACGCGGTGGGTGCGGGAAAACGAACAAGTCTGAACCCACCGCCCTTTTCGTTCTTGGTGTGTGGAAAGGCGGACGACGACAAAGTAATCCGCACGGGCGATGTGAGGTCCTCACAGTGAAGGAAGGACCCTGGGAGGGCCTTTGGTGAAGATGACATACATTTCCGACCACCGGAACTCATCCGGTGGTCCGCGGTGCAGCCCGCCGGCGCCCGGTTGAAGCCGCGGCGGCAAGGCGTTGTCCCGAGACTATGCGGGACCAGAGGGGGATGGGACGTGGCCGGCTGCCGTGTCCACATGCAAGGGTGGCCCCACGCGGGGCCGCGACTTCTTCACACGGGGGCAGCGTGCCCCCCGCTCGCGGCTCGGCCGTAACAGCCGAGCCGACCTGCTGGCCAACTGGCCAGCGCCAGCCGGGTCGCGCCCAGGCCGGGCCGGGCCGGGCCGCGCCGTCCGGGCCAAGTCAGACCCGGACTCAGGTCGGGTCGACCCCGTTTGGGCCGACCCAGGGGGGTTGGGCCAGGTCGGTCCGGGCCCAGACCCCCCGTTTCCGGACCCTTTTCGGTCTTTTGCCCATATCTTGGGCTACGGACCTCCAATCGACACACCGTCAGCGGAAATGTAATCCTTGGATCGAGATGATCATTTTGAAATATTACACTCAAGGTTTCAGAATACTTTGGGTTCAGCTGGGTTGGTTTGTACACGAAACCAACAGGGCCCTCGGAGCGGAAACACTGATAACTTGAGCTCCGGACGTCCGATTGACGTGTTGTCGACTTTGATGGTTTCATCTAAGTGAGACAGATCTTTTGGATTACTCCGCCCAAGGTTTGGATGCATTTGGAGTATAGTCGGGTTGGTTTTGACTTAAAAACCAACCGGGCCCCTGGGACGAAAAAGCCAATAACTCTCAAACCGAGCATCCGATTGACGCGCCATCTACGACGTTGAGTTCCTGTTGACGATACAAAACATTTGGATACATAAACTCTTGACTATGTGTCAGTTTATGTATCAGCCTCTCGGCTCATGGAGCGGTCCCTCCTGAACGAGCTTACTATGTGCGGGAACCCTAGAGATGGCTGTGACTGCGACGACAATGAAGGTAGTACGAGAATCCTCTGTGGGTTCGGTAGTGACCACTACGGTACTTTTTGGGATACATCAACTCCGGACTGCATGTCAGTAGATGCATCGACCTGTTGGCTCATGGAGTGGACCCTCCCGGAATGAGTTTGCTGTGTGCGGAAACCCTAGAGCCGGTTGAGACTTGACGACTGCTGATCGAACGACTCGGTGTGTTACTAATAGCCCAGTGGGAAGCGCTTGGTTGTAGCAGCAGACCCACGGCGGAGGAGCACTTGGTTGTAGCGGCAGACCCGCGGTACTCAATAGAAGGAGTACCTCTAGAGGCTATGAGGGGGAGCACTTGGTTGTAGCGGTAGACCCACGATGGAGGAGCGCTTGGTTGTAGCGGAAGACCTACGACGGAGGAGCGCATGGTTGTAGAATCACGGGGGAGTGCTTGGTTGTAGCAGTAGACCCACGGCAGAGGAGTGATTGGTTGTAGCGGTAGACCCATGGTACTCAACAGAAGTAGTACCTCTAGTGGCTATGAGGGGGAGCGCTTGGTTGTAGCGGCAGACCCATGGTGGGAAGCGCTTGGTTGTAGCAGCAGGCCCACAGTACTCGATAGGTGGGGTACTACAGCATTCCATGGTTAGAGGTAAGCGCTTGGTTGTAGCGGCATACCCACTGTACTTGATAGAGAAGGAGTTTCCCAATAGCTATGGTTTCAACTTCATGATCGATCATGTGTCTGTTTTTGCGGGGGTTAGTACCTACCGATCCTTTGTGGGTTCGACGGCTTAGATGAATCAGTGGCTACATCTGATCATCTCTATCATCTTACTAAGTAGTATACCTGTGTGAGATGAATCATGTTTTGCTATCCTATGTGGATTGTGTTGTGCTATCCTGTGTGGATTTACGTTTTTCTTTCCTGTGTGGACTGGGTTGTACTTGGGCTTGGAGGTTGGAGTGATATGGAATTGATGAATTAGTTATATGTATAGGAATATACCTAAGCAGTGTCAGATGTTACTTCTTGATTGTATCTTTCCATTGTGGGTTATCCTTTGTGGATTCTGGGAGACCTTCGGGGGTCTCGGGGTCCCTACTGAGTATCTTATACTCACCCCTGCACGGGCTATGCCCGCACTACGTTGTGTTGGTTGCAGACGAAGGACATCACTGATCGTGGTTGAGGCATGAAGAGGAGGACGGTACCTGGAGGTGGACCACTAGGCGGGACGTACTCGGAGTGGTCAGCTGGACCCGAGGAGTACTGGAGGCTATCTATACCCACCCTTCAGGTGGGACTTCTAGTGGACAGCTCGACGTTGCGGCTTTACATTCAGTTTCTGTTTTCCCTTTTCGAGTTGTACTTTACTTTCAGTTTGGGTTTTTATTCTGCCCCACTAACTTTCTGCACTTATTGTTGTACTCAGTTTTTACATAGTGTCTACTTCTTCTGCTTGCTTGCTCTGTGGTGTTTGATTACTTTACAAAGGCAATGCCTTCCATTTTTTACCGGGATTTACGCCATGGTGCTAGTCGCCAGCCCCTGGCCTATGGAAGGCGGGCTTGGGGTAGTTTAGACACGGGCCGCAAGGACGGGTCGTGACATTGAGCCTTGAAGAGGCTTCTGACATATCCCCATGGTAGGGAATCAAAGACCACAGAGTTCTTCTGATGATGGCTTACCGCTGGATAAGGATGTGAACAAATTACCGCTAAATGGGGTCACTACAGCTTACTGCTGGATTGGGTCACAACGGCTAACCGCTAGAAAAGGTTGTCAATGGCTTACCGCTGGATAAGGATCGCAACGGCTTACCACTGGAAAAGGATCCCAATGGCTTACCGCTTGATAAGGATGCCAACGGCATACCACTTCATAGGGTTGTCAACGGCTTATCGCTGAAAAGGAGTGACAATAGTGGATTGGGCTTACGCTAGAAAGCTGCTCGAGTGCCGCTATGGAGCGACAACGATGAATGGGGCTTACGCTTGGAAGATGCCCGGTGTTCCACTAAAGAGCGGCAATGGTGGATGGGGCTTACGCTAGGATGCTTCCCGGATGCCGCTATGGAGCAACAATAGTGAATGGGGCTTACACTAAGAAAGTATCCCGGTGTGCCTCGAAGAAGCGGAAATGGTGGATGGGGCTTATGCTAGGAAGCTGCCCGGGTGCCGCTAAGGAGCGACACTGGTGAATGGGGCTTATGTAAGGATGCTGCCCAGGTGCTGCTAAGGAGCGGCACTGGTGAATGGGGCTTACGCTTGAAGTTGCTCGGGTGCCGCTATGGAGAAAAAAATGATGAATGGGTCTTAAACAAGGATGATTCCCAGGTGCCGCTCTGGAGCGGCAATGGTGAATGTGACTTATGCAAGGATGCTTCCCGCGTACCGCTAAGGAGCGGCACTGTTGAATGGGGCTTACGCTTGAAGTTGCTCAGGTGCTGTTATGAAGCGGCAATGATGAATGGGGCTTAAGAAAGGATGCTGCCCAGGTGCCGCTATGGAGCAGCAATGGTGAATGGGGCCTATGCAAGGAGCTGCCCAGGTGCCGCTAAGGAACGACACTGGTGAATGGGGATTATGCTTGAAGCTTCCCAGGTTCCACTATGGAGAAGCAATGATTAATGGGGTTTAAGAAAGGATACTTCCCAGGTGCCACTATGGAGCAGAAATGATGAATGGGACTTATGCAAGGATGCTGCCCGGGTACCGCTAAGGAGCGGCACTAGTGAATAGGTCTTATGCTTGAAGCTTCCCAGGTTCTGATATGAAGCGGCAATGATGAATGGGGATTAAGCAAGGATGCTTCCCAGGTGCTACTATGGAGCGGCAATGGTGAAAGGGGCTTACTCTTGGAGCTGCCCAGGTGCCACTATGGAGATGAAATGATGAATGGGGCTTAAGCAAGGATACTACCCAGGTGCCGCTATGGAGCGACAATAGTGAATGGGGCTTAAGAAAGGATGATTCTCAGGTGCCTCTATGGAGCAGCAATGGTGAATGGAGCTTACGATTGAAGCTACCCAGCTGACGCTATGGAGCGAAAATGGTGAATGGGGCTGAAGAAAAGATGTTTCCCCAGGTGCCGCTATGGAGCGGCAATGGTGAATGGGACTTATGCAAGGATGTTGCCCGGGTACCGCTAAGGAGCAGCACTGGTGAATGGGGCTTACGCTTGAAGCTTCCCAGGTGCCACTATGGAGCGGCAATGATGAATGGGGCTTAAGCAAGGATGCTGCACAGGTGCCGCTATGGAGCGTCAATGGTGAATGGGACTTATGCAAGGATGCTTCCCGGGTACCGCTAAGGAGCGGCACTGGTGAATGGGGCTTACACTTGAAGTTTCCCTGGTGCCGCTATGGAGTGACAATGTTGAATGGGGATTATGCAAGGAGTGACCTAGTGCCTATAAGGAGCGGCACTGGTAAATGGGACTTACGCCTGAAGCTGCCCAGGTGCCGCTATGGAGCGACAATGATGAATGGGGCTTAAGCAAGGATGCTGCCCAGGTGCCGCTATGGAGCGGCAATGGTGAATGGGACATATGCAAGGATGCTGTCCAGGTACCACTAAGGAGAGGCACTAGTGAATGGTGCTTACGCTTGAAGCTGACCAGGTGCCGCTATGGAGCGGCAATGATGAATGGGGCTTATGCAAGGATGCTACCCAGGTGCTACTATGGAGCGACAATGGTGAATGGGGCTTAAGCAAAGTTGTTGCCTAGGTGCCACGATGGAGCGGCAATGGTGGATGGGGCTTATGCTAGGAAGCTGCCCAGGTGCCGCTATGGAGCGGCAATGATTAATGGGTCTTAAGAAAGGAAGCTGGCCAGGTGCCACTATAGAGTGGCAATGGTGAATGTGACTTATGCAAGGATTCTGCCTGGGTACCTCTATGGAGAGGCACTGGTGAATGGGGATTATTCTTGAAGTAGCCCAGGTGCCACTATGGAGCGGCAATGATGAATGGGGCTTATGCAAGGATGCTGCCCAGGTGACACTATGGAGCGGCAATGGTGAATGGGACTTATGAAAGGATGCTGCCCGGGTACCGCTAAGGAGCGGCACTGGTGAATGGGGCTTATGCTGGAAGCTGCCCAGGTGCTGCTATGGAGCGGCAATGATGAATGGGGCTTATGAAAGGATGCTGCCCAGGTGCCGCTATGGAGCGGCAATGGTGAATGTGGCTTATGCTTGAAGCTTCCCAGGTGCTGCTATGGAGTGGAAATGATGAATGGTGCTTAAGAAAGGATGCTGCCCAGGTGCCTCTATGGAGCAGCAATGGTGAATGAGACTTATTAAAGGATGCAGCCCGAGTACCGCTAAGGTGTGGAACTGGTGAATGGGGCTTATGGTTGAAGCTTCCCAGGTGCCACTATGGAGCGACAATGATGAATGGGGCTTAAGAAAGGATGCTGCCCAGGTAGCGCTATGGAGTGGGAATGGTGAATGAGACTTATGAAAGGATGCTGCTCGGGTACCGCTAAGGTGCGACACTGGTGAATGGGGCTTATTCTTGAAGCTACCCAGGTGCCTCTATGGAGCGACAATGATGAATGGGGCTTAAGCAAGGATGCTTCACAAGTGCTGCTATGGAGCAGCAATGGTGAATGGGACATATGAAAGGATGCTGCCCGGGTACCGCTAAGGAGCGACACTGGTGAATGGGGCTTACGCTTGAAGTTTCCCAGGTGCCGCTATGGAGCGACAATGAGGAATGGGGCTTAAGAAAGGATGCTTCCCAGTTGCCGCTATGGAGGGGAAATGGTGAATGGGGCGTACGCTTGAAGCTGCTCAGGTGCTGCTATTGAGCGACAATGATGAATGGGGCTTAAGCAAGGATGCTACCCAGGTGCCGCTATGGAGCGACAATGGTGAATGGGACTTATTCAAGGATGTTTCCCGGGTACCGCTAAGGAGCGGCACTGGTGAATGGGTCTTACGTTTGAAGCTGCCCAGGTGCTGCTCTGGAAAGGCAATGATGAATGGGGCTTAAGAAATGATGTTGCCCAGGTGCCGCTATGGAGCGGTAATGGTGAATGGGGATTAATCAAGGATGCTGCCCAGGTGCCGTTATGGAGCGGAAATGGTGGATGGGGCTTATGCGAGGAAGCTGCCCAGGTGCCTCTATGGAGCGGCAATGGTGGATGGGGCTTAAGCAAGGATGTTGCCCAGGTGCCTCTATTGAGAGGCAATGGTGAATGGGGCTTATGCAAGGATGCTGCCCGTAATGTCTTCCCCTTGTCAGGCCATGAGGGCATCCCAACTCACTAGTGAGTTGAGGCCTTCACTTATGCACTGGTGCACAAGAGGAAGAATGAAAAGGGGCATTGAAATTATGCCGCTGTAATCATGGAATTTGGCATATTATACTTGGAGCATAATGCATCTCTTATTTAGAGCAAGAGGCATCCTATGTTTGGAACATAGGGATTACTATAGTTTAGAGTCATGTAGAAAGGAATGTTGGCATCTCATGCTAGGAGCATAAGGCATCTCTTGTATAGGGAAAGAGGAATCCTATGTTTGGAAAATAGGGATTACTACAGTTTATAGTCATGTAGATGGGACTGTTGGCATCTCATGCTAGAAGCATAATGCATCTCTCGTATTGGGCAAGAGGCATCCTATCATCTGTTAGACAGGGGGAACTACAGTTTGTAGTCATGTAGGTAGGACAGTTGGTATCTCATGCTTGGATCATAAGGCATCTCTCATATAGAGTAAGAGGCATCCTATCATTTGTTAGATAGGGAGTAATACAATTTGTTGTCATGTAGATAGGACTATTGGCATCTTATGATTAGAGCATAAGGCATATCTTGTTTGGAGCAAGAGGCATCCTATCATTTGTTAGATAGGGAGTACTACCATTTATAGTCATGTAGATAGGACTGTTGAAATCTTATGCTAGGAGCATAAGGAATCTCTTGTTTGGAGCAAGAGGCATCCTATCATTTGTTAGATAGGGAGTACTATAGTTTATAGGCATGTAGATAGGATTGTTGGCATCTCATTCTAGGAGTATAAGGCATCTCTCGTATAGGGAAAGAGGCATCCTATGTTTGGAACATAGGGATTACTACAGTTTAGAGTCTTGTAGAAAGGACTGTTAGGCAGAAGGTGCCTAGAAATGGTTGGTGTCAGGACTTACGCAAGGGAGGCCCTTTGTGGTTCAACCTGGCATGGGAGCCAAGTTATTTGGTTTAGAGGAGTTTCCTGAGGAATGGTTCGACTCAAGGTAGTTAGGGAATTGATGATTAGAACCTCAACACACGACATCAGAACAAAACAAGAGGAATACATAAACTCACGGTGTTTCATGCTGTGTGGAGGAGAGTCTCAAATCATGGTATTTCACGGGTTGAAGGTGGGAGCACATAAGTGTGCAATGGAAAATCCTGAAGTCCCAGCCTGAAAAGATTGTGGTGCCACTCTCCATTTTTCATGGGGGTCTACGACGGTAGATAAGGGACTGGACTGGAGTGTCGGGATTGCAGCCCGACACTGACCCCGATTGAGGGTGCGGGGGCACAGCCCCCACGGTATAGACCAGTGGGTGCGAAGGTAGGATCCTCGCAAAAGAAACATCTTCTCGAATTAGCTTCGCAGAGCATGGCCTCACAGAGCAATGGTCTCTCGCGGAGCAAAGGGCTCTTGTGGAGAAAAGGGATCTCACTGAGCAAAGGGCTCTCACGGAGCAAAGTAATCTCACGGAGCAAAGGCCTCTCACGGAGCAAAGGACTCTTACAGAGCAAAGGGCTCTCACGAAGCTTGGTCTCGCGGAGCAGCATCGCGGAGCATAGGCTTGCGGATCATGGACTCACAGAGGATGGTCTTGTGGAGTAGCATCATGGAGCATTGGTGTAGAGACCCAAAACTTAACGTACATAGACATTACATTACTTTTGCGGAATACTTAGTATATAACAAAAACACACACACAAGGACCGTAATAGTTTAGTGTCTTTGGAAACTCGGAATATAATCTTCTAATCGTGGTGAAAGATCTTCAACATCTCCCATAAAGATCTTCTCTCTTTTTTAATCCTAAATCCTTTCTTTATGTCCTTATGTCCGATATTCTTTGTACATATCCGAACCTCCTCTTTTTGACGCGCCTTCACTTAACCTTCACTTAAAGAACTAAGGATGGTCTTTGAAGAAGACCAAAACTTCTAGGATGATACTAGGGAAGTGGAGAAGATATTTTTTCAAGGGTTGGACGTGCTTGAATGCTAAAATTGGTGTGAAGAGGAGTGGGAGGAGGTGCCCTTTTATAAGGGAGGAGAGGGGCATCTTAGGAAAATCTCAAAATATTATTTTATATTAAGGTCAAATTCGGTTTATAATTGTTCCGAAGGGTCTTATTTCGAAGATAAAGTGGGGATGGGTCGAGATCCTCTCATACAATAGGATTTAGACAAGTTTAGGTTATTATTTTAACCTTATCAATTCGATTTGACTCTAAGTTAAATAATTTAACTTTTACCGTGTCTTTTTGTTTTCTTACACTATATGGTTAATAAACATACCATAAAAAGACAAACGAACCCCAAGTTGTTTATTATTAATATATATATCCTTATCTAAGTCATTTGGCCAAACCTTAAATTTTTAGGAATTAAATAACAATTAATAATATAATATTTGTTTTAAAAACTAATTTATGTCAATTTTGACACTATTTGGTACATGATTTTTATGAAATTCATAACAGAATGATAAGTTCAAAACAAGTTACTTATATCAAAAATAACATGTCATAGTAACCTATAAAATTAATGTAAGTCATAAAAAGTCTAAAATGACATTTATTTTTGGCATTTATAACATCAATTATGTCAATATTTCATTACTAAGACAATTACTGCATCATCTTTGTGTCATAATAAATGATAATTATTTAGTCCCTAAAAATTCTAAATAAATGACTATGATGTAGATAATTGTATTATCTTTCTGTATACTATTCATGTTTGAAGTTTTATTAAGTTTATCACTAAATTAAAATTATTATACTTATAAGATTTAAGAAAGTGACATGTTGTCACATTCTTTGGTTTTAATAATAATTAAATTATTTTCATGGAAAAAAGTCCATAAAATGAATCTAATCCGACCCTTAGGTTATATGGGTCTACTTTTATCCATCCAATAGGATTTTTTCCAAGTGATAGGGTAATTTTATAATGTTATATTTACCCTTAATTACCCGATTTACCTTTAACTATAGTAAATAAAATTTACCGTAGTTACTATTCACAATGCCCAAAAATAAAAAGTAGCTTATTAACATAATTTGGACCCAATGATTCCAAATATGGAATCCATTTTTTCAAATTAAATATTCAAAAGATTCAGAAATTAAATTAAAATTAATGTCGTTGTCGAAAGAAATCGGGTTTTTCTTTAAAACATTGCAAAAGATTGAATTGATTTAACCTACGAATTCAAGGTAAAATCAATGCTAATGACATACATTATATTAAATGGTAAAAATATATTCTATTTATACTTTAAAACCATTCAATATTATAATTTAACCACATAAGATATTACGATGAAAAAAGTTGTTTTTAATTAAAATATAGCGTGTTTTTAGTATTCATTAAAATATGAAAGTTATCGGAAAAATATCAAAAATTTATCAAATGTAAATTTTTATATCCTGATTCCAAAGAAGAATTCTATTTTGTCAAATTGAACTTATAAACATGTCAAAAACTAGATTTAAAGTTGGTGCGCCATCAAAAGGCGGCAAAACTGCATTTTTTGAAAAATACAAATTTTACCCGAAAAATTTATTTTGTTCTTATACCATGTTCAAGAAAATGTGTAAGATGAATAATAATGTTATAAGATTAAAAATTTGGTTAATACTATTCATAACAGCTAGTTCATAATAATATTATAATAATATATCGTTGTTTAGTAAAACTCGGTATTGCGTACTACACACGGTATCGAGGAAGGTCGCGATTGCGTGTAATGCAAGGCAAGTCAAGGATGCGTGTTGTAAAAGATCCTTTTGGTGTAGTGTACAACAGAAGAAATTAATGAAATTAAAAAGAATATTTTTCATAGAATCTTGCAGTGTTACATTCTACCCCCATTAAAATGAATTTCACCCTCGAAATTCGTCGGGGTTATAAATGGTTTACTATTCGAAAGTTTTTTTAATAGAAACCCACATCGTAAAAAGGAATACCAAAAACAATCTTTAAAAACAACAGTATGAAATGTAATGGTTACCCAAATAAACTAATCATTGGGTTTCCACATAAGTGAAAATATGGATATGGAAGAGAAATCTAACCATCATGTTCTGATGGAGAGTGGTAGAGAACAAGGCTATAGAAAATCTAGAAATCACAAAGCCAGAAATTTCTGACGATCTAAGGTACCATCTGATTCATCATATATAAGAGCACTAGGACAACATTTTGGTTTTCAAGATCATTTCCCTAAAGTTGATGAAATTAGAATTAGAAGAAATACTTTCGTGATTTTGGTATAGTCACACCGTTTGTCGTTCTTTGGACAATTTCCACATCATCTCTTAAAGAAATGAAGTTGAATTTGTCATTCGTGATGTGTTAACAGATCATGTGATAGAATGATGGGTCATTCCATTTGTCTCAAACAAAAGTTTAGAAAAGTTATCAAAAAATACATAAGTCCATCTATAGTGAGATTAATCATATATGGTTCATAAAATGGACTTATACTTCATATATCATACTTCTTAATATAATAAAACTAGTTTCTACTAAATAAGGACTTCATGTAGGCCAGTGGTATGTGATAAAGGCCAGTCGCACTTCGGTTGTGGGTTCGATTCCCACAGCCTTGTCTAACGCGATGGGTCATCGCCCGTCCTGCAGGTTGTCGTTTTTATAAAGCTATATTACTATAACATCCCATCAACAATATCAAAAAAGTTTTATCCTATAACAATACTAACTTATGTCCAACATAATCTATTCCAATCTTTAGGATTATCTAAAATACTTCGGTTCAAGCTCATAGTATAAAGAAAATGATCACGTGAATGCCATCATTTATCCCCCATATATCATATGATATATCTTGTTGTTCAAATTACAAACATGTGAATACCTTAATCATGTATTCTCTTGAAGAATGAATATCCATTGAACCATAGTGAAAACATGAATGCAGTTAAAAGCTAATACTTTCCACATACCAAAATCCTCAAAATTCTATATCCTCAAACCATGATATCACTTAGTCCTTATACCAATCATGAGCTCATGAATACTATCAAACATATTAGATTCTCTTTATCCCTTCATTATGTGTATATCATCTGCTTTCCAAAAATATATCAATCACTTTTCATGGTTACCAATGCCATAAAATTATTGAAAACCATAATAGAACAAAACATAAATATTCAAATATTCCACGATACTATATACAACATTATTCTGGAATCCCATTACATAAACAATTAATCATTCCACCACATCGTTGTCATATTCAACATCACCAATGGTGATCGCATGTGACTTCCCTTTATCCTTTTCCTTAAGTGGTTGCTCATGTCGATCATCACTAACCCTTGGATTAGGGCATTTATTAGCATAATGCCTCATTTCGTTACACTTGAAGAATTGAAGTGCAGTAGGTTCATTCTGTGTATCCCTTACTTTGTTTGCATCATTAGGCATCCTCTTCCCATCATTGCGGCATTAAAATGCCCGATGACCTTTCTTTCCACATTTGAATCATTTACTTATCCCTTTAATACAATCTCCACCATGCTTCTTTCCACACTTTGAGCATAAGGAAACATTCATCTTCTTTTCACCATTATTCTGAGATTTCTCCTTGAACTCCATATTTCGTTTCTTGTCAAAACTCTAAGATGGATAAGTAAAACCAACTTCCATTTCTACCTTGATAGCACAACGCACAATTTCTTCATAGCTACTGAAGTATCTTGTAGCTAATGCCCTTCGAAGATTTGGTTTTAAGCCACTGAAGAATCGATCAACTTTACATTCAGGTTGGATGATAAATCCAGATGCATACCTTGCAAGCCTTGTAAAATTCTCTTCGTATATGCCAACCGATTCATCATCCTTTTGCTTTAGTTCAAGAAACTCTTTCTCCATTTTTGTTCGAAGAAAACGAGGGAAGTACTTATTGAAAAATAAGTTCTTGAACTCGTCCCATTCCATGGACTCAATTTCATCTCTTTGCCTCATATTCTTGATAAGATTCCACCATTGATCAGCTTCACCTTCCAAACGATATACTGCTAAGATGAATTTATCATGTTCAGAACATTGAAGAACTAAAAATATCGTTTCAGTGGAACTGATCCATTGTTCAGCAACAAGTGGATCAGAAGACCCACTGAAAGAAGGTAGACGTTTCCTCATGAAGGACTCAATAGAATATTGTTTCCTTCTCTGCTAATTTGGTAGTCCAGAATGATTCATAGATTGTGTAAGTATAGCAATAAAATTTTGCACTCCATCTCCCATAGCATTTGTTTGTTCAGGACGACAATCATTGCATTGTCCATTTCATTGATCAACACGGTTCTTTCGGGTTCCAGCCGTCGTCTAAAACCCAAAAAAATAGTGTGAGAGGAAAAAATCATGCTAGGGAAAACAACATAATAAAGGGGGAGTATCCTCAATATCTAACATCTTAGGTTAAATTCTATGATCGTTACCGTAGTTCTAGGACTATATCCTATACGTATACTTATCCTTAGGGACATCCCTAGACATACCTTACAAATATCTCTAGGGATCTTACTAATGTTTTCACATCCTAGTTTCCAAAGGTTGACTAAACTTTTCCTCTGATACCAACTGTAGAGACCCGAAGCTTAACATACATACACATTACATTACTTTTGGGGAATACATAGTACATAACAAAAACACACACACAAGGACCGTAATAGTTTAGTGTCTTTCGAAACTCGGAATATAATCTTCTAATCGTGGTGAAAGATCTTCAATATCTCCCATAAAGATCTTCTCATTTTTTTAAACATAAATCCTTTCTTTATGTCCTTATGTCCGATATGCTTTGTACGTATCTGAACCTCCTCTTTTTGACGCGCCTTCACTTAACCTCCACTTAAAGAACTAAGGATGGTCTTTGAAGAAGACCAAGACTTCTAGGATGATATTAGGGAAGTGGAGAAGAGATTTTTTCAGGGGTTGGACGAGCTTGAATGCTCAAATTGGTGTGAGGAAGAGAGGGAGGAGGTATCCTTTTATAAGGGAGGAGAGGGGCACCTTAGGAAAATCTCAAAATATTATTTTATATTAAGGTCAAATTCAGTTTATAATGGTTCCAAAGGGTCTTATTTCGAAGGTAAAGTGGGTATCGGTCAAAATCCTCTCATCCAATAGGATTTAGATAAGTTTAGGTTATTATTTTACCCTTATCAATTAGATTTAACTCTAAGTTAAATAATTTAACTTTTACCGTGTCTTTTTGTTTTCTTACACTATATGGTTAATAAACATACAATAACAAGCCAAACGAACCCCAAGTTGTTTATTATTAATATAACTATCCATATCTAAGTCATTTGGCCGAACCTTAGATTTTTAGGAATTAAATAACAATTAATAATATAATATTTGTTTTAAAAACTAATTTATGTCAATTTTGACACTATTTGGTACATGATTTTTATGAAATTAATAACAGAATGATAAGTTAGAACCATGTTACTTATATCAACAATAACATGTCATATTAACCTATAAAATTAATTTAAGTCATAAAAAGTCTCAAATGACATTTATTTGGTCATTTATAACATCAATTATATCAATATTTCATTAATAAGACAATTACTGCATCATCTTTGTGTCATAATAAATGATAATTATTTAATCCCTATAAATTATAAATAAATTCCTATGATGTGTATAATTGTATTAGATTTCTGGAGACTATTCATTTTCGAAGTTTCATGAAGTTTATCACTAAATTAAAATTAATATACCTATAAGATTTAAGTGACATGTTGTCACATTCTTTGGTTTTAATAATAATTAAATTATTTTCATGGACAAAAGTCCATAAAATGAATCTAATCCGACCCATAGGTTATATGGGTCTACTTTTATCCATCCAATTGGATTTTTTCCAAGTGTTAGGGTAATTTTATAATCTTATATTTACCCATAATTACCAGATTTACCTTTAACTATAGTAAATTAAATTTACCATAGTTACTATTCACAATGCCCAAAAATAAAAAGTATCTTATTAACAAAATTTAGACCCACTGATTCAAAATATGGAATCCATTTTTCCAAATTCAATACACAAAAGATGCAGAAATTAAATTAAAATTAATCCCGTTGTCGAAAGAAAACGGGTTTTTCTTTAAAACATTGCAAAAGATTGAATTGATTTAAACTATGAATTCAAGGTAAAATCAATGATAATGAAATACATTATATTAAATGGTACAAATATATTCTATTTATACTTTAAAACCATTCAATATTATAATTTAACCACATAAGATATTATGATGAAAAAAGTTGTTTTTCATTAAAATATAGCGTGTTTTTACTATTCATTAAAATATGAAAGTTATCGGAAAAATATCAAAACTTTATCTAATGTAAATTTTTATATCCTGATTCAAAAGAAGAATTTTATTTTGTCAAATTGAACTTATAAACATGTCAAAAACTATATTTAATGTGGGTGCTCCATCAAAAGGCGGCAAAACTACATTTTTTGAAAAATACTTATTTTACCCGAAAAATTTATTTTGTTCTTATACCATGTTCTAGAAAATGTGTAAGATGAATAATAATGTTATAAGATTCAAAATTTAGTTAATACTATTCATAACAGCTAGTTCATAATAATATTATAAAAATATATCGTTGTTTAGTAAAACTCGGTATTGCGTACTACACACACTATCTAGGAAGGTCGTGATTGCGTGTAATGCAAGGCAAGTCAAGGTTGAATGTTGTGAAAGATGATTTTGGTGTAGTGTACAACACAATACATTAATGAAATTAAAAAGAATATTTTTCATAAAATCTCGGGGTGTTACAATTGGATCGCGGAGCATGGACACACGGAGCCTTGACTCGCGAAGCAGCAACGCAAAGGAAGCTGCTCGCGGAGCATGGCCTCGCGGAGCCGCAATGCGGAGCTCCGCTCGGCCGCCCAAGGGGGAGAAGTGGCTGTGGTCGTCTGTCCGGAGAAGGGGGGTGAGCTGGGTATTTATAGGCAAGGGCGCCGTGAAGCAGCGCTCACAGGGCGCGTAGAAGGAGCTTTCTCCGCAGCAGATCTTTGCGGCGTGTCACGAACGTCAAAGCACTTCGCGGAGCTGTCCCGCCACCTTTGCTTCGCGGCGGGTTCACGAACGTCAAATTTGTTCGCGGAGCATCCTGCCTCCTATGCTTTGCGGTGGGTTCGCGAACGTCAAATTCGTTCCCGAAGCATCCCACCTCATGTGCTTTGCCGCGCGTCGTGAACGTCAAATAGGTTCGCGGTGCATCCCGCCTCATTGCTTATCGGCGACGCTCCGGAATCGCGGAGGCGGCATCACGAATGGTCTTTGCGAACCAGTTTTCCAGCAAAACATCAAATGTCCACAACTCCTAATCCCTAACTCCGTTTGGGCCCTATGACCTACCAAATCTAAGATTGCGAAATGGACTACGATCTTGGATCTTGTACGGAAGCATTTGGAAAATTTTGGCAACGCATTTTCCGGGGTCAACAATGCTTGTTTACTATATAAAAAACATATAATATAAATTTAAAAATATAATTGAATTTATAATTTATAAATTTCATTAAAATAATTCATCAAAAATGATTTGATTAATTTATTTATATAATAATTTTGTGTGTGCAGAAGTATTTTTTTTCCGTTAAAGGTATTTTGTAGGGTTTTTAAAGGTTTTATTTAATTTATAATTAATTTTTCACCATAAGATTAATTATTTAAACATGAATAATTTTTTTCATAAGTTAGATAATCATATTCATACCCATCATTCAAATGGAATTGAAAAAACTATAATATTATATAATAATATTAATATTATATTGTAGTTTAATAAAACTATATCTTCAGTGTAGTGAATGATATCGAAATAACATTGTATTGTGTGTAACAAAATCCAAAGACAGTGTTCCACATATTGCAAGAAAATCATAGATTTTCATATATAAATTAATAATAATGTGCTTTTTTATAAATCTATCATTACTTATTATAGCATTTAATGGTATCCATCAATTAATTTTAACCTATTCCAAAATATTAATTCCTTAAAACCTGAGATATTACATTAAATGGCCATAATAAAAAATTTCACACATGAAATTCATTTTCAGTGTAAATGTTATAAACCATTAATTTTTACTTCATATAATTCGAAATCATAAAAATGAATTATAAAACTTACATTAAAATGGAATATTGGGAACATTATGGTCACCCAATGTAACTCATAAATATGATTTCAAGAAGGATAACATAGGTGGGAAGTGAAAATAGTGACATATAAGATAAAACAAACAACTATGTACTAATAGAGAGTGATAGAGATTATAAATAATATAACCACAGTTATCACTAAGTTATAAACCCATGTGGCTTGAAAAATCACTTTTAAATCATAAAAATTTATTATAATATGAATATATTTTATTTTGATACTCATTTCTTAAAGATGATTTTTTTTTCAAAAAAAGATATTCTTACTTGTTTCTAATCCATTTCATATATAAAATCTCATCCATTTCTTTGTGATTTGATCTGTTAATCCATTAAATAAGGGTGATTTTTCTCTGTCTGAATCACTATTTGATCTTATAAAACATTAAAATAATGACAATTCCTTCCATTAATCATTATTTATCATTCCGAAAAAATGAAAAAAATAGGTTATCCAAAATGAATAATTCATCATATTACAAATCAATAAATTAATCTCTAAAACCAGATTCAATGTTCATCAAAACCCATTTATTAAATAGTTTTCATTATGAACCTTTCAAAAGATTAAAATAAAATAAATTAGAAGTAATGTCACTACATTTCTCAAAAACATCATAACAATGATCCCCCATATATCATAAAATATATCTTTATTGTCACATAAGAAACATATGAATACCTTTAACATGTATTCTCTTGAAACATTGTAATAACCTAAATTATAATAAAAACATGTTTAAACCATACATGATTTCTAATTCTTTACATAACACATATATCATTTGATATATTCAATAAATCCAAAAAACATGAAAATATCATCAATGGTTGTTTATGTTTTTTCAACTAATCATTATTCAGGTATTGTGTAATATGTATTGTTTAATTTAGTTTATTCTAACCCATCCTATAATTATAATAACATCTATATTAAAATATAAGGAATATATTAAGTTTTATGTTTCCTTTAACCATTTTTTCTCCATGAATGTTGTTGTTCCATTAAGTCACATTATGATCCAATTATCATCATTAAAAATATCCTTTCAAATGACAAATGATAAAATTAAAACAAAAAATTATAATATATTTCATGATTTTTAGAAAATAATAACTATATTAAAATACCTAAATACCTCATTCATTCAAATTCATTTTCAAATCATTATCAGGGATTCATTATCTTTTCCTTAATACCTCCTTAATTTTACATGGCATCTATAGTATCATCATCATCCCAAATATAAACCTTACTCATACAATCCTACTACTTCTCTTCATGATATTTCCCTACAAGACATATATTTATTTAATTCATATAAATTCCTCCTTAAAACATTCAACTATTATTAATTACATTAAGAGAAAAATATTTAAATCCATTCCATTAAATAAACTCTTCCTTTTCCCATGGAAATTACATACACTATGGACTCATCACCACATATAAAATATGTTCTCAATCCATCGAGGCATTTAATTTGGTACTTATTCCCACATTTTCGGATGAATTGGAAACTGACTATTCATTCATCTATGGATTCTATCACCCGATCCCTCAGATAACTCTTTCCTTATGTTCATTGGGGAGTTTTAGAGTATTTTATGGTAAACTGCATTAATCGTGTTATATTTATATTGAATTGTCATAATAAAAATTTCGTTTACTCGATTTATCATTTAATTTTACTTCTCACCCAGAAATTTTCCATCACATTCAAAGTTATGCTAGATAGTTATGTACCCATCATTTACTAAAACTAGATAGAAAAGTCTGAGGAAGAATTATCATAAAATAAAACCATAAATTCCTAAAAAACTCACTTTTATAGAGTCTAAATAACAAACCTACATTTTAAATATATTACACCTTAGGATTGTTCTAGTTCACTCATGATCATAATCTATTAAAATCATCCATTATGGTTCATAGTTTTTTTGATTTTTAAAAGTATATCCCTCACAAGTGTAAAAGAATGGGTGTAGTAAATACCATTGTCTTTCACTAGTTCTTGATCAATTATAGCTCACCATAGAGTTATTTGGGGTTTTATCCCATGGTACATTTATTCTAGAGCCATATCAACTTTTAGATTCTATACCAGGATGTATTTCTACGAAACCATACACTCGAACCATTATTAAAATTCCAAGACATTTTTTATACTATGAATCATCCTTAGGCTTATCTTTAGATTCATTTCTAGACATATCATAAGAAATATCTATGTTGATATCCCTGAATTGTTGTCATATTGGTTTCCAAATTTTGACTAAACATTTCCATTGATACCTACTACATGAAAAAATAGTTATCCAACAAGGATATTACATATTTCTAGATTAATGCACTTTCGGTTACAGAAAAACATGTTTATAGGGACCATAATAGTTTAATTTCATTGAAAAAATGGAATACAATCATCTGTTATGACGAATGATTTTGATTTTTTACTATAAGGATATTTATATTTAGTACTCCTACATAAAACATTTCTTCACTACATGGTAAAATTAAACATAATAAAGGGTGATCTCAGATACTCAGTATAGTTAAATATAGGTGACACACAAGCATAAAATTAATATTATTCTATGAAAATATTAGCATAACATTGGAAGATCATACCCCAAATATCAAATATAATAATTAAGAGTAATGTAAAGTATATTAGATGTTCATAAGTGATGAGTCATAAATAAATAAATGAACATGTGTCATTAGTGAAGAAAAATTTCATAAGGAATGGAATTTATGTCATACATATCATCTTTTAACAATGATAACATTGATTAATAGTAACACGTTCACTCATTAATTAAAAGAAAATGAAATTAGTACCCTGAATAATCATCGAGAAATGGAACATGGTCTACACATAACATTTTGGAAATGAAATATAAGTACATTAATACCATTATGCCCATGAAATATGGTTCACACAAAACATTATGAACATGTAATCAATATCACACAAAATGTTGTGAATGTCTACTAAGGTTCTTGTATGGCATTAATGATCTGAAAGAAAGGCCCACACACAATGTCATAGTAGTCAAGGTTGAATTATAATTCCATAAAATATAAATTTTTTTACTATATCGATTACACTCCATGATCCATCAATGAATCAGTGTACTAGGTGTTATCCCAATTCTAACCATTTCTATCTCATGATATTTGTAAATCTCCACAAAACTAATTGTAGGGAGATATTAGTCTAACTCATCACGTAAGTAAAACTATATTTATTTGTCCCAAAATATCAAAAAATAAATCATCATAACATATTCCTTGAAATAAAATTGGCAACATAAACAACCTGTCATATCTCAAACACTGAAAAAGTGATAGGGTTTCCCATATTGTCCTTATAGAACAACCCATTCATAAGAATTCAGTCACGGTAAAACCCATGGATGATAAATGGGTTTCATAAAAAACATTAAATCATTAAAACCCAATTAGAGAAATGAACAAAGTGTCCTTGGATCATATCCCCATTGAAGAATATGTTACCTCAATGGATGTCATCCTATATGGAAAATAATTTTGATAGATCATTTAATAAATTTCATGAGTAAATTCATCGAAATTTTCTTCAAAACATAAATAAATTTGGTAAAATAATTTCATTAAAAATATCCCATGGGGATAAATAAATATATTAACTTCTTTTAAAAAAAATCATGTGTAAAATAGTATCTTTTCTTTAAAAAAACATTTTTAAGTCATAAAAAATATTTAAAACTTATTTCCTTGAGAATTTCATAAAAACATTTAATGGAATATTTTAAAAAAATTTAAAAAATTAAAAATTAAACATTTACAAAATTAATTTTTTTGAAAATTACCATAAAATTATATTTAAAACCATTTTGAAATAATTTATCTTCAAACATGGTATTGGAAGAAATCAAATTTCTGATCCAAGAGTGAAATAAAGTATGATTTTCATATAAATATTCTTAATTATCATAAGTATCAAAGAGTGGAAAATTTTAAAATTATATGAGTATATAATTAACAAGTAACGAAAAAAATTCATGATAATTCATGATAGGTAGATCATGCCACTTCAACATTAGATACTTAAACATAATAAATTTCAAAAAACGATTACATTTTGACATAAAAATATTTTTCTATTCGGTAATATTGATTTAGAATCCCCAAGAATGAATAATATAAAAAATATAAAATATAATGAGAATGAATATGTTCAGGATAAGAAATGTGAAATTTGTGAATATACACCTTGGTAGGGAATATAGTTTCATAACATAATGTACGTCTCAATGAATAAAAATTGAGATAAAATTCTCTCACTAGTTTGGTAACTATTGAAGCAAAAAAAACCCATGAATGATAGATCATAAAATGAAGAAATAAATAAAAAGTAAATTTCGTAAAAATAATAATAAAAAACATTAATGGGAATTATATACACTACATAAAAAAATTATGTTGTGAATGTAACATGTGTCTCAAAAAAGATGAAAGTGAGACATAAATCCCTTACTACTAGAGTAACTTTTGAATTTTGAGATCCATGAAATATAAATAATCTGTTGATTCATTTACGATTATTTAATTAAATATATTTCGATATAGCATATAATAGGGTAGTATATAAACAACAAAAAAGTAATAAGGGATGATTATAAAATAATTCTCACATAAATTAAAGTGAGACTAAAAATCCCCTTACCATAAGTCATAACTCTCATTGTACTCCTTCAAAAATTCCCTATAATAAATATATTTTTATTATAAATATATAAGATACCAATATTATTATTATTATTATATATATATTTATATTAACATGATATATTTTATTATGATGTTATTTTACCCTTTTATTCACAATTTAGAGTTAAATTTATGTTTCATGTAATAACTACTTTTCCTTTCATACATTTTTTGAATTGTTATTCCACGTCCTATTAGAAAGATCGGGAGTTTCATAATTTAGGGAATTTAAAAGATAATATAATTATCAAATAGTTCCATTTTATAATTATTTATAATAGTCCATAAAATTTAGTAATAGTAAATTGAACAAGCTATTTATGGTGATGGTAGGTTGTATGCACACATGAACATTGTTTCCATTTTCACATCGTATTGAAAGAGAGAAATGAATGGATATATATATATATATTATAAAAATAGATTAATTTAAAATATATATATATATATATATATTATAAAAATAGATTAATTTAAAATATATATATATATATATATATATAACATATTTATATAAAAATTAACCGTAATACATTCCACGTAAAGCATCAAATAATCATGTTGATTCGTGAGGCAGTAGTCTACTGTACACACGAACGATGTTATTATGTTCCCACAAAATCGATGCATTGATTTTTTGTGTTATATAATGACTACAGAATTAATATATTCATTATATTTTTCACATATATCATATATTAATAGTGTCTAAATCATTATCTCGTCCTTGATTGATAGTAATGGAAACATGAATATCATCGATTCACGATGCGATAGTCCTCCATACACACAAACATTGATTCTATAACCAAGTTTAAGGACAGGTATGTGTTTTTAGATTATAAAATTAATATAAAAACATATATTTAGATAGAATATAATTAATTTATTATATAATCATTATAATATAAGAAATTAAACGGTTTTAGGAATAATTAAAACAAAAACATCCATTGTTGATCTTTTCCTCTTATTTAGGTATCAATATTTGGTTTCCATCCAAGGACATAATTTGATGGATTTATAACCAAATAAATTCTATAAGATGTGATTATGGAATTTTATATGTAATTTGGTATGTCATATTCTAAACCAATTTATTTTGATTGTGTGAAGATAGGTGGGATGTGGATGGCCTTCTATAAGGGTGGTGTGTGGCACTATTGTAATTTTTTAAAAAGATAGAATTATACTCTTGTTTTTTCTGGGTCATGTATTCAAATAATGAACCAATATAGATAAAAGAGGTTATATGGTATAAATAATTCCATAAATTTGGTTTATACCAGTTTTTTTCATTATAACAACTTATATTTCATGTTTAACCACTACGTAATTTTAGTTTCACACTAACAACTATTTTTAATTTTAATTTATATCTCTAATAAAATTGGTATATAATTAGGTAAGTCATTTTATAAATAAAAAATTATTATGATTTCAAATATGCAATATAATTTTCAAAATTCAAATCACATAAGTAGGAGATACTAATTTAACAATTAATCTTATAGACGTATCAGGAAAATCAGGTTTTAAAGAGAAAAAGAGAAATGGTTTACAATGTTTTTATATTCACTTTCAAAATGGGATTTATTCCAATGAACTAAATTTTATTAATAGATATATAATTGAAATACTATTACATAATATATTTTAAAAATATTATAGCCTTGTAAATTTGTTAAATGAAGACAAATTTTCAATTAAAAATCATCATTTTCACTATTTATTAAATGTTGAATCTTCTCTAAAAAATTTATAAAAATCCAATAAAATAATTTTTTTATACTGAAATAAAAAAATACTTTTTATTTTATGAAAATATGTTTACTAAACTATACCAATTTTGTTTTAAAATAAGTGTTCCATAAAAATGAGACAAAATTATATTATCAAAAAATGTATTTTTTAAAAATAAAATTTGATTTGTATAATCCCATGTAAAGAAATCTTATTAGATGAATGTTAACAATTTTATTTACCATAAAATATATAAATATCATTAAAATCGTTCACTATAATTGATTAGGTGAATTTTTTTATTTATAACATACTTATACAGATAAAATTATCTTTTCTAATAAATGATTCACTAAATTTCTTTAAATAATGTTATATTTTTATTTCAAATTAATTGGAAACCAAATAATTAATTATATAAACATTTTTAAATAAAATTTTAAAATTTATTTAATATAATTAATGCCATTAATTCCAATATATAGGTGAAAACTATTATTTTAAATGATAATAATAATAATAATAGAGATATTATAGATTGTTAAATCACGGAATTGACTTAGATAAATATTCTCCCTCTTATTATCATGTTAACACAGAGGGTGTTAGCCAAACGAACAAGGCCTGAACCCTCCGTCACTTTGTTACTGCTGCCTTCTTTGAGGGTGTATTTCCTCAATTATGAAGGCAACATGAGACAGAGGGTCACGTTGTGATGACATCAGTTCGATAGGCTTGTAGGAACAAATGACACAAATAAATGTCCACTATATAAAGTCTGGTCGCTCGCATAACGAATCACCAGTGCGCCATGCCTGTGGCTGCCGACGATGGAGGGATGAGGTCTACGACAACTGGCCACGGGCAATGGGGAGCCAGCATATAGACACACGCTATGGGGGCTAGAGGCAGTTGGCCAGAACCGGCTACACAGGAGAAGGGTGATGCCTGCAGGCACTACCGGTAACAACAACCACGTACAGCCGGCCTCGACTGGAGGGGGCGGCGCGACCCCACTTCCTGCCGCGTCGGTTGGAGACCAGTCGGTGACCTATTCGACCATTGCATATGGTGGGAAATTTCCCCACCATCTGGATGAAAAAGACTCACATCAGTGGGGCCATTTGGACACACGGTCCGCCTTCAGGCGGGCTAGGCCGAATGATTACTGGGCTGAACCGAGGTATGGTCACCCCTGTTTCATAGGGAAGGTTGCAACTAACATACCTGGGGTCCGATCGACATGGTGTCTATGGCATAAGGACTCTTGTGACAAGATGACCATTTAGAAAAAATTTATTTGATTTTTGGTAGAGTTTTACATTTGACCTTGGTTGGATCTGACATTAATCCAACCAAGCCCTTTTTACAAAAGTGCCCTGATCTCACAGACCGTGCATCTGATCAACGCGCAGTCTCTCATGTTGGGACCCTTATGATGAGGTGGACCCTTGGGTATGCTTTTTGGAGGAATTAATACCAGTTGAAATATTATCAATGGATTGAGGAGTAGAATCTTCTAGAGATCAGGTGTGATACATGTAGAAATACAGTGGCTAGCTATGACATGAACAAGAAGAGTGACCAATATGGGTCAGTATTAAAAACTCCATAGTTGGATGATCTAGCTGTACGACTAATCATCCCATCATTTGTACCATCGACCAGTATAGGTGAGAAACCACAACCAAGATCAGCACTACTGACCAATACGTGTCAGCACCAGCAACCAATATGGTTTAGCACTAGCGACCAATGCGGGTTAGAACCAGTGACCAATACAGGTCAACATCTAGCGACCAATACCTATCAGCATACAATGAACTATACTAGTCAACTGTAGAGTTACTACATATAGGATGATATGGCTTTACGACGAGTCATCCTTATCATAGTAACCTTGATGTTATGCTGTTAGAGTGAGTTGTCTCTTTTTATTTATTCTTCATTATATAGATCATTCTTGTGATATTACCTTTGTGATATTTCTTTTGGTTTTTTCCTTTTTGAATTACTGAGAGACCATCGACGGTAATAGGTTCCCTTATAGAGTTGTTTTACTCACCCCTACATGGGATCTGCTCACATGTATGTGTCTGGTGTAGTCTACTGACATTCTGAGGTAGACCTTGAAGGTTCGAGACTTGGTGGATCATAGTGCAATGGGAGATGTTGAGACACTCTCCTTTTAATTCTTACTTGTATCTCTACTATCTAGGTAGAGCTTTAGGGATGATGTGATACCTGTTTACACTCTTTTCAGTTTATAGGAATTATATTCCGGCCCACTGTTTTCAGTTAACATTTGTAATTATGGATGTACTTTACCCTTATTGTTATACCATTCTTTTTTGGTTGTTTACTTCAGTAGCCCTTTTTGAGTTTTTACATACATCAAATGAAATGCCTTCCCTATTCTAGAAAATCATTCATGTACTAGTAACCAACCCCAGGCCTATAAAATGTGGGTTTGGGGTAGTCACATCTAGGCCCCGTGGGAAGATTCGTGACATTGGAAAATGTTGGCAGCCCCTTTGAGGGAATTGTTCTTGAAATGGTGGGTGAACAATGTAGGGTGCATCTGGCCCTCATTTTGGGGGCTGGGTGTCCCTAAAATTTCAAGGGGGTCAGAAAAAAATGAAAATCCTAAAACATTATTGAAGATTTTGTGAGAACCATCCCCCTAGGTTCTTTAATTTATGGGGGTTTCTGAATACCTGAAAAGTGATTTTTGGATTAGTGGTGGTTAAACCCACAAAAAAATTCATTTTTAGGGAACTTTTGCACAATATTTTAGGGGTATTAATCACTCTATAATTTAATCACGACTAATTTTAACATCATATTTCTAGGGATTCTTCCCAACTACCCCTATCAAGATAGGGTTTCTAAACTAAAATTAGTTTTAAAAAAACACCATCAATGTGTTTATAAGGGGTTTATAACCACCGATAACAAAAATAATAATCCATTCTAATTGGGGAGTTTATTTAGTGAACAGAGTAAGGATATCTTAGAGAAGATTCATAGTGCTTTATATATTTTAATAAATAACGAAGATAATGTATTTTTAAAGTATCTATAGAATAATGATATTGGTGTGAATATTTTTGGTTTTTTAACCCTAATTATCAACACACCCAATATATCTAGTAATAATGACTACATGAGGCCCATATGGGGCTTCTTATCATGGAATTTTTAAAAATAGATTCTTAGTGATCTCAAATAATTCATTTATAGTACTCTCCTGATATAGATAAGAGATATTATTGATCTTTCTATTTTAGTATTTGACATCATGACACTTTATGTTTTCATTAGACATGTATTAAATCATCAAACACATCATATATAGAATATTATTAATGTGTTTTAACAGAATGTGAACTCCACATGACTCAAACACCTTAGTAGGAGAGATTTGAAATTGTGAATACATGGTTTATATCTTCTTTTCAGGGATTAGTACAACACATAATTGTATATACCATTATAAAAATATTGATTTTAGTGAGGAGATTTTCATTCATCCATTTGAATATGAAGGAAAATGTGGTCGTTGAAATTTTATTTTCACCACAGTAATGAAAATATAAATATAAGTACGTTTTCATCATTACCAAAAATATATGATATAGAATTATTTTAAATATACTATTAGTGTAAAACTATTTAATATAGATTGAATGATCTACATTATTGAATTGTAAATGTCTTATAATGTTGAAATTTCAGTTTAAAAGTTTATACATTACCCTTCTCATAGAGAACAAATGGGTCTTTAAAATTACTGAAATGTATTTTAGTGGGTTGTCCAGAAAACTGCATGATCACACATCCTTCATTAATTAGTGGACTCCAAATCCAGAAATCATGATTGAAATATCGATAAATGGTTCCTCCAAAATATAGCATGTCCTATAAGGGAAACTCTTTTCGATGTAGTCATGGTTATGTAAACTCAAAATGATCATTATAACTCCCAAATAAAATTAAATGTGTTTAAAATGAAAAAAATAACACTTATATCTATGGTTACATTCTAAATATAGAAATGGGAGGCCTTTTCTTAGCTAATATTATATTATTTCGTGTTTATAATGCGTCTATTTCTCTATATTATATTTTATAAGATTTTTTAATAATATATATTTTCTATAATTAATTAAAAATGTTCAGATAAAGAATTCTTCCTGTTGTGTATTTATTATAAATCCATAGTTCAATTTTATTAATTCATTTTATTATTTGATTTTGATAGAAATGAATGAAATTAACAAGAAAATATGAAAAAAATAAAATAAATAATTTTAATTTGATCATGATTTTCTATATGGATTTATTTTTTGATTAAATGATAAATCAAAATTTTACCATAAGGAAAAACACCATGATTCATTATTTACGCAAGATACAATATTCAACCATAGATCTTTGTATCATTTTGATTTGTCTCAACTGCTCATGGGCATGAAATTCTTTATTTCATATGTGCTTCAGCCATTAAATACAGTTTTTGACCCATGAAAGTTTTTCTAACCAATGGATTTGGAATGAGTATTATATAAATAAATCATGGTCACTCATTTCCTTCATAATAAAATTAAGAGATGAATCATAGGCCATAATAATTTATTAAAAAAAATTATCAAATAATAAATGCATGAAATTAAATGAAATTAAATAATATCCCAATAAATATATTGGTTTGTAAAATCACATGATCAATCACATACATTTTACTATATCACATTCAAAAAAAACAAGAATACAATTCATATTGATTGAGAAATTATGATAAATATTTATTGATATAATATTTAGTGGTGTTATTAGAAAAATAATAAACTGCATTTAATAATTGTCAATCCATGAAATACTTTAGATACGTGACATAAACCATCCACCCAAAATTAATGAAATTATTTTTATTAAAACTTAAAAACATGTAGTGCATTTACTTCAACCAAAACAGTGTCTATCAATATTAACCTCATCGATCATCTTTGTGATCTATTAGCATTTAGTTATGTGGTTTGTAACCATACATTTACACTATACAAAATATAAAGAAAATGGGTAATCAACATAGATTACAAAATAACAACATTCCATGTAGTTCTAATATTTATGTTATATTAATTCTGTATTTTAATATATTTTGAAAAAACAATAACACACATTATCTTCACAAGTACATGAAGTGTTTTTTTAGTCATTATTAATTTCTATTATCATTTATAGGATATAAATTTGGTCATATGTGTAATCTGTGTAATTAATACATGTTACATGGTGTGTATGCATGTTACATGACATGTAACTCCCTTATTAAATTTTTTTATTTAATGATTATTTATAATATGTATAATCAAATGAAATAATACTTTATTACATCGTGTGTTCTCCAAACAAAATGCTCTGTAGAATAAATAGCTTTTTATTTACCATTATTATCTCACTATATAGTTTTTAGGTAATACATGATTTTTACATTGACCACATACCTTCAGTGAAATTCAATATGTGAACCATGTTGGATTACATGGTGTGTACAACAATTAGAGGCCCTGTAACTACTGAAACAACTTTTTATTTTTCTACTCAACATGACGTCTACAATTAAATAACTTATCCTAATTTTATACTTGTTCATTTGGGTATCCCACTTCTCATCCAGATGCATTTAACATTAGTACATGACGTTTAATTTTTAATTACACACAGTGTAACCATTTATTTTTTCGAAAATAGTAGGAACCTCTTAATTGAATCTCAATGCTTCCTTCACTAATTAAATCCATATTTTTGGTCATAAAATATTTAATGAAAACTATATCATGAAATAATAAATTATGAATGATAATAGATATTAAAATTAATTATGATATTTTATTGATTAAAAATTATATAATTATAAATTTAGTACCTTCACATTGATATAACATGATTTCTTGGAAAAAATAAAAACCAATTATTGCAATGACCAGTGGTTGTTTTTATATACATTTATTGGATAATCCAAAAAACGTGGAAATTAATCATAATGTTTGATTAATAAAACCAAAGAAGCCAAATTATTAAATCCAAAAACCAAGAGTCGTTATCTTACACAACAAATTTATTAAAAAATAATACCAAAAAAATATCTTAGGATTGAGGTTATTTATTTTAAGATTATGTTAACCATTTAAACATTGTCTATTTTGTACTATGATTACATAGATAGGATCATAAGTAAAATATCATAATAAGTAATCCACTAGTGATCCTTAAATATCAAAGGATAACTGATGGATCTACATGTACTATCATGGTAGTACCGATTATCTTATGTCACTCAATAATGATTCCTACACAAACCTTCAAGATGAAATACTTGATTTTTTATCCCATTAATGAGATGGTGGATGGATGTTTGAATGTTCCCCTGACCATTAGAAGAACTATAGATACGTTCTTTAATGGGATATTTCTCAAGGGATATTTTTAATTATGAAAAAATAGACATTTTCCTACAATGGATATAATCTGGTATATATGCGGCTAGTATAGAGATTATTAATTACACATAGACCATTATCCAATCACTGAATTAATATCTAACCCCGTATCTAACCATAATAACAATATTTTTATTATTATGACCCACGCATGTTTCCCGCATAATATAAATATCAATAAATTAAATAATATATCATTAATGGCATTTAATATATAATTTATCTCACCAGGTTTCTAATAGATCGGTATACACTTTCCTTGGGGTTTAAGACATACTTATTAAAATAAATATTCATTTGATAAAATTTTAATATATATTCTATCTCATACAAAAAATCTATAAATCCTAAATAAATATTATTTCATGGTAAATAGAATATTGTATATTTTAATTATTAAATAGAAATAGTATTTAAGAAAGAAAATATTATACAATTATTTTGAGGCCCTCTAGAAAACATTTTCACTGTAATTAGGCATGCTTACTTAATGATTAATATTATAGTATACTAAAAAATAAAATCACCAATAGTGTAAGGATTTACCATATCATTAATGAAAAAAACATACGAATAATCTATATTTAATATAATCCATTTTGGATGATATCTAATAATATTGGTTTCACACTAGTGTTATGAACCAGTATGCTCGATACATCATTCGTCTACTTCAATTATAGACTCACCAATAACGATGGCCATTTAAATTAATATCATAGTACCATTTAAATTAATGGGGTGAGAAATCATTTTTCCAATGTTGGGTAAAAAATAATATGTTGATTTATTCATTAATATAACATCACTAATGATGTACTCAATGTATCCTACTTTCCAGTGAATATATAGAATCAATATTTTCATCAATTGATATAATTACATGATATATGATATGAATTAATATTAATTTATAGTATAATAATCATTACACAAGGTCATAAATAGCAATATCCAATGATATGTAATCTTGTTTAATTAATGCAAGAAGGTCGTTACTCATACTCACTCGCCTTGTAGATTACCATGAACAAAAATCATGAGATGATGTCTCATATGCATATAAGTACTCACACGAGATAGTAAAATATATAATATATACAATCAAAAAATATTACCACATCCACAAGACATAAGATTAATAATATCATCAAATCATTTCAAGATTCCCATTATAGAAGAGAACTTCTCTCACCATTTTTAGCAGATAGATTTTCATTGATATAGTTATGTTAAATTCATAAATATGAACAATAAATTTGTTATTATTTTTTATTTTTTATTCTAGGATTTGAATATACAAAAAATATATGGCATAAAGTAGTTGAATCTAGGTAACCCAATTTAACATAGCCTCCCCCATGACGACATGGGTCCTTCCTATAACCATTATATCATCAAATAGGATTGTTGGGATATCATCACTAGACGACAAGGAATGATCACCAGTTAGATCAAAGATATTAAAATGCCATTCACCTCTCTTGTTTATGGGTTCAAGATATACTGAGAGGGGGAGCCTTCATTGAATACACCATAACCTACTGTGGGTAATCACCTTCATTTTATGGTCCGAGATCCAATATTGACAAACGATCCTATATCATGGTCTCATCCTTATTGATTTTTAAGCCCTTTAATGAGACATAAATTGGAAAAAATTAATTTAACCAAAAATTTATAAATTAAATATAATATTTTTTAATAAATAAACGCATTATAAATTAATGGAGTTATAGAACACACATGCACTACTTTAGTTAATTTGAATGGATATACATTTTTGAAAATTCCTAATGCTATTATGATTTTTTCCATTTTTAATATATCCATTTTAAAAATGACCATATAGATTAATATATTATAGGTTATGATAAATCTCAACTGGTACATATGTAATATGTGACACCCCCATTAGTTGGATTTTGCCCTATGAATCAAATTTATGAAAACATCTGAGGGATATAACTTCCCTGGGGTTTTCTCTTGATAATGACCAATGATTTTTTGATAAAATAAAGAATAATTGAAACAGTTTGTGGTATAGTTTTCATTTCATTGATATCACATCCCAAACCATGTTTGTCGAACAACCATAAGAAAATATCACCACAAAAAAGCATACCCTTATAGAATATCCTAGTGTAATAAAAAGAATTGAATACAAGACCTAGTAGTATGAAATTATTTATTATTTATGGGAACAAATATTATATTTATTCCTTTTTAATATTAATTTTTAATTATTAATAATGAGAATTATAAAAATTAGATTACGATATGATGAATCAAAAATTTTATTAATGGGAAATATATAGTTTCAATAAAGAAACATATTTCAAGGAACTCAAGATGTTTTTAAATAAATTATAAATTAATTATAAAAATGTTATTGAATAATATTATAAACTATTATTTTTTAAATATAAATTAAAATGTAATTTTATAAAGTCAAAAACATTATTTTTATTAGGTTCAAGATGTTATTATTGGAAAAAAATAGCATGTTTCAATAAATGTTTATTTTTTAATTAAAATGGTAAATTATCAAAAATATAGATTTATTAGTATAAAATAAATATTAATTTAGAAATAATTACATCAAAATTATCCCATAGTAATTTTTTTAATAATGTTATGAATTAATAAAATTTTTAGTTCAAAAATAAATATGTTATAAATATATGGTATGCATTATGACATCATAATAACCCTAAATGTTACTTAATAATGTCTGTATTAATCATCGAAAAATTTATATTTAAATGTTTTGAAATAAATTCATTATAATCTTGATTATTTTACACATCAACAAGGGTATGATATAAATGATACAATTTTTTATAAATATACAATATAGAAAACTGCTCCACATTGGATGAAACAGTGGTAAACCCCATGGGATGGTTTGTGGTTTTGATTAAATTATCAAATATAATCCAAAACCTATGGTCAAGAATTAATTAAGAACACTATATAGTTTTCTATATAATCCCACCCAACCTATAACTTATATTCATTGAAACAGATTTTATAATTAAATAACTATATCATTACATCTCTATAGACCTACTATTATGTCCTCAATATTTCCAAAAGCATCTCAGAATATCTTGGAGGCACCCTGGAAAGGTATGGGATCCTCCCCATCTGGTCTTTATTCGTGATCATCCTTTATATAATTCCATGTGTTTTCCAATTGTTCATATTGTGATATTTTTTCAAACATCGCCCATATGAACATTATTTTTTAAATGCTATGAGATACCCTTTAAATCTCAATAATACCTCCCATGAACCTATACATTTCACCATTATGCATTAAAATTATTATCAGATTTTTTATTTCAAAACATTTTTTTTGAATACACATGTGTATTTCTACTCAATCAAGTTAATGGAGATGTAGTTATCAATAATTGGTTAGATAAATCGGTCTATAGAACACACAAACCATAAATATGTGATTATGATCTATGAAATTAAAATTTATGTTTCATGATTCTTGTTGAACAATTATGCAAGTACATGATAAAAAATGATGGGTCAATCCACATAGTTCCTTAATGAATTGGTTAATATATTAGTCTCAGGAGACATTATTTATAGGATTTTTGGGTAAAAATAATCAATTATGATACATTTTAAATAAATTTATGATGTCGTCGTTGTTATCCTTGACCTATGTTTATGATATCTTGTTTGATGATGGTGCCACATTCCCATGTTTTTTTATCATGTTATATCATGATTTAGTATTCAAGAACATGACTATCACCAATAGTATATTAGATCTTTATGACTCTTGGATCACTTCAACTATGTTTCCATTTTTTATTCATTTATTATTACCTTACTGGATTTTTTTTCTTTCTCATTTCTTATGTATATTCTCAGGTTATACCAAGAAGTTATAAAAAGATAAATCAAAATCAATGAGAATTTAAATTATATGATTAATAATGTTGTGTTTTAAATGTATAAAGATTATGTGATATGTAAAAAAATTCCAAAATTTGTATAATATCGTGTTCTTTTTGGATTGTTTTCAGCAAACCAATTGTGTATTAATTATTAATTAAATTGAAATAAAATTTGGTTTTTTTTAGTTTTAATCTGATAAAAGTATTTTTTTATGATAAATATAGGAAAACACTTTTAAAATCCTTAGGGATATGACTAAAGGTAGTAAAAAAACTCTGAATGTTGGTAAATTTTAAAGTATATAGTATCTATGAAAATACATCATGTATAGAAACATCTAGTAGATGGGGATCTAGAATAGATATATATAGTGGTAATAACCATGAAAAGAGAGCATTGTTATGGACTCGATCATTACCTGGTAAATGAAAATGAAATTTTTGAAAAATTGTTTTGTAACTCCCATGTGAATATGACTTAGTAAATTCAAAATATCCTTATGAACCATTGTTATGTGAACAAAAAACACAATAATAATTTTGGTTAGGAAATAGATCATAGAAAACTAACAATAAAACATATAAGTTCATAGTGTGAATGATTTGTATAATTTCTGAGCTATCCCTTTAGTATTCATTGTTTACAATTTATTTCACTACTATTTTGAAGATAATAATCATTAATTATTACTTTTTATAATCAAATTGGTGAAGAAAAGAGTAAATGTGTCAACAACCAATGTGATAAAAAATGTAATTATTGTCTAAATGTTGTTACAAACATTATTTCATCATGAGTAATCAAATTATGGATAATCCATTATCACTTCAAAATTGTTTTTAATCAGAAAATAAATAATGATTAACAAAAAAACACATATAAGAATAACTATGTTTTAATTGAGACCATTATGTTTCAATGAACTCTGATATTCAATGGATCTTTCATTTCCTTAATCATGGAAAAATTCATCAACTACATTAAATATATATTTTCCATAATTTAATGTTCTATGAAATAGAATATAGAGTTAATTATTTATTATTGAAATTGGAATCCAATAAATATTGAAAATTTGTCAAAAATAAAAATCTCAAGTATGAGATCAATGCGATTGAGTAGAAAAAAAATTTAATTTTCTTTCTTAATTTTTTTTCTCACACTATTTAATTAAAAATAGAGAGGGACATCTACAGCCTCATGAAAAAGGCTGATGAATACATCTTGTCTTATCACAAAAATTTTAAATTACCATCATGATACTACTCAATATTTTTAATTTCCCATGAATTTAAAGTATGCATTTTTTGGGTGGGATTAATTAATGTCTATAAATATTCTTTTCCATTCATGACATTGGATGTTATGAGAAAATTGTTTGATATTTCTTAATGGAAATATTGTGATCAGTGAATCCTATCTTTTTTTATAGGGATAAAAAGAATAAATTGGAGTTTTATTATAATTTTTTGATGTATAAATATAATAGTGGAATTATAACCAAACATCCCACTTTCCAAAAATGTGGGAAATTACATCACAAAAAGTAGGTAATGAGGATGAGGAAATTAATTATGTACTTAATGTAAGGGGACCCTTGTAGTGATTTGTTAAGGGTGAAAATCATCAATGTGATCAAAAAAAGTATTTATCCAATAAAACATTATAAAGGAGAATATTTTTCATATTTCATGGGACAAAATAATTATTCAACCCACTATTCTATGTTAATGGATGTCACATACAAACAACCCCAACAATATCCACAGTAGTAAGGGATATATTATTCTATCAAAACATATAAGGTTGTTACAAAAAATAAATTGGTGATAGGTATTATATTTAGTCATCCGAGGATAGAAAAAATAGTATTTGATTCAATTTCAATGCATTTATTTATATCCAACAAGTTTACTAGAACTATTCAAACCCAACTTCTAAACATTGAACATGAGTTTTTGGTGAAGAGGATCATTGGATAAATTGTTCTATTTTAAAAACATAAGTATAATCCTTTCAATATTTGTGTCTATAAATTCTTATAAAACATTATGATATATCATTTATAATAATTAAATTTTATTTGGGTCATAGATTTCCATTCCTTATATAGGTCCAAATATAAATTTCATAAAAGAGGAAATCACCATCTATTCCACGAATCACTCTCTAATTCAATACATGTTCAAGGATTATGATTAATCTTATTCGGTACCAACATATCATATACAAATATCATTTTCCTTGATAATAATAATATTTATCTCAAATGATTGATACTGAGAAAATATCATCTTCTTGGATATGACCTTTTTGAGTGCATATTATAATGTGTTCCCAAAATAATTTCATGGTATTCCTTTTAATTTAGAGGTTGAATTTTAAATCAATATTATAAGATGATTTTTAAAAATATCAAATCCTTTACATAGAATTTTTATATTTGAACATGAGGATATGATTAATAAACAACAAGATAATATATATAATGAATTAATAATACCATGTGATTCACCATGGAGTTTACCAATCCAGTTAGTCAGTAAAAAGAATAAATAAATGTAAATATTAAATAATTACTGTGATTTAAACAGGATCACAATAATGAGATAATATCATCTTACATGGATTTATGACTTTTTCAATTAGTTATGTGGAGAACATTATTTCTCTATGGTGGACATTCTTTCAGGAAACTATTGATTAATAGTGATAATGGACGATATGTGAAATACTGTTTTCATATAAGGTATTATCACTATGAGTAAATAGTTATTCTATTTAGAGTTAATTTTTTTTAATTTTTATGAAATTAAAGAATAGAGTATTCAATTATTACCTTAATAAAGTATTAGTATCTATTATAGAAAATATTAACATTTACTTTCATTTAATTTAGGAACCTATAAGGAATTTTAATTTTATAATAAAAAATTTATAAAAGAAAAAGTTATTTTAAATTTATATTAAATTTTAGTTTTAGTTTGGGAATGTTATTTTCTTGGTAACTTTTATCTGTGATAAAGAGATATATGTATATTCATAAAAATTTGAATCAATTTATGGATGTAAAATGAAAAAAAATTTCACCAAAATAAAATGATTCCTTGGATTAGCTACGTCTTATTGTTCATTTGTGAGAAACAAATCATTAATGTAAATTCAAAAAAAAATAGATTAATCATATGGGACTGATGGTTTTATGGCCTAATTAATGTGATGAAAGCATTAAATAAATGAATAATATGATAGTCATTACACATATGATCACATTACCGTCTAGTGGGGAATTATTTTTATCGAAAAAAATTCATTCACAAAGGGAATGGGTTGTGAACCGACTAAAGATGAAACGGTTATAGATTATTCCTTTATCCATCTAGAAATACACAAGGATAACCACCATTCTTATCATATATATTTCATTATAGTGATATTCTTAATGAAGTTATAAATACATTATCCCTGCGATGAAATGTGTGAAATATTAAAAAATCATAAAATATTTAATGATATATTCACATAAAAGGAAAATAATATGAGGTAATATAGGTGGATAAAGAAAAAAATTGAATTTTTACTTTTGAATTCATTACAATCATGTTAATAAAAAAACTCTTTATGCTATGAGTCTAAAGGATCTCACAACTCTATCCAAGATGATGATTTTGATGGATCTAATCTTCTTGGACATTAAAAGAACATATATTTGAATAATAAAAGGATATAAATTCCACCTTTCTCAAATAAATTTTCCAAATTAGATTCATAAGAGGATTATGGAGGCCATTAAAGATGATGAGTTACTACTTAAGAAGGTATTGAATATTGTCGAGTTCAACATTTCAAAAGATTGAGTCATATGTTTTCAAACCGAAATATGGGTCCCATAAAAACTATTACTAAATATTGAACTTCTGGATGATGTGAATAAATTATTCTTGTAAATTAGTCTAGAACAACATATATATATATATAGAATTAATGAAAAAAAGTGAATGGATAACTTGATGATAGAGATTATAGTGTTTGTATCTCGATTAATGGTTTTCCTGTAAGAAAAGGATGAGTGAATGATGTATAAGGGTTCGATAAAAGAACTTCACATTACCCTATGTAGATGGAGGAAGATGATAATGGATTTCATCTTAGGAATACGAAATAAACATAAAGGAAATAACACTATCAAGGTGGTAATTCATCACCAAAAAAGTTATTTCATTTAATTAATATTTAAAAAGAAGTCACACTTGAAAACTAATCAGGATAATAATAATAGAAGTGGTAAAATTGAATGGAGTTCCTACCTCTACTGTATCTGATCATTATCCATTTATTAACTCAATGTTCTAGATAATCCTTTAATATGTATTATATAATTAACTGATCTGTATCCCCTCATATCACCCTTAGATTGATAGTCTGTTTGAATGGACCACTCAAAATATTGAAATTATAGTGAGATGATGTTTAGGGTATTTCTATTTATAATGGGATCAATACATTCCCTATGTATAGTAATAATATAATACTAGTTAAATTTTTATCATTAATATGAAACTTTTTTTGGATCTACATGGAAGATGTGACATTAAGATACATGATCATATGAAGTTGTAGAGTTTATTTTTTGGGATCTAATCATATCCATGAAGTTATGGAGAATGTTCAAACAATTTAATTTCATAAGAAATCCAAAACAATGTTAATAAAAAATAAATATAGACATTCATCGCTGTTATCTTGAATTTGAGGTCGTATATAAAGGGTTCATATGTCACTACATAATAATTTCATGATGTTTGGGAAGAAGGGAAGGCATAATCCTTGATAGATTTTCCCCATTTGTGTCCATTATTGTATTATAGTGTTGTCCTATCCACTAGATCTGTTTCCTAACCTATCTCATGTAAATAATGTGTTCTATGTATCCAAATTATAGATGTATATACAAGAACCCTCTCATAAACAGAATACATAAGCTTTACCATTAGAAATAAGCATTCATATGAGGAACAACTGAGGACTACCTAATATCATAGAAAAAAAATTCTATGTAATAAGCCAAATCACATATTCAATGTGCTGTGGTGGAACCAAAAGCTCAAGGAAGTGACATGAGAATCGAAATAGTCAATGAAAATGAAGTACCCTAATCTATTTTAGTGTATGAAATCAATATTACGATGGGGAAATTTATGTTTGGGGGTAATGTAATGAATTAAACATTAATAAAATAAACATCCACTTAATTTTTAAATAAATTCCTTATCGTGAAATGATGTTATAGAAATTAACGACTAATTTGGATATTTCTAATAGATATATAATCTATAAAAATTCAAAGACTATATGTAATAATGAATATTTCTAATATAATCAATGTACATTGACCATTATGATTACTATATTAGGGTTAATGATAATGTCCAATTACTACAGACGAAAGAAGTGACAAACTCAACCAGTAGGATCATACCATATGAAAACAATTTCTCATAACATTTAAGGGATATAGAATAAATGTTAATTTCTATTTTTCAATCACTAGTTTATAATAATTATGTAAATTATGAATTGAATTATTTATTTCATAATTTTAAGATCATTTAGATCATGACGCAAACCATGTACACCAAACCACCTGATGAAAATCACACCATCACACACATTACACATAAGGTATTTTCAAGCGTAATAAAGTGTTATGTATCAAGACCATAAATGAATGTATTTTAATTTATTTATTTTAATTAAGCAATTATTATATTTATAAATATATAATATTATTATATAAATGATTAAATAAATTGTTTCATAAAAATTGTATTTATATATGACAAAAAATATATTGTATTTATAACAAATATATAGTTTCAAATAAGAAATTTTTTTTAATGAATTTAAAAAATATATATTAAACTTATATTTCAACTAAATACTATTATAAAAAAAAATTTAAAATCTATAAATGATAATATAATTTCACAAAGATAATAATTTATAAGGGGCAGAAAATTATTATTATAAAAAAAGCAATATTTTTCAATAAATGTGAATTATTTTATTTCAATGATTAAATTATAATTCAAATCGAATTTATTTGGGAAAAATATTAATTTTTAATGCCTGATTCCAAAATTATCAAATAGTTATCTGCTCGAAATTTTAGGTGACAAATCAATATTTAGGAAAAACAAAAATATAGTTTAAATATTCAATGTGTATTATAACATCATAATGACCCAAAAATTATGTAATATATAACATAAAATATATCCACAACCAAATATGTACTTCCATTTGGAAATAATGTTATATTTGTTTTATAAATTTCATAAACAATTATTGAATCCTCCAAAACATATATTATATTTTATGGATATAAAATCCATTATTGGTAATCATAACACACTTATACCTAAAAAAGGATTTTATTTTATTGATAGTGGTAACTAAACATATAAAACAATTTTATACAATCCACTTTGGAAAAAATCATGAAAAAGGGATGTTTTTTGTTTTTGATTACAATGTCATATAGATTCCAAAAATTGCCTTTTAAAAATTAATAATAGATTATCCTCCATTTTTTATACAACCCACAAAAAATTCAATTTAACTTCAGAAGGAACATGTATATCATGAAATTACTATACTCTTGACTCTCTAGATCCCCCATGGTATCCTCATGCCCCTAAGGTGCACTTCCAAATATTTTAAAAGTACCCTGTCATGGTAAGGGATCCTATCCTTCTACTTTTTAGACCAGAACCTCTAATATATTATGCATTTTGTTTTTAAAATTTTAATATTTGAATATGATTTAACGAATACCTCTTACATTACTTATTTTTTCAAAACATTGATATACAAATTTCACTCTCATTAACCATTCTCGTGAACAGTTTTGTACCAGTGTCATTATGTCAGAAATATCATTAGATTTTTTAATTCCAAAAAATTTATTTTCAATACCCAAACATATATCCACTAATGATTATTCATCTAGATGAATATTTCCTTCATTTATGTAGATAATACTTGTATATAACCCATACTATTTGATAAAGCTTTTAAAGTTCATTAATGAAATATTTATGTTTTATGATTAATGTGGAAGAGTTATCAATGTACATGATATGAAAAAAATGGTTTCACCCATATTATTATCTAGTAAAATGGGTAATGTTTTAGTCTAGTGATATTTAATGTATATTATGTGAGACTAAAAATAATCCTTTATGGAATTATTCTACCAGGATATGATGTCTTGGTTATCAGTCTTTTCATATTTCTATTCTTTTATGTTTAATGTTATTTTTATATTCCCATGATGCCTTTATGCTCTATTTTTATATCATGCCTTTTTTATTAAGATTAAAATTCTTCCAACTTTTGTTACCCTGTTAATCCTCTTGGAACATATGTACTTATATACCTTATGATATGAATTATTCTTCCCATAATGTTCTTTATATCTCACTAATTTCTTATGTATATTCCATGGTTGTCTTGCACAGTTTTAAAAGTGAAATAGATATTTATGAGAATGTTATGGAAATTTTCAAAAATGTTGTTTGATTTATGTATCATGTTGAGTGATATGTATCAAATTTCCCAAATACACTTGGAATCATTATCTTTTAGGATTTTATTATTTGTTCCTTCATCTAATAATTAATGTATTAAATTCCAATATATATCTATTTTCCTATAAGGTTATGGGAAATATAGCCATCGCACATAGTCATTATACTTGAACTATTTAATCCACTTAAAGTAGTGTTGATGGAGGTGTGTTTTTAGTGTTTCCTCCACCATATAAGTTTCTAATTTTTTGTTATTAATTTGGAGTTCATATGAATATTTCTATATGAAAACTTCATGTATTTCTATATAAGACTACAATTTATATATGAAATCATATAAGATTAAGGAATCAAAACATTAGTTTTTGTGTTAGTGTGTGTGTGTGTTTTTGTATAAATTATAGAAATTTTATGGTCTCAAATACTGACATCTCCCACTAGTAAGATTATTAATGGCCAATATCACGCTCATCTACAAGCCTCTATATTTCTTACACAGGTTGAGATAGTCAATAGCATCAACACGAGGGGTATTTAATTGATCAGAATAATATTTAAAAAGTATTTAATTATATATTTTTATATAAACACTAATTTGAAAAGATTATGAAATTGAAGATAAATAAAATTATTATTTTAAATAATTCCGTATAAAATAAAACAATGAAAATAAATAATTTTTGTTGTGATTTGGATAAAAAATTGATCCTATATCTACTCTTCAATTATCTATACTCCGTAAGAGAAATGGTATCCTCTATACCTTGACATTTTAATATGAATCAATAATAGAATCAATCTTTATTTTTACATAACTTGGTATAAATAACATATTCATGAAGAAGGATAGAGGTCACAAATGAATACAAAGGTAATTATTTTGGTGGTAGTGTAAAAAATGGCATACCTTTTATGATGAATGTTTAACCAAAACCGGATATGATTTTGGAAGGGAGAAATAAAATCTAATTACTCTTGTAAAAAAATAATTTGAAGCAATAAAACTCTATATTTAATATAAAGACAAATATTATAATGTAGGATAATTATTATTTTCTTGTCACTTTTTTAATTAATTATATTATGATGAATTGCTTCAATATTATCATTTATAGTTGATAGTGATGATAAAAATATTAAAACTTTATTCCAAATATTTCATTCAATTATTTATTTATATGGTTTTTAGCGTATATTTATGAAGAAAATATTTATTGGTAACTTCATGATGTTTTCTATTTTTTGTTAAACGCTTCATATTTCTATGATTTAAAAAATATTACATTTTTATTATGTTTCAAAAAAATCAATAAATAATTATAGCATCCGTCATTTAATCCTCTGATAAATAAAATAATTATTCAAACCAATATGCCTATAATATTCCACTTTATGAAAATTATTCATCTAAAAAATCCATTTGTTATTTAATATTACATATACTGTGAAAACTAAGAATATATAGGAAATTAATATTATAAATGTACCATTCTCCCCCCCCCCACCTAGTGGTTTTGGAAGATTAAAAGGTGATACAAGACCATTAGTGACATCTTAATGACATGAAATATTAGAAATAAATTCTAAATGATTAAAAAAAATTTGGAAATTATTTTCCATTTGTGAATAAAAAAACCATATCAAGATAATCATAACTAAAAAACCACTATATGATTCATGATAACAATGTAATATAACTCAATGAGAAACAAACAAGACCAAAATATATCAGCTTAAAACAAGAAAATGAAAAAGAAAATAACTCAAAGACATGAATGATATAAACACCACATCTGCAAACATCATCCGAGATCCAATTTATGAAGACATTCCCATTATGTCATGATGTATCAATAAATAACTATGATTACATTCATTTACCCATGTCTTTATATATCACATATTCAAATGAACTAAAGTAAACAAGTAGGGGGTGTGTATGAAGCTCGGTTGGATTTTCCCCAATGAATTCCTAACTCATGCCACTATGGTAGAATAGGTTATCGCCTTTATATAAAAATATTATTTTAATTTAATGAAGTATATACCACATCATGAAATACATTTACAAAACAAAAAATTATCAATTGAACAAACCCAATCAATTCTATAAAACTATTTCTCAAATACATTTCAAAATCAAATATATCATTCCATAAATCCACGCAACAGCACATTCGTACACATATGAAAATTTCATATTCATGAGAAGTCTCACTTTTTTATACCAAGTAATTACAAGTTAAAAATTACAATGTTCCCAAATGTAACACAACCCTTACATTGGGTCATTCCAATGATAATTAACATATACCAACCAAGTAATCCAAATTCCATGAAAAAATAATTGTGCCAATCATTTTCTATAAAACATTGATCTTATCAAAAAAATTTATAACAACCCATTTCCATTAATAAAATTGAAAAATAAATAAGGATAAAGTCATCATTTTAATGTTAACATCATAAGGTTTTATAGAAATCCAATTGAACATTCACTGTTTCAAAAAACCATCACTAAAGAAGTTTTTCCATCAAAATGACACATATGTTTCAAAAAAAAATCAATAAATTAAATCAATTTGAAATAAAACCAGAATTTTCTATTAATTATTAATTTAGAGTGAATCTATATACCTGGAATCCATTACTGAAAATGAAAAATGGCACAAATCATCAAAAAATGCTGCCTGAAACTCTAAAAAGTGATCATTGGTCATGTTCCCTTTAACAAAAACTATAATAACTCATCATGATTAGAATTAAGAAAAATTTACACATCCCAAACTATCAATATACATGATTCAAGTAGAGGGTATAATAATAAATATAATGAAAACAATGAGGAATTATCACATACCAACAAATAACGCCTAAAGAGCACTTATATTGACCTTAAAATCACATACAAATATAGATAAATGGTCTCTAAATCCTAGAAAAGAAGAGTAATTGGGTTTATGACCACGTTTGAGTAAAAAATAATTTTTTATGATACAATGATTTATATAGAAAATCATGATCAAGATGAATGGTCTCCATATCTTTGGAGGTGTTACATGGTTTTTACTAACCTTACTCAAACCATGATGCTCCTGAGAATCCGAAAAACATGCCAAAAATAATATGATCCTCCAGAAACATAACCAAATAACATTATATAATAAAAAAATTGTGTTCTTGAAATTGGGGGTGATATATTATCCCCACCATTAGCCATTTTATCCCCAAAAGTATAAAGAAACCTTTATCTTGAATTATTTTTCACCATTTCTCGACCATTACCGTTACATGAACCAAAGTTTCATTCAGAATATAATAATGTTTCTATAATACCACATCAGACTAATGATTTTCCCACATAATACTTTCTCCTCACTAACCATTATCCTTACTAGAACATGAATCTAAATAGAATCATAATATGGGTCAATGTGATCCCATAAAATCACATGGACAAGATCAGGTTGGTGGTTCATAAATTTAGTTACATGAAACAAATTATGGAATAAAATGAACTTGGTGTAAAATCCAACCAATATTCCACCTCACGAGGTCGTTCATGTTTCTTATAAGGACCTATGTGTTGAGGAGAAAAAATTTCCTCATTCCAAAAATAGAGATTCCCAAACCTTTTAGTGATATTCAAGAACAAATTATTATTTACCTCAAATGACAACAGTCATTGATGATGATAAAATATTTATTTTTAATGAATCATATCCTTCTCCATACCCTTTCTAATCTACATTATCTTATCTTTTTCATCTTGTTCAAGGTTTGGTCCAACCAGTACTTTCATACCTTTTCAACTGAAAAATCTTATCAACAACAAGGATGGAAAATAAATTCCTCAAAAGGATCCATATTTATCAAGGCCTAATAACTATTGTTATTTTAGAACTCCACTGTTGGTTTGTTATCCACCCATGATCGACCAAAATCAATTATACAAAACATATGCCTGGATTACAATGTTTTTATTGTCTCTTATTCGTAAATCCTTATAGAAACCCCTAGGGAATTTATTTATAATGAGCATGGTGTATCATTCTCGGATGGAATGACAATAATCATTGGTTCTCAATCCCATTCTATCAAAACTAGAACACCATAACTCTTTACCACTTCTCAGATAGTGATTTTATAAAATTCTTCTACCATATAATATTCATGAATAGGGGTGAAATAGGATAACATTGTCAGTTAATCCACTATCACCCATATGAAATAATGTTTATTAATTATCCTTTGGAGTCATGTAACAAAATGCATGATTATCTGCTCCCATTTATATTGAGAAACAAGTAATGACTACAAGATACTCTTTGTTCATCGGTTCTATTCCTTGACATTCTAACATGTGAGGTATCTCAAAAAAACTATACTATTATTATTTTCATTATATCCCACCAAAATTTCTCATTTTGAATAGTATAAATTTGTTTGTTTTCAATGATGAACATCCCATCTCTAATGGTAGTAATCATGAAGAAGTTGTTCCAAAAAATCTAATTGTGTGACCATATACTCTAAAAACCAATAAACTATTCCATTTTTAATCATTCATCCTTCAGTTTCCATCCCACTATTTATTTTTTGACCTCATATTTACACATTCATAATTGGATGTATGTTCCTCTTTATCCTTCCAACAAAATCCTGATCAAAAGAATCCAAATAAGTACCCACAATACTACCATAGTATTCACAATCCTAGTGCATATCATCCATCACTTCCATCAACTACATTTTTCTTAATCCTTTCTCTCTAATTGACTATACTAGTTCCTACATAATGAATCCACCACTTATTTTCCATTACCCTATGTATACATCTGTTGATGTTGAATATTTCAAGATACACAATCCTTCATCTTTTTCTTAGAATAAAATATATTTAATATAAATTGTTTTTAATTCACTTATGATTTGAAAACACCATAAATTTATCTCCAAAGAGGTAATGATGCCATGTTTTCAAACCATGGACCAAAAAATAATTCAAAATCATGTGTTGGGTTGTTTTTATCATGAAACAACAACTATCATTGTCCATAATAAACAACATATTCTCCCTACATGAGTATATACCCCAACCCAGATTACAAAGCATCACAATACAACATGTATCCTTGTCGTGATTCTTGAAATCCCATGATCATTACATAGAAAAGGCTTATTCACATAAAATGTATATTGGCATTCATCATCACTTTTGATTCTGAAATTTTTCCCTATAAATTTTTTCAATTGTGATTCATGACATGACAAGTGGCGAACAAAGAATCGTTAATTACTAGCTATACTAAGAAAAATTGAGAATCTCAAATACATTATTTGTAGGTTACCAGAATTTCAAAACCACTATATTTATTAGACCTATAGAAACACATTTTTCAAAGATAACATGTAACATACAAAGTAAGTAATGAATAATAGATATTTTTATCTATGTCTATTAATGAATTAGATAGTGTTTTAGAGGCTTAAAATGAAAATAAATCCAATCTTAAGCATGGAATACACTAATATTTTTTTAAAAGATTTTTTTACTTCCTTTGGATGGAAAACCATTTTTAAATATATAATTTGAAAATTTTATAAGCTATGTTTGTCAAAATAAACTTATTATTTATGATTGGGATATCAAAATTTACATTGTGTGAATTTTTGGTATTTTTCTGACAATGTTCATTTTTTAATGAATAGTGAAAAATACTGCATTTTACATCAAAACTGCTTTTCAATCTAATTTATTTATATGATTAGATTATATTTTGAATTGGTTTTAAAGTTAAATTAGAATATATTTTTACCATTTAATCCAATGGTGGTCATTAGGATTAATTTCACTTTGGAATTGGGTATAAACTAATGCAAAACTTTTCATAGATATTGTTTCAAAAAAACCCGCTATTTGTTTTGACAACGGGAATTATTTTTAAATAAATTATTGAAATTTCTGTGATTGGAATTTGGTAAAATGGATTAAATATTTGGAATCAGAAGGTCCAAATTATGTAATAAAGGCTCTTTTGTTTTTGGACTTTAGGAATAGTAATGACTGTAATTATCTTTAATTATCTTGATTAATGAGTAATCAGGTAGTTAAGGATAATAAACTAATATCATAATAATAAAAAATGACACCAAATTGTGTCCTAATGCTACTAGGTTTCTCATGTCTGACCATGGTATACCTTGTGCCAAACTTGGGGACCCCATGGAATCACTTTTGTGGAAGGTGACTTGTTATCTTTTTATTTTTTGTAAAGAAAGTAAATATAACAAGAATGTATCACCTGATTAAAACATTTTTTATTTTGTCTACATAGATGGTATTTTAGACTATAAATATTCATTTTAAATCTAAAATTATTTCCTAAATCATAGTATTTTTTCAAAATTTTTATACTTTAAATAAATTAAATTATTTATGACATCATGATGATGCAACGATTACCTCTTTAATAAAGGATTTAAATAAAATGAAATGATAATGTAAAATCTATGACCTAAACATGTCCAAAACCTATTGGATGGGTGTATTTAGAACCCTTATCACCTTATCCTCGAATTATATCAATGTGGGACATTTAAAATCCGAAACTTATTGGAAAATAAAGTAACATTTCTTTACTTTCCAAGAGTGCACCTCCTCTCCCCTTATAAAAGGACCCCACCTCTACCTCCATACCCACACTCCCAAAGCCTTTGGCTCGGCCAACCCCTGCCCATTTTCTCTCTCCACATCCCTCTATTACACATTGAAGCCTCACTTTGGGCAGAAGTCTTCCCAAGGAAGCCTTTGAGTTCAAACCAAAGGGAGTTACCCGATTTTAAGGTAAGGTCTTCACTTGAGTCCTTTTGTTTTATTTTGCTTCTCCAACCCCCAAAACTCTTTTTATAAATTACATTTGTAACAACTCTAGTATCTTGAATATACTAGGATGTTGTTATAAAATGTATTTGAGCTACACTTACACACACCTACATCTAATGGTTAAAGGACATACTGTTTTCGTGGATGGTGAATTTATGCCTCCCGAAACGATGATTGTTCAACATTCTTTTAACACCTTCAAAGGTGGCCATTAAGATGTCACTATATTTATATATGATATATAATATGTTTATGTTTTCCTTAAGATTATGTATTTTTCATTTTGGGCATACCTTTATGGTTTCTATTATGGGTAAACGCGATATCTTCATTTAAAGAATTGCGGACTACCGCCCCCTCAAAGTGATTTGATTCGTTAAATACCATATGTGGGACATATAAAGGATGGAACTATGATATTATATATGATATTATACTGGAATTATAATATACCTATATATAATTATTATTCCATTCTATAAAATACAAAATTGATATGAAAGTTGTGTTTATGCGTACGTACGGCTTACTGTCTCCATGAACGGTGCATTTCGTTTCTTAGCTCTAAATGATTATGTAATATTATAAATGCATATATATATTGGATATATATGATATATATGATACATACATCATGATTATAACTCTGGAAATAATGGATACATGAACAACTTGTAATTATAAAGAGCATTTTTTGACACAAGTACCAATGATCGTTAAAACGACCGTTATTAACTAAAATAATTACATAGTGTTAATGACATGGTAATAAGTGATATAAAAGGAATAATGAACTTGAATAAGGTTCTTAAGAAATTATAAATTAACTCATGTTTATTATTCAGGACATTAAAGAACGATCGAGTCAAGTCGGACCCGAGGTATGGGACTTCGTCTCAATCTCCTTTCATTGAGACATATTTTGTTTTATACACAACCTTCTTTTATACAGTGTATAATCCCCATTGAATTTTATGTTTATTCAAAATGAATCTTTTTTATACGAAGCATTTATGAAACGACAAAAGGGAATGTTTTTTTCGAACGTATGCGGCGACAATAACTTATCCACCGCCGTGACCATTATTTGAGTTTCGGCTTCCTCTACAAGCCATAGCTTTTTTTAAAAGACAAATAAATACCATGTTTTACTTTTCTTTTATTTTGGTATTGAAAATGGTTTTCATAATGTTTTTATATCAACATGTTGTATTGATATCTTGTGACTAAAAGGTGGAAATGTTATGTTTCCTTTATTCATGTTTTATGTGATACGATTATGTTGAGGTTCCTGGGAATTATTATGAAGACAGGTGGTTCCATGATAAACTAAGTGCGGGTGAGCCCGATATTTCTCTCCAATGCATTGGGTAACGCGAAGGAGTGAAACGTGAAGGTTTCTCTGAAGATATTTAGGGAATATACTATGACTGGTATTCCAAACATAACTAAGAGGGTTACTCCCTACGTAAGAATGTTAAGAATGCCTCAAGGTACCTTTATGTCTTATGATTTCTATGATTTATTCATGATTTTATGAGGTATGTTAATGTCCTTACGTTTTATGGGTAAAGTATGATTTCATTTTTATGTATATATGTACCGATGTTTCCTTTCCATATTTCTATATCCCTTACTGAGCTTTTTATGCTCATCCCAAGTTTTTTGAAATGTTTTTCATAGGTCAATGGAAAGGTACATGATATGATGATAGTATCAAGGATGTGTCAAGAAAGAATCCATGTTTTATTTTAAATATGTTTCCATTGATGGGAAAGAAGAATACTATCTTTATGTAACAACTTTGTTTATATGTGGAATGTAATGCAAGTTTTATGATCTAATTCTCTAAAACTCTAAACCTGAAAAGATCCTTAATGTGTAATCTTGTAATAACTCAAGGTTAAGTAAGGTTTAAGGCTGGGGCCTTATAGTTGGTATCATAGGTCGGTTTAGATAACTTTAGGAGTTAGAATTCTATTAAATTATTGTCCAAAAATATTTTTTTTATGGTCAAATTGAAGTGATATAGTATTTGAAGATTACCATGTTGCTTCATCTAAGACATGTTTGTTCAGAATGGTTTTCTATAGAGGAAACAGGGAAGCAGTGCAAGGAAGGCATGCAGAAGGAAATAACCTTCCAAATTAGCATCCTGAGATAGTCGGAATTGGAACTGAATAGTTTGTTGTAGTAATGGTGAAGTTGAATCAAGCGATAAATGGCGGTGGTATCCATACACGAGATCAGCCAGATCAACCACAGAGGAACATGCTAGTGGTGGAACATTTTATGAGGCAACATCCCCCATCATTCAGAGGATCATCTGACCCTGTGCTAGCTGAAGGGTGGATTAAAGCACTGGAGAAGAGTTTCGATGTCATGGGTTGCTCAGAAAATCAAAAGGTTAGTCTTGCTATTTACCATTTGGAGGGTGAAGTAGATCATTGGTGGTCGATGGTTAAAAATATCAGGGGCACTGATGAGATTGATGCTCTCAACTGGGATGAATTCAAAGGTATGTTTCTTGAAAAGTATTTTCCTAAGGCTGTTCGACTTAGGATGGAAAAACAATTCTTGGAATTGAGGAAAGAGGAAGACTCAGTGGCTACCTATGAAGAAAGGTTCACTCGATTGGCAAGGTATGCTCCAAATTTTATCTAAGACCTTGATAGTAAAATCAAGCGTTTTTACTCAGGATTGAATCCAAAATATCGAAGAGAATTATCTTCTCGTGAGTTTAAAAGTTATGAAAATATTTTTCGATGTACTGAGAAGGTGGAAATGGAGTTTGCCGATGATCAAGTGTTCTATAAAAACTAGCAGAAGAAGAGACCAAGGTGGCAGGATAAGGGGAAGAATTCTTCAAAAAAGTCTGATGGTAAGAAATCTATGTTTCCAGTTTGTGATAAATGTGGCAAAAGGCATGCTGGGGAATGTCTTCTGAAGTCTGGAAAGTGCTACCGATGTGGTATGATGAGACATAAGGCTCGTGATTTCATTGAAAAAGATCAAGGTGAAGGTAAGACCAAATTTGATTTACAGTTAGTGAAATGTTTTAAGTACAATGAGATGGTTCACTATGCAAATGAGTGTCTGACAAAGAGCTTGAGTGATGGGAAGCAGTTAGACTACAAGCAGAAAGGGGTGGTGAAATCCTTTGCAACTACATCAGCAGATGTCAGGCCATCAAATTAATTTGTATCAGGTACTTTGTTTGTTTTTAGATTATTCCAGTGTGTTGTTTGATTCGGGGTCTACACATTCTTTCATCTCTGAAACCTTTTCTAGTAAAATTGGAATACCATCTCAATAAATGTCTCCTGAACTTTTGGTAAAAACACCTGGGAGAAATGTTGAGGAAAAAAGAATTTATAAGAATCTTCCTATCCTTATCTGGGGAAAGAACCTACTTGGAAGCCTTATTGTTCTACCTGTAGTAGAGTATGATGTTATCCTGGGTATGGATTGGCTCTCTATTTACCATGCTAAGATTGACTGTAGAGCTAAATAAGTTTCTTTTCAGAAAGACTTTCAGTTTGTGTACAAGAATGAACCCTTACTGTTAATAACTTATCAAGAGACCAAGAAACTTGTAAAAGATGGAAATGAATATTACCTTGCACACATCGTTGAAAATAAAGGAACTGTTCAGATTAATGATGTGCTAGTGGTAAATGAGTATCATGATGTTTTTCCTGATGAGTTTCCTGGAATAATACCAGATCGGGAAGTTGAGTTTACTGTTGACTTAGTTCCTGATGCTAAGCCAATTTCAAACCCACCTTATCGAATGGCTCAAATTGAACTTTTAGAGTTGAAGGAGAAATTGCAAGATTTATTAGAGAAAGGTTTCTTTCGACCTAGCACATCACCATGGGGTGCTCCTATTTTATTTGTTAAAAAGAAAGATGGTTCACTTAGACTTTGCATTGATTATAGAGCCTTGAATAACATAACTATTAAGAACAAATATCCTTTGCCTCATATCGATTATTTGTTTGATCAGATCCAAGGAGCTCAGTTTTTTTCAAAGATTAACCTGAGATCTAGGTACCATCAACTGAAGGTAAAGGAAGCAGATGTTCTGAAGACTGCGTTTCGTACAAGATATAGCCATTATGAATTTGTATTAATGCCTTTTGGGCTAACCAATGCACCTGCTGTATTCATGGACTTAATGAATAGAATTTTCCATGAGTTCTTGGATAAGTTTGTGGTGGTTTTTATTGATGATATTTTGGTGTTATATAAAAGTAAAGATGAGAATGAAAGTCATTTAATGGTTATCTGGTAAACCTTAAAAGAAAAGAAACTATATGGGAAATTCAGTAAGTGTGAGTTTTGGTTGCAACAAATTTGTTTCTTTGGTCACATTGTTTCTAAAGATGGGATAACTATTGATTGTGCAAAAAAAAGTTCTGGAAGACTGGACAAGACCCACAAATGTAACTGAGATTCGTAGCTTCCTTGGATTGGCAGGATATTACCGAAGGTTTGTTAGAAAAATTTCACGGTTATCTAGTCCAATGACTAAGCTAACTCATAAGGGTATTACGTTCATCTGGACAAAAGAATGTGATGATTGTTTTCATGAGTTGAAAAGAAGATTGGTGAATGCTCTAGTTTTGGAACTTCCTTCCAGGAATGGTGAGTTTGTTATATACAGTGATGCTTTGTTGGAGGGACTTGGTTGTGTTCTTATGCAGAATGATCAGGTAATTTATTATGCTTCACGACAGTTGAAAACACATGAGGTAAATTACCCTACACATTATTTGGAATTAGCTGTTGTTGTTTTCGCTTTAAAAATTTAGAGGCATCATTTGTATGGATTAAAATGTGAAATATATACTGATCACAAAAGTTTAAAGTAAATATTCACTCAGAAAGAGTTAAACACGAGACAGAGGAGATGGCTGTAATTAATCAAGGATTATAATTGTACAATTCATTACCATCCGGGAAAAGAAAATAAAGTGGCTGATGCTTTGAGTCTAAAATGTAATGCTTCATTAGCAATGATGCGTTTGGAATGTGATACTTTGGTTAATGATTTTATGAGCTTTGGAATAGAAGTTTTTGGTGCATGAAGTTCTTCTGTTTTGTTTCAGGTATCAGTGAGAACATCTCTATCAGATAGAATCAAGCAAGCACAGAAGCAAGACATTGAGTTGCAGAAAAAGGTAGAGATGGTTCAGAAAGGAAAGTTTCCTGAATTCAACATTGATAATGATTGCATTTTGAGATTTGGGAAGAGATTTTGTGTGCCTTGTGATTCACATTTGAAGAGAGAGTTGTTATGTGAAGCTCATAGTTCTCCATTTTCAGTTCATCCTAGCAGTACTAAGATTTACAGAGATCTGCGGGAGTATTACTGGTGGGATGGAATGAAAAGAGATATTGCTGATTTTACTGTGAAGTGTTTGACATGTCAACAGGTTAAAGCAGAGTGGCAGTTACCGAAAGGGATGCTTCAGCCTTTACCAGTGCCAGAGTGGAAATGGGAAAACATATCCATGGACTTTGTTGTGGGATTACCAAGGACATTTCGAGGTAATTATGCAATCTGGGTTATTGTTGATCGCTTGACTAAATCTGCTCATTTCCTTTCTATACGAGATACTTTTTCACTAGATCACCTTTCTCGTTTGTATCTTAAAGAGATAGTCTGTTTACATGGAGTTCCCCTCTCCATTGTATCTGATCGTGATCCTGGGTTCACTTCTAACTTTTGGAAAGGCTTTCAGATGTCGTTGGGTACTGAATTAAATTTTAGTACAGCATTTCATCATCAATCAGATGGGTAGTCAGAACGAACAATTTAGACCTTGGAGGATATGCTACGTGCTTGTTCGATGGATTATCATGGAAGTTGGGACCAACATCATTCTTTGGTTGAATTTTCATGTAATAACAGTTTTCATTCTAGTATACATATGGCACCATTTGAGGCGTTATATGGGAAGCGTTGTCGAACTCTAGCTTTTGGGATGAAGTGGGTGAAATGAAGTTGATGGGACCAAAATTGGTAGAAGAGATGGTAGAAAAATTTCAGCTGATTCAGAAACACATGAGAACAGCTCAGAGTATGTAGAAGATTTATGCAGACAACAGGAGGAAGGATCTAACTTTTGAGGTAGGTGGTCATGTTTTTTTCAAAGTCTCACCATGGAAAAGTGTGATGAGATTTGGTAAGAAAGAAAAGATGAGTCCAAGTTTCATTGGACCATATGAAATTCAGGACAGAGTTGGATCAGTTGCATACTAGGTGGCTTTACCTCCGAGTTTCTCTCAGGTATACAATGTTTTTCATGTTTCGATGCTGAGAAAGTACATGCCAGATCCATCTCATGTTTTGAGTCCAGAGGTAGTTCATCTGGAAGAGAACCTATCTTATGAAGAACAACCGGTCCAGATTCTTGACCTCAGGGAGCAACTGTTACGTAATAAGGTGATTAATCATGTAAAGTTTTTGTGAAAAACCACATGATGGAAGAGGCAACATGGGAATCTGAAAATGCAATGAGGGATAAGTACCCCCATTTAATCGATAAGTAAATAAATTGCGGGGATGAAATTTTCTAAAGGGGGAAGGATGTAACATACCAAGTAAGTAATGAATAATAGATATTTTTATCTATGTAGATTAATGAATTAGATAGTGTTTTAGAGGCTTAAAATGAAAATAAATCCAATCTTAAGCATGGAATACACAAATATTTTTTTAAAAGATTGTTTTACTACCTTTTGATGGAAAACCATTTTTAAATCTATATTTTGAAAATTTTAAGGATATTTTTTTCAAAATAAACTTATTATTTATGATTGGGACCTCTAAATTTACTTTTTTTGAATTTTTGGTATTTTTCTGACAATGTTTATTTTTAATGAATAGTGAAAAATACTGCATTTTACATCAAAATTGCTTTTTAATATAATTTCTTTATATGCATAGATTATCTTTTGAATTGGTTTTAAAGTTAAATTAGAATATATTTATACCATTTAATACAATGTTGGTCATTAGGATTAATTTCACTTTGGAATTGGGCATAAACTAATGCCAAACTTTTCATAGATATTGTTTCAAAAAAACCCACTATTTGTTTTGACAACGAGAATTATTTTTAAATCAATTATTGCAATTTCTGTGTTTGGAATTTGGTAAAATGGATTACATATTTGGAATCATAAGGTCAAATTTTGTAATAAAGACTCTTTTGTTTTTTGACATTATGAATAGTAACGATGGTAATTATCTTTAATTATCTTGATTAATGAGTAATCAGGTAGTTAAGGATAATAAAATAATATCATAATAATAAAAAATGACACCAACATGTGTCCTAATTCTACTGGTTTACTAATGTCCGACCATGGGATACCATGTTCCAATCTTGGGGACCCCATGGAATCACTTTTGTGGAAAGTGACTTGTTATCTTTTTATTTTTTTAAAGAAAGTAAATATAATAAGAATGTATCACCTGATTAAAATATTTTTATATTTGACTACATAGATGATATTTTAGACTATAAATATGCATTGGAAAGATAAAAATATTTCCTACATCATAGTATTTTTTCATAATTTTTAGACTATAAATAAATTAAATTATTTATGACATCCTGATGATGCAGCGATTACCTCATTAATAAAGGATTAAAATAAAAAGAAATGATAATGTAAAATCTATGACCTACACATTTCCAAAACCTATTGGATGGGTGGATTTCGAACCCTTATCACCTTAGCCTCGAATTATATCAATGTGGGACCTTTAAAATCTGAAACTTATTTGAAAATAAAGTAACATTTCTTTACTTTCCAAGAGTGCCCCTCCTCTCCTCTTATAAAAGGCCCCCACCTCTACCTCATTACCCACACTCCCAAAGCCTTTGCCTCGGCCAACACCTTCCCATTTTGTCTCTCCACTTCTCTCTCTTACTCCTTGAAGCCTCACTTTTGGTAGAAGTTTTCCCAAGGAAGCCTTTGAGCTCAAACCAAAGGGAGTGACCTGATTTCAAGGTAATGTCTTCACTTGAGTCCTTTAGTTTTATTTTGCTTTTCCAACCCCCTAAACTCTTTTAATTCATTTCTTTTGTAACAACTACAGTATCTTCAATATACTAGGATGTTGTTATAAGAAGTATTAGAGATACACTTAAACACACCTACATCTAATGGTTAAAGGACATACTGTTTCCATGGATGGTGAATTTATGCCTCCCGAAATGATGATTGTTCAAAATTCTTTTAACACCTTAAAAGGTGGCCATTAATATGTCACTATATTTATATATGTTATATAATATTTTTATGTTTTCATTAAGCTTCTGTATTTTTTATTTTGGGCCTACCTTTAGGGTTTCCATTTTGGGTAAACGCGATATCTTCTTTTAAGGAAGTGCGGACTACCGCCCCCTCAAAGTGATTTGATTTGTTAAATACCATATGTGGGACGTATAAAGGATGGAACTATGATATTATATATGATATTATACTGGAATTATAATATACCTTTATATCATTATGATTACATTCTATAAAATATGAAATTGAAATGAAAGTAGCGTTCATGCGTACGTACGGCTTACCGTCTCCAAGAACGGTGCATTTCATTTCTTACATCTAAATGATTATGTAATATTATAAATGCATATATATACTGGATATATATGATATATATGATATATACATTATGATTATAACTCTTTATATAATGGATACATGAACAACTTGTAATTATAAAGAGCATATTTTGACTAAAGTATCAATGATCGTTAAAATGACTGTTATTAACTAAAATAAATACATAGTGTCCATGACATGGTAATAAGTGATATAAAAGGAATAATGAACTTGAAGAAGGTTCTTAAGAAAGTAGAAATTAACTCATGTTTATTATTCAGGACATTAAAGAATGATCGAGTCAAGTCGGACCCGAGGTATGGGACTTCGTCTCAATCGCCTTTCATTGAGGCATATTTGGTTTTATACACAACCTTATTTTATACGGTGTATATACCCCTTTTACTTTTAATTTTATTCAAAAAGAATCTTTTTTATACGAAAAGTTTACTAAATGACAAAAGGGAATGTTTTTGTCGTACGTATGCGATGACAATGGCTTCTCCGCCGCCGTGACCATTATTTGAGTTTTGGCTTCCTCTACAAGTCATACATTTTTTTAAAAGAAAAATAAATACCATGTTTTACTTTTCTTTTATTTTGGTATTGAAAATGGTTTTCATAATATTTATATATTAATGTGTTGTATTGATATATTGTGATTGAAAGGTGGAAATGTTATGTTTCCATTATGCATGTTTTATGTGATACGATTATGTTGAGGATCTTGGGAATTAATATGAAGACGGGTGGTTCCATGATAAACTAATGGCGGGTGAGGCTGATATAGCTCTCCAATACATTGGGTAACACGAAGGAGTGAAATGTTAAGGTTTCTCTGAAGATATTTAAGGAATATACTATGATGGGTATTCCAAATGTAACCAATAGGGTTACTCCCTACATAAGAATGTTATGAATGCCTCAAGTTACCTTTATGTCTTATGATTTCTATGATTTATTCATGATTTGATGAGGTATATTAAAGTGCTTATGTTTTATGGGTAAAGTATGATTTCATTCTTATGTATATATGTACCCATGTTTCCTTTCCATATTTTTATATCCCTTATTGAGCTTTTTATACTCATCCCATGTTTTTTGAAATGTTTTTCACAGGTCAAGGGAAAGGTACATGATATGATGATAGTATCAAGGAAGTGTCAAGAAAGAATCCATGTTTTATTTTAAATATGTTTCCAATGATGGGAAAGAATAATACTATCTTTATGTAACCACATTGTTTATATGTGGAATTTAATGAAAGTTTTATGATCTAATTCTCTAAAACTCTAAACCCGAAAAGATCCTCAATGTGTAATCTTGTAATAACTCATGATTGAGTAAGGTTTAAGGCTGGGGAATTATATAACATTTCAACGAAAACATCCCTCTTGTATCGAAAAATCACACTTCAAAATGTTTCCATACATACTATGATCCCATAAGATACCCAACACTATCACCAAGTGTTTTCCATGCTAAACATTTTTTCATGAATAAAAAAATATTTCGTCCATAAACAACTCCCAAATAAATCCTAGATACCTTTTGAATATCCCATTAATCACTTCTATAAGAACATCTGGGGCATTCATCAGATAAAAATGAGAAACCACATACTTATAATTTTTATATATACTCTTGAAAGATGACTGTAGAATATCTTCCATCAAAATCCACCATAGGTGATATCCCAAAAAAAAAATTCAACATTAGTGGACCAATAGGCTCTAATAAATTGATTAAATAGATAATAAACTCATGTAATAGGATACCGATTCATTATTATTACATGGTTATTATAATTATATTACACGGTCTATCAAATTGTTCCATCTGTATTTTTTCCAACAAAAACCACTGCTTCCCATGGAGATGTACTAGGCCAAATGAACTATTTTATTTAAAGCTCTTACAACTCGAGATTCAATCCCCTTAATTATATTTATGTTATCAAATATATTGGATTATATATTAGACTTGTCTAGGGTAAGTGAACTATTGTAAACTCCAAATAACTTGTCGGTGGGAACCATAAGAAATTACGATGAAAAATATATGAAAACTTGAAATCAATGACTGGAAAATATCGATCCCTGATCAAATCCACTGATTCATTGTACAAATATGTAATCTTATATGAGATATTTCAACACATAGTTCCAATAATATCACTCAAATCTCCCTTAATTTCTTATCTCCTTGGTGGATATCATTAACACCATCATCTGTTGTAAAATAAACCCTTCTTGTATAATAATTGAAGTGATATTTCAAAAATTTCAATCAATCAATAATAATAATTATTTAATGTAAATACATCTTAATAATTTATAAATATCACAACAGGGCAACACCATTGATAGATATAGAACATTAATTGCACATAAATTCTCAACACTCTATTTAGATAAGTAGAGTTTCAATTTTAAAAATATAAGGAATCATTTGAATGTGGAAACCAATAAGATAGATATAAGATGAACTAATAAACTAAAGAGATCTTCCCATATAAAAAAAACATTAATAAGGATATAATTCAAAATATTCATACATCCCCCCATCAAGGGTCTATATTTATCATCCATGATCATTTTCTAATGTATTTAAAATTTTACACTCTCTACACTTTGTTCATTATTACTCTATTGAGATTTCACTACATGATGAGTCATTTTATTCATATAGACTATGTGGATAGCTCAGTTCATCTAAGGGGAATTATTATATTTCCATCATCACACCAAATCATACAACATCTCTGAAACATGTGTTGTGAACCAAGAACCTGACCTTGGAAAACTGCAACAATAGTATTGAATATTTCATATCTAGTTGTAACTGTAGATTTCCATTGGTGGTTTAATAAAATCTCACTCTATGTGATTGAAAGATCCACATTAAAATAATCCATTTTTAATATGTCGATTAAGAGAAATATTCTAATATCCTTCTTTCTATTTATAATTCATACAATTACTTTAGATATATGTTTCCCTCTTTAACTTATTCCCACTATTTGTGTTCCACCATTCCATATAGGTATTAACATGCATCCTCCACTAACATTACATGAGATGTCTCTTTATAACACCATTACTATATTAACCTTCTCTATATAATACATTATACAAATAATATCATCCATTGAGAGACTTTTTGGCCTCAATCCCAATTCAAAATTGCATTCTTTCAAGGATGAAAATAAAACTACTTAATTTTTATAGTGGGAGACATTAGAAAATTTATCTGAAAACACTTCAAATTTTAGGCTCTCTTGATATAAAATAAAAAAGATCATTGTTATAGAAATTTTGAACTTATTTTGATTGAATGGATTGTTAAAAAATTATTAAAAATCATATCATTCCATACATTGGACTAATTTAGATGAAACCAAAAAATATCACCACTAGTGTGTTGGATCAACCCAAATATAAATTTTTAACTTCACCTTCATGTCAACTGGTGTGAAAAGTAAATCCAATATTTTATTAATCTAATATAGAAACACGTCTAAATATTCATGTTCTAAATATCCCTAAAGCATAAGCAGATTCTTCTTTTGGAAAAAATAGATTGATCCACATTTTGTAATTCATCCCTTCATTTCCCTCAATCAAAAGAATGAAAATGTTAGAAATAATGTGAACTAAATATTGGTTCTCCAATGGATCAGGTGAAACCTTATTCCCAGCTTCCTCTTCTGGATGGTTTCTATGGAACCTTTATAGTGTCAATTTCAATAACTAAAATAAAATTACATTTAGACCCACAATGTAGTAAATTATGCATTAGAAATATCAAATTTAACGCATCACACATACCACAAAAGGATTTCCATGATTCATAACATTTCTTCTTGCCAACCATTTTTTAAAATTTCACAACGCTTTTTAAAAAACAACAAATTTTTATAAATTTTCAATAATCATCACCCTTTAACTAAATCTAATATAATTACTGAAAATAAATTGTGCACTCATAGTGGTAATTAATTCCTAATAATTCATTTCATTCCCCTATCATCAGGTAAACCCATGATGAAGAAATTATAACACATAGACGGGTATAAAAATACTCATGTACCCAAAATCCCTAGTAACTTGTCGTTTTTATAAAATAGGTTATATATGTCTCATTAGGTTCTATATTTCATGTTCCAATGATACTAATCATTTCTACCATCCCAATTAATGTACTAAACCATAATTACTTTCATCTCATGGACCGAACAAACATATACCATTTGTAACATCTATCCCCTCTCTAATTGGATTCAGAATAGGAGCAGTTACTAAGACCATTGAAAAATCCAAAAGAAAAAATAATAATATTAAAAATGTATAGGGGAACATAAAAAAATTCATAACAATTTTACATTTAATGGAAAATAACCATACCGAGATAAACGTGACCAAAAACCACTATATGATGCATGATAACAATTGAGTACAACTCAATCTCAAAATAACTAAAACAAACTATATTAGAGTAAATAAAGGAAACCAAAATCAACATAACTCAAAAGAAAAAAAACATAAACTCCACAACATCACACATGCTACAGGCATTAAATCTACAATACATTCTTATAGTATCATAATGAATGAAAAATGACCCATAATATATTGCAGTTAAATTTGTCTCGATATATTATATTTGAAAAAAATAACAATAGTCCCAAGAACATCGTGAATATAAAAACTCAAAATATTTCCCCCAATGAAATCGCAGATCATGCCACAATGATAGAACTTGTTATAACATTACTATAAAATAGTAAACATAAATTTAATGCAGTATATATGAAACCAAAAAATTGTTTTTAAAACCAATCATTTTTTTCAAGGAATGTAACAAAACAATTCATTAAAACCATTTCTCAACATGAATTTTCAAACCTAATACTTGTATACATGAATCCATAAAACCACACAATCATGCTCATTTGATAGTTCTGTCCACATGAGTGGTCTCTCTTTCATCTACAGTGTAGTATTAGGGAAGACATTACCATGTCCCCCAATGGAACAAACCACTTCCACTACGTCAAGATAATGAAAATAAATACTCACTAATCAATTAGTCCAAATTCAAGTCTAATATCAACCTTACAATCCATTTCAATAAATCATTTCTATTATTGAAAACATTTATTACAATCCTTTTTCATGAAGAAAAAAATCTATAATTTTAAAATCATCTTTTTAAAATTAACCTCACATGGTTTTGCTAAAAAAACCATACAATAAAAAATTCACCAAACCATTAATAAATAACATTTTCATTCAAGAATCACACATACATTTTAAAAAAATATTTCTATTTAATAAATATGAAATAAATACTCCAATTCCAAATCCTAAGGAGATGAGATTGATGCTACATTTCTCAAAATCATTACAGAAAACAACAGAAAACACAAAACATCAAAATGTATATATGAAACACCAAAAAATGATATTATATACTCTTCCATTAAATAAAAAATAAAAAAAACATCATGATTAGAATTACAAAAACCAAATTTATTACCAATCGAACAAATTGATGATTCAAAAAGTAGGAAGAATAATAAATCTATGGAAAATAATGAGGATATAATAGTTAATAATAAATTTATACTCTATAGAACATATATTCACATAAAAGTCTTTCTATGATTACGATTAATGGTATCCATAGCATAAAGATGAATATTATTTTAGGTTATTACCTATTTATGGGAACAAGAGATGTTTAGAGGATAAATCGAGTTAGATCTAAAAAAAATTATATAAATTTTAATAATGAACAGTTAGGGAGAATGGTTAGAAAAAAATGAAGGATAATCATACAGTAAACACTTCCTCCAAACACCGCTACATGGCTGACTTGCACGGTTAAATAATCCATGCAAATACCCTCTATAAAAAATTGTATATTTTTTCCTCGGAATATGCACAGTTTTTTCAAACAAAATTCTTAACCATGGGCTGACCATGTAACCACTATTTTTGTTTCACATTATCCTAAGAGGGTTTTTATTGTTTATACTAACTATTCTCAAACCATGATCCTATAGAAAAACCTCAAAAAATGAAAAACATATATTATCAACCTAAAACATAACCAACTAAATTTATATAGTAAAAGATTATAAATAAATTGTAATGTACATGACACCAGGGGTTCTAAAGTATATTTTAAAATTATATGGGTCATTTTATAATTGTAAGAGTAAAATACATAAATCAACTCCATTTCATCCAAATCATGATACATTACATTGAGATTTGTAATACAATATTTCATATCATAATACCATTAATATTTTTTAAAAGTATTTAGTCATTATATATGATAGTAAAACATTATAATTTTTTTTAAAATTGTTATATTTAATATGATTGAATAACATAATCACAATACATAACTTATTTTCCATTGAAAATTACAATGCATAATAACATATAATACAATAAATTTTAAAAACATCATATGTTAGATGTTTTATACATATGAGTGATACAAAATATGTTGTTACATATAAACATTATCAATCTATACTACACATAAGTTGGTTTTCAGACTTATACATCAATAAATAATATGAATTGCTTGGAATAATTCAAGGTATGAATACATTAGTTGAATTTTTTTCTCCAAAAATTAAACATAAATTATTATATCTTAATAAATATTATATTATAAACTGGCTATATTTTGGAAGAAAACAAATTTATATGATTTTGTTCATTTGTAAAAAAATATAGACTTATCCAAAATTTCCAAAACAACATAAATAAAAATATTTACATTAAAAAATATCAATATCAATGAATTTAAAATTTTTCACACTTTATAGATAAGAACATTCACCTTGAGAAATTATTCAAATCAGAATATAAAATAAATCATAAAAAATATAGCATGTACAAAATAAATAGTCTATGAAATCCAAATCCTTTAGCTCCAACTTCATTTTAAAAAACTAATTTAATAAACATAATTTTAAAAAAAATATTTATTTATAATTATCAAAACAAAAAATTTAAAATTATGAAGGGCCACTATAATAATATCATAATGATCCACTCAAAAAATCTCACCCATTTGGTAATTAAAAATCCAATGACCACTAAATATAAAAAATAACCTTTTTAAAAATATCAAAAAGTTCCCATACTAAATTTTAATTTTTATTAAATATAATTTCCCCAATTCAATTTAAAATTTCTAGTAAGATATAACAAAATTGAAAATACTAAAACATGATATTAAATGATAATAAATATATACCATGAAAAAAAATAGTTTTAACTCAACATGATAAATCATTATTTTAACATAGTAATATAACTTCTCGTAAAGTTGGTAAATAATATATATTCCTGTAAAATAAGGAATGCATAAAAATTAACTAAATCTTTAATAAATAAAAACAATTAGAAACATTGAAATGAGGAAAACAAAAATATTCAAAAGAGTAAAAACATTCCTAAAATTCAATTTTTATTTACATGAATGGACATAATTATTAGTATTCATTATTTAAATATATTCATAAATTAAATAACAAAAAATTTAAAAATATTAAAAAAAATATAAAAAATAATATGAAATAATAATCAGTAGTAAATTTTTAATACAATACCCTAAAATATTTAAAATTAAAACATTCTTTGTTCATAATCATTCTCTTATGACATTAGTATATACAATGGATTACTAAAATTATTTACTCTCTAATCATCCATAGAAAAAAATTCCAAAAAAAATATCTATATTTTTTAGATTATATTTAATAAAATGATATGTTACCTCAATATGAGTCATCATAGAATATTTATGTTTATTTATAAAAATAAAAACATTTTGAAAATTAATAAAAACTAAATGACTCTCTCTCAAAATGAACATAAAAATCAAATCAATAATATCTAATCAATAATTATTGAGCGGAAAATTTAACTGAGGACAACATACTCAACTTTTTCAATAAATAAATTAATCAATAATTGTTTCATTGAACTCTAAGAAATTAATATTATTTTCTAGATTGTGATATCTATTAGTGGTGCTATTTCTATTAATTTTTTATCAAACAAAATCAGAATAAGAATAACTCAAAAAATAAAATTATATGTTAGTTAGATAAAACAAAACATGACTACTTATACCTTTATCAAATCTTATAAATACTTTAATATATTTTTTGAAACATTACGTTATGGTGGTTTTAAATCTAGTACAAAATAATAAACTAAACCTAAGAGTGTGTATATAGGTTTTTAGATAAATAAACCTCACTTTATCCGTTAAATTATAATATATCAACTAATTTACTAATAATATTAGAATTATAATATCTATTATTACATATAAGGGTTATTAAACATTTAAATGAATCATGTGAATCTCACATACCTAATTTCTTATTATATTTATTACGATTAAAAAATATTTCATCATTTCTATGAATGAAATGACGTCTTAAGGATAATTTAAAATTTTACGTAAGTCTCAATTCTCATTATGAATTCATCCATCCATAAAGTTAATAACAAAAAATTAAACTGGATAATCAAAAAAATAATATTGTCAACATAAAAATGAGTAATAAAAATATTTTATAATTTATTTATAAAAAATATTTGGATTAATTTTTTATTTTAAAAAATAATTTTTTTAAAAGGTATGGATAATCATTAATACTATGCTCCAGGTAATTATTAAGTCAAAATAAATCCATTTAATGATTTAAAGTATTATTAGGGTATGTCACATTTTCATGAAATGTTTCATGTTTATTATAAAATTCTTCTTAAATAAATCCATTCAAAACGAACATTCCACATCTAATTTATAATGTTGTAATTCTTGAAAAGTAAACTAAATTATGAAAGGAAAAAAAATATAATCTATAAATAGGTGTAAAATTATCAATATAATAAATTCCTTCTTCTTGAAAAAATTATATCAGTAACCAATCAAGATTTATTCTGTATAGTACCTCTAAAATCATCATTCTTAATTCTCAAATTCCACTATGTTCAAAAAATATGAGAATTTTTCGGGGTTTCATCTAAAGTCAAAACATCATTACTTGTAACATAATTAACTTTATCTAATTGTAAAATATAGTTTTCATCATCTAAATATTTTAAAACAACAATTATTGAACAAAACATTTTTGTAATTTTGAGTGGTCAGAAAAATTTCCTAAATTGTTTTTAGACTATACTATTTAATGAACATCTCCAATAACACTATCAGTTATGTGATCTCAATGAGTATCAAAAAATATTCTACGAGGTTAATATTGCACTTAAAGATAATAAATCTCATATTAAATTTCATCTTATTCAATATTAATTTATCTATAATCCTCTTAAATCTATTAAAGATTTCAATTGGTCTTATGGAAATAATTATATTCCAATAGAACAAGAACAAAGTAGTCAATAAACATAGTTATTTAATTGAAAATATAACAAGAATTAGTGACATTTCATAAAACATATAATATTAAATTATCATATTTAGTATCAAAAATTTCAAATTATGTTTTATTATTGAGAATAAAAACATTACCACAAAAAATGATGAAATATATATCTTCATTTTCCTCCCATTAAATAATTCATAATGGATATTATTTAGAATTTGATTATTAATAATCCAATTAGAAAAATAACAAAGGGTATTAACAAATTTCTTTTAAAAATAATTAATCATAATAAATAAATATAATATATTTACTACATTTTGTTGAAATGTTCTATTATTTCATTAAACTACTCCATTCTACTTTATAAATATGGGATCTGAAAAAAATACATTCACCATTCCGCTAATTTTTTTTCCAAATTACATATTCCGAAATTCTATACATTTTCTATATAAAATATATTTAATATTATAATCCTTATCACCCTAAAAAATTCATAAGTAGAAAATATTGATAAATATTTATTCTTTAGATGCATAAAATAATTCCTTAGAATTATACAAAAATCATCATTAATGAAAAAAATTCCTCCATGGAAAATATTTTAAAAAGTTTAATATAGTTCTCAAAAAAATCTCAAGAGATCACATATTTTTAATTCATTTAATATATTTTAAACTTTCCTTTCCATGGTTTTACTTTATACAAGAAAAAATTGATATTATTTTACTCTTATTTAAATAAATTATGTAACTTATGAATGCTATGAAAATTTATATAGTAATTGAAAATTCAAATACTTAATCCTATCATTCTATATGATATCATTTTATTATACTTAATTATGAAAAAGTCACATTTTTAAATGTTATCTCTTAAAAATTAATATAAAGGATATTATTATTTTAGTATTCAAAAACAATTATAGGAAATTGTTTAAAAACTATTCATTTATTATTTTCAAATTTCACAACCTTACCATTATAATATAATTTGTAAATAGAAATTAGATTATTAATCCATGATTCAGTATAAAAAAATTAATGAGTAATTACAAAATTATAAATAATAACTTCACTAAAACCATTGACATTTCTTTTTGATTAGTATCAAAATTTCACTATTTGTCCATCACATCTATTATATGATAAAAAAGTGATATATTTCCATTCTCTTTCCTAGAGAAACCAATTTAACTATTCAAAATATTTTAACGGGGAATTATAAGTAATTCAACCATATAAATAATTTATAATTCATTTTTTTACCCAAGCTACTTTGGGACGAATAGTATTAGTAAAACAATTTGTACTCAAATTAATTATATACATGTATCCTTTGGTAAACATGAAGATAATTGATTATTAGTAAATAATTTTCTCATTCTTATAAATTTTTCAAATCATAATGAACATTACCTAATATAGTGACCTTTCATTATATATCATAAATGTGTAACCATTTAAATACTTCTTTTTCCACTCTTTATAAATAATTTTTATAAACTTTATGTATTTTTTTATCATATAAATATCTTATTTAATTTTTATTTAATTTTTCCATTGAAATAATTTTATGAAACCTTTATATTAATTCTAATAAAGAAAATAGATTATCCATTAAACATTATATTTTATTCTTATATTTTTCATATTTATATTTAGTAATCTATAATTCAACATAATCATTTTCAATATTTAGTTAGGTTTTACTTTTTTGTTTTCTAAATTGATAATCGTTTTCCCTTAAATAATCATCTTAATTTTTTTGTAAATCAATTTATACATTATTCTAGTTATTTACCACACATATCAATTTAATGCTTCATTTTCATTATATTATGTTATCATCATAATTAGTGACCCTAGTGGTTTTTCAGATGATGATTGTGGGTTTGGATATTTTTAGTTGTTACATATTTCACATACACGGTTATGAGTTATTGTGTGGTTTCCATGAAAAAGGTAACATACTAGAGCTGGGGTTTTCATAGATTACTCAAATAGATAAGAGTAATTGAATGAAAAAAATCATTATACCATTTAGGTCGTTCAATATTAAACAATTTCCCACGCATGGTTTACATATGATTTTAAACTTATAGAGCATAAATAAGAGACCTACATAGTATAACAGAAAATATAATTTTTCGTTTTTCATTACTATCATTATAATGTTTTTGACACCTTTATTTCCCCTTACATATCGACTGAACCATAGGATACATATTATGAGTTACATCCTCCCCTAATTAAATTCATATTTATTCATAGGTTATTTATAAGAGGTTTCATGTTAAATCTCTCTATCATTCCTTTTTTATTCTTCTATCCCACCTTTTACCTTATTTTTTTCCTCTTAAATGAACCATTAGAACCTCACGATGGATTATAGGGATTTACATAGACCAATTTTATTGGGGATTGGGGGTCTACAGATTATAATTTATATCTATATCTATTATTGGGTTCTCATTGTTTAATGAGACTTGTTCGGTTGGGTGTTGATACAATTTCTACCTATTTAATGTATATTTTTCTATGTAAACGATTAATATTGTATTTAATTTCATATTGTTTTTTATAAATATAATTTTATATAATAATTGAACATATGTGATGTCCATGGGATGATTTAAATTTTTTTACATGTGTTTTGATATTGGGATTAAGAGTTTCCATCATTACATAAAACTCATTCATTGTGAAATGGTTCTTTTCAGCATGAAAAGTTTTCCGAAATACACATATAGAATTTTGAAATTAATTTAATGGTATAAAATGGATATTGAATTTTAATTTGTTTTCAAAGAGGTAAAAATATTTTATAGGGTGATAATTAGTTGAAAATGAGGTTTTGGCCTCAAAATTATTTAAAAATGTGTTCTTTAATTATTTTCATATTTTAGTTTGAAAGGAATGTGAGGGTTAAACCTTATAAAAATACCTAAATATCTATTCTATTTATTTTGTTGTAAATGAATTTCGTTTGAAATTATTAAATTTTCTAATGAAAAAGAACGATGATTTAAAGGGTAACATGATTTTCATCGATTTATAAAGAACTATTAATTCATTGTTTATGAAATAAAAAATGGATTTTCATTATGATCCATGTTTTAATGTAAATGCGATGTTGATACTTTTGTGTTAAATTCTTGGTTATGAAATTACTCTCTTGATTTCCACTTTTCATGTTTACAATTTGTGTGGGTTAGTTTTCACTATGTGATGATTCATTTTTTCCTTACATCGGTGTATTGTTTTTATACCATGGATATATGAGATATAAGTGTCATTTCATTAAAAGAGTGTTGGGGGTGAAGGAGAGTTACAATTTGTGACTTTTGTGTTATGTTTTAATTCTATATTTATTCATATAACTTCTTTATTAGTCAGGGTAACCCAATCACATTGGGGGAGGTATATACATAAGATACAAATACTCATTTACACATAGGTAGTTACTATCCATTCATGATATAAACAATTTCTACAAGGGTTGTTACATCACAATTAAGATTGTGTGGGAATTTTTTATGGTTTATAGTTTATACTATGCATATTATAATATATGTTCCATGAGTGAAATTAATAAATTTATATATTTATCAAATTAGTGGTCATATGGTTGAGTCTATGACCCATTAAAATTATTTTGGGGGGGCTGAAATAAGAAGTTTAAATTAGTTCATGCTAGTACCATTCCCCATTCTTGTTTCTATGTGGCACTCTAATATTACTTATATTTATTTTATACAATGGAACATGAGTTGTATAATCTTTAAGGACTAACCAATATATTTTATGGATTATTTCTTTGAAATATTCTTTTTAATTATGTTTAGAAATTCAATTTTTATAAATACTTGGGACTTGGTTTCTTATAATGGATTGAATAATATATTATCATTGTTTAAAGAAGGATTTTGTAGGTTACATGTTAATAAATTGTTTTTTTTCATTTTTTGAATCAATTCATTTGATTTCTAGAACAATTAATGGGTTTTTTGTTATAAAATAGGTTAGGCTCATGAAAATTATTTTAATGTGAATGGTTTCCATTTTGGAAAAACAATTGGAAGATTTTGAATGGTGTTTATGAAAATGTAAATTATTATCACCTTTTTATGATTGAAATCCAACATTATATTTTATTTTCATGTTGTCAATTAAAATTTCCATATGAGACACATTTAATCGTATATGTGGGAGGGGACATGGATATTTATCATTTGACTATATATTTTTTGGTTCAAGATTTTTAGTTGGATTCTGGTTTCATTCATATGGTCAATTTCGGGAGAGTAGGTGGATGTGACAATCCATTTGATTCATGGAGATAGTTTTGAGCTCTGATCAAGTTATTTGAGGATAACATTATTTTTAGTTAATGTTTCAATGGCCAAGATGATATTCCTTGAATATTAATTCCATTTTTATGTAGTGTATCAGATTATTTCATGTTGTATCATTTTTTATAGATAGTGTTTTCTCATGATACAAATGAGTTAATTATATGTGGTTTGTTCTGACCCAATTGGAGAGTTCATTTTTATATATCTAGATTCCATAAAAATACAATTTATTCATTTTCTATTAGAGTCACTATTTATATATTCATAACTCTTATCTCTTTTTTACGGTGATATAATTCCATTAGCGGATCATTGAATTCCCAAACACTAGTTTCTAGCTAGTGCGGACTGATAGTTCCCTTCAAGCCTTGTGTCAATACTAGTCATGTTCTATTTATATGGTATCCAAAGTGGGTTTAGTACAAAATTTATTGATATAAAATGGGTTATTATGTAAGATCCAATGATTATTTAGTAGGGATTCTAAATTTCCTGAAGACCATGTAAACGATATATTATAGTTGTAAGGGATTTGGAGGTAATTAAATGGATATTCTAACTTACTCATCATCATCATAATCCCTAAGCTATACAGAGAAGTTGGGTTCTGAATTATGAATCCATATTTTATTATTTGTTTAGGAACATTGATTTGAAATGATTTCTTTTTGATCCCCTTTAAGAATTTAAGCGATTTCATTTGTAATTCATTTGTTTTCTTTAGGAAATATAGGATAGAATTAGGTTATATGTATAGAAAACTATGTAGTCACCATGAGACTTGGGTCCATATACATCACATACCTTGTTATATGGTTGGTACAAAGGTTCCCAACCCATACGGCCAAATAGTGTGCAACAATATTTCTTCCCCAGTTCATTTTAATTCACTTCACACACATTCAGATCATTACTATTAATATTTTCACATTTTGGAGATGTTTTTATGATGGTTTTGATGTTTTTAGATGTGTTTATTATGATAATTTATTAGTGGTCATTATATTCATCGGTTTCACTTTATTTTCAATACCATTTTTGAAGAATGGGGGATTTTTGTGAGTTGATTTATTTCAAAACATGGTTTTATGAATTTATTGAAACTGAAAATTATTAGTTTTGGGAGTGTGAACGATTCTTGATGGGAGTATAAAAATTTGATCTGTTGAATCATTCACAATAATTACATAATTAAAACACAATGACCAATGAATATATTCCACCAGATATTAATATTTGTAAAAATCAAAGCCTGAAGATTATTTTTCCATGATAAATCGATAATTAATTTATATAGATGAAAATAAATAAATACCTAGTAAAATGATCCTTCTTGTATGGTGATGGTTTTTCATCATCTAAAAGAACATTTTTATATTACTGTTGTTGTGGTTGTATGATCTATGTTAGAATCCCTCTAATGGTGATCCACATGTGCTCCTTTGAAATATCGGATTATTGTAGAAATGCAGAATTTATATTAGCAGGTTTGTTGCCATAATCTCTCATCTAGGGGATCTCCTAGAGTAAAATTATTTATTAGAAACTGGATCCACATATGAGTTCCATCACCCAAGAGTCATGTTCTATGTGTCCCACAATAGATCATTATCTAACCATATAACTATACTTAAGAATATGACAATATAATTTCAATGTTCTAATCATAACATAAAACTCCAAATACTTTATCAATGCCACATATACTCTAGGACATTATCACAATAAATTATTTCATAATAATTAATGATATGAAATAATTTATTTAATTAATATTCAAAACATTGAATATAAATGCAATAAATGTAAAATTGTTGGTATAAGATACCAACTCTAATAGACTCCCACATGGACTAGAGACAACTACCTATGATGTTTAACACAGTAGATCTAAATACCATGAAATTCCATGGACTTTTTTTATTAGCTGGAAATTTTACGAGTCCACAGTTTCTGACGGCGCGCGATTCTGAGGCCCGTAGTGCCTGTAATGATCCGTCGAAGTTTTGTTAAGCATAAATTAACGCACATATGAAGTTTTCCAGAAAAAGTGGAATAAATTTTAGACGGTTACTAAGATCATAAATCTGAGGTCACTGTTGCACTCAGGATGCCGGGTTTACCCTAGGTGTGAATTAAGTTTAGTCAGCGTGGGCCTCCAGTTAGAAATCCTGGAAATGACATAACCGTAAATAAAATAATTGAATAATGTTATTTTATTTTTCAAATGCTTATAACACACAAATGGTAACTCTGATTAAAAATCCAAGACCATTGCTGAACTTGTGAGGGTATGCTTTCTATAAGAAGATACTAACATGTGTCGATGAGAGCCACCAGAGAAAGATAGTTTTTGCCGACGAATAAAATAATTAAGTGACAATTATTTTATTGTAAAATTTAAAACTTTTAAATGGAAACTCAGATTGAAAATTTGAGGGTAGCGTTGGGTTCATTTGGGTGTGTTTCACCAAGGAAGAGCATAACCTCGACCCCAGTGGGTCAAGGGTGGCTGTTAATAATTTCATGAACTTTTTTTCTGGTACATTTAGTAAACGTGTGAGCAGCATTTCATAACTTTTGAACAAGTGCTCCAAATTGAATTTTGAGGGCATCGTTGAACATGCAACGCCTGTGTTCTCTTATGGAGACCTTCAACGTTGTAGCGTTTTAACGAGGATGGAAGTTAGTATATGGGATTTTTAACTAAGTTAAATAAAGATAAAAGTATTGGTTTTATTTTTATTGTGGTGGTTTAACCCTCCAAGGGGAGGTTGGAGGTGGGGCCCACCCGCGCATAACCTCCCTTGGGAGGATTTTATTTGGTGGGGCCCACACTAGCGTGAACCCCCTTTAACCCCTCATTTATGTTGGTAAATTATCTTAAACTCCACTTGAGTTTAATGAATCCAACTCTCCCTTTATTTATTTTGGAACTTTCCACCTTCCTTCATAATGCTGCCAACACACCTAGAAATAAATTAATGCCTCAATTAATTAATATTATTGAATTATTTTTAATTATTTTTGGAATTCATGGAAACAATAAAATAATAGAGAATCGTTTATTTTATTTTGGGTTGGTGATTCTCTTGGTGGTTCCTTTCCTCACCAACAAAGAAAGATATACTCTCAACGAAGAACATCGCCAATGACGAAGTCACCTCCGAACGCTCATCCGCCAATAAAGAGTACTCTTCTTCCTTTTAGAGACATGACCATGAGAATTCGAAGAGAGTGATGAATGTGGTAATTGATGAATCGACATCCGACTTTTTCCTAGATCGCCAACGAACGAAAAATTCAAGGTAGAGGGTTTTGATTATTTTAATGTATGAATTATACCCTCGTTCCTCGTCGTTATTTTGGATCGTTGATGGCCAAATGTTATCACCTAATATGGAGGGCGCGGACCAAAAAAACACATCATGACATCCCTCTGTTGACTCTTGTTTGGTTGACATTGGAGCTAGAGCCGGAAGGGCGTGGTGCCGTTGCACCGTGCTGGAGAAGAAGTGTGGTCGGGAGGGCCGCAATAGATGAAGAACCACATCGTCGTCATGCCACGTGGTGGAGACGAAGGCCAAAACTAGGTCAGCCCACAGCAGTCGACGCGCGGTGATGCCGTGCCCCGTGGAGAGCAGGAGGACCACAGAGCCGTCGCACTGCGGTGCAGGAGCTGTGGCGGCCGACCGAGTCGGCCGCTATGGAGCCGTACGAGCGGGACCAGCCGGGTCCTGTGGCCCCTGAACCGGCGCAGCACGCCGGTTCTGTTCGATAAAACTTGGAGGGGTGTGACACCCCCCTCCCTCATGTGGTCGGCCATGCCTCCACGGGATGGGCCGCTACAGCCAGGCCACCCTCGGCTGGGCCGTCCAAGGTCCTGCCACTCCTAGACCGTGCCACCCAAGGTCGGGCCACCCACGGCCGGGCAACCTTTGGACAAGCTGTTCCCTTGGATTCGGTCGCTTCCTCAGACCAGGTCGGACCCGTGAACATGGTCATACCCCAGTTCAGACCGGGTCGGGCTGGGTCAGTCTGACTAGGTCGGACCGTACCCGGACCCGCTATGGTCGTTTACACTATTTATCCCGCATCTTGGGTTAGGGGTGTCCGATTTACATACCACATGCGGCGATGGAATTCTTTTAGCAAGGGGATTATTTTTTCATACTCCAATTTATTTTTGGACACATTTGGGTTATGGTCAGGTTGTTTTGAACCTAAAAATCAACCGGGCCCCTGGAAGAAAAATTCTAATAACTCATAGATCGGGCGTCCAATTGACGCACCGTCTGTCGCATTGCATTCCTTATGATGATACAGAACTACGAGATACATAAAATCAAGACATTGTGACAGTTGATGTATCAAAACATGCCTCAAAAAGTGGACCCTCCTGAAATCGAGCGTGATGTGTGCGGGAACCCTAGGGCTAGATGCGAATGTGATGACTTCTGTAATAGAATCCGCCGTGGGCTCGACAGTGATGACTTCTGTACCAGAATCCTCCGTGTGTTTGAAAATGGTGAATAATGAACCAAAATCCTTTGTGGGTTCAATAGTGATGACTACTGATCCAGGAACCTCTGTGGATCTGAAAATTATGACTTCTGTTCATAGATCCGGTGTGGATCCGACAAAATAACTGGTCATGTATCCTGTGTGGGTCCGACAACTTAGTTGGCCTTATATCCTATATGGGTCTGACAGTATAGATGAATCAGTGACTACATATAATTACCTTTATCACTCTACAAAATATGTATCCTCTGTGGCTTCTATAGCTTAGCTGGTCCTATATCCTATGTCGGTCCGACAACTTAGATGAATCAGTGACTACATCTGATCATCTCTATCACTCTACAAAAGATGTATACCTATTTGAGATGAGTCTTGAATTTTAGTCGATATCATCGAGATTATTGAATTTACATCCTTTTTGAAATGGGTTGTGTTTGGGCTCGTGATATGAAGCCGGACTCTGATTGATTACTTAGGTATATGTAGGGGCATATACCTAAGTAGGGTTGGTTGATAATTCGTGATCATATCTTTCTTCTGTGTATTATTATTATATTATTATGTGATACATTGAGGGTCTCGGAGTCGCTAATGTGTATCCTTATACTCCCCCATGCATGGGATTTGCCCGTAACTCGTTGTGTTGGATGCAGACGACAAACATCACTGACCGAGGCGGAGTGTACGAAGTCTAGATGGTACACTGAGGTGGACCAAACAATGATTCGGTACCTAGAAGAGAGTGACGGACGTGGAGCACTGTGGAGGCTATTTGTATCTACCCCTCAAGTAGGATATGTGGTGGATGATCTAGGAGCTCCTTGTCACCTTCCAATTGTTTTCTCTTTTCCTTGTACTTTACTGTTGGGCTTGTATTTCCGAACCCTTTACTTTTTAGCACTACTTTTCTATATAGTTTCTACTTAGTGATTTTCTCCCAGTTGTATACTCAGTTGATTGTGTTTACTTTTATAAAGGAAATTCTTTCCCAACTTCAAAATTTATGCCTTTGGTGCTAGTAGCCAGCCCCTGGCCAATGGAAGCCAGGTTTGGGGTCATCACGGCACAGGTCCCGAGGACCGGTCGTGACAAATTTACATCAGAGGGGTCGGTTATACCACAGAAATTTGGACTCAGATATTTCTTTTCTGTGAAGCAATAGTGTTAAGGGTACCAAGTGTGGCTATCAGTTTAGGGAAACCGGTGTTGGTGCGGCGGCTGGCATATCGATACATAAGGACTATAACTTCTGATTTCTGACACAGTGCACAAAAACACTGATTGTGAGTGTGCTTTCAAGAGTCTTATTGTGAACTCTTTTAGTCAGCTAACTTGGAATAACCTATTGACCTTGGCATGCCAAATCCTTATCATGATTCCACTGAATATAAATCCATCTAGGGTTTTTGAGAGAGTACATGATGATGGCCCACCGATCGATGAGGCTCCGATTTGCGTCCCTCCTACTATGTTGGCACCTTCGGGTGGTGTACCAGCAGCACCACAACCCATTGGGCAGAAAATTCCACCAGCCGCATTAGAGGATGGTGCACACCGACTATGTGCATTGCACGACTTCCAGCAGCAGAGGCCTCTATGGTTTCGAGGTGAGACAGATTACCAGGTAGTAGAGGACTAGATGGAGGCGATTACTGGAGTTTTCCACCAATTTGAGACACTAGTTGAGCAGATGTTTATCTTAGTTACTAATCTTTTTCAGTGAGTGACCCTGGGGATGGTCTGTATAGTGATGTGGTTTCAGTACATGGACTGTTTTCCGAGATGGTACCTTCGGGCAGTGTGCCAACTATATTACTTCATGTTGGTCAGCAGACACTACTGACCATACTAGTAGAGGACACTTATTGTCTTAGTGTCTTACATGTGTTTCAGCCTAAGATATCCCTCATGTTTTAAGGCAATCTTAGCCCACAAGTGGCTGAGTACTATCTTGAAGAGGTAGCTGAGAGGTTTCTATAGCCTATACAACTTCGGAAGGATGACATGTCAGTAGCTGACTATTCATCGAGACATACCAATCTTCCCTGGTACTCGATTAATATGATATTATCAGTGAATTAGAGCTCAGACATCTGAGCAAGGTGTGTTTATGTATATCTGAGGCATCACTTATTCCTCTATTAATTCTTAATTATGTTAGGGTGCTAGAGAGAACACTTGTGGTTAATTGTTCATTGGCTGATCAGATACAGCTAGTGAATGTTAGCAGTGGGAAGCTACGAACTGGCGTCAGTCATAGAGACTTGAGCGTGTAAAATGTTTTGAGAAGAGGAAGTGTTAAGGACAGACGAATCTGTAGGGAAGAATATGTGGAAGCAGAGCTAGGAGGGAAGAATGAGGTGGTGAACATTTTGACATGTTAAAACCACCCACCTTTTAGTCCCCATCGGGCTCAGGGGTCTGGAGGTCAGGGAAAGAGAGTAGTTGCATGCGGTCAAGGAGGGTGACACAAGGGATCTAGGAATGATTCGAGGTACGATCTGTGTCTACTACTAGTTTCCGTATCAACAGACATAGATACGAATCATTCCTTCATTCCATGAATCTTGTCCCAGACCTAGAGTTTCTAGTTATGGCTTTTACTTGACCCTCACATCTAGAGATACCTTTGGTAGGAGACTCGATAATCACACATACGCTGACATTGTGATTTGACCTTTAAGGAGAGTGTTTCGGTTGGAACCTCTTGGTGGAAGTGTTGAGGCCTTATGACGTTAGTTTGGGTATGGACTGGGAAACCACAATTCATACACAGATTGACTGTATTAGGAAAAAGGTTTTGGTTTATCTACAATGTTGGGATGAGTTTTACCTTTTTCGGAGAAAAAGGAAACCCAGGCAGCACATGTTAAACTCATGAATTGGAGGGTGCATCTGATCACACTTGAATGCGCCATCCTTACCCTCATGGAAGCAGAATCCTTGAGTTTTCAGTTCCAAGGAAGAGTGACAATACATGGGGACATCTATTAAAAAGATGTTTCTAGGATTACCCGCCTAATGTGTGGAGGGATATCTCATTTGGATGGACACTACCGAATGATCATTCTAGACATCTCCAGATTTTTAACACCTCTATCTGCCATGATAAAGAAGGAGAAACCCTTTATGTGGTCAGAAAGATTTCATCATAGCATTCAAGAGCTGAGAGAGAGTTTGACTAGTGTGCCCATCTTGAGGCTACTGGAGGAGGGAGTTGGGTACGTAGTTTACTACGACACATCAGTGACTAGACTCGGGTGTGTCCTGATGCAAGAGCAAGCAGTGATCACATATTGCTCTCAAAAGTTGAGACAGCATGAGTAGAACTATGCTACTCATGACCTAGAGTTAGCAGAAATGGTCATCACCTAGAATATGTGGTGACACTCTCTGATGGACGAACATTTTACAGTCTACTCTGACCACCAGAGTCTCAAATACATCTTCTCATGGATGAACCTAAACCCGAGACAGCGACGATGTCTGGGGTTCCTCCATGAATATGAATTTTAGATAGTCTATACTCATGTGATGGGGAATGTTATAGAAGATTCTCCCAATAAGAGATCAGGCATTTAGCTGCTATGAGAGGCGACAGAGCAGTTGGCCGCGTTGAAGATATCCTTTGTGGATAGAGATGGATCTTCCTTTTTGCAGTCTCTCATAGTCACTCCTCCACTTCTTCAGTGAGTCAAAGAGGCACATCATGGGGATGTTGAATGTAAGACACGATGTGCTTAGATATCCACAAGGTAGGCACCTGATTGATTTTCTGAAGGTGCGGAGCACGTTATTCTTTTTAGAGGACGTACCATGGTACCAGTTTCACTTCAAGAGGAAGTGTTGAGGGAGTTCCACACATCTCCTTTAGTGGTACATCTAGGAGTGGTGAAGATGTATTAGGACATCTGACGACAGCACTAGTGGCCAGGCAAGAAGAAGGCAGTAGCAGAGTTTTTCTCACGATGCCTCACTTGTCAGCAAGTGATGGCGGAGCACCAGGTTCTAGCAGGCTTGGTTCTGCACTTAGAGGTATGAGATTTGAAGTGGGATGCGATGTCCATGGAATTCATTAAGGGTGTTCCACATACATTCAGGAGACGAAGACTTCTGGAGTTCGAGGATGACATCAACGACTTTCTACGGGTCTCACCACGATGATGTCTACGAAGATTGGGCAAGGTGAAAAGTTATCTTTGAGGTCCATCGGACCTTTCCAGGTCCTCACTAGAGTTGGCGAGGTGGCTTTCCACTTAGCTCTTCCACCTCAGTTGCAATGGGTGCACAACATCTTCCATGTATTCCAGCTGAGGAGATACGTACATGACCCTTCCCGCATCATCGCCCATGGTGTGTTGGACATTGATGACAGAGCTAATTTTATGGAGGTTCCAGTAGACATTGAGGATATAAAGCAGTGGGTCCTACGTGGATGGTCAATACCTCTGGTGTCCATTCGTTGGTAGCACGAGAACCTCCAAGAGAGAACATGGGAGCCGGAGGCTCATATGCGTGCTCAGTACCCCCCTTTTGTTCCCTTGGTTCAAGATGTAGCTTACGGGGACTTATATCTCAGAGGTGGGAAGAATGTAAAGACCCGGAATTTTCGTGATATTTTTTTATTACTTGGTAATTTTACGAGTCCACAGTTTCTGAAGTCGTGGGGTTCTGAGGCCCGGAGTACCATGAATGATCTGTCAAAATTTTTTTAAACATAAATTAATGCGCATATATAGTTTTTCTAAAAAAGTAGAATAACTCATAGATGATTATTGGATAAGAAATCTAAGTCCACCATTGTTCTCAGGATGGTGGTTTTACCCTATGCGTGACTTAAGATTAGTCAGCACGGGCCTCCTGTGAGAAAACCCCAAAATGGCATAACCAAAAATAAAATAATCGAATAAAGTTATTTTATTTTCCAAATTCTTATAACTCACAAATGGTAACTCAGATTAAAAATTTGAGACCACCGATGAACTCATGAGGGTTTGATTTCTTTAATAAGATACTAACTTGGGTCGGCAAGGGCCACAAGAGAAAGATAGTTTTTGGCCAGGAATAAAATAAATAAGTGACTATTATTTTATTGTAAAATTTATAACATTTAAACAGTAACTTTTATTGGAAATATGAGGGTACCTTTGGGTTCATTTGGGCGTGATTCACCTAGGAAGAGAATAACCTCGACCACATTGGGTCGAGGGTAGCTGTTAATAATTTTACAAACTTTTTTTCGGGTACATTCATTAAATGTGGGAGCGGCGATTCATACCTTTTGATCTGTTGCTCGAAATTGAAATTTGAGGGCACCGTTGACCTCGCAGTGCCAATATTAGCTTAAGAGGACCTTCACCGTAGTTTCGTTTTAACGAGGTTGGAATTTTGTTTAACGGATTATTAATTAAGTTAAATAAAAATAAAAGTATTACATTTATTTTTGTTATGGTGGTTTAATCCTCCAAGGGGAGGTTGGAGGTGGGGCCCACCCATGCATAACCTCCCGTGGGAGGATATTATGTGGAGGGGACCATAAGAGGATTAACCACCTTTAACCCCACATTTATGTGCGATAAATCTCTTAAAATCACATTGACTTTAATGAAGCCAACTCTCCCTTTATTTATTTTGACACTTTCCACCTTCTTTCATAATTGTGCCAACACACCTAGAAATTAATTAATTCCTCAATTAGTTAATAATTTTTAATTCTTTTGAATTCTTTTTTGAATGCATGGAAATAATAAAATAATCGAGAAGATATTATTTTATTTTGGGTTGGTGATTCTCTTAGTGGTTCCTTTCCTCTACAAAGAGGAACGATATCCTCTTAATGAAGAATGTCACAAATGACGATGTCACCTCGAAACGCTCGTCCTCCAGCGATGAGTACCCTTCTTTCATTGTGACGAATAAGCGTGAGAATTGGGAGTGTGTGTCGAACGTGATAATCAATGAATCGACATCCGCCCTTTTTCGGAGCTCGCCAGTGAATGAAAAATTCGAGGTAGGGGGTTTTGATTATTTTAATGCATGAATTATACCCTCGTTCATCGTCGTTATTTTGGTACGATGATGGCCAAATGTTATCACCTAATATGGTGGTCATGGGATGAACAATCACGGCATGAAATCCCTCTATTTACTCTTGTTTGGTTGACGTTAGAGGAGGATTCAGAAGGGCGTGGTGCCGTTGCTGCGCGCCGGAGGAGAACCGCGACTGGGAGGGCCACGACGGATGAAGATGCGTGACATCGTCACGCCGCAAGGTGGAGCTAAAGTACCTGGCCATGTCGGGCCACGGTGGTGGTGGCGCGGCGCCGTCGCGCCACACAAAGAGCAGAAGGACCGCGACACCATCACACCATAGTGGAGGAGCGGTGGAGGCCGGCCGGGCCGGCCCCCATGGAGCCGGACGAGCGGGACCAGCCGGGTCCTGCGGCCCCTGAACTGGCACAGTGCGCCAGTTCTGTTTGACAAACAAGGGAGGGGCGCAACACCCCCTCCCTCGTGTGACTGGTCAGGCCACCACTAGCTGGGCCGCCATGGCCGGGCAACCCTCGGTCGTGCCCTCCAATGTCAGGCCGCCCAAGGCCGGGCCGCCCTTGGGTTGGGCCATCCCCTCGGCTCTAGTTTCTTACTCAGACCAGGTCAGACCAATGGACCGGGTCAGACCCCAGTTCAGACCGGGTCGAGCCAGGTCAGTCCGACTGGGTCGGACCGGACCCGGACCCGTTATGGCCATTTACACCTTTTAGCCTGCATCTCGGGTTACAGGTGTCTGATTGACGTACCACATGCGGCGATGGAATTATTCGAGCGATTATATTCTTTTGAAAAAATGCACTTGAGGTTTGGACATAGTTGGATTATGGTCTGGTTTGTTTGAACCTAAAAACCAATCGGTCCCCTGGAACAGAAATGCTAATAAATCACAGACCGGGTGTCTGATTGACACACCATCTGTCGCATTGGGTTCTTTATGATGAGACGGAACTACGGGATTCCTAAACTTAGGAATTCGTGATAGTTGATGTATCGACACTTGGCTCAAGGAGAAGACCCTCTCGGAATTGAGCGTGCTGTGTGCGGGAACCCTAGGGTTGGCTGCGAGTGTGATGTCTTCTGTACTAGAATCCTCCATGGGTTCGATAGTGATGACTTATGTACCAGAATCCCTCATGGGTTCGACAGTGATGAATATTGTAACCGAATCATCCATGGGTTTGACAGTTATGACTAGAGTACCGAGATCCTATGTGGGTCCGATAGTTTTGACTTCTGTTCCTGGATCCTGTGTGGGTCCGACAGAATAGCTGGTCTTGTATACTATGTGGGTCTGATAGCTTAGCCGGTCCTGTATCCTGTGTGGGTTTGACATCTTAGATGAATCAGTGACTACATCTGATCATGTCTATCACTCTACTATAAATGTATCCTGTGTGGGTCAGACAGCTTATCTGGTCCTGTATCCTATGTCGGTCTGACAGCTTAGATGAATCAGTGACTACATCTGATCATCTCTATCACTCTACAAAAGATGTATACCTGTGTGAGGTGATTCTTGACTATCAGTTGATATCATCAAGAAGATTGACATTACATCCTTTGTGGAATGGATTGTTCTTGGGCTTGATAGTTGGAGCTGGACTTTTAGTGATAACTTAGGTATATATATGGGCATATACCTAAGTAGGGTTGGTTGATACTTCGTGATTGTATCTTTCTACTTTGGTTTATCCTTGTTTTATTTTGTGATACCTTAAGGGTCTCGGGGTCCCTACTGAGTATCCTTATACTCACCCATACAGTGGATTTTACCGCACCTTGTTGTGTTTGATTGAGATGATGGACAATGCTGACCGAGGCGGAGTGTACGAGGAATGGACGGTACCCAGAGGTGGACCACATGACGAGTCGGTACCTGGAGGGGACTGATAGATGTGGAGCGTTGAGGAGGCTATATGTACGTACCATTCATGTAGGATCCATGGTGGATGATTCAGGAGCATCCTGTCACCTTCCAGTTGTTTTTTATTTTCCTTGTACTTTACAGTTTGGCTTGTATTTCTAGCCCCTTTACTTTTCATCACTACTTTTGTATACTGTTTCTACATAGTATTTTGCTTCCAGTTGTGTACTCAGTTGAGTGTGTTTACTTTTATAAAGTCAATGAATTCACAGCATAGGGATTTATGCCTTTGGTGATAGTCACCATATAAAGCCCCAGCCTTAAACCTTACTTAATCTTGAGTTATTACAAGATTACACATTGAGGGTCTTTTTAGGTTTAGTGTTTTAGAGAATTAGATCATGAAACTTGCATTACATTCCACATTTAAACAAAGTGGTTACATAAAAGACAATATTCATTCTTCCCATCAACAGAAACATATTTAAAATAAAACATGGATTCTTTCTTGACACATCCTTGACACTATCATCACATCATGTACCTTTCCCTTGACCTGTGAAAAACATTTCAAAAACATGGGATGAGCATAAAAAGCTCAGTAAGGGTTATAAAAATATGGAAAGGAAACATGAGTTCATATATACATAAGAATAAAATCATACTTTACCCATAAAACATAGGCACTTTAACATACCTCATCAAACCATGAATAAAACATAGAAATCATAAGACATAAAGGTAACTGGAGGCATTCATAACATTCTTACGTAGGGAGTAACCCTCTTGGATACGTTTGGAATACCCATCACAGTATATTCCCTAAATCTCTTCGGAGAAACCTTAACGTTTCACTCCTTCTCATTACCCAATCCATTGGAGAGCTATATCGAGCTCACCTGCCCTTAGTTTATCATGGAACCACCTGTCTTCATAACAATGCTCAAGATCCATAACATAATCTTATCACATAAAACATGCATAAAAGAAAAAATAACATTTCCACCTTTCAATAACAAGATATCAATATAACACATCAATATAAATACATTATGAAAACCATTTTCAATACCAAAAGAAAAGAAAAGTAAAACATGGTATTTTTTTCGTTTAAAAAGAAGGTATGGCTTGTAGAGAAAGCCGAAACTCAAATAATGGTCACGGCAGCAGAGAAGTCGTTGTCGCCGTATACGTACAAAAAAAAACATTCCCTTTTGTCGTTTAGTAAAACGCTTCGTATAAAAAGATTCCTTTTGGATAAATCTAAAATTCAAAGGGGTTTATACACCGTATAAAATAAATTGGGGTATAAAACAAAATATGCCTCAATGAAAGGAGATTGAGACGAAGTCCCACACAAAGACGTTATCCTTGGATTAAGGATAAATCAGTTACATAACTATGTGTGACAAACGAATACATGAAATATAAGTGGGTATTAAGTGTAAAACAATCAGAATACATTCACACATAATCATAGAACGACATATTCACGGTGTACAAGTTTGTACCAAAGAATCGAAATTGGGTTAAGATGTTCCCTTGCAATAATTAGACAGCCTAACGGCATCACATCAAAATTCTGAAAAAGAGTTGATGAGAGATAAAAAGGGTATCTCATCACTTGAACATAAAATTTACATCAATAAGGATATAGAAGAACATATCCCAAAATATTATTATGTGAATTAAAAGTCATAACAAAATAAGTCTTTTAAAAAGAGGAGGGTGAAAGGTTCCCTTACCGACATGGGTATCTTTCGAAACATACGCCCCGTGAAAGAAGGACAATAAAACATTGGTGTAAATACTCATAAATGAAATAATATTACACAATGAGTAAAATAATGGTCAGTACATACACCAATCAAAGGAAATTGTGTCAAATGTAGCATAAATCTCACGGGAATAAAAGTGAGATGAAAAATCCCTTACGAAAACTCGACAGCCTAACGACGCCACTTAAAACTTCCAAAAATGGATTGATGAGATCAAATAGGGTATCTCATCACATTACAATTAAATGTAAAACAAGAGGATTTTAAAATAACCTCCCCCATCATAACAAAGAGTATCTGAAAAGAAGTGACATAAAGGAGAGTACTTAAAGAGAAAGAGAGAGGTTAGATCTCTTACGAAAATTCAGCAGCCTAATGGCGCCACTCAAAACTTCCAAAATGGATTGATGAGAGAGAATAGGGTCTCCCATCATATGAACATAAAAATTACAGTAATAGTAATATAAAAGAACATCCCAATAACAAGAAATATGATCTTAGAAGGAATGACATAAAAGAGTGTACTTAAAAAGAAAGAGAGGAGTATGATCCCTTACCTCGGGTCCGACTTGACTTGATCGTTCTTTAATGTCCTAAATAATAAAATTGAGTTAATTTCCACTTTATTAAGAACATTTTTCTAGTTCATTATTCCTTTTAGATCACTTATTGCCATGTTATAAACATTATGTAATCATTTAAGTTAATAATGTTTCTTTTGTCGATATTTGGATCTTAAGTCGAAAGTGGACTTCTTACAATTACATGTTGTTCGTGTGGTCAAATGATCATTATATCCATAATTATATTCATGATTTTGATATCATATATATCATATATATCAGAATATATATGTATTTATAATATTACATAATCATTTAGAGGTAAGAAATGAAATGCACCGTTAATGGAGACGGTAAGCCGTACGTACGCATGAACGCTACTTTCATTTATATGTAATATTAATGGAATTAAAACTAAATGAGAGGTATTTATATTTTAATTCCAGATTTATATTCATCATTTAGATGTATCATTCATCATATATATCCAATATATACATGTACTTATAATAGTACATTACATTTGGGGATAAGAAATGAAATGCACCGTTCATGGAGACGGTAAGCTGTACGTACGCATGAACGCTACTTTCATTTATATTTCATATTTTTATTTAATGGAATAATAATGATATAGAGGTATATTATAATTCCATTATAACATCATATATAATATCTTTAAATCCATCCTTTATACGTCCCACATATGGCATTAACGAATCACATCATTTTGAGGGGGCGGTAGTCCGCACTTCCTTAAATGAAGATATCGCGTTTACCCAAAATGGAAACCATAAATGTATGACCAAAATGAAAAATACAGAATCTTAAGGAAAACGTAAACATATTATATATCATATAGTTTTATATTAATGGCCACCATTGAAGGTGTTAAAAGAATGTTGAACAATCATCGTTTCGGGAGGCCGAAATTCTCCATCCACGGAAACAGTATGTTCTTTAACCATTAGATGTAGGTGTGGGAAAGTGGAGCTCAAATACTTCTTATAACAACATCCTAGTATATTTATGATACTGGAGTTGTTACAAAATAAAGGAATAAAAAGATTTTATGGGGTTGGAGAAGCAAAATATAACAAAAGGACTCACGTGAAGACATTACCTTAAAATCAGGTAACTCCCTTTGGTTTGAGCTCAAAGGCATCCTTGGGAAGACTTCTGCCCAATGTGAGGCTTCAAGAAGTAAGAGAGGGAAGTGTATAGAAAAAATGGGCAGAGTTTGGACGAGCCAAAGGCTATGGGAGTGTGGGTAAGGAGGTAGAGTTGGGGGGCTTTTATAAGAGGAGAGGAGGGGCACTCTTGGAAGGTAAAGAAAAGTCACTTTATTTTAAAATGGTTTTCGGATTTAAGAGGTCCCACATTGATGTCTTTCGAGGATAAGGTAATAAGGTTATAAATCCACTCATCTAATAGGTTTTGTACATGTGTATGTCTTAGATATTACATTGTCTTTCCATTTTATTTAAATTGTTAAATAATGAGGTCATCATTGCATCATCATTATGTCATAAATAATTTAAGTTATTTAATGTCTAAAAATTATGAAAAAAATAATATTATGTAGGAAATATTTTTACCTTTCCAATGAATATTTATAGTCAAAAATCTGATTTGTATAACTCCATGAGAAAATTATTTTAGTAAAACATTTCATGTTTGCCTCATTTTTACTTAAACATTAAATAAAAAGATATTAATGTCATTTTCCAACCAAAGTGGCTTCATGGGGTCCCCAAGTTGACCCATGGGTTTTATTGGTCGGCCATGACACATAAAATGAGGTTAGGACATGTGTCAAGTTCATTTCATATTATTAAAACATTATTTTTACCCTAAACTACACTAATTACATCTAATCGCGATTAAAAACTTAATAAGTTACTATTCACCAAAAAAATTATTTTTATCCCATTGAACCAAATTTTACTTCTTAATGACAGCCATGTATGTCGGATTTTTGAAATTGAAAACACAAAGATGGCAAAATTTTATTTAAATGGAAAAATCATTTTTTATAAGTACCACTTAGTTGTTTCACTATTCATCAAAAATTGAAGTTTTTCAGAAAAATACCAAAAAATCACCCTAAGATATATTTGATATTATGAATTCAAAAATGAAGTCTATTTTAAAAAATTTAAAACATATAAGTCACATTAATTAATTTAATAATTAATTTTCCGCTGTCCGAGCGAATAGCATGTTTTTATGAAACAATAAGTATCAAAAGATTGACACTAGTTTAAGTCTGATTTCAAAGTGAAATTAATTCAAACAACCAATATAGGATTTAATGGTAAAAATATATTCTAATTTCACTTTAAAACCAAATAAAAATATAATCTAATCATACATATAAATTAGATTAAAAATAGGTTTTGAATTAAAATACAACATTTTACACTATTCATTAAAAATTGACCTTTATCAGAAAGATACAAAAAATTTACACAAAGTAAATTTTGATTTCCCAATTCTTAAGAAGAGTTTTATTTGGTCCAAAAGTATTTATAAGAGTGAACAAAACTATATTTAATGACGGTTCTACATCAAAAGGCGATAAGTGAACCTTTAGTGATGACTAGGGAATATACGCCTAAAAATGAATTCTTTTCGTATTTTATGCCATTATCTTTTATTGGATATATGTAAAAAAATTTAAAAACATATATAATAATATTTTAGTTTTTTCTATCCATTCCCGCCAATACAACGACTACATGTTAACTACCATTTAAAATAATATTATTTTATTATTAGAGTGCAACGTAAGATTTCCAAGAAACTCGTTGTTGCGTGTTGGGTACGCCATCGAGCATAGTGTCCCCTTTAAAGTCATGTTAATATTTTATTCACAAATATGGATAAATATGAAAATTTAATATTCTTTATTTACCCGGGGTGTTACATCCTTCCCCCCTTTTGGGAATTGCGTCCTCGCAATTTTTTAAAATTGAGCTTGGAAGCATCCTTGAATGTCGCACATCGGAACAAGAGTCGGTAAAAAAATCACTTTAAAATAAAGGAAGATAAGTATAGAGGTCACCCGAGTTAACCCATATGTAGAAAATCATGGACATGGAAGAAAAAGAAAAGGGTCATGTTCTTGAGGGAGAGTGATAGTAAACATGTCTAGGAGAAAGTTCACCATAAGAAAATCACAAACTTGTGATGGGTTAAACGGTATTCGATTCCCCAGTAGGAAAAGTTAATAGACAATATTTTTGTTTAAAGTTACTTTATATTGAAGAATTTATTCATAAGGAAACATAATCACTTATCATGTTGACTTTCAACTTTTACTAGATTCCTTAATAAAACTCATATTTTTTTCCAAAAGACGAGTATTTAGGGAGACTTGTTCGCATTAAGAGTACTATAATCAACTTCTAGAGAATCACCTAATCCACCAAAGAGAACTATATACATCCAATGTCTTTAGGCTTTAACCAAAACCAAAATGGAAAAGGCTAGTACAAGGTCAGATAATCCAGAAAAGGATAACACATTAAAAAGAAAATCTATGCTTAATCTCCAAAATTTGTCCAACAGAACCCAAAGTTCAGCGAGGACCATCTGATAATCAATTTTTCCATAAAATTATTCAACGTAAACCTATATAAGATTGAAACCCAAATATTTGAAGGATTTAGTCACATAGTCTTCCAAGTAGAATCGTAACATTTATCTCCAAACAACATCAGTTGCTCCTAAAGTCTCGTATTAAAAACTAATTAACCTAATCACATATCCTCCATGATAGGTCAATAATTTTCATAAATAACCCAAAATCAACTTACTCTTAATTCATAAAATCATATAACTAAAATGAATCAGTCAAACTAACCAGGGACTTCACGTAGTCCAGTGGTAGGTGATAAATACTAGTCGCACTTTGGTTGTGGGTTCTATTCTCGCAGCTTTGTCCGACGTGATAGGTTGTCACACGGTCTACGTGTTGTCCTTTTTAAAAAACTATATAATTCTTAAATCATTCCACAAAAAGAGATAAAATCATCAAAAATGATCATAACATATTTTAACCTCGAGTTTATCTCATGCCTTTCATTTTCCAGCATATCATACAATAACCAATAATTACCTCAAAAGTAAGGATCATATAAACTCTAATGGTTACCTTTATAATAATTACCTGAACTTCCACATCGACTGGTCATCTCATACATGATGCATTACAGAACATACCAAGGTTCAAGTGGTTGATCATGACTCCTTGATATTTGGTTTAGAACAAACACGAGTTTCCTCATTGAATCCTCAAGTTTATCTAGTATCTTAATCAGAGAACCACCACAGTTTCCTTCAAACCTATTGTCTCTTTGGTGCCTGTATGATCCATCCATTCACTAAAAACATAAATGTCAGTGTGAGTATATCAACAAAACCATCATGTACTAATGAGGAAGGTAAACACTAAGATTTACTTACTCATTCACTTTATCTAAAACTAGGACTCTTTCTGAAATCCTAACCATTATGTTAATGTCACTTATGCTTAAAGAATACCCAAACCTCTAAAGTTATCTAAACTGACCTTTGATACCAACTATAAGGACCCAGCCTTAAATATAAGGCCCCAGCCTTAAACCTTACTTAATCTTGAGTTATTAAAAGATTACACATTGAGGATCTTTTCGGGTTTAGAGTTTTAGAGAATTAGATCATAAAACTTGCATTACATTCCACATATAAACAAAGTGGTTACATAAAGATAGTATTCTTCATTCCCATCAGTGGAAACATATTTAAAATAAAACATGGATTATTTATTGACACTTCCTTGACACTATCATCATATCATGTACCTTTCCCTTGACCTGTGAAAAACATTTCAAAAAACTTGGGATGAGCATAAAAAGCTCAGTAAGGGATATAAAAATATGGAAAGGAAACATGGGTACATATATACATGTGAATGAGATCATAATTTACCCATAAAACATAAGCACCTTAACATACCTCATCAAATCATGAATAAATCATAGAAATCATAAGACATAAAGGTAACTTGAGGCATTCATAACATCCTTACGTAGGGAGTAACCCTCTTGGTTACGTTTGGAATACCCATCACAGTATATTCCCTAAATCTCTTCGGAGAAACCTTAACGTTTCACTCCTTCACGTTACCCAATGCATTGGAGAGCTATATCGGGCTCACCTGCCCTTAGTTTATCACGAAACCACCCGTCTTCATAATAATGCCCAAGAACCTCAACATACTCGTATCACATAAAACATTCATAAAGGAAACATAACATTTCAACCTTTCAATCAAAAGATATAAATACAACACATTGATATAAAAACATAATGAACACCATTTTCAATACCAAAATAAAAGAAATGTAAAACATGGTATTTATTTTTCTTTTAAAAACAATGTATAGCTTGTTGAGGAAGCCGAAACCCAAATAATGGTAACGACGGCGGAGAAGTCATTGTTGAAACATACGTACAACAAACATTCCATTTTGTCATTTTGTAAAACGCTTCGAATAAAAAATATTACTTTTGAGTAAACATAAAAGTCAAAGGGGTTTATACACCGTATAAAAGAAAGTTTTGTATGAAATAAAATATGTCTCAATGAAAGAAGATTGAGACGAAGTCCCATACCTCGGGTCCGACTTGACTCGATCGTTCTTTAATGTCCTGAATAATAAACTTGAGTTAATTTATATAGTTTAAGAACCTTTTTCAAGTTCATTATTCCTTTTATATCAGTTATTGCCATGTCATGAACACTATGTAATTATTTAAGTTAATAACGATCGTTTTAACGATCATTGGTACTTGAGTAAAAAAATAAGCCCTTTATAATTACAAGTTGTTCATGTATCCATTAGGTCCAGAATTGTATTCATGATGTAGATATAATATATTTCATATATATCTAGTACATGCATTCATTTATAATATTACATAATAATTTAGAGGTAAGAAATGAAATGCACCGTTCATGGAGACGTTAAGCCGTACGTACGCATGAACACTACTTTCATTTCTATTTCATATTTTATAGAATGGAATCATAATTATATACAGGTATATTATAATTCCAGTATAATATCATATATAATATCATAGTTCCATCCATTATACGTCCCACATATGGTATTTAACGAATCAACTCACTTTAAGGGGCGGTAGTCCGCACTTCCTTAAATGAAGATATCGCGTTTACCCATAATGGAAACCATAAAGGTATACCCAAAATGAAAAAAAGAAGCTTAAGGAAAACATAAACATATTATATATCATATATAAATATAGTGACATCTTAATGGACACCTTTTAAGGTGTTAAAAGAATGTTGAACAATCATCATTTCGGGAGGCATAAATTCGCCATCCACGGAAACAGTATGTTCGTTAACCATTAGATGTAGGTGTGTGTAAGTGTATCTCTAATCCTTCTTATAAAAAAATCCTAGTATATTGAGGATACTGGAGTTGTTACAAAAGAAAATAATAAAAAGTGTTTAGGGGGTTGGAGAAGCAAAATAAAACAAAAGGACTCAAAAGAAGACATTACATTAAAATCGGGTAACTCCCTTTGGTTTGAGCTCAAACGCTTCCTTGGGAAGACTTCTACCCAAGGTGAGGCTTAAAAGAGTAAGAGAGGGAAGTGGAGAGACAAAATTGGCAGGGGTTGGGCGAGCCAAAGGCTGTGGGAGTGTGGGTAAGGAGGTAGAGGTGGGGGCCTTTTATAAGAGGAGAGGAGGGGCACTCTAGGAAAGTAAAGACAAGTTACTTTATTTTAAAATTAGTTTCGGATTAAAAAGGTCCCACATTGATGTAATTCAAGGATAAGGTGATAAGGATTCGAAATCCACTCATCCAATTGGGTTTGTCCATTTGTAGGTCTTAGATTTTACATTATCTTTCCATTTTATTTAAATTGTTAAATAATGAGGTCATCGTTGCATCATCATGATGTCATAAATAATTTAATTTATATAATGTCTAAAACTTATAAAAAACTACTATGATGTAGGAAATCTTTTTATCTTTCTAATAAATATTTATAGTCAAAAATATGAATTGTATAACCCCATGTAAATTTTTTTTTAGTAAAATAACTCATGTTTGTGTCATTTTTACTTTAACATTTAATAAAAAGTTATTTATGTCATTTCCCAACCAAAGGGGATCCATGGGGTCCCCAAGTTGACCCATGGATTTTCTTGGTCGGCCATGACACATACAATGAGGTTAGGACATGTGTCAAGCTCATCTCATACTATTAAAACATTACTTTTACCTTAAACTACACTAATTACCAGTAATCGCGATTAAGAACTTAAAAGTTACTATTCACCAAAAATTTATTTTAATCTCATTGAACCACATTTTAATTATTAATTACAACCATGTATGTTGGATTTTTGAAATTAAAAACACAAATATGGAAAAATTTCATTTAAATGAAAAATCAGTTTTTATAAGTACCACTTAGTGGTTTCACTATTCATCAAAAATTGAAGTTTTTCAGAAAATTACCAAAAATTCACCCTAAGATATATTTGACACTACGAATTCAAAAATGAAGTCTATTTTACAAAATAAAAAACATATAAGTCACATTAATTAATTTAATAATTAATTCCCGCTGTCATGACAAATAGCGTGTTTTTATGAAACAATAAGTATCAAAAGATTGACACTAGTTTAAGTCCAATTTCAAAGTGAAATTGATTCCAACGAACACCATTGGATTAAATGGTAAAAATATATTCTAATTTCACTTCAAAACCAAATCAAAAGATAATATAATCATATAAATTAATTAGATTAAAAAGCAGTTTTGATGTAAAATGCAGTATTTTTCACTATTCATTAAAAAATGAATATTGTCTGAAAAATACCAAAAATTCACACAAAGTAAATTTTGATGACCCAATAATAAAGAATAAGTTTATTTTGACAAACATAGATTATAAAATTGTCAAAATTTTGATTTATAAAGGGTTTTCCATCAAAAGGCAGTAAAACAATCTTTTAAGAATATTATTGTATTTCATGCTTAAGATTGGATGTATTTTCATTTTAAGCCTCTAAAACACTATCTAATTCATTAATAGACATAGATAAAAATATCTATTATTCATTACTTACTTGGGATGTTACATCCTTCCCCCCTTTAGAAAATTGTGTCCCCGAAATTTATTTACTTATCGAATAAATAGGGGTACTTATCCCTCATTGCATTTTCAGATTCCCATGTTGCCTCTTCCATCATGTGGTTTTTCCACAAAACCTTTACCTGATTAATCACCTTATTCCGTAACACTTGCTAAATGTGGTCAAGAATCTGGACCGGTTGTTCCTCATAAGATATGTTCTCTTCCAGCTGAACTACCTCTGGACTCAAAACATGAGATGGATCTGGCATATACTTTATCAACATAAAAACGTGAAAAACATTGTGTACCTGAGATAAACTCGGAGGTAAAGCCACCCGGTATGAAACTGATCCAACTCTCTCCAGAATTTCATATGGTCCAATAAACCTTGGACTCGGCTTTCCTTTCTTACCAAATCACATCACACTTTTCCATGGTGATACTTTGAGAAAAACATGATCACCTACCTCAAAAGTTAGATCCTTCCTCCTGTTGTCTGCATAAATCTTCTGCCTACACTGAGATATTCTCATGTGCTTCTGAATCAGCTGAACTTTTTCTGCCATCTCTTCTACCAATTCTGGTCCCATCAACATCCTTTCACCCACTTCATCCCAGAAAGCTTGAGTTTGACACCGCTTCCCATATAATGCCTGAAATGGTGCCCTCTGTATACTGGAATGAAAACTGTTATTATATGAAAATTCAACCAAAGAAAGATGTTGGTACCAACTTCCCTGATAATCCATAGAACAAGCTCGTAGCATATCCTCCAAGGTCTGAATTGTTCGTTCTGACTGCCCATCTGATTGAGGATGAAATGTTGTACTAAAATTTAATTCAGTACCCAACGACTTCTGAAGGCCTTTCCAAAAGTTAGAAGTGAACCTGCGATCACGATCAGATACAATGGAGAGAGGAACTCCATGTAACCTGACTATCTATTTATGATTAAAAGGGAAAGTTGATCAAGAGAGAAAGTATCTCGTATAGCAAGGAAATGAGCAGACTTAGTCAAGCGATCAACAATAACCCAGATTGCATTATTACCTCGAGATGTCTTTGGTAATCCCATAACAAAGTCCGTGGATATATTCTCCCATTTCCACTCTAGAAATGGTAAAGGCTGAAGCATCTCTTTCGGTAACTGCCGCTCTGCTTTAACCTGTTGACATGTCAAACACTTCACAGTAAAATCAACAATATCTCTTTTCATTCCATCCCACCAGTAATACTCCCGCAGATCTCTGTACATCTTAGTACTGCCAGGATGAACTGAAAACGGAGAACTATGAGCTTCACATAACAACTCTCTCTTCAACAGTGAATCACAAGGCACACACAATCTCTTCCCAAATCTCAAAACGCAATCATTATCAATGTTGAATTCAGGCAACTTACTTTTCTGAACCAGCTCTACTTTTCTGCAACTCACTGTCTTGCTTCTATGCTTGCTTGATTCTATCTGATAGAGATGATCTCACTGATACCTGAAACAAAATAGAAGAACTTCCTGCACCAACAACTTCTATGCCAAAGTTCATCAAATCCTTAACCAAAGGATCACGTTCCAAATGCAACATTACTAATGAAGCATTACTTTTTCAAATCAAAGCATCAGCCACTATATTTGCTTTTCCCAGATGGTAATGAATAGTACAATCATAATCCTTGATTAATTATAGCCATCTCCTTTGTCTCATGTTCAACTCTTTCTGATTGAATATATACTTTAAACTTTTGTGATCGGTATATATTTCACACTTTACTCCATAAAAATGATGCCTCCAAATTTTTAAAACAAAAACAAGAGTAGCTAATTCCAAATCATGTGTAGGGTAATTTACCTCATGAGTTTTCAACTGTCGTGAAGCATAAGCAATTACCTGATCATTCTGCATTAGGACGCAACCAATTCCTTTCAATGAAGCATCACTGTATATAACAAACTCACCATTCCTGAAAGGTAGTGCCAAAACTGGATCATTCACCAATATTCTTTTCAATTCCTGAAAACAATCATCACATTCTTTTGTCTAGATAAACTTAACACCCTTACAAGTTAGCTTAGTAATTGGACTAGATAACCATGAAAAATTTCTAACAATCCTTCAGTAATAGCCTGCCAAACCATGGAATCTACGAATCTCAGTTACATTTGTGGGTCTTGGCCAGTCTCCCACAACTTTTTTTTTGCAGGATCAACAGTTATCCCATCTTTAGAAACAATGTGACCAAGGAACAAAATTTGTTGCAACCAAAACTCAGACTTTCTGAATTTCCCATAAAATTTCTTTTCTTTTAAGGATTGCAAGATAACCCTTAAATGTATTTCATGCTCTTCTTTAGTTTTAGAAAACACCAAAATATCATCAATAATGACCACCACAAACTTATCCAAGAACTCATGGAAAATTCTATTCATTAAGTCCATGAATACAACAGGTGCATTGGTTAGCCCAAAAGGCATTACTATAAAATTCATAATGTCCATATCTTGTACGGAACGCGGTCTTCGGAACATCTGCTTCCTTTACCTTCAGCTGATGGTACCCCGATTTCAAGTCAATCTTTGAAAAATACTGAGCTCCCTGGAGCTGATCAAACAAATCGTTGATATGAGGAAAATGATATTTTTTCTTAACAGTGATGTTATTCAAGGCTCTATAATCAATGAAAAGTCTCATAGAACCATCTTTCTTTTTAACAAATAAAACAGGAGCACCCCATGGTGATGTACTAGGTCGAATGAAACCTTTCTCTAATAAATCTTGTAATTTCACCTTCAACTCTAAAAGTTCAATTTGATCCATTCGATAAGAGGGTTTTGAAATTGGATTAGCATCAGGAACTAAGTCAACAGTAATCTCAACTTCCCGATCTGGTATTATTCTAGGAAACTCATCAGGAAAAACATCAGGATACTCATTTACCACTGGCACATCATTAATCTGAACAGTTCCTTTATTTTCAACGATGTGTGCAAGGTAACATTCATTTCCATCTTTTACAAGTTTCTTGGCCTCTTGATAAGTTATCAACAGTAAGGGTTCATTCTTGTACACAAAATGAAAGTCTTTCTGAAAAGAAACTTCTTTAGCTATACAGTCAATCTTAGCATGGTAAATAGGGAGCCAATCCATACCCAGTATAACATCAAACTCTACTATAGGTAAAACAATAAGGTTCGCAAGTAGGTTCTTTCCACAGATAAGGATAGGAAGATTCTTATAAATTCTTTTTTCCTCAACATTTCCCTCAGGTGATTTTACCACAAGTTCAGGAGTCATTTATTGAGATGGTATTCCCATTTTACTAGAAAAGGTTTCAGAGATGAAAGAATGTGTAGACCCCGAATCAAACAACACACTGGCATAATATGAAAAAACAAACAAAGTACCTGATACAACTTCATTTGATGGACCAACATCTGCTGAAGTAGTTTCAAAGGATTTCACCACCCCTTTCTGCTTGTAGTCTAATTGCTCCCATCACTCAAGCTCTTTGTCGGACACTCGTTTTCATAGTGACCCATCTCATTGTACTTATAACATTTCACTAACTGTAAATCAAATATGGTCTTACCATCACCCTGATCTTTTTCAGTGCAATCACGAGCCTTATGTCCCATCTTAGCACATCGGTAGCACTTTCCAGAATTCAGAAGACATTCCCCAGCATGCCTTTTTCCACATTTATCATAAACTGGAAACTTAGTTTTCTTACCATTAGATTTTTTGAAGAATTCTTACCTTTCTCCTGCCACCTCAGTCTCTTCTTCTGCTGGTTTTTGTAGAACACTTGGTCATCGGCAAACTCCATTTCCACCTTATCAGCACATCAAAAAATCTTTTCATAACTTTTAAACTCACGAGAAGCTAATTCCCTTCGATATTTTGGCTTTAATCCAGAGAAAAAATGATTGATTTTACTATCAAGTTCTCAGATAAAATTTGGAGCATACCTTGCCAATCGAGTGAACCATTCTTCATAGGTAGCCACAGAGTCTTCCTCATGCCTCAATTATAAGAATTTCTTTTCCATCCTAAGTCAAACAGCCTTAGGAAAATACTTCTCCAGAAACATACATTTGAATTCATCCCAGTCAGGAGAATAAATATCTGCAGCATCCCTGATATTTTTATCCATCGACCACCACTGATCTGCTTCACCCTCCAAATGGTAAATATCAAGACTAACCATTTGATTGTCTGAACACCCCATGACATAAAAAAATCATCTCCAGTGCTTTAATCCACCCTTCAGCTAGCACATGGTCAGATGATCCTCTGAATGATGGGGGATGTTGCCTCGTGAAATTTTCCACCACTGACATGTTCCTCTGCAATTGATCTGGCTAATGTCGTGTATGGATACCACCACCATTTATCGCTTGAGTAAACTGCGCCATTACTGCAACAAACAGTTCAGTTCCAATTCCGACCATCTCAGGATGCTGATTCGGAAGGTTATTTCCTTCTGTATGCCTTCCTAGCACGACTTCACTATTTCCTCTGCGGAAAACCATTCTGAAAAAACATTTCTTAGATGAATAAACATAGTAATCTTAAAATGCTATATCATTTCAAAAAAAAATATTTTTGGATAATCATTTAATAGAATTCTATCTTCTAAAGTTATCAAAACCGACCTATGATACCAACTAGAAGGCCCCAGCCTTAAACCTTACTTAATCTTGAGTTATTTCAAGATTACACATTGAGGATCTTTTCGGGTTTAGGGTTTTAGAGAATTAAATCATAAAACTTACATTACATTCCACATATAAACAAAGTTGTTACATAAAGATAGTATTCATCATTCCCATCAATGGAAACATATTTAAAATAAAACATGGATTATTTCTTGACACTTCCTTGACACTATAATCATATCATGTACCTTTCCCTTGACCTGTGAAAAACATTTCAAAAAAACTTGGGATGAGCATAAAAAGCTCAGTAAGGGATATAAAAATATGGAAAAGAAACATGGGTACATATATACATAAGAATGAGATCATACATTACCCATAAAACATAAGCACTTTATCATACCTAATCAAATCATGAATAAATCATAGAAAACATAAGACATAAAGGTAACTTGAGGCATTCATAACATCCTTACGTAGGGAGTAACCCTCTTGGTTACATTTGGAATACCCATCATAGTATATTCCCTAAATCTCTTCGGAGAAACCTTAACGTTTCACTCCTTCACGTTACCCAATGCATTGGAGAGCTATACCGGGCTCACCCGCCCTTAGTTTATCAGGAAACCACCCGTCTTCATAATAATTCCCAAGAACCTCAACATAATCGTATCACATAAAACATGCATAAAGGATACATAACATTTCCACCATTCAATCACAAGATATCAATACAACACATTGATATAAAAACATCATGAAAACCATTTTCAATACCAAAATAAAAGAAAAGTAAAACATGGTATTTATTTTTCTTTTAAAAACAAGGTATGGCTTGTATAGGAAGCCGAAACCCAAATAATGGTCACAATGGCGGAGAAGTCGTTGTCGCCGCATACGTACGAAAAAAACATTCCCTTTTGTCATTTTGTAAAATGCTTCATATAAAAAATATTTCTTTTGGAAAAATGTAAAATTCAAAGGGGTTTATACACCGTATAAAATAAAGTTGTGTATAAAAAAAATATAGCTCAATGAAAGGAGATTGAGACGAAGTCCCATACCTCGGGTCCGACTTGACTCAATCGTTCTTTAATGTCCTGAATAATAAAATTGAGTTAATTTATACTTGTTTAAGAACCTTTTTCAAGTTCATTATTCCTTTTCTATCACTTATTTCCATGTTATGAACACTATGTAATTATTTAAGTTAATAACGGTCGTTTTAACGATCATTGGTACTTGAGTAAAAAAAATAATCCCTTTATAATTACAAGTTTTTCATGTATCCATTATGTCCAGAATTGTATTCATGATGTAGATATCATATATGTCATATATATCCAGTACATTCATGCATTAATAATATTACATATTCATTTAGAGGTAAGAAATGAAATGCACTGTTCATGGAGACGGAAAGTCGTACGTACGCATGAACGCTACTTTCATTTCTATTTTGTATTTTATAAAATGGAATCATAATTATATAAAGGTATATTATAATTCCAGTATAATATCATATATAATATCATAGTTCCATCCTTTATAAATCCCACATATGGTATTTAACTAATCAACTCACTTTAAGGGGGTGGTAGTCCGCACTTCCTTAAATGAAGATATCACATTTACCCATAATGGAAATCATAAAGGTATACCCAAAATGAAAAAAAACATAAGCTTAAGGAAAACATAAACATATTATATATAATCTATAAATATATTGACATCTTAATGGCCACCTTTTAAGGTGTTAAAAGAATGTTGAACAATCATCGTTTCGGGTGGCATAAATTCGCCATCCACAGAAACAATATGTTCGTTAACCATTATATGTAGGTGTGTGTAAGTGTAGCTCTAATCCTTCTTATAACAACATCCTAGTATATTTAGGATACTGGATTTGTTACAAAATAAAAGAATGAAAAGTGTTTAGGGGGTTGGAGAAGCAAAATAAAACAAAAGGACTCAAAAGAAGACATTACCTTAAAATCGGGTAACTCCCTTTGATTTGAGCTCAAAGGCTTCCTTGGGAAGACTTCTGCCCAATGTGAGGCTTCAAGGAGTAATAGAGGGAAGTGGAGAGACAAAATGGGTAGGGTTTGGTGGAGCCAAAGGCTTTGGGAGTGTGGGTAAGGAGGTAGAGGTGGGGGCCTTTTATAAGAGGAGAGGAGGGGCACTCTTAGAAAGTAATGATAAGTTACTATATTTTAAAATGTGTTTCAGATTAAAAAGGTCCCACATTGATATAATTAAAGGATAAGGTGATAAGGGTTCGAAATAAACTCATCCAATTGGGTTTTCCCATGTGTAGGTTTTAGATTTTACATTATCTTTCCATTTTATTTAAATCGTCAAATAATGATGTCATCGTTGCATCATCATGATGTCATAAATAATTTAATTTATTTAAAGTCTAAAAATTATAAAAAAACTACTATGTTGTATGATATCTTTTTAGATTTCTAATGAATATTTATTGTCAAAAATCGGACTTGTATAACCCCATGTAAAAATTGTTTTAGTAAAATAACTCATGTTTGTGTCATTTTTTACTTTAACATTTAATAAAAAGTTATTTATGTCATTTCCCAACCAAAGTGGCTCCATGGGGTCCCCAAGTTGACCAATGGATTGTCTTGGTCGGCCATGACACATCCAATGAGGGTAGGACATGTGTCATGATCATCTCAAACTATTAAAACATTACTTTTATCTTAAACTACACTAATTACCACTAATCGTGATTAAGAACATAAAAGTTACTATTCACCAAAAAATTATTTTAATCTTATTGAACCAAATTTTACTTCTTAATTACAACCGTGTTTGTCGGATTTTTGAAATTCCAAACAAAAAGATGGCAAAATTTCATTTAAACGAAAATTCATTTTTTATAAGTACCACTTAGTGGTTTCACTATTCATCAAAAATTGAAGATTTTCTAAAAATTACCAAAAATTCACCCTAAGCTATATTTGATACGCCGAATTAAAAAATGAAGTCTATTTTACAAAATTCAAAACATATAAGTCACATTAATTAATTTAATAATTAATTCCCGTTGTCATGACAAATAGCGTGTTTTTATGAAACAATAAGTATCAAAAGATTTACACTAGTTTAAGTTCAATTTAAAAGTGAAATTGATTCCAACGACCACCATTGGATTAAATGGTAAAAATATATTATAATTTAACTTCAAAACCAATTCAAAAGAAAATCTAATCATATAAATAAATTAGATTAAAAAGCAGTTTTGATGTAAAATGCAGTATTTTTCACTATTCATTAAAAAATGAACATTGTCTGAAAAATACCAAAAATTCACACAAAGTAAATTTTGATGTCCCAATAATAAATAATAAGTTTATTTTGACAAACATAGATTTTAAAATTTTCAAAAGTTTGATTTAAAAAGGGTTTGCCTTCAAAAGTCAGTAAAACAATCTTTTAAGAATATTAGTGTCTTTCATGCTTAAGATTGAATTTATTTTCTTTTTAAGCCTCTAAAACATTATATAATTCATTAATATACATAGATAAAAATATATATTATTCATTACTTACTTGGGCTGTTACATTAAACCTTACTTAATCTTCAGTTATTACAAGATTACACATTGAGGATCTTTTTCGGTTTAGAGTTTTAGATAATTAGATCATGAAACTTGAATTACATTCCACATTTAAACAAAGTGGTTACATAAAAGAAAATATTCATTCTTCCCTTCAATGGAAACATATTTAAAATAAATCACGGATTCTTTCTTGACACATCCTGACATTATCATCACATCATGTACCTTTCCCTTGACCTATGAAAAACATTTCAAAAACATGGGATGAGCATAAAAAGCTCAGTAAGGGTTATAAAAATATGGAACGGAAACATGAGTTCATATATACATATGAATGAAATCATACTTTACCCATAAAACATAGGCACTTTAACATACCTCATCAAACTATGAATAAAACATAGAAATCATAAGACATAAAGGTAACATGAGGCATTCATAACATTCTTACGTAGGGAGTAACCCTCTTGGTTACGTTTGGAATACCTATCATAGTATATTACCTAAATCTCTTCGGAGAAACCTTAAAATTTTACTCCTTCGCATTACCCAATGCATTAGAGAGATATATCGGGCTCACCCTCCCTTAGTTTATCACGGAACCACCCGTCTTCATAACAATGCCCAAGAACCATAACATAATCTTATCACATAAAACATGCATAAAGGAAACATAACATTTCCACTTTTCAATAACAAGATATCAATACAACAGATTGATATAAATAGATTATTAAAACCAATTTCAATACCAAAATAAATGAAAAGTAAATCATGGTATTTTTTTTAAAAAGAAGGTACGGCTTGTAGAGGAAGCCGAAACTCAAATAATGGTCACGGCGACGGAGAAGTCGTTGTCACCGCATACGTACGAAAAAAACATTCTCTGTTGTCGTTTAGTAAAACGCTTCATATAAAAAGATTCCTTTTGGATAAACGTAAAAGTAAAAGGGGTTTATACACTGTATAATATAAAGTTGTGTATAAAACAAAATATGCCTCAATGAAAGGAGATTGAGACGAAGTCCCATACAAAGATGTTATCCTTGGATCTAGGATAAATCAGTTACATAACTATGTGTGACAAACGAATACACGAAATATAAGTGGGTATTAAGTGTAAAAAATTAAAATTAAATTCACACATAATCATAGAACAACATATTCACAGTGTACAAGTTTATCCCAAAGAATCGAAATAGAGTTAAGAAGTTCCCTTTTAATAATTAGACAGCCTAACGATGTCACTTCAAAATTTAGAAAAAGAGTTGATGAGAGATAAAAAGGGTATCTCATCACTTGGACATAAAATTTACATCAATAAGGATATAGAATAACATATCCCAAAATATTATTATGTGAATTAAAAGACATAACAAAATAAGTCTTTTAAAAAGAGGAGGGTGAATGGTTCCCATACCGACATGGGTATCTTTTGAAACATACACCCTGTGAAAGGACAATACAACATTTATGTAAATACTAATAAATGAAATAATATTACACAATGAGTAAAATAATGGTCATTACATACACCACTCAAAGGAAACTGTGGCAAATGTAGCATAAATCTCACGGGAATAAAAGTGAGATGAGAAATCCCTTACGAAAACTCGGCACCCTAACAGCGCCATTTAAAACATCCAAAAATGTATTGATGAGATCAAATAGGGTATCTCATCACATTACAATAAAATTTTCAGCAAGAGGAATATAAAATAACATCCCCCATCATAACAAATAGGAGCTTAAAAGAAGTTACATAATGGAGAGTACATAAAGAGAAATAGAGAGGTTAGATCTCTTACGAAAATTCGGCAGCCTAACGGCGCCACACAAAACTTCCAAAATCGATTGATGAGAGAGAATAGGGTCTCTCATAATATGAACTTAAAAATTAAAGTAAGAGTAATATAAAATAACATCCCAATAACAAGAAATATTAGCTTAGAAGGAATGACATAAAAGAGTGTACTTAAAAAGAAAGAGAGGAGTAGGATCCCTTACCTCGTGTCCGACATGACTCGATCATTCTTTAATGTCCTGAATAATAAATTTGAGTTAATTTCAACTTTATTATGAACATTTTTCTAGTTCATTATTACTTTTAGATCACTTATTTCCATGTTATAAACATTATGTAATCATTTATGTTAATAATGTTTGTTTTGTCGATATTTGGTTCTTAAGTCGAAAGTGGACTTCTTACAATTACATGTTGTGCGTGTGGTCAAATGTTCATTATATCCAGAATTATATTCATGATTTGGATATAATATATATCATATATATCCATAATATACATGTATTTATAATATTACATAATCATTTAGAGGTAAGAAATGAAATGCACCGTTCATGGAGACGGTAAGCCGTACGTACGCATGAACGCTACTTTCATTTCTATGTCATATTAATGGAATTAAAACTAAATGAGAGGTATGTATATTTTAATTCCAGAATTATATTCATCATTTATATTTATCATTAATCTTATATATCCATTATATACATGCACTTATAATAGTACATTACATTTGTGGACAAGAAATGAAATGCACTGTTCAAGGAGACGATAAGCCGTACGTACGCATGAACGCTACATTCATTTCTATTTCAAATTTTTATGTAATGGAATAATAATTATATAGAGGTATATTATAATTCAAGTATAACATCATATATAATAACTTAAAATCCATCCTTTATACGTCCCACATATGGCATTAACGAATCACATCACTTTGAGGGGGCGGTAGTCCGCACTTTCTTAAATGAAGATATCGCGTTTACCGATAATGGAAACCATAAAGGTATGCCCAAAATGAAAAATACAGAAGATTAAGTAAAACATAAAAATATTATATATCATATAGTTTCATCTTAATGGCCACCTTTTAAGGTGTTAAAAGAATGTTGAAAAATCATCGTTTCGTGAGGCCGACATTCGCCATCCATGTAAACAGTATTTTCTTTAACCATTATATGTAGGTGTGTGAAAGTGTAGATCGAATCTTTATTATACAACCATACTAGTATATTTATGATACTGAAGTTGTTACAAAATAAATGAATAAAAAGTGTTTAGGGGGTTGGAGAAGCAAAATAAAACAAAAGGACTCAAGTGAAGACATTACCTTAAAATCGGGTAACTCCCTTTGTTTTGAGCTCAAAGGCTTCCATGGGAAGACTTATGCCCAAAGTAAGGCTTCAAAGAGTAAGAGAGGGAAGTGGAGAGACAAAATCGGCAGAGTTTGGCTGAGCCAAAGGCTTTGGGAGTGTGGGTAAGGAGGTAGAGGTGGGGGCCTTTTATAAGAGGAGAGGAGGGGCACTCTTGGAAGGTAAAGAAAAGTCTCTTTATTTTAAAATGGTATTCGGATTTAAGAGGTCCCACATTGATGTGATTCTAGGATAAGGTGATAAGGGTTCGAAATCCACTCATCCAATAGGTTTTTTACAGGTGTAGGTCTTAGATATTACATTATCTTTCCATTTTATTTAAATCGTTAAATAATGAGGTCATCGCCGCATCATCATGATGTAATAAATACTTTAATTTATTTAATGTATAAAAATTATAAAAAAAATACTATGATGTATGAAATATATTTATATTTCAAATGAATATTTATAGTCAAAAATTGGATTTCTATAACCCCATGTAAAAATTGATTTAGTAAAACATTTCATGTTTGTCTCATTTTTAATATAACTTTAAATAAAAAGATATTAATGTCATTTTCCAACCAAAGTGGCTTCATGGGTTCCCCAAGTTGACCAATGGGTTGTCTTGGTCGGCCATGACACATAAAATGTGGTTTGGACATGTATCATGTTCATTTCATATTATTAAAACATTATTTTTACATTAAACAACACTAATTACCTCTAATCGCGATTAAAAACTAAATAAGTTGCTATTCACCAAAAAAATTATTTTTATCCCATTGAACCACATTTAAATTCTTAATGACAAAAATGTATGTTGGATTATTGAAATTGAAAACACCAAGATGGAAAAATTTCATTTAAATGGTAAAATCAGTTTTTATAAGTACCACTTAGTGGTTTCACTATTCATCAAAAATTGAAGTTTTTCAGAAAAATCACAAAAATTCACCCTAAGCTATATTTGATATTCCGAATTCAAAAATGAAGTCTATTTTACAAAATTCAAAACATATAAGTAACATTAAGTAATTTAATAATTAATTCCCGCTGTCAGAGCGAATAGCGTGTTTTTATGAAACAATATGTATCAGAAGATTGACACTAATTTAAGTCTGATTTCAAAGTGAAATTAATTCCAACGACCACTATTGGATTTAATGGTAAAAATATCTTGTAATTTCACATTAAAAACAATTAAAAATATTATCTAATAATATTAATAAATTATATTAAAAAGAGGTTTTGAATTAAAATACAACATTTTACACTATTCACTAAAAATGAACTTTATCAGAAAGATACCAAAAATTTACACAAAGTAAATTTTGATGTCCCAATTCTTAAGAAGAGTTTTATTTGGTCCAAAAAGATGTATAAGAGTGAACAAAACTATATTTAATGACGGTTCTCCATCAAAAGGCGATAAGTGAACCTTTAGTGAAAACTAGGGCATATACGCCAAAAATTGAATTCTTCCCGTATTTTATGCCATTATCTTTTATTGGATAAATGTAAAAACATTTAAAAACATATATAATAATATTTTAGTTATTTATATCCATTCCAGCCAATACAACGGCTACATGTTAACTACTATTTAAAATAATATTATTTTATTATTAGAGTGCAACGCAAGATTCCCATGAAACTCATTGTTTCGTGTTGGGTATGCCATCGAGCATACCGTCCCCTTTAAAGTCATGTTAATATTTTATTCACAAATATGGATAAATATAAAATTTTCATATTCTTTATTTATCTGGGGTGTTACACTCCAGCACCAGGCCAATAAAAGGTGGGCTTGGGGTAGTCACGACATAGGTCCGGAGGGGGTAGTCACGACATAGGTCCTGAGGACGGGTCGTGACACTAGACCTCACTTGATAATCACGATTCTATATAGTCTATGATATAGTCAATTGTTCAAATATATTATAATTATTTTAAAAAAAAATCACATCAAAATCACAAATATTTTAAAATTTTCTAATGTTATTAGACTTCTAAAGAGTTTTCTTCACCTACTGATGCAGCCTCGACATCAATGTAATGTTCACCACAACAGAATTAAAACAATAATGACTGATAAGATCATTATTAATTAGTACAATTTAAAACTCTTTAATGAAAGTTAATATCCAAAATTATTCTTTATATACTATAGAAGGTCAAATATTCTCAGACTCTACTATAGAATCTGAAACAACATCCTAGTTTCAACTCTTCCAGCTTACAACACCTCCATTCAAAGAGGAGATGTATCCTGTTTTTTTATATCATTTCATAACCATCATTATTGAAATTTGAATATGAAAATATTATGATGATTAGTTCATAATCTCCTCCATGTTCAAGGGACAAATCCTTAGTAAACCCCAAAAACATATGTATAGTCATGAGCTCAATCAAATGTAAGTGAATTGGATAAACTTTATATCTACCTTCCAGAATAAAGGAATGGGAAAAATCTATCCTTCTATATAAGATAAATTCATGCCTAACTAAATAACCGATTTGTATGAAATAATTTCTATTGTGATTATTTATTGATGTGTCACATACACATTTTCCTAGAAATATGAATTCCAAGTGTCATTAGGAGGCATCACATCTCGGAATCGTGTATACTAAATACCATCAGTACCTTTTCAATCTATGTACTTTGACATAGGTAAGGTAGAATAATTGATATATTATGATGGATCATGATGAAAGTTATATATTAATCATTTACTATTTCCATCATAGAAAAGTCCTTATGTTACTAATCATGGATTGACATTAATAGTGGTATTTTGTTTTCAACAAGTAATATTTAAAAAACATATACTAAGAATATAATTACCATACATCCTCTACACCATTAATATAAATAATAATTCTTTATGAATCCAACATTTCACATGACATTATGAAATCGATTTTCCAAGTATAGAATACTTATTCTAACCCTTAAATATATGTTCACAATTAACATATCTTGTGGGAATACTATAGGATAAAAATATCTTCCGGTTGTTCCATATATAAATATTCATTAAGGATCCCTTTATTGATAGAAATTTTGATATCCATTTTACAAATCTCAAATTCGTGGTAATATTCAATGTCTTGTAATATTCCGATGGTCTTCATCTCTAAAACTAGTGAAAAGTATTAATCATAGTCTATGATGTTATGAAATTTGACCTCTTTTGATACTATTCATTACTTATATGTACTGAATATCCAATCTGTGTATGGTTTCTTCATGAATACAAATTTACATCATATGGTATTTACATACACTAGGGGATATACCAAAATCAAGACATGGTTTTGGTACATGGAGTAAATTTTAGAAGTCCTGACTTCCTGCTAAATTGTAATATTTATGCCACTTACTACATCATTGTAAGTTAAGGGAAAATTATTGTCAATTTGAATTGAGTATCCTTACTTAGGGACTAGAAAATAATACAATTCTAGTTATACTTCAACTCATGTACTCTTGTGATGTAAATATATATCTGGAATATAATTCTCCATAGGGATTAGTAGAATTTTTCATTTTCCAACTCTTTTATACAATGAGCCCCAACTACCTCAAATTTTATAATATTCCCATTATATCAATTAGATATGAGATCACTCTCAAGGAATACAAAATTTGTTTCCCCAAACTAAAATGTTGTATGGATCATATAAGTAATATCCATATTTTCCCTTCGAGAATCTTATTAAGGTAAAATTTATGCCAAAAAATTCATGTTTGTTTCCTTAGTTCCATTAAAAAATGCTACACAACCCCACAACACAATATATGAAAACATTTTTTACCTTCCATTACATAATTATTATTGAATACCATATCCTTATTTAGTTTATACTTATTTTAGAATTTTTTTTTGTTTTTTGTAACAAGTCTCCTCAAAAGGATAATGAAATGATCACAGGACATACCAATGATCTCACTATGTCAACAAAGTGTTTTCCTCCTCATTCATAAATTGTTCTATTATGGTGTATATTGAAAAGTAAGTTTAGATAAAATCCTGAAATTCAGTAAATAATCAAAAATGTATTTATTATGATATTATCCACCATAGTCTTAGTCGGTATTCTTAATATTCGATACAATATGGTTATCAACATCATTATTACATTCCATGAATAACTCGTTGGAATCTAACATACCCCACATCACATTGAAAATTATTTATTTACAAAATTAATTAGTTAATGTTATGAAGTATTAGTACCCACCCCTTACTTCAATAGAATATATTCCACATATATTAGTGGGGAATAATTCAAGTAGATCATTATCATATTCAAATTTCACCACTAAATGGGTATTCAGACATATATAATTGTAAATATGGATGACATACAACATGTGCTATTTGTTTCAAGAAATATAAATATTCATGTTGGATTTATATATTCAAACAATTATCATTAAAAAAATTTACCTGAAAAGTCCATCCAAAAGCAATGCTTTTGACCATTTATTAAAAATAAAAGTAAAGGAACAAGTAAAAGATGGGTGGGGTCAAACTGAGGATGTTTCCCTCATCCATCATGAAAATAATTGATGTTAATTAGAAGAAATTTCATTTCCTTACTAAAAATTATTAGTAGTTTCTCTCTGATAATTAGATTTAACATGATTAAAAATCCCGAGTTTTTATGAATTGATCCTCTTGGATACCTTAGATGAAGATCTTCTATAAATAATCCATAGAATGTAAGAATATAAATTTCATTTCATTCTCTTTGAAGCAGCTGAAGTGAAGTCCCCACTGTCAATCATTGTATTCTTTATATATAGAAATTAATCAGTAAAGAAGAATGACAACCATCATCCAATACCATCGGGGGTTAGTAGAATTCACCCCTCCATCATCAGTGATGTTTCCCCCCTTCTCAGATATCTTAGACACATTAATGTTTTTTTTGATTTCTGAGGACACTCAACCTATTGTTTGACATAAATTTTATTAAAAAGATCATCATATAGGGTTGTGGGACAATAATACACTCGATTAATGCATCCTTTAACTATATGAGATCATTCAATGATATCTTCTGAAACATCCAGATGACCTTGAAGATTTTCAACTATTCTCATATCATGTTTCATACCATCATCACCCTATTTAGGGTGAAATGCATCCACATCTACATTCCTATAAAATTAAAGACTATTATATGTCTACTGCACCAACATACCATGATGCAATCTTCCTTCATGACTATAATTCATGATCACAATTTGAATTCCCATACCAGCAGTAGACTCTTTTCATTTACATGACCTAGTGGTATTTTTTTGTCATATGATCCTCTAAAATAATTTCATTATCATTTTATGTTACTTGATTTTCGTAATAAAACACAAAATATTGTAATTTCAGTGTTACTGACAATAAAAATGGAATCTTTACAATAGATGAGACATTTATTCAAGAACATTAATATAAATAAATCCATACTACGTTTGTATAAGTAAATAAATTTTCTGGTATATATGGAACAAAAAAAATTCGACAAAATGAATATGATTTCTATAGGAAAAATGAGGTCGTTATCCCTAAATTTTACTATATGTAGTTGGGATATATTATCTTCTCATCGGTCTAACTCCCCTCAATTTTTTTTAATATACTAGGTTCATGTATTCGAATACTTATTTATTTAGTACATTCATTATCTATTACATTATTTGAGGATGAAAATAAATTTCACTGATAAAAAAATGCACCAAATAACCCCTTCCTTTTTTGGCCAAGTCATGTATTTCATAAAATGGTCCTTGTAGTCACATTTAATACAAGAAAACCCAAATTCCCTAACATTCCCATTTATAATTCTCTTCTTATAAGGTAATTGTGAGGATTCTTTGGTCATAGATCGCCTCAGAAGGCCTTTCTCTTTCTTTACAAAAAATAGGTATGTATTTTCATGAACTATTTCCATATATACATGGAAAATAAATTTATGTAGATATGGTAGAGACATATAAATGTTTAAGATATTCAAATTTAAAAAATATTTGGGGATACTTTGAGGGAGTGATGTAAGAATGAGTTTAGCACACAATTTATCAAAGAGTTTAAACCCTAGAACAACTATACAATCAGTGTATGTTGTGAGTATGAAAATGTCATAACCATCAAGATAAACCTCTCTATGAATGTTATAAAAAAGACCCTTGGAAATATCATGTTGGTCTCAAATTTGTATATCATATTGAAGACCACTGAGGTGCTCAAAAATTGTATAATAATCCTTTTTCTCTTGATGCATTATTATTTAAATAGACATATATGAATGAATCAATCATTTAACATTGATCTTATTCTCCCAATGTATTTTATGGATAGAAAACTCTTCACCACTAACCCTTATAGCATGACGACCATGAATTGGGGATTCCAGATCATGTTATTTCCTTTAATGGTGAAACATAATCCATATTTTTCTAAACCATTATTGGAAGATACTACTAGTTTTCTTACAACCTTTATCAAATATTGTTCATAGGGACTATTTGAGTGAATAAAATTCTATTTATTTTAAAATTTAATGGAAGATATTATTAGTAATTTTCTTTTATACATATTATGTGTGAAATAATCATAATAATTTTATTTAATTCTGAAATATTTTATCATGTCTAAATAGACATCACACCTAAGAAAGGAATGTCTTGAATCCTGGAAATTTGTGTATAAATTATCAATATTACCTTTTGAATAACCCCAATTCCAATTCTACAAGAAACATAAAGGTATTTTAGAAGGTTAATTTTTTTAATAGTGGACTTTCAACTCCTTATTTTCATGAATAGACTCCCCATTCTAGAAATGATTATTGGATTTCCTCAACACACAACTTTAATTTATATCAAGTATATCTGGGGATAATAATCCTAATATAAGATGTATATGTCTATCCACAACTAGCATAATAACTCCAAGTGAAACATATGTTCCCCAAAGAAGGTCATTCAAACACACGGTTTTATGTATATCTTTCATGGTCATGTAATGGAATGTCAGTACTGAAATAATATATATTTTTGTAAAATTAATATATAGTGCATAAATATTATATTTATTTACCCATTATATGACTTTTAATATTATGTGTAATTTACTTAACTAATTAGCCTTATTGTTTAAAAAAAATTATGAATAATCTACATAGATAAATTCAATATCTTAACATTAATTTATTTTTATGTGATCATGGTATGAAATCCATAAAATAAAAAACATTTAAGGTATAAATAAATAATTAAATAAATAAATAAACTACCTGATCATGAGCTTTTCTAATAGTTGATTTATTGAGTGGAAAATAAATCAACCTTTAACCAAGGGTAAATAAATCCATATGTTATAATTAAAACAAGTTTCCACATTGCACTAGTCTACCTATGTATCACCTGGGTTTTTATCTTCAAGGCTTCATATTCAATTTCCTACACATTCATTATGATACTCCATTTATTACAATTATTTATAACTCAGATTCATCATAGGGGAATAAAATGTTCTCTTAATGAGATTTGAATATTTGTCCTTGGACATACAAGTCCATGATAATAAATTAAAGGGGGTGACTCACATTCCCTCATTTTTAATTTAAGAAATAATAATTACCAATCCTTGCAATAAATTAAATTAAATAGAATCAACATATACATGTGTATTGTTCAAGATCATAATCTCTCATACACATTCGATGGTTAAAAATTACAATTAATTAGCTATAAATCAATTCAATTCAGTATTTAATATGGTTAATGTTCATGAATTAATTTGAGAAATTATTTAATTAGTTAATTAATTCTATTTAACTTATTTCATCCAAATTTCAAAAAAATTATCTCATATGTAGATTTTAAATAAAATGGATAATTTGTTATTTAAAACTCAAAAAAAATTATATGTATTTTTAAATTGTACAAACCCAGATATAACATATCAGAACTATTTAGTTTGTATTAATTATATATAATTCCATCATATCGCATATTTTTTACATGACATGTGTCATAGTTTTATAGTGTGTGTATCCAATTAATTCCACAGGAAACACATGAAAATTACCTTTCCCTTACAATATAATTTGTTTAGTCTTTAATAATAAATAAACATACATGTTTCACAGTCAATGATATTATTTTCAATTACATAAACATTTAATATAATATAAAACATCATGACTGTTGTGAAATTCTAACTTAATGAATCATGGAAAGTGAGTCTGTAGCATTTAAGGTCAAATTAATTAATTATAACATTTATGTATGATTAGTTAATGTATATTCCATGTATATGTCAGAAACATGGTTTGTACTTAACATCATTGAATATCCATTGTACCCATATAGTAACACAGTACATACTTCTCATTATATAATATGAAGTACACAACTTGTATAGAGGATGCATGTTGTGAACTTCAAGTTATTGTATTTTCAGTATGTTTGACTATTGTATTATATAAATGTGGTGCATTAATTATACGATGTCAATTGATACAATATTTATTATCATGAAAACACATTCAGTAAACTGTGTGTATTCAAACTACATGTCTTATACTCTGTAAAATAGGTGTGACTCACTAGATGGTTTGTATCTAGTGTTTTTATTCCACATGGCGTTTACCTATTTCACAATGACATGGAATACATGCATGCATCCTTATGTAATGAACAAGTATACATATTGTGTGTAAATGGAGTGCATCTCGTTTAGTATTTCATTTTCTAGCCAAAAATTTTGGAATTTCTATAAGGTACCATCATATATAATCCTCATTATTCATTAACCAATCTTACTAAAACATGTGAGATTTAAAAAAGATGATGATGAGATTTATGTGATAGATCAATAATGAATTAAAACATGAAATAAATAATAAACTTTAAATGTGCAATAATAAATGATTAAATAAATAATTATAAATTTTAAATGTGACCATTATTATACCATTCATGGTTCCAGATGTAGTGCGAGCACATAGATCGGTGTAAATGAAAAAAAATTATTCCCAATGAATCATTTGGAATATTGTTCATGACGAAAATTCAATGAGCAATGAAATTGTTTCCCATGAAATTGATATATGTATGGCCCAGGACCCCAAGAAGATCATTGAACACTTAATATATAATAAATTTATTTAGATATAATGTAATGAATACCAATTCCTCATATTTTGATTTATTTCCATGATGATGTTCACCATCTCAATAAACCTTATTATATTAAAATTACTATTTGTGTAGGATAAAAATGTAAAATTCCTATAGAAGTGAAAACATGTTCTCATTTTACCTATAGACTATCATTAAGGGATCATCGTGTGATAGAATGTTGGTTGAATCATATTCTGTGATTAATTTGGATAACATATCCATTATGCCTAATAGATTTCTTCTCATTCATGAGAAGGTGATATGAATATTTGTCAAGTGAGAAACCTTTTATGCACAAAGATTATCATTTCTCAATTAACCCTACACCATAAAGATAACTATCCAATCGAGTAGTAAATGGTACAAAGAAGCTATTAATTAATAACAGAATGACCCTTATTATAAAATTATTATCCTTATCAAACCTCATTACATATATTATTATTTTTTATTTAAATGTTGTTTGATTACTAGAGAAATTATAAATATTTCTTTTATTGTCTTGTAAATATATGTTAATTACCAATCATGATCATAGTCCACTCGAACACTTTGATATTTATTGAGTATCCAAATAAATATTTAATTAAATATATTAATCAAATTAAACATATTGTTCACAGTCTAAAAAATTATGATATATTTAATATTTATTTGTGATCAATAAAAAATGGATGAAATTATTCTCTTGTATGAACAAGAAGTATTATCACTCATATATTTCACTAATTTATAGATATGTATTTCATTAAATATTTAAAATAAATATGTGGATACACAATTTATGTGGAATTTAATTATATGGATTTTTAAAATTAATGGCTCTTTATATAATCTTCTGAAAAAGTTGGAGTGGAAAATCCTTCATTAAATTTTCTATTAAAACATATCTATCATTACTCACCCAATGTACCTTAATACCTATGGACAAATGAAGTCATGGTTTTGGTAATACCATCTATGTGTGTGAGTCATGAAATGAATTAATTATAATATTAATGTCTAAGGATCAATACACATGCTGTTTTATATGAATATATGATGAAACCAAAACATGTAGAATTATTTCTAGTGAGCTTATTCTAATAATCTCTCATCTTGAAGATTAGCAAGTATGAAATTCCTGAGAGGAATAATCGCCCAGTAATGATTATTTGAAACTAATAGTAATTTTATATGTGTCCCATCATAGAACATTTTCCTATCGTAGAACTATATTTAAAAATACCATTATATAATTTTAAGGTTTTCTTCATAAATGGGAAAAACTACAACATTATCAATGTGATCAATACTCTGAAACATTGTTACATAAAATTTTCGTATAATAATGAATAATATATAAGAGTTTATTTTCTTTATATTTTATTCATCAAATAAACATGTAATCAAACTAAATAATGGTGTTCCAAGGACATGAATTCTAATAGAATTTACCTTAGATTTCATGATTTTTTTATAAAAGGGTTACATCCTTTACACTGTTTGAATAATTTATAAATTTAAATATGTTGGATGTTTAAAAAAATTATATGGTATTGAAAAATTAAATATATTTCAAAAAAGAGTTCTTTTATTGTTTTTGTATTTAAATGGGGTGTTTTAATCAAAAAAATTGGTGTTATTTTAATGGAATGGTAATATCTTATGAGCTTTAAATAAATGAATTAATTTTCAAAATGAAATGAAATATTGAATTGAATTTTAATATATTTTTTTGTTGGGGTGATGTTTGTTAGACTATGATTAAATTGTTTCCAAAATGGCTTTGCTTGTTTTTCTACGTATATGTCTTGGTGGACTGTGTTTTCAATTTTCCCTGATGAATGCTAGGAATTATGTAACGAATGATTCTATAAATTGTGTTAATGTGTAGTTCCATGATTTAGGGATTTAGGTTTTATATTCTACCCAGATTAGTATCATTTAATTTGGTTTAGGTTTTGATATTTATAGTGATGTTTTTTATATCTCTTGTTTTTTAGAGTATACAACCTGGAATATTTAAAAGGGAATCTTCAGTTCCAGGACCTACCCAAACTCTGAGTGGAGGGGTATAAGTAGAACCTTCATCATTCATGGAACTTATTTAGATTTATTAAATCATTATCCAAAATATTTATATGGATATCATAGATCCATGGATGTGTAAAGGTTATTCTAACATATTTAGGTGTATGTCAATTATCATAAAACACCTTTCACTTAACAGTTAATAGTTGTAGTCAACATTCATGTGTGACCTATTCAAGAATATTTATTGTATATGGTACCTTATCATCCATAAAATGATATGTATTGGGGTTTTTAAAGGATATTTTATTTTTGGTTCCTTATCATGTTATTTAATTTGGAGAGAGTGTGTGATATTTTACCATTCATCAGGATCAGCGATATGCAATAGATTGCATGGATCACTTATCATAGTTGGTTATATTCTCTACATGGTTGGTTACCAATTATTTAGAGAATTATTTTTTCTAAATATGTGTAAATTTTTTATTATAGTCTAAATATAATTTCTTCTGAAATAAAAACATTTCAATGAATTTCAAGATGTCCATTTATGATAAATTTTTCCAGTTTGGTGAACCTATCGTTGGAAATTATGTAGTTCCATATTATAAGAAAAAGATTATAATAGTAATTGGAGAGAAAATGTATAATTATCTAGGATTATAATAAATGGTTACTTATTGGAAGAAACAATCTCTCATGTTCTTCCATTGTGGTGCACCAGTGAATTTTAAGACCTCCAATTTTAAGTCTCATAGATTTTATGGATATTGTGGCCCTTGGGACATTTACATAAGTGTTGTAATTTGAATTTTTCGGAGAGGTAATGGGTTTTATCCTGTTTTAGATGGTTTGATTTTGGGTATTTTATATTCTAGTTGTAAACTATGATGTTAATTTAAAATGTAAATTATTTTTGGTTTGAATGTTTGGTTTTTTTTATTTTGGATATATTTTAATATTTTTTTCTTACGTGGATTCATTAGTTTATGTAATAACCCAAGTGGATGGCTTGGAATTTTTTTATATTAGTTTACCTTAAATTATAGGGTCATTTATAAATTTGTTTATTTTTGTGCCTCAATTTCTTGGGTGAATATCTCTCTAATTTTTTTGTTTCGTTGACTTTTTCTGTTTTCAAATTTTGATGTGCTCAATGTTTAGACTTTAGAGAGTAATTGGGTGAATGATTTGATACTTATTGTGGAAGATAAAAAATCTTACTCATTATACTAGCATGTGTTATCTTGGGATATTTTGGATCCACTGTGTGGTGGTGATTCAGTTTATAAACCAAGGATAACTGTGTGTATTATGACTAGAGGATATATCTCATGTCATTAATTGGATGATATATTTAAGGTGTCCTTCCCTCATTTAATTCACAACTTATTTTATTTTTAGAGTCATTATATATTTTACTTCCATTTTTATTTTAGGATGTATCATTTGTTGGTTTTTTAATCCCCCAGGATAGGGGAATTCTAAATGGGGTGGAATTTATTATTCTTCTCCCTTCCTTCCTTAAACTCCTATTTTGAGTATCATGTTTTAGTAGTTCTTAGATATCTTTGGAAATATGGAAGATGATTTGTTCAATTTTTTTAGATCCTTTATATTTTATTATTTTGTTCGGATTATATTTATTGGTTCTTTTTATAATGATTTTTTTGTTCTCATTTTCTTTCGCACCATTTTTTGACCATATACTTGTTTTTTAGTGGATAAATGTCATGGTGGGGAAATTTTGACACACACGTGTCATTGTAGTACTTAATTTTCCTCATGTATTTTATATCATGTATTCATTATTTCGAATTAGGATAAACATAATTTTACAATACATGATTATCTATTAATATTTATCACATTAAAAAAGTACATTAGTGACGAAACATAATAGTTTTGTGTCATGAGAAAAATGGAAAAAACATCTAACATTGTGAAATATTATCAATGTTTCTCAAAATGATCTTCCACATTAGTAATTATACATAAATCCAATTTTCATAACATATGGAAGGAAAATATAATAATGGGGTTAACATTAATACTCATCAATGGTAAATAAAAGGTATATGTAATCATAACATTAACATAATGAGACAATAACATGATTATTACAATTAATGATTATACCCTACATATCCAAGATCAGAAAAATGAGACATGGAATAATGATTTGTAGTTCATAAAAAATGAATATTATGACATTCAAGAACATGAACCATGTGACCATATCATAGTCTTAAAACAATAAATTTTTTAAAAACACATGAACATCTAATATCATTCATTATAAGTCATGGATAATTTCTGAGAACATATCTGGGAACTTAATGGGGACTAAAACTCCTTGGAATGACACAAAATCATCCCCAGTCTTAGGAATTTAATTCTTAGGGATTAGGTTTTCTCATCTTCCCATAGTGTATTAAGTTTCCCCATCTTCCAGAATAGATAGGGTTTCCCCATATTCCAATAGTGGATCTAGATTCTGCATCATTGATAGTGGATCTAGCCCTTCAACATGAATCTTATCTTTATCTCAACAGATATAAATCCGAACCAAATGATTTTTAGGGATATATAGGCCCCACCATTCATTTAATAAGATCATTCATGTATGTTCCACCTGATAATAAAACTTTCATTATATGATGAACCATTAAAAGTGATGGGTTACATAAACGTCATATCATAACCCAGAAATGGAAATTGGTATCATAAACATTTTATCATGTCATTACCTATGTATAATATATATGTCTCGTAATCATGTCATAAAATAATAACCCATGAGAATAAGTGGATTCAAAGAGGATATAACATGTTGAATAGAATAGTGTGAAATAATAACCATTCTATGAAAACATAAACCATTCAAGAAAGAATATTAATGGTATTCTAGGATCATATACCCAAATAAGAATAAATATAAAAAATTATGTAATATTATAAGGAAAAGTATTTTGAAAAATAACATGATATTTTTCTTAATTAAAATACCATTTTATTGAATATAATTTTTTTAAAAACCATTACAAAACATTTCTTTTAATAAAATATTTACAAATTCATTTAAAAAAATTGTTATTTAAAGCTTCATTTCGACTACAAAGACTTCTTTTGATAACACAATGAATTTTGAAGTCTATATTCATTTAAAATATCATTGATACTTATAATGAATCATAAAATTATTTTAGAAATATTTTTCCTTGATAACATCTTCGATGCCAAAAAAATCATGAATTTTTTTGAAAAACATATTATTTAAAAAAATTGAAAACCTAAAAGAAAGGATTTCAGTATTTTGAAAATATTTGTTTATAAAATATATTTCATATTTGATAATGAATGCTTTAAATAATGAATTTTATATCCATATAAAATAAATTTTTGGGAACATATAAAGGAAGAATTAATGTTCATTTAAAATAGTATTTAAACTTAAAACATTTTGGAAAAACAAATTCTTTGAAAAACACTCTAAATTCAAATAAAACTATAATTTTTAGGAAATGTTATCCTTAAAAATAAACCTCTAATATAAAAAAGTAATATTCAGGTATATGATGGTAATGATGAAATTTATTTTTTTATATAATTAATATTAATTTTGTACCATAATGTTTAGAAAAGTGCCTTGATTAGAAAATGACAAGTAGATTCTTTTTTAAAATATTTTGTAAAAATGTTAAAACATTGGAAATAATTTTCATTAAAAAACATAGGACACTAGTAAAAAAAGTAAAATATTTTTTAGAAAACATGATTTTTATTGAAAATATATTTCTGACCGAAAGGAGAAATAATTTCATATTTTCATTAAAACAATTTCTTAAATATCTAATGAACCAAATGGTGTAAAATGACACTAATACATGAAGATATCATTTATAACTTGAGTATAAAAATATCCATGTGCATTATTGAGATATTGAGCATAATACTTCATCAATAGAAGTATAATAATAAACAATCATGATAAATTATGAGATTATAGCAATAAAAATCCCCTTTGTTGAATTTGAATCATAAAACCCCTGAAATAAAAATATTAAATTAAGCATAAAATTTTATTAAAACTAGAATATTTAGTAAATTAATTTTCAATGGTAAGTAAATACACCCCTTCGAAAAATATAGTAGCATAAAATGGAAAGTTGGTCAAGCAAGAATAATTGAGCCAAAATTAAATTACTCTTATTGTATCATTTTATCCATAAACAACATGAAATAGAGATCATAAAATGGATATGTGAATAAAAAAAGACGAATTATAATATTCATATAATACATTCATTATAATTATATACACTATTAAACAAATATTAGTAGTAAATAATGTGGAATTCTCACAAAAATAAAAGTGAGATACTTAAACCCATACCTTAAGTCTTGACATTATTCATACACATTAAAACCTTATATATAATAAATATATGTTTATTGAAAATTATAAAAATAACCATATCCTTATATCTAAAATAATATATATATTTATTATGACATTATATTACATTTTTATTAAACATTCCATGTTGACGTTACATTTTTTATAATATCCTAGTTGTTTTTTCGTAGATGTTTTTACTTATAATTATTAATCATATTACAGATATTATTATTTAATTATTTATATATTTTTAAACATGATTTATATATCATTCATATAAACTATATATTTATTAATAAAAATATAAAATATCTATATGAAATGGAATGCACCATCCATGGAAATGGTAGGCCGTACGTACGCATGAATGTTGATTCCATTTTCTAATTAGAAAATAGAAAGTAATTACTGTAAATAAATGTATATATTTACATAAAATCATTATAAATCATTATAAATTAATATATATCATATAAGTACACTAGTAATATACTTAATATAATCCATGTAAATTGTGAATGAATTGCAATGCTCTGAAGCTGTGGTAGTCAATACGTCCGTAAACGAAGCTATCATATTTATGAAAAATGAAAAGTATAAAGGTATATTTTATATATTAATTACATAATAATACTTAAATAATAATTAAGATATAAAAAATAATGTCTTTCATAATCACCATTCGTGATAGGTGGTAATAGAAAAATGAACAACATCGTTTGTACGACAGTAGTTCTCCAGACAGAAGAACGGTAAGTTTGTTACCCATTATATTGAAGTGTTTGTGTATTTACATAATAACTAAGAATAAAAGAATATAATTATCTTTACGATACTGATATTATTTTATAATATTTGAATAAAAAGATATTAGGAGGAGTAAAATTACAACAAAACAAATGATATTGAGGAATGATGTTACCAATTCTTTGGGTAAATCATTTTGGTTTTCAAAAAAAGTATGGCAGAGACAGATTTCATCCCAAAGTGATAATTCTGAGATAGATATGGGTATTTTATAAGGATACATAACAATGATTTTTCTAATCCAACTGGATTGACTGGTGTGAATAAGTTGGAGGGGTGAGTTCCTTTTTATATTGGAGGATGAGTGATATTCTTCTAAATTTTTTAATAGGGACTTCCACTCATGTTTATCCTATGTAAAGTGGCTCAAATAATGGTCTAAATATAATAAAAGGGATTATAGGCCTAAATATGAACTTTAAATGGATTTTTTACATGTTTTTGTCATTTTTGGCCATATGTTTACAGTTTAGTCCAATGTTAATCTATTTTTTCACTTAATCTCATTAATTATTTTTAATAGTTTTTAACAAATTTCTTTAAAAAATTGATTTTATAATATGTTATAAATTATTATTTATGAAAAAAATATAATACATTTAGAAAAATTAAAATCATATAAGTTTCATAAATTAATTTAAAATTAATCTTGCAAACATGCCATAATAGTGGGTTTTGAAATGAAATGTTCTAGAAGATAGAAGTATTTTATATCAAATTTCAAGGGTAAAATGGTTAAAATTACATGAATTGGATTTCCTAATTTAGAATTGATCTAAATAAACATTTATAAAAACTAAAATATAATTTAACTAGATAAATAAATTATTTTAAAAATCACATTTGAATTAAAATTTACTGTTTTCATTATTTATCATAAAATCAAACTTCACATAAAAATACCAAATATTCACCCTAAGTAATTATTTTATATTTCCAAAAAATATAGTTTACATTTTCATATAAAAATAGTAAAAATATTAAAAATTTATTTTTAAAATGGTTTCAACATTAAATTCTGTTAAAATAAATTTTACGAAAATACATCTTTGAATTCATACAATTAGACTTATTCTTATCTTATACCAATAAAATATACTGGATGAGTAATAAAAATATTGATTCATTATTTAACATATAAATTATACTTCTAAACATTAAAAATGTGTTTTCGTCCATTCATTGAGAGAAATTGTGTTTGTCTATGTAGAAAATAGTTTTCTTAGAAATGTAATTTCTTTATTTTCTAAAAGTTAAAGCATTGAATTTTTCTATTTTCTAAAAAAAAAATTTTAAAATACAATTAAAAATAATATTTTTATGATTGAGTTAATATTTTACATAACATCCATTCTAATTACTATGTAGTAGCTCAAATAATATTTTAATATTCATATTCACAGTATCCTGTAGTTTGATAAAACTCATCCTTGCATGTAACACAACCTATCGAAGGGACCAAAAATTGTGTGTGATAAAATCCAAACATAGTGATATATGTATGGATTTATAATCAACGTGGTCCATGTAGGATAAGCTTAAAATTGAGTTTTATATTATGAAATTCACACTTGCTGATTTCGTATAATAGGAGCTATATTAAGTGTTGTGTGAATTATAAAAATATCAAACAAATATATTAATTTTAAAAATAATTCCAAAAATCCAGTGGTGTTACATAACTTTATCCTGGTGAGTTTTGGGATAAATTTCTTCCAGATTTCTTGGTATTTAATTTTTTACCCATGTGATTATGAGTAACCATGCATCACACATGAAGAAGGGAATATTAAGGATGAATTTTTTATCATTTACCCACACAATTAGGGGATACCATGCCAAGAAACCTAGATATATTTTGGGTGATCAAGGTCTTGGTATAGTCCTATACAAAATTAGAATATTTTAAAAAAAAATTATCATCCAAAAAAGATAAATTCCAAAGAATCATATAAAATCATATTCGATCATCCTATAATATTTTATATAAGAGGGGATTCAAACCATTCTCACCCCACGTTTATTGATAGAACCATTGGATATTGGATTAGTTTTTTTCTTTATCCCCATTTTATTATTTTTACTTCATTAATTATTTTTAGGATTTTACAAGGTAAATCACACTCTATTTCTCTCTTCAGTACATCATTCCTCCTTTTATCTAATTTTTGGTTTCTCCCATGATCTATAGAAATATTTTGGATATTTTTATGGTGTCTAGTTAAGACAAATATTATTTTTTGTATGGTTTATAATTTCTTTCCTCCATCTTTATCTTTTTTTGGGTGCTATCCACTAAAGGAGACATGCTATAATGGGATTAATCATAATGTTCACATATATAGGGATTATGATTCTATTTAATTGTATCATTTTATTTTTCAAATTGTGAAATTATTTTATAAATATAATTTTTGTAAATGTATATATATATGTGATATCCATTTTGTGATATTAAATGGTCCCCAAATGTTTTTATCTTGTCATAATGGTTTTTGATTTCAAATTTAAGTTTTTTCATATTGAAATGGTTTCCTTGGGCATGCCATAAATTTTTGAAGTTCCAATTATGGTTTTTGAAATAGTTTTTATAACGTGGTTTAAATTTTAAGTAGGATTTTTTTTTTCAATGAGGGAAACTATATTATATGATGTGAGTTTTTTTTGAAAATATGGTGGTGGACAAAAAATGATTTATAATGACCTTATTTAATTAATGAAAGATGTTGGATTGAATATTTTCCTGGATTACTACTCATTGTAATGAATTATTAGATCTTTTAAAAAATTAAAATTGATGGTTATTATATTTGTTTTGGATTTAAAAGTTCAATAACCATGTTTTAAAGGGTACAATTATTTCCATTGATTTCTAATGAATTTTTAAATTGGTGTTTTATTAAATTAAAAATTGTTTGGAATTATAAGACATGTTTTATGGTGAAGGACCAACTAGAAAATTTGTTTTAATTTTTTAGTTATAATTAAAATTATTAATTTCCACATGAGTTTCTTACCCCTTGTTCATGTTGTTTTTCATTATGTGATGCTTATCGGTCCCCATTTGTAAGAATGTTCTTCGTTATAGTGAGGATATAAGAGATATTTGGAGGAATTAATTATGATGGTTTTCTGGTGGAGTGGGAGAGTTCGTCCATATTCAACGTGTGATAATTTTATCATTCTTGTAAACTTGTATCACTTATTTATTGGCCAAGGGAAAACGAGTTCTACATGGAGGTATATGGAAATATTATTATAATGGTCAAAACACTTTCAGTGTCCCTTTAGTAATTCAAGGAATATGGGATTTTTGGGGCATTACTTCATAATGAGAGATTAATGGAATAGTTGGATGGTTTATCATTTGGACTCTGCATATGATTATAGTTTCTTTGTTAGAGAATGTTATAATGTTTATTTTAATTAACATTGTGTATCTTAAGTTATATCCCATAACACATTCAATTTCATGATACATTTTTAGACTCGTGGTTGTGAACTAATGATCGATTATATCGATCCAAATTATTATTCTGTCATGGATCCCAAATATCTATTACATTAATTGAGTATATTTTGATTGGTGGGGAGTCCAATATTATTTACAACCCATGTGAGTTTTGGGAATATCGTATAAAAATGTTTTCAAATGATGTTTGGAAAACCTATTTCATTATTATGACTTCTGTTTTGGGTATGTAAGTTTTATTTAAAAATTGAGGTTTTGATATAAAAATGATTTGATGAATTAAATTTTAATAAAGTTATTATTTTAATAAAATAAATCAGTTGTATTTATAAGTTTTAGTGGTTAAATGGGTTTTGAATTCGATTTTATATGGGGAATTTTTTTAAACCTATTTTTCGTATTCGAAAAAAGTGGAATGTTATAAATGGTGTTTATAAACATGTAAGCTGTTTTAACATATTTATTTTTGAAATCCATTTTTGTAGTTATATTTTCAAATTTTTTATTAATTTACTAATGGAATGAATTATATAGTATCTTGGGGTGGAATCCAACTGGGATATTTAGCTCACATCTATACATTTCAAGCTATTGTTTTTCATGTGAACATGGGATTTATCTTTTAGACCTATGTGTGGTGATTTTTTGGTGGTGGTTCTAAATTGGATTCATTGAGGTATTTTTGAGATCTTCTGGATTTGATTGAGGTTTTCCATATTATTGGTTATTTTTTATTGACCTAATACCACCTTTCTTATAGCATCGCTTACTTATGTACTTCTATTGTATCTCATTATTCCATTTTGTATCATGTTTTCTATAGATGGAGTTTTGTAAATAATAAAATGGCGTGGATAAATATGTTATGTTGTGGCGAATTTTGAATTATCATTTGTGTTGATAATATTTATTTTTATGTTTCATAAATATCTAACATTAGATAAATTTATGACGTGCACTATTTTTATATACATGGCCTTTTATCTCATATTTGGGGTGAAATAATTCACCCATGGAATCATGTGATGCTGGGAAACTGGTTTCTAACCCATGGATATTACGAACAACCTTTGAGCCTTATAAGGAGCTAGGATGAGTTCCATGTTGTTAGAAAACCAAGTTGGTTCACTATTTAATTCTTAATATATCACATTAATTTTTTTCCGAATATTTTCATTATGTTATGTAACACTAGGATTACCAAAAGAAGAATTATAATCCGAAAAAATTGAAATCCTTGCTAAACTAATTGAATGTTGTAATTAATAATTTATTATTAGACTCAATTTAATTTATAGATCCATTGAAATAATTTATATCCTTAGTGTATATAATAATTGTTTCTAAATATCTATTTTCATTTTTATTATACTTATTTTTTATTATTTCATGCTTAAATCATGGATATTTCTTCATAATATTACATTAATTTATGATTTCATAATAATATTGTTCTGAAGAATAATTATTATAATTTATATTAGTATTCTTGTTTCATTTTTGATAATCCTTTGGATAATTTCATCAAAACATTCCTCCAAATTATTTTTTCCTTTTCACATCATTATAGAAAAATATAATATTTTAGGAAACATTTCCTATTTCACATCCATAGATTCTCTAATACAGTAGAGTAAGAATAATTTTTAATTCATTCAAAGGTAACATCATTTTTTTATAATTATCTCCATCAATAATATTATTCACTTCCATTTTAGATAGAAAATTCAAACCAATGAGTTTATTAGGTGTTTTCTCTTGGAAATTTTTAATATTTATAATGGATATTTTATTTGTATGAAATCCTTGCTAAACTAATTGAATGTTATGTAACACTAGCATATTTGTTTTATAGTGTGTGACATTTCATATTATCCAAATATATTTGGTATTTTCATAATATTATTCACAGGAATACAAAATTCTATTAATATCAAATTATCAAACATTCAAATCACTTTAATTATATGCATACATTAACACATCATTATCAGTTATGTAATCTTGTTCAGGCATATGATGTTTTTGTGTTTTTTTCATACCTGTAAAGTGATCAATAATGTTCATTATGAAAGATTCCATTATTAAATTATACTATCAATAATCATTACAATAAAAATGAATTGGTACATGAGGAATCAATCGTTTATTAAAATTTAAACCTGGAATATGATTATGTTTGACCATTCTCTTAGAATTTTAATCATAGAATGTCATTATAAACAATGAATTACTAGAGAAATGTCTCTAAAACTAAAGTAAATATATAGAAATGAGGTAATAATAATTATTTTCCATGTTTTAGATAGTTTATAAGGTCTAGAGGTTGGGTGAATTGATCATTATGAAATGGAAACAAATTTGAAATACAGACCTATACCTAAACACCAAATTCCAGTGCATAAGAAATACATAACATTGAAACAAATTTTAATATATAATGTATATAATTGAAAATAATTAAATCTAGGAATTTATATAATATATTATATAAAAATGATCATATTTTTACATTCACTTCTTGTTAATCCTTGTGTAAAATAGTATCCAATATATTCAGTATTTTTTATGAGAGTCACAAATAGTTGCAACCGCATTTTCTCTAGACTATTGAATAACCATACATTGACCTAATGTTCATTGGGAATCAAAACGCACTAAAATATGTAACTCTAATAGGGGAGTGAAAAATAATTTAAAAAAAACGTTTTTTGATGATGGTACTACAGAAAATGTAATTTTTGTTCTTGAAAAGAATAAACCAGTTATTGTTGATATGAAATCGAAATTTATAAAAAAAAATATAAATTAATATTATGAAAATAAGAACACTAGATAGTAGAATTGTTTTTTTAGATTGATGACATTTAATAATGAATTTTATCATGGTGAAACTCTTCATGGTGATCATAAAATAAGTATATTTATGATATCAATATCATACCTTTAATCCAAATATATCATTCCAATATATAATTATATGGTTATATTGATATTTATTAATAGATAAAATATTTATTAATTGGTCAATTATGTGTCAAATTTGAGTTCAATATATCAATATATCATTCATTCTAAAATATTATTTGTCTATATATGTTTCAAAATAGTTTCTGTAAATAAAAAAACAATATTTATTAAAAAAAGCTGGAAATAAAATAATATCCTTAAAAAGAATATATATATATGTAATATTCATAATGAGACAATAATATCATTTATAAACATATATTATATGACCAATTTTACTCAAATATTGAAAAGAATAAACATATAAGATTTCCAAATTATATATTTGAAAATATTACGTGTCATCTAAAAAACATGTGAGTAAAATATATAGCTCATCGTCATTTATACCAATTTATGAGACATTAATTATATAACAACTAATAAATTACTTTTTTTTGTAGTTCATTTATTATTTTAGAAGATATTTTATCTTTTCTTAATATATTTATACCTTCTATTAAATAAAGTAAATATCAATAAGTAATATGTTCTAATGGAAGAAACACAATACATAAGATGTTTAGTTTTGAAAAATACCAATTATTTATAAGATATAAATTCAAAAATTCAAAACTATATTTATATCTATGATTTTTACTACATAGTAGTGATATATAATATGATGTTCCTTATACAAATTTTTAATCTAAAACATATGTATGTTGATTTTATGAGATATTCCAAAATATAAAATATGCATGACTATGAAATATATATGGTTTTAAAATGTTTTGTGATTAAATTTTATTAAAATTTTAATGTTTATGAATGAAGTTAAAATTGTAATATATTATAATTTTATAAATTTTTAAAATATAATATAAATTAGATGATTAGGTTTATATGAAAAAATACATATTTAGTTAGTATTTAATAAAATACACATAGGAGAAGATTTAATTTGATAAATATAGAGACATAGGATGTTTAATTTTCCCAAATATATACATAAGAAGTTATACTTTGAGAATTTATTTAAATTGTAATATAATAGAATACAAGAATTTAATAATAAGAGAAAAAAATACATAAATGTTATATAAATAAACAATACTATCAAAGTTCAAGAGACTAAAAACACCCTTATAAACAAAATTAATCTTGTATAATAATAAAATAAATGCTGTTTTTTAATAATAAAAAATGTTAATGTGGTAAAGAGGTACACTGAATTCATCATGTTTAGATGGGTATATCGAATCACCTCTAAGAGAAATGTCCTAGTATATCGAAAGGGTGATATAATATTTAGTGTCTAACCTTATTACATCTCTCTCTACCCAAACGATATTTCATCTAATTTTGGGGGTATCCAATAAAACTACATTTTCTACTTGGGTACCACCCCTTGTATACTCTTGATACTCAATGAAATCCTATAACATATATATTATCTAAAAAATAAATAATATAAAATTAAATATGATTAGAATAATAATATAACTACTATATTGAAATATGTCCATACATCAACATTGTTTAAAATGCCACGCCACACCTCCTAAATTGATTAGTTGATCACCCCTTACATTGAACCTTGACCTGTTATGTTTTGAAACCTCCCTTTAAAGGGTATCCATTTATCAATGAATTATACTCTCATTTTTCATTTATAAATAGCTACATATATCTTTGATATTAATCTCTATGTTGAAGTCGTCAGATTTCTAAACATTTCTTAGTAGAGAATATAGACACCACAATTAAAGGAACTCTATAAACATTAAATATGAGTAATTAATGGCTATCTATACAAAATTTGTGTAGAAATAGGGAATAAGTAATCTAATAACGAATTAAGAGAAGTCTATCTCTATTTTGAAGAAATATCTTGCTCCTTCGACTTCAGAAAATTTCTTAATCTTTAATCCACAAATAAGGAATCTCCTTTAATTTACTGAATAAATCACCTCATATCTATATAATTTATCATTAATCTATAACAATGAACTTTAAAGAGGATTTTAGGTGTAAATAATATATATATTTATTTGTCTCATAGGATATATTCCTCTTGTACAGATTTTTTGTAGCCTTGATAACATTATGGGGGATGTAGATTCAATAAATCGTTGAAGGATCCCTAAAATATTCCATATAGTGTATGATGACTTTGAGTTGTTGATTTACTGAGGTGTTAAACCAATGGATCTGATTAAGAAATTAAATTTTTTTTATGTTTGGTTATATACTAGGCCTTCATCCACAAATTTTATCACACAACCATGGTATGAATATCCTCACATAAATATACTAACAGTTCCACTATTTGTAGTTTTTTGAACACAAATTGAAGGGTGAAATAATTTGGTTTTTAGTACACATAGTTAATTTCATAGTCAACTAGTCCCACTAAAACATAGTAATTCACAGAATTTTTATATGATAACAGCTCACATTATATAAATATATTTTTTGGGCCTTGTAAAACATTTTAATATTGTAACCGATGTATTAAAATCTTATAGCTAAATTATTCGTGAATTATGGGGTCATGGGATCCTTAGGGCTGATACTGTATGAATATAAAATACATTATATCATATATATATTTTTAATTAATTGTATATATCATAAAATATATTCTAGGAACATCCATTAAATCATGATTTTGTATTAAACTAGGTAAAAAATAATGTTTATACATGTCGAGAACATTTATTAATAGTGGTTGTTAGATGAATAATAATTAAATTAATTAAATATTTAATTATTCTATTATTATTTTTTGAATAAATCCCTCTATAATATATAAATTCTGTAATGAATAAACATTGGATTAACTGAATTTCCCACCAGAATTAGAGTCGGTCATGGTGGAGAGATATGTGAATGAAAATGACATCATGGACCAGTGATCATTTTCCAATGAGTTTTTTTCTCCAACAAAGTTGTTGGATCTCACCAAACATAGTGACACATAACCATTATTCATTACTGATGAATCCAATTTCAATATAAGGATTTTTTTTCTTATTTTAACCCCCTTTTTAACTATCCCATATTGAACGAGAATCAATTTGATGACAAATTAATTCTAGGTTTGATCATTAATTTATAGTAGTTTATTTATCATCCAAGAATTAAAAACGTACAATGCCTATAAATCCTTTAATATTCATTGTGTTCGATGCCCTCTACATTATCTCATTGAGGCTAACTAGAATAATGAATATTTTCAGATCTTCATTCTTTGTTTTTTCATTTCTCTCAAAATTCATTGATCATTCATTGCCCATATTTTAGTTTCACGGGATGTTAAACACTTCCAAAAACCCAATTATTTCACAGTCAATATTGCGAGGAATGGATCTTTTTGGGGGGACTAGATTTGGCATTGATGGTATGATCATGATTTTCATAATCATTGAGCAAGATTTCATTGGAACAGATACCTTTGGTTAATGGGATTTTGAGTTTGGAAATGTGGTGTGTTGAGGAATGATTCATTCATATATTGGGATCCTTGAATCGGTCCGTTGTATATTATTATGATTCACTCAACCTATGATTTCAGTTCATTGTTGACTTTTTTAGTTGGATCATATGTAGTTTTGGTTTAGTTAGATATTAATTAATAGAGTGTGTATATATAAATTTATAAGTTACACTACATGTAATTAAAACTAGAACATGTCATGTGGAACCCTTTTCATGATTGATAGGGTTTCTCACAATGAGAAGTATCACACACAATGAGATATACCCTATGATGTGTGACCTGATACTAGTGACTCGGTGTGTTCCTATGGGTAAATGAACATATGCATGGCCTGATATACAGAATGGATATCTATAATATAATATCTATATATATGGTCTCAATGATGCTATGTAAGAAATGATTGAGTACTCAGATAAGGATAGAGTATATATCCATTACTAGAGTACTTAGGGCACATGCCAGTGTTCATGAGAACAAGCTAGTGGACATGGTCACTATCCGAAGACATTAACATACATTTTCAATCCAAATACACAATGTTTATTAACTATACATTCAATCTATGTCTTCTAGGGTAGGTTGAATCCCTCATTCTCTTAACATTAATCTATTATAAAAATGGTTTGGTTTTGTGGTCCACCCCTATAATGGTAAAATGATGTATCTTCTCATGAACCTATTATGTGTGATCCACTGAATAGGTTATTATCAAACCGAGTTATGTATCCATCCTTTTATCTCTTAGTGTGATCCTCGATCATTATTTCCATGGATTATTTATGTACCACATTTGGAACATCTGAGGAATGTGATCCCCATCATAGAGATTTACACTATGTAGGATAGGTTCCCCCATTTTCCATAGTTGTGGTCCCACATTTTTTTATCAATATTTTTTTAGTGCTAGTTCATAATTATTTATCATGAGGCTTAACAATAAGGGACAATCGTATGATCATAGTAAGTCTTATAAATACTCTAAGTGTGGTTTCTTCACGAATTGGGTTACTTTGAATCCTTCATCAAAATCAATGGATTTTTTTTTGGCTATTAGATTTTTTTACTAGGTTCCTATTAGGAATATATATGGATTGAGCTTATCCATTCTTATGAGTTGATTCACACTTTAGGTTACATTTTCGGTTATTTTCAGGTTGTTATACTGGGTATGATTATACATACACATTTATGGGCTCTAACTGCATGAGTCATGTCTTGGAAAGATGGAAGACCTTTTGACGAGGTCCTCTGTGGTCCTGAAGTAAGTAGATAACCATTGAGTTTGATGAACCAAAACCATTTCATGGTTTTTCACTTTATAATATTCCATTCCCTTCTTGGTGGTTATACTCATTTATAGTGTCGGTTAGATTATATTTGTCCAGTTTTACATTCCCATTCTTCTTTCATAATAAATTATTTTATTCAAATGTATACACATATCAAGGAAACTATTTTACATTCTATTTACGCACTATCTATTCATGTAGAGATGCATGTATACATATAGGTACCATATACTAAGGCCTACCATGTGATTTATATTCCAAAATTGTGTTTTTGACTATTCCCTAGCTTATTAGATACTTCATTTAGGGGTAACACTTGTATTTATACTGGCTAGGTTTTCCGTAAAGAGTTGGGTCATAAAAGAGTGATATCTATGGAGTTTTTCATTGTACCAGTGGTTGGATTTTTTCTGGCTATGAGATTTGGTTTGGGATACTAGTAAAATATTCTAAAAGTTTCTTAAATATGAGTCAAAAGCTATAGGAACCTACTGATGGTATTGTATCTGATGTATCAATTCACTAGGTATTCTATAACGTTATTGCTACCTCATAATTGTTGGAGAAATTTATATAAAAAACATTAGTACATGTATCCTACATTAATGACTTATGGTTTCCAAGTAATTACTAAATCAAATCACTATATATAATATATCACTATGGTGAATTTTTACTTTTGTATGATTCATTCATGATGATAGTGATCCATTTTTTTCTGTGGATCCTGAGGTAAATCCATATAATAATGATGATACTCATCAGGGGTTATTGTATGAGGTGGAACATAATTTTTTTTTATTTTAACCTATACCCATTGGGTAGTTGTTTAATCTAGTAGTTCCATTATAGAAAATGTGCAAGATAAAAACACTTTATTAGTTTCAAATATAGTGATCCATTATTTTTTTAGGTTATCCGAACCACCAGAGGCAGATTATTTCCTCAAGGAGGTTTGGTGACACATTAAACTATTTAGGACCCCTCCCGACCATATAATGCTCCTCGATGAGGGATTTATTCATTAATCATAATTGGGATTGTGGATTTTAGTGACTCATAAACATGACGAGGTGACTCCCCCTAGGAATGAATTTAGGAGTCTCACTATAGATTATTTATACCCATAAATGTTTTGAGAATTACAAATCTAGGTGATTATGAAGTTCTAGGAGGGATGAATGCTAGTCGTGAGTATCCAATAAATTTTAATAACCTCTCACAACACACCAATGATATTGTTTATTCTGAAAAATTCTGACCATAACCCTTAATTTATTGAATTCGATGAAATATCTTGATTTGTTTATTGTATATTATGATTCTTACTTATGTGGATGTGATAGAGGATTTATTATTAGTGCATATATTTCTGGCTGGGTAGACACTAATGGTTGGTATTGTACGTGTGTACCCTAGAGCAGACAATTTAGTAGTTGGTAACCAATAGACGACTCTAGTATATATTACTGATATGATGTTTCATATTTTTTTTTATAGGATTTGGGTATTTAGTTTAGGTTTATTTGGACGGTTCAGATCTAGAATTGGAGAAGTCATGTTGCTCGTGTGATGTGAATGGAAATATAACTTGGTATTTCTAGACCCACCAAGTATCCAACAAGAATAAAATTAGTAAAACAACTAGGAAAATTCAATAGCTATAGAATGTAGTTCTAAAGTGTGGTGAACATGGTATATGAGATGTTATAGAAGTAGAATGTGGCTAACCATTTGAACAATTTCCACCACAACCCCTATGTGATCCACTCCTGGATCAAGGAGCATGTGGTGAAGGAGGGGGTGGATGTAAGTATTGGATTGTAAAATCCTAACTTCTATAAACAAAATCCATTGGAAATTTTACTAAAATGAAGTAATTATTGGAGATTATATATCATAAGGATGAATGGTTTACCAGTATTTGGAGACTAGAAACATATATTTTTCAATAATTTCATAAGAAATCAGGATATATATTTTAATATTTATTATGAGGAAATTATTATATTTTCTAGTAAATCTATGATTTCATTCATATATACGTTCAAATTAAACAAGGAAAAGGAAAAAAAATTATTGGGTGAGATCAAATTCTGATTAAAGAAAAGACTCAACACTGTCTATTTAAATATAAGTAAATCATTGATAGTATGTATGAGATATACAATAATAAAATATTCCAAAAAACTAATACCCCAAAATGGGACTCAATAAATGTATAACATAACAATATAAATAATCACATGGATAATAATAATTTTATTTATAATCATTTAAGGTATAATGTCGAAAACATAATATTTCAATCAAGGACTTAATCAAATAAAAATGTACTGAAATAGGTAATTCATATATAAGAAACCCATAATATTTTGTCCCATGGGACATAAAAATGCATCAATGGTATATATTTTTCCCTCTCAAGATTTATTAAGTCTAATGTATTAATCGTATGAAAGGGGTGAAATGTAGTATTTGTAAAAATTAATATTAAAAAATTGAAATACTTAATGATAATAAAAATATAGTAAATAAACATAATTATAACCTATAATGAGTAATCAGGAATATGGAATGATTATATTACATCACAAGTAAGTCAAAAAGTTTTCCAAATAATGTTTACATAGAGGAATATACTTAAAAATATCACATAATGATTTCTAGAGGGGTATACGCTTTTGTATTGAAATATCCTATTCAAAAATTAATTTTTTTCTAAATAATTAGGGAAAATATAATTTTAAAGAATCATTTTATTAAGTTATAGGAAAATTATAATAACTAAGCTCCCCTGATGGCATGAAATTATATTAATGGAATATTTTTTAAAAACCCATTCATTTCAAAATTTTGTAAAAAGGTTAAAAGTACCTCTTTTGGGAAATGAAATGATGATTCATTTTAAACCGTTTTTAAAAAAATCAATCATGGAAATATTTTATATAATAAATCACTAATAAATATTTAATAAATTACCTTAATAAATTATAATGGGAATATTGATATGGTTGATAAGGATTCATTACTTGGTAATAAATGGAGGGATTTCCTAAAAAATATTATTTATTTATCATGAGTTTTTAAGGAGAAGAAGATGAAAGTAAAATAGTAAATTTTTTAAATAAAAATAGATTAATAAAATAAATGGGGTTTAAACTATAAGGATTAGATAATTCCATTTATAGATACTTAAACACAAATAATCCCAAATAATTTTCTGATTGTGGAGTATACTTTTTCTTCAGTTCTAACTGGAATTGTATGTGAATTTTTTCTCATGTATAATATATAGCTCATCATCATTTATACCAATTCATGAGACATTAATTATATAACATCTAATAAATTACTTTTTTTGTAGTTCATTTATTATTTTAGAAGATATTTTATCTTTTCTTAATATATTTATACCTTCTATTAAATCAAGGAAATATCAATAAGTAATATGTTTGAATGGAAGAAACACAATACATACGATGTTTAGTTTTGAAAAATACCAATTATTTATAAGATATAAATTCAAAAATTCAAAACTATATTTATATCTATGATTTTTACTACACAGTAGTGATATATGATATGATGTTCCTTATACAAATTTTTAATCTAAAACATATGTATGTTGATTTTATGAGATATTCCAAAATATAAAATATGCATGACTATGAAATATATAGGGTTTTAAAATGTTTTGTGATTAAATTTTATTAAAATTTAAATGTTTATGAATGAAGTTAAAATTGTAATATATTATAATTTTATAAATTTTTAAAATATAATATAAATTAGATGATTAGGTTTATATGAAAAAATACATATTTAGTTAGTATTTAATAAAATACACATAGGAGAAGATTTAATTTGATAAATATAGAGACATAGGATGTTTAATTTTCCCAATTATATACATAAGAAGTTATACTTTGAGAATTTATTTAAATTGTAATATAATAGAATACAAGAATTTAATAATAAGAGAAAAAAATACGTAAACGTTATATAAATAAACAATACTATCAAAGTTCAAGAGACTAAAAACCCCCTTATAAACAAAATTAATCTTGTATAATAATAAACTAAATGCTGTTTTGTAATAATAAAAAATGTTTATGTGGTAAAGAGGTACACTGAATTCATCATGTTTAGATGGGTGTATCGAATCACCTCTAAGAGAAATGGCCTATTATATCAAAAGGGTGATATAATATTTAGTGTCTAACCTTATTACGTCTCTCTCTACCCAAATGATATTTCGTCTAATTTTGGGGGTATCCAATAAAACTACATTTTCTACTTGGGTACCACCCATTGTATACTCTTGATACTCAATGAAATCCTATAACATATATATTATCTAAAAAATAAATAACATAAAATTAAATATGATTAGAATAATAATATAACTACTATATTGATATATGTCCCTACATCAACATTGTTGAAAATGCCACGCCACACCTCCTAAATTGATTAGTTGATCACCCCTTACATTGAACCTTGACCTGTCATGTTTTGAAACCTCCCTTTAAAGGGTATCCATTTATCAATGAATTATACTATAATTTTTCATTTATAAATAGCTACATATATCTTTGATATTAATCTCTATGTTGAAGTCGTCAGATTTCAAAACATTTCTTAGTAGAGAATATAGACACCACAATTAAAGGAACTCTATAAACATTAAATATGAGTAATTAATGGCTATCTATACAAAATTTGTGTAGAAATAGGGAATAAGTAATCTAATAACGAATTAAGAGAAGTCTATCTCTATTTTGAAGAAATATCTTGCTCCTTCGACTTCAGAAGATTTCTTAATCTTTAATCCACAAATAAGGAATCACCTTTAATTTACTAAATAAATCACCTCATATCTATATAATTTATCATTAATCTATAACATTGAACTTTAAAGTGGATTTTAGGTGTAAATAATATATATATTTATTTGTCTCATAGGATATATTCCTCTTGTACAGATTTTTTGTAGCCTTGATAACATTATGGGGGATATAGATTCAATAAATCGTTGAAGGATCCCTAAAATATTCCATATAGTGTATGATGACTTTGAGTTGTTGATTTAATGAGGTGTTAAACCAATGGATCTGATTAAGAAATTAAATTTTTGTTTATGTTTGGTTATATACTAGGCCTTCATCCGCAAATTTTATCACACAACCATGGTATGAATATCCTCACATAAATATACTAACAGTTCCACTATTTGTAGTTTTTTGAACACAAATTGAAGTGTGAAATAATTTGGTTTTTAGTACACATAGTTAATTTCATAGTCAACTAGTCCCACTAAAACATAGTAATTCACAGAATTTTTATATGATAACAACTCACATTATATAAATATATTTTTTGGGCCTTGTAAAACATTTTAATATTGTAACCGATGTATTAAAATCTTATAGCTAAATTATTCGTGAATTCTGGGGTCATGGGATCCTTAGGGCTGATACTGTATGAATATAAAATACATTACATCATATATATATTTTTAATTAATTGAATATATCATAAAATATATTCTAGGAACTTCCATTAAATCATGATTTTGTGTTAAACTAGGTAAACAATAATGTTTATACATGTCGAGAACATTTATTAATAGTGGTTGTTAGATGAATAATAATTAAATTAATTAAATATTTAATTATTCTATTATTATTTTTTGAATAAATCCCTCTATAATATATAAATTCTGTAATGAATAAACTTTGGATTAACTGAATTTCCCACCAGAATTAGAGTCGGTCATGGGGGAGAGATATGTGAATGAAAATGACATCATGGACCAGTGATCATTTTCCAATGAGTTGTTTCACCCAACAAGGTTGTTGGATCTCACCAAACATAGTGACACATAACTATTCTTCATTACTGATGAATCCAATTTCAATATATGGATTTTTTTCTTATTTTAACCCCCTTTTTAACTATCCCATATTGAACGAGAATCAATTTGATGACAAATTAATTCTAGGTTTTATCATTAATTTATAGTAGTTTATTTATCATCCAAGAATTAAAAATGTACAATGCCTATAAATCCTTTAATATTCATTGTGTTCGATGCCCTCTACATTATCCCATTGAGGTTAATTAGAATAATGAATATTTTCAGATATTCATTCTTTGTTTTTTCATTTCTCCCAAAATTCATTGATCATTCATTGCCCATATTTTAGTTTCACGGGATGTTAAACACTTCCAAAAACCCAATTATTTCATAGTCAATATTGCGAGGAATGGATCTTTTTGGGGGGACTAGATTTGGCATTGATGTTATTATCATGATTTTCATAATCATTGAGCAAGATTTCGTTGGAACAGATACCTTTAGTTAATGGGATTTTGAGATTGGAAATGTAATGTGTTGAGGAATGATTCATTCATATATTGGGATCCTAGAATCGGTCCATTGTATATTATTATGATTCACTCAACCTATGATTTCCGTTCATTGTTGAATTTTTTAGTTGGATCATATGTAGTTTTGGTTTAGTTAGATATTAATTAATAGAGTGTGTATATATAAATTTATAAGTTACACTACATGTAATTAAAACTAGAACATGTCATGTGGAACCCTTTTCATGATTGATAGGGTTTCTCACAATGAGAAGTATCACACACAATGAGATATACCCTATGATGTGTGACCTTATACTGGTGACTCGGTGTGTTCCTATGGGTACATGAACATATGCATGGCCTGATATACAGAATGGATATCTATAATATAATATCTATATATATGGTCTCAATGATGCTATGTAAGAAATTATTGAGTACTCAGATAAGGATAGAGTATATATCCATTACTAGAGTACTTAGGGAAAATTACAGTGTTCATGAGAACAAGCTAGTGGACATGGTCACTATCTGAAGACATTAACATACATTTTCAATCCAAATACACAATGTCTATTAACTATAAATTCAATATATGTCTTCTAGGGTAGGTTGAATCCCTCATTCTCTTAACATTAATCTATTATAAAAATGGTTTGGTTTTTTGGTCCACCCCTATAATGGTAAAATGATGTATCTTCTCATGAACCTATTATGTGTGATCCACTGAATAGGTTATTATCAAACCGAGTTATGTATCCCTCCTTTTATCTCTTAGTGTGATCCTCGATCATTATTTCCCTGGATTATTTATGTACCACATTTGGAACATTTGAGGAATGTGATCCCCATCATAGAGATTTACACTATGTAGGATAGGTTCCCCCATTTTCCATAGTTGTTGTCCCACATTTTTTTATCAATATTTTTTTAGTGCTAGTTCATAATTATTTATCATGAGGCTTAACAATAAGGTACAATCATATGATCATAGTAAGTCTTATAAATACTCTAACTGTGGTTTCTTCATGAATTGGGTTACTTTGAATCCTTTATCAGAATCAATGGATTGTTTTTTGGGTATTAGATTTTTTTACATAGTTCCTATCAGGAATATATATGGATTGAACTTATCCATTCTTATGAGTTGATTCACACTTTTTGTTCCATTTTTGGTTATTTTCGGGTTGTTATACTGGGTATGATTATACATACACATGTATGGGCTCTAACTGCATGAGTCATGTCTTGGAAAGATGGAATACCTTTTAATGAGGTCCTCTGTGGTCCTGAAGTAAGTAGATAACCATTGAGTTTGATGAACCAAAACCACTTCATGGTTTTTCACTTTATAATATTCCATTCCCTTCTTGGAGGATATACTCATTTATAGTGTCGGTTAGATTATATTTTTCTAGTTTTACATTCCCATTCTTCTTTCATACTAAATTATTTTATTCAAATGTATACACATATCAAGGAAACTATTTTATATTCTATTTACGCACTATCTATTCATGTAGAGATGCATGTATACATATAGGTACCATATACTAAGTCCTACCACGTGATTTATATTCCAAAATTGTGTTTTTGACTATTCCATAGCTTATTAGATACTTCATTTAGGGGTAACACTTCTATTTATACTGGATAGGTTGTCCGTAAAGAGTTGGGTCATAAAAGAGTGATATCTATGGAGTTTTTCTGTGTACCAGTGGTTGGATTTTTTCTGGCTATGAGATTTGGTTTGGGATACTAGTAAAATATTCTAAAAGTTTCTTCAATATGAGTCAAAGGCTATAGGAACCTACTGATGGTATAGTATCTGATGTATCAATTCACTTGGTATTCTATAACGTTATTGCTACCTCATAATTGTTGGAGAAATTAATATAAAAAACATCAGTACATGTATCCTACATTAATGACTTATGGTTTCCAAGTAATTACTAAATCAAATCACTATATATAATATATCACTATGGTGAATTTTTACTTTTGTACGATTCATTCATGATGATAGTGATCCATTTTTTTCTGTGGATCCTGAGGTAAATCCATATAATAATGATGATACTCATCAGGGGTTATTGTATGAGGTGGAACATAATTTTTTTTATTTTAACCTATACACATTGGGTAGTTGTTTAATCTAGTAGTTCCATTATAGAAAATGTGCAAGATAAAAACACTTTATTAGTTTCAAATATAGTGATCCATTATTATTTTAGGTTATCCAAACCACCAGAGGCAGATTATTTCCTCAAAGAGGTTTGGTGACACATTAAACTATTTAGGACCCCTCCCGACCATATAATGCTCCTCGATGAGGGATTTATTCATTAATCATAATTGGGATTGTGGATTTTAGTGACTCATAAACATGACGAGGTGACTCCCCCTAGGAATGAATTTAGGAGTCTCACTATAGATTATTTATACCCATAAGTGTTATGAGAATTACAAATCTAGGTGATTATGAAGTTCTAGGAGGGATGAATGATAGTTGTGAGTATCCAAAAAAATTTAATAACCTCTCACAACACACCAATGATGTTGTTTATTATGAAAAAATCTGATCATAACCCTTAATTTATTGAATTCGATGAAATATCTTGATTTGTTTATTGTATATTATGATTCTTACTTATGTGGATGTGATAGAGGATTTATTATTAGTGCATATATTTCTGGCCGGGTAGACACTAATGGTTGGTATGGTACATGGGTACCCTAGAGCAGACAATTTAGTAGCTGGTAACCAATAGACGACTCTAGTATATATTACTGATATGATGTTTCATATTTTTTTATAGGATTTGGGTATTTAGTTTAGGTTTATTTGGACGGTTCAGATCTAGAATTGGAGAAGTGATGTTGCTCGTGTGATTTGAATGGAAATATAACTTGGTATTTCAAGACCCAACAAGTATCCAACAAGAATAAAATTAGTAAAACAACTAGGAAAATTCAATAGCTATAGAATGTAGTTCTAAAGTGTGGTGAACATGGTATATGAGATGTTATAGAAGTAGAATGTGGCTAACCATTTGAACAATTTCCACCACAACCCCTATGTGATCCACTCCGGGATCAAGGAGCATGTGGTGAGGGAGGTGGTGGATGTAAGTATTGGATTGTAAAATCCTAACTTCTATAAACAAAATCCATTGGCGATTTTACTAAAATGATGTTATTATTAGAGATTATATATCATAAGGATGAATGGTTTACCAGTATTTGGAGACTAGAAACATATATTTTTCAATAATTTCATAAGAAATCCTGATATATATTTTAATATTTATTATGAGGAAATTATTATATTTTCTAGTAAATCTATGATTTCATTCATATATATGTTCAAAGTAAACAAGGAAAAGGAAAACAATTTATTGGGTGAGATCAAATTCTGATTAAAGAAAAGACTCAACACTGTCTATTTAAATGTAAGTAAAACATGGATAGTATGTATGAGATATACAATAATAAAATATTCCATATAACTAATACACCAAAATGGGACTCAATAAATGTATAACATAACAATATAAATAATCACATGGATAATAATAATTTTATTTATAATGATTTAAGGTATAATGTCGAAAAAATAATATTTCAATCAAGGACTTAATAAAATAAAAATATACTGAAATAGGTAATTCATATATAATAAACACATAATATTTTGTCCCATGGGACATAAAAATGCATCAATGGTATATATTTTTCCCTCTCAAGATTTATTATGTCTAATGTATTAATCGTATGAAAGGGGTGAAATGTAATATTTGTAAAAATTAATATTCAAAAATTGAAATACTTAATGATAATAAAAACATAGTAAATAAACATAATTATAACCTATAAAGAGTAATAAGGAATATGGTATGATTATATTACATCACAAGTAAGTCAAAAAGTTTTCCAAATAATGTTTACATAGAGGAATATACTTAAAAATGTCACATAATGATTTCAAGACGGGTATACGCTTTTGTATTGAAATATCCTATTCAAAAATTAAATTTTTTCTAAATAATTAGGGAAAATATAATTTTAAAGAAACATTTTATTAATTTATAGGAAAATTATAATAAATAAGATCCCCTGATGGCATGAAATTATATTAATGGAATATTTTTTAAAAACCCATTCATTTAAAAATTTTGTAAAAAGGTTAAAAGTACCTCTTTTGGGAAATGAAATGATGATTCATTTTAAACCATTTTTTAAAAAATAAAACATGGAAATATTTTATATAATAAATCACTAAAAAATATTTAATAAATTACCTTAATAAATAATAATAGGAATATTGATATGGTTGATAAGGATTCATTACTTGGTAAAAAACAGAGGGATTTCCTGAAATACATTATTTATATATCATGAGTTTTTAAGGAGAAGAAGATGAAAGTAAAATAGTAAATTTTTTAAATAAAAATAGATTAATAAAATATATGGGGTTTAAACTATAAGTATTAGATAATTCCCCTTATAGATACTTAAACACAAATAATCCCAAATAATTTTGTGATTGTGGAGTATACTTTTTCTTCAGTTCTAACCGGAATTGTATGTGAATCTTTTCTCATGTATAATAAATCTAATTTAATATATTTTTATACCAAAACAATATTCATAATTATAATATAATATATAATCCAATTAAAATTTTTCAATACAAAATTATTGATAAATCTTTATTAAATTTGTCATTTTTGAGTGTTTATTGTTCATTTTTCATGTATGATTTGATTTCATAGTTTCAATCCTTGTAATTTGATAATGGTTTCATCTTGTATATAAAGTTAATAATGACATAAATATCATATATATTCACAATTTTTGTATATTTATTTATTTTCATCTGTAAAACAAAGAGGTAGAAAAATTAATTACATCATTCATTAATATGTTAGGTCGTGTGTATGCATGAACGTAGATTTACCATTTATAAGGATGGAATAAAAGAATGTTATATTGTAATTAACCATAATAGAAATATATACATATATTATATGTGCCATGTATACTCGATAAATCTTTTCCTTTTTATCATCCATGTATAAATATAATGAAAAATAATCACATCACATCGTTTAGGTGGTGGTCCATACATATACACATGTGGCATTATTGTTTTTCCAACAAAATGATAGTAAGGATGAAATATGTGATATTATAAATTTAAATGGATAATGTTTTCATAAATAATATATATATATATATATAAATTAGACCCATAATTATATCTTACAATGAGAGATGATAATGAAGATAAATTACATCAATTCGTGAGGTTATAGACCTCCGTATGCTTGATCAATGGTGTTGTTTCCCATTTGATAGAAGAAGGGATAGATAAATTTTATTCCATGAATATAAAAAAAATTAGTACATATGAGATACTAATGTTATTGTAATATAATTATTAATACATAATTGATGGTGGTAAAATAATAAGTAAAAAAAAGAAATTCCTTTGTGAAGATGATATCCTTATCTTAGAAACATCTGCAATATGTCACTTATCACGGACCATAGGGTGGTTCATTTTGAAATAAAACTATCACTATAATTTGTTTAAGTATTCTCTAAATATATTTTATAGAGTTTTGTTGAGATAAATGGCTCAAGAGGTGTGACAGATTGAGGCGAAGAGGTTCGCATTTATAATTATGTTGTGTGGAACAATTATTTATTTAAATAATTTTAAAAGAATTTCAAGTCACATTCATAGAAAAATTTCACTTATATGGAGGTGATAATGGTAGGATATAAATATAATAAACCAATTTGTTTTTAAAGAGATTTTATTTTATTTTAACTCTTATAATTTTTTGGTTAACCCCATATAAACCCATTTTATCCATAACCATGATAATAAATTTTGTACATTTTTTCAAATTCATTATGAAAAAAAATCATTACTACCTAATATTAATTATATTTATTCCAATTATAAAATCTATTTTATCAAATTCATTGAAAATAAATGGTAGGATTTAATTTAAAATTAATCATTAAAATAGTGTTTGAAAAATAGTTTTTGAAAAAATAGTTTTCAAGCATAATATAATATATCATTAACTATATGACAATTAAATATCTATATATTTATATAAATTTTGAAATTTATATACATAATATGTAAATTTAATTTAAACAATTCATCCTTAAATATTAATTTAATAAATTAAAATGTAATGATATTAATCCTTTTAAAATGTCAATATAAAAAATATACCTTTACCTTAAAATGATACTATCATTATTTATATAAAATTAATTATCAACAAATTTTTAATTATAAAAATTATAACATAATATTACAATTAAAATTTTTAATATCAAAATACTTCATGGACAATTATTCAATTATGCTTATTGGTATAGAAATATTTTAAATAATCATTCAAGGGTTATTTTTTCATGTTGAATTAAAATTGATATTCATCCCATAAAATTAGAATTGATTATTAATGAAATATAAAAATTTGAATTTATAATATTTCCTAATAAACATTAATTCACACTTACTATAAATTAATCATGGATTTTACATTCTTCCCTAAAAAATTGGAATTCTAATTATTTTCAAGGATATTAAATTCTAAAATAATGTTTATGGTTATTATTCATAATATTTAAAGCTTCCCATGTTGATTAGTATAATTTTATTCACTATAACTAACATATATGTATTTTATGATAATAATTATTCATTTTTTTGAATTTTATAAAACTATTAATCACATCATTATTGTTCTTCTATGTAACATTGAATGTCATAATTTCATAAGAGTAGTTATCTCATTGAAGGTTTATAGTAGTTCTGTGCTATTATGAGAGACAATAATGTTTGTGATAGTACTCTTAAATATATTTCCTTGGACTAGATTAATACATTTTAAGGATAGAAATGATTTAGGTTATTAGCAGTGGAGACTCATAGTACATTGGGGACCATTATCATGGTATACACCCATCGTAATATCTAGTGTAGATATTCTGAGAATGAGAACCTATAGTAGGAAATCCAAATTTATATGTGTCATTAGAGCTTCCTATATTTGGATTTTTATTGAATCTTATTATTTATATTATTATTGATTAGTATTATATTTCGTGTGCTTTGATGTATCAAGAAAACTATGATGACATATTTTCCTGATTATTTATCATATGTTGGGTGCATCCACCGTAATATAACAATATTGAATAATCCGAAAAAAGTATCCATCTCTTCTGTTCTTTAACATAATTTGTTATCTCATTTTCTATTGATTAATTGATATATTCTATGTAAAACAATTTTCCTAGTGTCTTATATGTAGGTTAAATGTGCATAAATTTAATTTATGATATACCGAGAACATAGGTTCGTGAAACTAGCATAAAATCTCTTTGATTATAAATGTCATGATAAATAGATTATATAATAAAATAAGAGTCTATATGATGTGTTATTTGACTCAAGCATTAATTTCATACTCTATGTGTTGAATGGATAGTTTCCATATTCTTAGGATGGACATTAATCTTCTTTGCCAAATGCCACTAAGAAATATGCCAAGATGGTCACACACTAATTATATCACGAATAATAGTACAATAATATGGTGTTATTTATTATTTAATAAGTTGGATTAATTTTATTAATGATCATGGTTAATTAATTAACCATGTTTTCTCTATCACATATATTATGTCACAAAATATTATAAAGAATATAATGTGAGCATATTGTTTAATAAATATTTATTTTATATTTATTGAATATAATATTTTTATTTGTTAAATAATATATTACTGTAATTAATTTATTAAAGAAATATTCATTATTTAACGCTTGATAAATATTTAGGAGGAATAGAGGAATGTATTATACTTACGGGTGATAAATAATTTATAATAAGTATTAATTGATTTAATAATATTAAATTTAATTTGGGTGTTGAGTAGATGTCAACTAATAAAATGATTAATATTATTAACATTTTTACCTTTAGGGATCAAATAAATAAAAATTGTAAATTGTGCAATAGATTATTTCAAACATTAATGTTATATAAATCTAATTATATTATTTTTCAAGGGAGATAATAAAATTTAATTTCTTGTGCACAATAAATAATGAGAAAAATCTCAAATATCTAGATAACTCCCATCTCAAAGAAACCTCCAAATTATTTAGATCAATATTTCTCTACACTATACTCCCATGTCTTGATAGATCTTAGAGAAAATATTGTAAGTTATTCTCATAGAGATCAATGATTAGTGACGTAGGTGAGAAGATATTTGGTTCTAGCACCCAGATATTCTTATGACGTTGTTTTGAAATTTTTAGAACCCGTGTGGATCACAGGTCGAGGGAATCTACTCTAGATTCCTACAACGCAACTATGGTTTCTCGTATACCTATTTTGAAATCCATTAATTAAGAATATATTTCATGAATGATAAATATTTATGTACTTAAATGAATTATAAACAATATGTGATAATCCTATGATTGGTTCAGTGTTCTATCCCTTATCTATAGTCTATGATTTAATTTCATTGATCACAATGTTCGGTTTTTTTAAAATAACATATTAATCATCGATCATGAAGAAAGAGAAGTTGGGAAGTAATCACATCACACATATTCTACATATAGACCCATCAAGTGGTATAAGTGGACTCAAATAATTATATATAATTATTGAATTTTTTTTTGTTGATTTAATCATTTTTCATTATGTTTTTCAATTCATGTTTAATTTTTATTTAATTTAAATTATGTGATCTACTTATTTCTCTTTTTTCATCACAAATATATTAAAATAGATTAATTTTTTGATAGAAATAAAATAAAATATCTCATTCAGGGGTGCGGGGGAATTTGGTAAGATAACCCAAGAATACACATTTTGTAATAGAAACTACACCTCGTGTACTACTATTCAATATACCAAAAATAATTCATAATTACATAATGATGTTTTAACTCAATATAAGTGTCACATTTAATTATACACTATTTATTGACTAGTCCTTCCTAATGCACGGTCTTCTAGAGTACACACTATGTAACCCATGTACACGACGTGTAATCAATAAGTTACATACCGGTTATGTATCCTCTTACATGACATACCTGAGAAGTGACCATGTAACTCATGGACTACATTCGATTTAGACCATCCATATAATGATAAATATAATATTTTACATGGAATAATTTACCAATTGAGTCCCTAAGTGTGTGTCTTGGATAAATAGTGAGAAACGATCACACCATTTAGATCACATGTAAAATCCATTTACATATAACTAATTGTGTAGAGATAATATTAAATTTTTATAATGTGTAATGCATATCAACATGTTCTATTATGTGGCCATTAATTTAATAGGATACTCAATGGGATGGTTTTTTATATATACAATCTTTTTATAAATATCTACACAATGTTGGGATCTTAAAATCTCATATGATTCATATAATAGTTATCAATCTATGACCATTGAAGAATAACATGCAACAAAAAATAATGTAATCCATGTAATAATCATTTTATTAATACATGTCATGAAGGTACCTGATAATCCATATATAAAACACGTCACAAGAGTAAATAGTATATATTTATAATATGTGGTGGGTAGATCAGATGGGTACTCATTGTGATTCCTCCAAAGTACATTTATATAAAATGTAAATTTTAAATAAATTAATTTAATTTTATTAAATTTATTATGGATGATAATATTTAAAATAAATATTTGTGAAATAAGATAAAATAATTTTTAAATTAATGAAGATAATTAATTGATTTGATCATGATTTATCATAAATAAGAATGATTGATAATTTAATGGAAATTTTAATAAATTTGTAATTTTTTTCTTTCATGTGCATGATCATTATATTAGACAATGAACATTGTAAGAGATTCATTTATATTAATTTATTATTAAATTAAATTGTTGTCATCTATTCAATCTCTCCTCTTATTATGTAAGGGAATGTGTGCCCATGGTATATTTTATGTTGACCCTTTTACCTCACTTATGTTTGAGTAAAATAAAATGTAATGGATTGAGCTCCTGAGCAAATTGAGGTAGATCTAGTTTGGAGATGAGGTGAAACCAATACAAGAGAGATAAATAGTTGTAAAGGCAGAGAGCTACAATAGAATACATATCTTGTACGTGATGTTTTTCCCTAGCCATGTCATTTTTATCCACCAGTATATAAATTAATAATTAGTAAAATCTCATGATCATACTACTTTATTATTATTATTTTGCATGTTGCATGGAAAATTCATTCTATATGTTATGTCATGATCACATTAATTAATAAAATAACAAATATAAAACATAAAACTAAAATAAATTGGATAATGTGTAAATATTATCTATGGTATGGTTAATAACTTATTTAAATGCACATAATATTAATAATTATGCAATAAAGATAATAATTTTAAATTTATGAATAAATGTTAAAATACCTAAAATATACATATTAATTCTCTATATTATTCCATTGTTTCTGTTAAAATCAAACCATAGTTTAATGTTATTGGCCAACTAAATTTGGGGTTAATTTAATTATTAATAAATTATAACTTGATTTTTTAGGTTTAAAAACATAGTTCACATAAATGGTTCACTTAAAAATCCAGACACTAAGTATGTTATAGGAAAGGTTTGAGAAAATACAATTTAAGGATTTTTGGATTAGGGAGCCCACTCAACAGATTAAGAAACTATAATTTAATATAGTTTGAATTTTGAATACATACATAAGGCCCTTCAAATTTCATGATCATCTAATGTTAGGGGGATGATAATGGAATATGGATCCTTGTATCTATAATGTCCAAGTAATAGGATATTACAAATCCAATGGTGATGGTTATTAAGATTTATAATATCTTGGGAGATTAATAAATATAGTATTTATTTATATTCCTCAATTTTATCTGATAAGGTACTTATATTATTATATTTTTAGAAACAATAATAAAATGACTATATATATATATATCAATGTGACTCACACTTTACAAGGATAATCTCATCTCATTCACAAATTTCCATGATTGGAAAAGGTGCTTACACATCATCCATCTCAAGGAAATGAATTTTTATGTGCTAGAAGACAAATTGAAAATGTGCTTGGTAATATGACGAGTGAATAATAAATAACTATCTATAAAAACATTTGAACAATTATAAAAAATTTTAGTATCTTAAGATATTTTACAAGACCAATGATCATATGATGCAACATAAGGTTATGGACATGTAAAGTATGATGTATCTCCTTTAGGATCTCTATCAATGAAATGCAAGACAATAAGGTTATGAGATCTCTAATAATCTATTGAAAACTATTCTTGGACATTTTGTTTCTAATTGGCCTCATGTATCCATGATTATTGGAGAAAATTGCATTCTGAGACATCATAGGGATTAGATTCATGGAATATTTGTTTACTCAATATGGTTTTCCTTATGATTTTTCCATTCCTTCTTTTTTTTAAAACCACAAAAACCTTATACTTAAGAAAATCTATATTTTAATTCTCTAAGGAAAATTTCCTTCCATAAGGAAATTTACCCAAACCTAGAATTCCTTATACATATCAATATATTTATTAAATATATAAATCAGTTTCATACCCAAAACCTTCGAATCATATAATGCTTAGGTATGAAGCATTCTATTTTAGGATCCAAATTCTGGATACAAACTATAATAAAGATCCACTCCAAATTCTAGATATGAACTCTAATAAAGTTACACTCCGAATTCTGGATACGAACTCTAATAAAGATCCACTCAGAATTCTGGATACGAACTATAATAATGTTTCACTCCAAATTTTGGATAAAAACTATAATAAAGTTCCACTCCGAATTCAGGATATAAAATCTTATAAAGTGCCATTCCGAATTATGGATATGAACTCTAAAAATTTCAACTCTGAATTATGGAATCATATATTCTATAAGTTCAACTCTGAACTTCTATGATTTTGACTCGGAACTTCTATGTGTTAGACTCTGAACATCTATAAGTTCGATTACGAACTTCTATGAGTTCGACTCCCAACTTCTATGAGTTCGACTCAGAACTTTTTCTAGTTTGACTCCGAACATTTATGAGTTCGACTCTGAACTTTTTCTAGTTCGACTCCAAACTTCTACAAGTTCGACTCCGAACTCTGTATGTTCAGATTCGGAATTCTGGTGAAACCAGACTCCAAATTTCCGTAGAAATTCAGACTCTGGATTTCTATAGAATTTAGGTTCTGAATTCCTATAAAACAAAATACGAATATATTTTTATTATAGACTCAAAATTTCATTTTTGTTAGAATGTGAATTATTATTTCCTTACATTCTGAACTTCATTTTTTCTTATACTGAAACTTGTTTCATTACAAAACGATGTCGTGCTTTCAGTTACACATGATTTGTTATAAAACGGTGTTATCCATTCTATTTCTAACTAACTGTTGTTTGAGTGACATGTATAGATATTCCTACGAAATTTAAGGAAAATATGATTATTGGATGATGGTGCCGACCATTGGAGCTTCACCTATAAATAAGAGATCATTTGAAAAAAAGTGACAACTTTTGGAATTTTGGTGATCTAAACTTCCTGAAGTGATTTCTAGAGAGAGAGAGAGAGGCTCTTATTAACTCTCAACCTTTGTGCAGAAAGTTTTAATGACTTGTTCAAACTTTTCCTTGTGCAGACTTGCTCCGTGTAACTCCAATTGTTTGTGATTACAATCGAGGGCTTCCGGGGATAGGAAGATAGAGGTTCCAACACCTTGAAGTTGAGGGCTTCCATGCTGAGGAAGATAGAGGTGACGACTACCTAATAGTTGAGGACTTGTGGGGATAGAAAGACAGGCTGTGATCATCGTATCGAGGGCTTACCTAGGTGTGGCTAAGACAAAATTGCTGGAATGTATAAATCAAGGGACCTTTATCCAAGGTTGTTGGATACCCTTCTCTTTGTGTTAAAAGAGTCATTGTTTGTTACTTGTAGTTTTAACTCTTGTTTTTCTGCTGAATTTTGTATAACTAAGGAAATTATAACTTTCTTATACTTCCTTACTTGTACTCTGATTTAGTTAGATTATATATTCTTTAAGGTAGAATCTCATATTATAAACTTTGGTTAAGTTTCATTTTCCGGATCCATATTTCTGGAACCGGTTTTTCTGAATCACTTTCCAGATTTAAGCAAGTGTATAGAACTAGAAGTTTGTAACATCATACTTTGTCCCAATATTCCAATTGGTGTTAAGGTGTTGTGAATTTGGTTAGATTAACTTTTTTAAACTTAGATCCTTCCTTATTTAAGGATATTATTAAAGTATACAATTCACCCCGCCTCTTGTATATTGAGCATCTACATTTTTATTTCGATCCTACAATTGGTATCAGAGCAGGTCTATAAAATACTTATACTCACATATAAGTTTTTATTTCTCAGATTTTTATTGTTCTATATTTTTCATGCTTAGAAATATTCTCCTTGAATCTGAACTTTTTTTATTAACAAGTTTCTATGTAGAATGATTTTTAAGATGGATGGAATCAATATTGGTTCCATCGACAACGTAAATCCTACAAGGCCACCAATTTTTGATTGAAATGATTATGAGTATTGGAGAGATCGTATGAAGAAGATTTTATCAATACTGGGGTATATAACTATGTTATAATTATTGGAAATTATCAAATTTCTTCCAAGGAAGTTAGTACTTTCACAAAGGAAGAGAAGCATGATTATCAATTAAACTATAAGGTACACAATACTCTACTATATTCAATGACTAGGAACATATATAGCCAAATTTCTTCTTGTGAAGTAGCTAATTGTATATAAAAGAAACTCGATGTTACAGATTTTGGTACATCCAATGTGATAGAGACAAGAAGAGCTATGTAGAGAGAATAGTATCATGGTTTTAACTTTACTTATGGAGAAACCATTTGTAAGGTGCAACAAAGATTTATTACTATCGTGAACAGCTTACAATCTATGGGAGAGAAAGGTTTGGATGATGAAGCTCTTGTGGATAAGATTATTGATATAATGCCCAATGAGTGGGAATCAAAGAGAACAATTATTGATGAGAATAGGAAGGTCACTCAAATTTCCTTAGATGAGCTGTTTGGAACTCTTATGCAACATGAAACTTGAATTGAGAGAGATGATAACAACATCAAAATGGAGAATGGGAATGGTACTGTTGATTTTCCTACAAAATCAAATAACATGAAAGCTAAGACTACTGAGAGAGTAAATTGATCCAAGTCTAAGAAGTTTACTATCCAATATGAATCTAGTGAGAGTGACATCTCAGAAAATGAGTTTGCTAATCTTTCACTAAGAATGAACAAGATAGCCGGTCAAATAAATTTCCAATACAGATATAAGAATAAGGAAAGGAAAGATAAAAAAGATTAAGAGGTCACATGATATGAATGAAAGATAAGTGGACACATAAGACCTGATTTCCCTATGCTTAAAAAGAATGAAAGAAAAGAGAGGAATTCTGAAAGGAACATGATGATTTTTTACAAAGCTAATGCTACGAAAAGTCTGAAAGCTAATACAACGTGGAGTGATAGCTGTGGAGACTCTTCAGAAAGTGAATCTTCAGAATATGATTCTTCAGCACAGAAGAATATTGGATTCATTGCTAATACTTCTTTTCCACATACATGTCTTATGGCCAAGTTATGTTCTGCCGAGGCTTTAAATTTTTTTTCTCTTGATAAGAATTACTATTCCAATAATAGTTCTTCTAATGATGATACTTCATAATTAGAAAATGAAGAATCTACATATGAAGATGTATCTAGATTTCCCAAGTTACTTGAATAAAAAAATTGTAAAACTTATAATAAATTAGACAAGGAAAATACCATGGAAGAAATTTTTACATAATAGATTTCAGATCTTTCTACAAATCATAGAGATAAAGAAGAGATTTTATAAAAACATTCTAAAGTCCTTGAGAAAGAAAATTCTGATAAGGGAGAACATTCTATAGATCTTAAGAATGGTATTTTAATGATGAATGTTTTTGAGGAAAAATCTAACTCTAAGGAAATGATTCCTAAAGATAGGAATTTAGTCATTAGTCTAAAATATGAAATATTTTTCTCTAAAGAAGCTCCTTGAAAAATTTACCACTCGCAAGGAAAATATTCACAAGATGTATTCTCAAATTAATACTCAAGGAAACACTATTGGAGTAGGTTACACTCACCAAAACCTATTTTCAAAAACAACTATTTTGTTCATTCTAGTGCCCCTTTTTGCACTAAGTGTCAAAGTGGTTGGCATTGGAAGGAAAAATGTTCTTTGAATAGAGTTCAATCTCTTGGGTTTCATAAAGCATATTTTTCTAAACAAATGTGGATACCCAAAATCTTTTTTGTCTAACAATTCCGGATCCAAGAAAGTCTGGATTCTAAAAACCTAACTTGTTTCTTATTTTCAGTAAAATAAAGAAAGTACCAACAAAAATACTTCGTACATGGATAGTGGATGTTCCCAGCACATGACTGGTAACAAAATCTATATTAAAAATATTATCAAGACAAAAGGGGGAAAAGTAAATTTCGTAGATAATGCTCAAGGAGAAATTTTTGGTATATGTAACATTGTTCTTCTTGGAAAAACACTGATTTCAAATGTTTTTTTGTTATGGTATTAAGAAAAACCACATTAGCATAAGTCAATTATGTGATGTAGGATACCTTGTGAATTTTAGGAATGAATAGTTCTTAGTACACAATTCCAAGGAAGAGTTTATTCTCTATGCCAATAGGTAAGATAATGTTTACACAATAAACATAGAATACCTTAGAAGGAAAGATCTACATTTCCTAAGTGAAATGGATAATCATTCTTGGCTATGGAATAGAAGGCTAGGTCACTCTAACCTTAGAAACATATGTAAACTCTCAAAGAAGAAACTAGTTAAGGCTCTACCGGAGCATAGATTTGATTCTTCTAATGTTTGTGATCCTTGTCAATATAGCAAGAAACATAAATCTAGTTTTAAATCTATTGGTGAAGTCTCAAAAACTAATGCATTACAGTTGGTGCACATGGATCTTTTTGGTCCAACACAAACTAGAAGTATTGGTGGAAAATACTATGTGTTTTTTCTAGTTGATGATTACACTAGATTTACATGAGTCTATTTTCTAGCAAAGATGTCTGAAGATTCTTCTTATTTAAAAAGTTTAACAGCCCAAGATAAAAATGAGAAAAACCCCTCCATTGAAAACTATTCATAGTGATCATGGAGGAGAATTTCAAAATTCTGATTTTGAAACTTTTTGTAGTAGAAAAGGTATTACTCATAACTTTTCAGCACCTAGAACTCCTCATAAAAAATGGTCTAGATGAAAAAAGAAATAGAATTTTTCAAGAGATAACTAGAACCATTATGGGTAAATATTCTATAGGTAGCCATTTCTAGTATGAAGCTATAAGTGCTAATTGTCATTATGTAAATCGAGTTTTGATTAGACCTTTTCTTAACAAAACTCTTTATGAGTTACGGAATGGTAGAAAACCTAGACTTTCCTACATTAAGGATTTCGTATAAAAAGTATTCATTCAGAATACCAAAGACAACTTACACAAATTAATACCAAAATCCGATAAAGGTATTTTCTTAGGCTACTCCACACCTTCTATGGATTATAGAGTTTTCAACAAAAACACTTGTACTGTTGAAGAAACATTGCATGTAAAATTTTATGAATCTGATCCTTTTTTTTAAATCATCCTATCCTACATCTTCAGACGTGTTTTCAAAAACCGATTATCATCATTTGTTAGAAGGTCCTTCTGATATGGAAAATGTTCAAGAAAATATTTCTAAAACATTTACCCCAGAATAATTTCTACCCTATGTTGATGAACAGGTTTTACAAAACCCAAGTGATATGTTTCTATAGAATCATCCCTGTGATAGTATCACTGGTGATGTCAATCAACCGTTAAGGACTAGAAGTTCCTTATAAAATGTAGTAGAACTTCTAGCATTCCTTTCCAAATTGGAACAAAAAATAACTAATGAAACTTTAGGTGATGATGATTGGATAAAATCCATGCAGGATGAACTAAATTAATTTGAAAGGAATAAAGTCTGGACCTTGGTTGAAAGACCTATGGAAACATCTGTTATTGTAGTAATACGGGTCTTCAGAAATAAGTTTGATGTAATTGGAGTCATTGTTAGAAATAAATCCAGACTGGTTTCTAAAGGCTATAATCAGCAAGAAGAAATAGATATGAAGAAACTTATGCTCCAGTACCTAGACACGAATATATTCGTATTTTACTTGCCTTTGAAGTATTCACTAATTTTATTCTTTTTAAAATGGATGTGAAATGTGCTTTTCTTAATGGTTATGTTCAAGAGGATGTTTTTGTTGAACAACCTCCTGGCTTTGAAGACACAATATATCATGATCATGTTTTTAAACATAACAATGCTTCGTATGGTCTTAAACAATCCCCATGAGCTTGGTATGATAGACTTAATGGATTTTTTCTTCAAAATAACTATATTAAGGGAAATAAAAATCAAACACTTTTTATAATGAAAGATAAGAAAAATGTTTTTATTGTTCAAATATATTTTGATGAAATCATATTTGCTTCAACTTAGTAATCTTTAACTGATTTCTTTGCAAGTCTAATGAAATCTGAGTTTGAAATGAGTATAATGGGTGTGTTAACATTTTTCCTTGGTGTTCAAATTTCTCAAAAACTAGAAGGAACCTATATATCTCAACATAATTATATTAATGATCTTCCTAAAAAGTATGGATTTGACAACACAAAAAGTATTAGTACTCCCATTGTTACCTCAAACACATTTGATCTTGATGATGCTAGGAAACATGTAGATCTAACATCTTTTAGAGGTATGATAGGAAGCCTACTATACTTGATAGCTAGTCGTCCAGACATAATTTTTTCAGTATGCTTATGTTCCAGATATCAATAATATCCTAGGTAATCTCATTTAAAGGCATTGAAAAGAATTTTTCTCTACTTAAAGGGACCCATGGTTATAGGATTATTTTATACATCTGGAAATGATTTTATCATAAAGAGTTTTTTAGATGATGACTTTGGTGGCTGTAGAATGGATAGAAAAAGTACATCCAGAACTTGTCATTTCCTGCAAGATTCATTAGTTTTTTGGTCTTGTAAGAAGAAACATTCAGTGGCACCCTCCACTCCTAAAGCTGAATATGTAGCAGCTGGAGGTTGTTGTGCTCATGTGTTGTGGATGCAACACACAGTCACAGACTATGGCTTGAGTTTTACTAAGACTCAAATTTTCTGTGATAACACAAGTTCCATTGCACTTAGTAAAAACCCTGCACATCACTTCTGTGCAAAGAACATAGATATTAGGCATTACTTTCTGGATCATACACAAAAAGGAGATATTATTCTTTAATTTATCGGAACACAAGATCAAATTGCTGACATTTTCACAAAATCATTACCCTCAGATAGATTTGAATACATTAAACAAGAATTTATGAATGATAACTGTGAGGTAATCCTTCTTCATTAACTTCTTGTTGAACAATTCTCCTTATAGTAACAAACACATTTTCATAGAGGGAGTACATTTTCTTGGTAGCATAATGAAAATTTTCATAGTCATTTTTTCAATCTTTTGTAACTAAAAATTTCGTAATGAAGTTTTCAGAATTGGAAATTTTTGTAATGAAGTTTTCAGAAATGAAATTTTCGTAATGATGTTTTTGGAACTGAAATTTTTGTAATGGAAATTTTCAGAACTGGAACTTTCATTGTGAAATTTTTTGTACTTATGCTTTTCATACTGAAATTTTTCGTACTCAAACTTTTCATACTGAAATTTTTCATACTCATACTTTTCATACTCAGATTTTCATACTCATACTTTTCGTACTGGAGTTTTGGTACTCAATGTTTTTTTCAACTTTAAGTTTCTTGTAGTAAGTTTTTCGTAGTCAAATTTTTCTTCAAGAAGATTGTCACCTATTACGAATAGACTTCCTAGCCAATCCGAAAGGTATGATTTCCTTACATAAGTGTTCGTAGTCATATTATTCTTGCAGGTATTTACCTTTGAGTTTTAAAATTTCTCAGATTCTAGTTTTCTTAAATCCGTTTGTTTTTCTTAAAACCTCAAAAGATTGGATTCAAGATTTCCTTGAGGGTATGTTTTCAACTATCAGATCATATCAGAGAGTTTTTCAACCGTTGTATGGTTTTTGGAAGTTCAAAGGTCACATCGATCGCCTATATAAAGAGGAACCCCGATGGTTGTCCAACAATGATCTTTAAGGTCTCGCGTATTGAAGTTTTGCCTCCCTTCTTAAAGCCCGTTTCGAATCTACCATAGCACTTCATTCCGAATGAATGATGATGATACTTCTCAAGATATGTCAACGACGAAGCCAATCTCAAAATGGTTAGTTTACAGGGAGAGGTTAGTGCATCCGAGTTTCTACAAGTATAATTATCTTATATCTAATAATATCAGATTGAATTGCTGGGATGATGTTTTCTTAACAATGTCAGCAAATCAGGATCCATTTAATACAGATTTTCTTGTTGAGTTTTACGAGTCTGTTTCCTTCCTTAAAGAGGATGGTAGAGGAAAGTTTTCTATCAAGTATTATGGGAAGAATTATATGCTTTCTTACACCACGACTACAAGCTTGGTGGGTCTATCTTATGAAGGTGAAGCTGAGTTTTGTTCACATAATCTTCCAGATGAGGAAGGAAGTTTCAACAATGTGAAGGCATTGAAATACCTTGGACATAAAGATTCGAAGACTGCTAATATTTTTCATCTCTCTTCGAATAATCGGATTCTACAGCTGTGTGTACATGTCTTTATTGTACTGCGAAGGGGTGATAAGGATAATCTCAAGAAGAGTGATATATACATCATAGATTTTTTTGTTAAATCTAATGATGTTGAATTTGATGAGGCATGTTTTGATTATAGTTAAGAATATTAAAGAAGGGAATCTGAATGCTCAGATCATAATGTATCTAGCCATGCTTTCTAATCTTATTATTAGATGTCTTGATTCATTTAATGTTTCTTTCACTTCCAGGAAAAGAAATTTCAGGGTAATGCTTGTTAGTGATGATACATTAAATAGGATGAAGATGGGGTTTTCTGTTAAATCCGGAGAATTATACCCTTTACCAGAGGAAGTGGTTGAGGTAGCACAGAAAGATCAACAAACTCTAGAACCATCTAGAATGGTCGGGAAGAAGATAATGTTGAAAGAAGCGGTGGCTGAAGACAAGACCCAAAAATCTAAGGAAACTCATTCTGCACCACCCAAGCCAAAGAAACAAAATGCCTACCCAGATGAAGTGGCTGCTAAGTGGAGGGAAGACAAGGAGAAGAGAAAAGAAAGGGACCCTCAATTCAGATTAGATCATGCTGAGGCTAAGGCCTTAAAATAGAAATATTCTGACGAATTAGGGAGGAAAGAAAAAGAGAAAAAGATGAAGAAAAATGTGTCTGATGCTGAGCTTGTACAATCTATATTGAGAGATACATAAGTAGCCTCTGAGAAGATCCCCATTCAGGAAACATTTGATATTCAACCATTACCAAAGACCACTGGAAAGAACTAATTCACTCATGAAAATCATATATAGAAAGAAGTTGTTGATAGAACAGAAGAAGAAGTTATTGAGAGAGTATAAGAAGAATATGTTGAAAGAGAAGAAGAAGTAGTAGAGGAATAAGAAGAAGAAGAAGAAGGAAGTGCTGATCTAGATTACCAAATTAAACAAGTTGAGGATTATCATGAAAAGGCAGAATCTGCATAACATGTCACTCCGGGAAAGGGAGTTGATAAAGAAGATAGGAAGGATGATGATAAGGAAGAGGAAGATAAAGAAAATGTTTTATCTGAAAGAAGAATCATATGAGATGAATTTTCTTGAGGAAGGTGCAGAAAATGAGAAAATAAATGACGACAAGATTGTTCAACTATCAGAGAGTGAGGAAGAATCTCTAGATGATCAACCAATTCCAAAAACAGATAAATGTAAGAATGTTCTCATGGATACACCAAAAAAAGATATTATAAGAAAGAATGAGGTTGGTGGTTCTTCTAAAAGGGAGCTGGTAAAAATTGAAGAAGAACAGTCAACAAGAAAAGTGTCTGATTCAGAATAATCAGCACAGGGTCCTGACCTTGTTGTCAAGTCTTTGAAAATGTTGGTGGAAACAATTTCGATATTTCCAACTATAGACTCCAGATGCCAGATGCTGCAACATAGCATGAATCAGATGTCATGATCCATGGATAAGTGTGTGAATATTGAGGGCGACCATATAAATTTCTTTATCAGTTATGATGTACACATGAAATCATGTAGGAAAATAACTTTATGGTCTAAGAAATTTGAAGAATACATGGAAGAGTTTGATCATTTTCAGAATGATTTTAAAGATTCTTTTGACACCGAAGACTCCAAGATTAAGAATCTTCAGGAGAATCTAATACTTGAGAAAAATTCTTGGAATCAACAAGTGAAGGACGTGAATGATAATGTTAATTCTCTTGCTAAATTTTTTAAAAGAGATAGAGATCTTCAGATTGAGCTCGAAGAAATGCTTGTAAAGCAAGATGAGTTAGTAAAGATGCAGGAAGAGGCCATGTTGGCTCACAGAATGGTGCAAAAAGCTCAACAAAAAAGGGTCATAGCTTTGGAGAAGCAAGCTGAGGAAGATCAGAATGATTTGAAGAAGCTGAAAATTCTCTTGGAAAAGTTAATTCCAAAGGAGAAGGAAGACAAATGAACTCAATCTGATCTTTTGGTGCATTTTATTTTCCTTGTAAGAAATTCTTTCAACTCTAATGAAACATCTTGTTGTTTTTATCTAGTTTTATTTTATACTAATGTTTCAGGTACATTATTTTTTCCATTACCACAATTATTTTTAAAAATCACCAAGGCGTATAATGAAAAAGAACTACTCCTAAGGGGGATAAGGAAAATTCCTAAAATAACAAGAAATATCCTTAAGTAAGGGGAGTTCTCATTACAATTCCTTCATTCTAATGAAAATTCCATTTTGGAAATTCAGAATACAATCCTTAGAGTTCCAAAGCCTAAGGGGGAGTTAGTTGTATTCACTATCATCCATGAAAAAAGGGAGATAAGTTTAAATTTCAATGTTCAAAGAATTTTTTCCAAATTCTTTTATATTCTTTTTTGTATGGTTGTTTCTGATTTCCAAAAAGTGGGAGATTTTTGAGTAAATAATATTTTCCTTATGATTTTTCCATTCCTTCTTGTTTTGAAAATCTTAAACTCCTTATAATTAAGCAAATAAATATTTTACATCTCTATGGAAAATTTCCTTCCTTAAAGAAATTTACCCTAACCTAGATTTCCTTATACATTTCAATATTTTTATTAAATATAAAAATCGGTTTCATACCCAAAACCTCTGAATAATATAATTCTTAGGTACGAGTCATTCTATTTTAGGATCCGAATTCTTGATATGAACTCTAATAAAGTTCCACTCCGAATTTTCGATACGACCTCTAATAAAGTTCCACTCCGAATTCTGGATATGAACTCTAATAAATTTCCACTCTGAATTCTTGATACGAACTCTAATAAAGTTCCACTCCGAATTTTAGATACGAACTCAAATAAAGTTCCACTCAGAATTTTGGATACTAAATCTAATAATGTTCCATTCCGTATTCTGGATACTAATTGTAATAAAGTTCAACTCCGAATTCTGGACTTCGAACTTCTATAAGTTCAACTCCGAAATTCTATGAGTTCATCTCCGAACATCTTTGAGTTTGACTCCGAACTTCTATCAGTTCGACTCGGAACTTCTATCAGTTCGACTCCGAACTTCTATGAGTTCAACTACAAACATTTACTAGTTCGACTCCAAATATTTATGAGTTCGACTCTGAACTTTTACTAGTTCGACTTTGACCTTTTATAAGTTCGAATCCAAACTCTGAAAGTTCATATTCTGAATTCTGGTGAAATGGACTCTGAATTTCCATAGAAATTCAAACTCCAGATTTCTACAGAATTTTGGTTCCGAATTCATATAAAACAGAATCTGAAAATCACTTTATTATAGACTCCAAATTTCATTTTGGTTAAACTCGGAGTTATTATTTTCTTACATTCTGAACTTTAGTTTTTTTATACTTATACATGTTTCATTACAAAACGATGTCGTGATTTCAGTTACACATGTTTTGTTATAAAACAGTGTCATCTATTCTATTTCTAAATAATCATTGGTTGAGTGACATGTATACGGGTACCTGCGAAATTTAAGGAAAATATGACCATTGGAAGAGGGAACTGACCGTTGGAGCTTCACCTATAAATAGGATCTCATTTGAGAAGAAGCGACAACTTTTCGAATTTTGGTGATCTGAACTTCTTGAAATGACTTATAGAAAGGGTGGCTCTTATTAACTCTCAAGAATTGAGCATAAATATTGAACAACTTGTTCAATCTTTTCCTTTTGTAGACTTTCTTCGTGCAACCCCGATTATTGGTGATTACAATAGAGGGAATCCAGGGATAGGAAGACAGAGGTTCCAACACCTTGAAGTTGAGGGCTTCCTTGCTGAGGAAGACAGAGGTGCCGACTACATGATAGTTGAGGGCTTACAGGGATAGCAAGACAGACTCTGATCTTCATATCAAGGGCTTACCCTCGTGTGGGTAAGACAGACTTGCTTGAAAGTATAAATCAAGGGACCTTTATCTAAGGTTATTGGATACCCTTCTCTTTGGGTTAAAAGAGTTATTTTTTGTTACTTGTAGTTTTACTACTTCTGTTTCTGCTAAATTTTGTAATAATAAGGAAATTATAACATTCTTATAATTCCTTACATGTACTCTGATTTAGTTATATTCTATAAGCTTTAAGGTATAATCTCATATTATAAACTTTGGTTAAGTTTTATTTTCAGGATCCATATTTGTTGAACCGGTTTTTCAGAATCACTTTCTAGATTTAAGCAAGTGTATAGAACAAGATGTTTGTAACTTCATACTTTGTCCCAATCATTCAATTACTGTTATAAGTGTTGTGAATTTTCTTACTTTAACTTTTTTAAACATAGATCTTTCTTTGTTTAAAGAGATTTTTAAAGAATACTATCAACCCCCCTCTTATAGATTGATCATCTACATCTTTATTTGGATCCAACATGAGTCACACAAAATATCTCATATGTTCCCACTACCCAAATCCTACATCAGTATTATTGTAAATTAGAATATGGGAGTCAATGAGAATATGTCTTTAAAGCATCTTACATTTTTTCACTATGTTCATAAGGACAAGGGGAATGAAAACCCCATTATACCTATGGTGAATAAGAAAATTTTGAACAACGAAAAGGGGTCTAATACTCAAAAAATTTCAAAATCTCTTGGGCACCATCAATCAATGAAGAGGAAGATCAATAAGAAGGGAAAATAAAAGGAGCCATTATGTTTTTCTTTTGGAAATAAAGGTAATTGTAAGTATAAATTCTCCAAATTGTAATGGGATGCTAAAGGTGAATCTGTTAAAGACTAAAATAGTACAATAACTGAACTTTTTTTATTTGATACATCATGTGGTACACACATCTATATCCAAATGTATGTACCCAAAATATTCTGAAAGATACATAGTGGATAGGTGGAGCTGTGTGATACTAAATTTTTTGAGGTTGAATTCTATATCTATTGGTGAATACCACATTTCATTTCTAATAAGAAACATTTTCTTTCTATAAGATTATTATAATGTACCAATGGTTATCAAAAACCTAATTTTTTTATGACAAGATGTGTATAATATTATTTCCATGTTATGAAATAAATAATATTATTTAATAATGTAAAAATAAGATATGGTATGAAAAATTTAAATAATGGTTTTTATTTATTAATTTGCAACACCAATTATTGATAGTAGATAATAAATCATATTAATATGGCTCATATAACTCCAAAATATGGCATCATCATCTTGGAAATGTAATAGAGAATTGTCTCAAAAATATATTATATAATGGTTATTTATGATTTTTAAATATAAAATCATTTGACTAATGTTATTCATGTTTTAAGGAAAAATGAAAAAACAACCAGTCAGTGGATAGGGTGAAATGGCCAAAGTTATTAAAAGACTGATACAAAATAATGTGCGAGGACCATTTCTAGTAGAATGTCTATGTGGGTATTTTTAATATGTAACATTTATAGGTAACATGATTTAATATTGATAAGTCTACTTGATGAGGTATATGTTTGATTTCTTTTGGAAATTAAATGAATTCAATAATGAATTAGATAATCAACATGTTAAGAATATATATGATATTTTACCAGATCGATGAGATAAATACATTAACAATGAAATCACAAAATTTTAAAATTATTTTTTGATTCTATCTCAAATAAATCCATTACTAACACCATAGTGTAATGGTGTTAATTAAAGGAGAAACTATACATTATTAGTTATGGTATGGTCGATGATGATTCATGAAGATCACCCATTATACTTTTGGGGATATTAATTACAATAAAATGGAATATATATTAAACTGAATACTAACTTAAGACAAAAATGGACTTCCATTTGATTTATATACTTGAATTAAACATTTTTTCCACATACAAAAGTATGGTAAATTGAGCCATTAGTTAAGGTCCTATTAAGAAAATTATAACCCTAGGGTTTAATTTGTTTATTTAATGGTTCTCCAAAGGAATAAAAGAGATACTATATATACAACCCCTTAAAAAATAATGTTAATATCACTAAAAATCAATCATTAATGAGAGGGAGATCATATGAAAAAAGGATAGTGGGATAATGATTTATTATAAGGGACTTGATTATCAAAATACATAAGTGTTGGAATATGAACAGATTTTATAGGTCCTTGAAGAATGATTAGTTCAAAAAACTCAATTACTCCCTAGTAGAAAAATATAGGTAATAGAACTATAAAGATATGTTTCTCTAGTCCCTAATTATGGTGACTCATTATTGGTGGAAAATGATGAAAATATCCCTAAAAAATATTTATTATAGAGCTTAAAAGATGTATGATGGAAAAAGAGATGAATTTTTAAAATAGATTTAATGTATTAGAACCATGTTTCGTTTTGTTGTCAGTTTCCATGTTGATGTAAGGCCCATAGGGTGAAAATGGGTTTTAATGAGAAAACTATTAGTGGATTGTAAAGTAAATAACTATAAAGAAATTCTGGTTACTAAAGGGTTTAAAAAATCAGATAATTGACTCCTATGAGACATTTTAAATAGTTTCCATGTTCAAATCCATCAAAATTGTACTTTTTATAATTACTTAACATGACTATAAATTTTTTAAAATGGATGTAAAAATATCGTTCTATAATTGGATCCTTCAAGAGGATGTCTATATGACACATCAATAAGTCTTTGTGACTCTACATTGCTCCAAAATATATATTATCAGGTTGTAGAGATGCATTTATGGATGGGTAAATGAATCCAAGTCATGAAACATTCGATTTGTAGAAATAATAAATGAATTTTGTTTCAATAATAATTAATATGAGTTAGGTGTTTGAAAGCTACGTAGTGAGATTATGTTTGTTATCAATGTAATATTTGTTGTTGACATGTTAATAGGAATGACATACTAATGTTGTTGTATGTTAAATACATTTTAGACACATGTTTCTCCCAGAATGAGTTAGGTGAAGCAGCCTTTATTATTATGATAAAGATATTTCATGGTATATTCAAAATTCTTCATGAACTAAGTCAATTTACATACATTGACCAAATACTAAAGAGATTTCATATGGAAGAATACAATTGGGTATTAGTTGGTGTGTCACATGTAATAAATATTTCCATGAAAATGTTCCCTTAGATATAATAGGAGAAAGTGATAATGAGTAATATAACATACACTGTAGTGGTAAGATCAATCATGTATGTTATGTTCTATACTAGTCTTTATGTTTCTTACCCATTAAGCATGATAGGATGATATCATGTAGATCACATAGAAAAGAATTTGTTTTTTGTTAAATATGTTCTCAAGTATACGAGAACAACTAAGGATATGTTACTTGTGTATGTAGATGTAAGGAGCTAGTCAAAAGGGGTTATACAGTAGCTTGTTTTCAAATAGATCATAATGATATGATTTTTTAGTCTAGATATGTTCTCTATCTGAATGAATTATCTATGAGGTGTAAGTGTATAAGGAATCCAATTGACTCTAATTATACACTAGATTTGGGTATATGGTGGCTTTTAATGTATCCAATGAATCCATTTGGATTTGAAACCTTGTCTAGGATCTTGATGTGGAACCTAGAAGAAAATACCGAATAAAATTTTATTTTGATAATGCCAGAGTAGTTGATCTTATAATAGATCCATGTCCACAACAATGGATAGATAACATATTCCATAAGTACATACACTTGAGGGAATATTCTAAAAGGGGTGATGTTGTTGTAGAATGAGTGTCCATATACAGAAATGGCAATACCTTTAACTAAAGGCATATCTCAACAATATCATGTGTTTCATTAGAATTCTTACAGACTAATGGTTGACAAATGTTGGCTCTGAAGGAAATGGGAGTATGTTTGAGTCCTTTACCTAGAAAAAAATCTTTGCACATTATGATAATATATATTCATGGTTTGTAATATTAATTAACTCTTTATCACAACATTATATATTCTTTACATAACATGTACTGAGATAATTTCATAAGAGTAGTTGTCTCACTGGAAGGTCATATCAGTTCCCCACTATAATGAAAACCCTGATGTGTAAAGATTGAATTTTAAAATATATGTTCTAAGGAAACATGAAATAATTTGATGGAGGAAAATGATTCATGTTTTCATGTGTGTATAATCAAAATATATTGAGTAAACATCTCATGGTGTACTCCCTTGGTAATATCTAGTGTTGAATATTATAAGAACAAGACCCACCAGTATGAAATCCACATTTATATATATCATTTAATTTTCAATCTATCTACAAGGGTATTGATCCTTATAATTCAATATTATTATTAATGAGTAATATAATTCATGTAATTTTATGAATTGATGAAATCCATTACAATATATGTTCTCAATGAGGCAAGATGTGTTTTGTGTGTCACGAGAAATATAGAATTAATGAATAATATGAAAAAGGATTTCTTCCTTACATTCTTTAATATAAGATAACATTTTTAGGACTTTTTATGGAATTGATATAGCCTAAAAATCCATATCCATGGTGCTCTATAAGAATTATGAATTTCCCATATAGTCAACGAAAGAGACATCAAGCAAACTGGTTGACTAAACTTTTGTGAAAACTGCTTGATTAGATATATCATGATAAAGCGATTACATTATATAATAGGCATTCGTATGAGGAATTAGATAATTTCAGCATTACAGTATTTTTTTTATGGGTGCCTTGACATGATTCTAGACAATAACCTTGAACATTAGATTGCATTACTGAATTCCACTAAGAATGACTTATAGAGGGTCAAAAACTAGGTCTATATAGAATCATAGTTAAATAATATATTCTTATTTATTATTTAATAGGTTTAATGAATATAATTCATACATGTAGTTTAATAATTATTCTTTTTTTATTCATTTCCTATATTCCATCACTGATGTTTTTATAAAATATAAAGTGAGTGGAATATTTAACAATTAATTATATGTTATTTAGTTAATATTGTATTTATTTACTTATCAGAGATTAATAAAGTGTTACTTATTTATGAAATAGTTATTCATTGTACATGTCCCAAAAAATATTTTGGATGAATTTTCGATTGATCTTTAAGGACACGTGAGAAATAATATATATTAAATATTATTTGATTAATTTTTTTTTGCCAATTTAGCATATGTTATGAAATATTATTATTATTATTATTATTACTAAATAGGTGTTCCATTGAGTTTAAATAACCTAGAAAGTGAACTTTTTCAATTATTAATATTTATCTCTAGTGTTATATAAATCAAATTATATTTTCTTTAAGGATGGATAATTCAATTTCATTATTTCTCATAAAAATATATAGAATCCTTTTGAAGAACTAGAGAGTGTCCTTACCAATAACACTTCCATTAATAGAGATATATCATCCTCCACCCACCACTATTGAGTCTATAAATATTGAGGTGAATCCTTTGGATGAGATTCCCAGAGAGATCAAAAGCGAAAAATGGAAGTTATAATATCCTCTGGACATCAACTAAAGATTAATACAGTAATTCATGAACATATTTAGAACAAGTGTGGACAACTTCTATAGGGAATCTAATCATGATTTTGGCTACATAATTATGGTTCAACATATATTTTTTTAGATACCTGAATAAAGAACAGATTAATTTCATGGTAATTATATAATTTATTAAATTAGTTATAAATAATATATGATGATGTTGTGTTTGGTTCCTACATTATATCCCTTTATGTATTCATTTATTTAATTCTAATGATCATAACATTCAACATTGTGTTAAATAATGGATTAATTATCAATATTAGAGAAAAAAGCAAAATTTTGGAATGAACCATCACATGCTTCTATTGTACCGAAAAGCATTATATTCCACTATTATATGATTTCCCCAATTTTAATTTACTAGTCTTGTTTTATGATTCCTCAATGCCTACTCTCTAATGTCAAGAATCATGAGAGTCTCTTCAATGTGAGATTGATCAGGCTAAAATTTAATTCCATTATAGGTTATAAAAATTGATGGTTTTGGAATGTACATATTTAATAAAAGGTTGTGAAGATGCAATATCAAATAAATCATTGAAAAAATATGATGATTAATGTACATTCCAATACATATTTTTGAACATAAACCACTGAAATTTTGTTCATATAAGTTATGCATTTCTCCTATTTCCTTTTTTGAGGAAAATATCATTCATTAATATAAAAATAAATTTCATTGTGCCCCATATCATATAAAAGAAACAATTAAACATTGGAAGATTATTTTATTCCCTTGAAATCATGAGGCTTCTATCCATCCATCCAATAGTTGAAGAAAACCCCCATTCAAAGTAAACATATTCCATCATGTTTCTTACGAAATTTATTAAAATTCAGAAATTCCATTATTTCCTTCATTAAATTATCCATATCTCTTTTTATTTAATGATTAAATTCCCTACACTAATCATTCATTACTTATAATTCATAATACATGGATATTTATTTCATTCTTTTAATGAACATTATATTATGTTCTTCTATTATGATATGGTTTGGAGGACATGAGGACTTATAAGGATTTTGTTTATCAAATCAATGAAATCCTCAATAATGCAATTTAGATTGTTTATATAGTCTACAAAATGACTTTCTAACTATTATGAAATTTTTTTTATACATTGAAACAGTCTCATATTCCATTTATTAATGTCATAGGACTTTTCTCTCCTTATAATCATTTAAAATAATTAAACTATTTTTTGAAGAATAGTACCCTAAAATAATTCATCACCATGTTTTATATTTCTTTATCATCCTAAGTTTCTTGAATCAATGAACACCACTGATATAAATCCCCTAAGAGATGATGAATTGTCATGAAAACCATTTCCCTTTCATTACTTCCTAATGAAGGATGTTTCTTCTCTGAGGAATATATCATTTTCTCAACTGAAAATGTAATTACAGTTCCATTGAATGATAGAGGATTTTGGTGTAGGAAATGGTCCAGAATTGGTGTACCATGTCGTGGATCTGAAGGAGTCTCCATACGGGAAATGATATTGTTCATATCATTTTTCAACTTCCCTAAAATAGATATTAATATTTAACTCTAGATGCATCTCCATCCCTAAATTTATTATCGTTCCTAAGAGGGAAATCCCTATTGATATTACCGGCATTGCTATGGTTCACATTAATACCACTATGTTTTGTTTCCAAGAAATAGAATACACTAGATTATATCATAACATTATGAAACATAATTTATAATCTCTAAAAATTTGAAATAAATGATGTAACATTAATAATTATTTATATATAAAATTTTAATCTTAACCTTAATATAATTAAAAATATTTTAAATATTTTCTAATATTTCATAATTATTTTTAAAAAAATTTTAAATTATCCCAAACAAATCCCTTAGGAGATAAAATTAGTTGTGAATTACGGTAACACAATATATTAACCAGAATGGTGGCCAAAATAGACATGAACAACTCCTTTCAGGGTTTCTACCCCTAGAAGTATCCATTCTAAAACCAGGTCCACTTTTAGTATACATATAGGTATGTTCTATTTCTATGTCAAGATAATCTATGTATTAGAAAAATACTATGATTCTATTCTATAATTAAAAATATAATTAAACATATAATTAGTAATTTCTATTCAGTTATGTTACCTATTATATGATTTAATCAATCTTGTTCCCAATGTTTCCAATAAAATTGATCGGATACCATCTATAACACTGATACTACTGTATCTATAAATGATTTTTATTTTATTACATTATCATAAAATCAATCTATCAAATCCCAATGTGTAAAATAGTCTAATAGTCATGGGAGACTATATACATACATGATTATTTAATTAAAATATAATATATGATTTTAATATAATATTTCACAAGAGAACATTATTATTTATTCTTTTAAATATGTATTTTATGTTATTGATAAGTTTGTCGTATCCAAGGTAAAAATCATAATAAAGGTTATGCTCATATGATCACTAAAGTAAAGCATACAATAGAAGAAATATTAATGTAAATATCGAATATTCCATATCTCTAATACCATAAACCATAACCAAATAAAACGATTAAATAAAAATAGAAATAATCACCTATATAATAATAACATTTTTTATAGTGATTGAATGTATAATATCATACATCATAATCATACTCTTACAAACATGTTATAAGAAAATATACATAATAAGATAAGGAATACACCCAATAATAAAACATGTATTTCTCATGAGACAAACCGATTCATTTATATTTTGTATAAACCTCAAATATCACTTTGTATGTCAATTGCATTAATCATATGAATAGGGTGAACCAGAATAAATGTAAAAATTTGAAATTGAAAACTAGGTTAAGAAATAATTATAATTATTCAATAAATAAACAATTTAATAACATATTCATAGTAAAATTTAAAATGGTATGATAAGATTACCTTCCCAATTAATTATTGTATTCACCATATTTTTTTTACATAGTTGAATATATTCTGAATATTTTCCTCAAATATTTTTGAAAGAAATAACATTTTTATATGGAAATTATTTATTGAAATTTTAAACAATTTACCAATTTTATGAAAAAAACAAAATATTAAAAAATTATTCTAAATATATATATTAAAATTTAATGAAATGACTAGTCATTCCATTCAAAATATCGATTCATGTTGTATCAGTTAAAAACATTCCTTTCACACTTCTATGAAAAGGTTAAATATATCTCATTTAGAAAATTATAAGCAGATTACATTAAATAAATTGAGTAAAAAACATAAGTTTTATTATAAATATATTTAATATATAAGTGAAAATATTTAAAATATTCTATTCAAAATTTTAAGGGAAATACTAATGTCGGAGAAAGGGATTCTCATCCTGGAAGGAAAACAAGGTTAGCTTTCCTTAAAAACTTATATTCATTATCTTCATTACATAAACATATTAAAATGAAGGTAAATAATTTAATGAATATAAATTACAATATAATATTAAAATATATTGTTTTTATGATAGAAATGTCCTATAATATCTCGAGTAGAGAAATAATAATAGTCAATCATTAATAAAAATATTATTTTGAAATAAAATCTAATCACATGTCTAACTTGAGTTGTACGTGAATTTGACCTTCTATATACAAATTAAAATTTATTATAATTCTATTAAGAACCATATACAAACTTATAATGCAATATATGATGCAATTATTAAATTTTAACACCCATTTAATGATAATTATTTATTAATTTTTTTGTGTTTTAACTATTTAATTTTTTTATATGTTTCCCTACAGTTGTTGGAATCCTTGTAATTAGATAATGGTTCAATACAATACATAATTTGAATAATAGTATAAATATATTATATATTCATTAAAATTATATTTTTTTATTCATACATAGTTTAGGTATAAAAATTAATTTACGCCATTCATGGATACGATATGTTGTATATACGGATAAATGATGTTTTAACTATTAAAAGTACAGAATGATATGATGTTAATTAGAAATTAACAATTACTGAATAAATATTATATTATATATAAAAAATATGTTCACTAAATATATACTTATTAACATCCATTTTGAAATAAAAAGAATAACAAATCACATCACTTCATGGAGGTCATAGTCCACATGTATCCACAAGAGATGTTTTCATTTTCCTATAGATTTGATGGTAGGAAAGGCTAATTTGATATGATATTTATAGAATTATAATGATATCATAAATAATATATATATATATATATATTAAATCTCATACTCTATAAATTCATAAGAGATTATAATGGAAAAAAATAACGTCGGTTTGAAAGACGGAGGTCCTCCGTACACACAATTAACAATCTTATTTCCCATATGATGGAAGAGTATATTGATTAATATTATACCATAAAAACAATAAAATATCATTATTTGTTAGGTAAATGTTTCATAATATTTAAATTATAAATATATAAATAAATGTTGAAATAGAATAATTTAAAACATAAGAGTTTGGTGAAGATGATTACCTTCACTTGAGAATAATTCGTTTGAATATTTATTAAGGATCATAGGGTTGGTTATTTTGGAAGAACAAATGATATGGAACATGTATGAACATATCAAGGAGGTTTTATGGGTATTGTATATAAAAATGGCTTATGGCGAGTGAATGACTGAGGGTAGGTGGATTTCATTAATATTTTAAGTGATTGGCACACATGCAATTTTTTACTATATAAAAATAACGCCAACTCACTTTTTGGGAAAGTGGATCTAAATGTATCATATAATAATGTGATATGTTATTTTCAAAATTCAATAATCCAATGTGGTTTCCAAATAATTTTATTCCATTTTAACCCCTTTTTCTTTTGGATAAACGTCATTAAACTTATTTTATCCTTAACCACGGTAATTAAATTTAATCTATTTTTACAAAAACAATTGATAAAAAAAGATGACCATGTTATATAGTGTTTATTATTCTGGTTATATATATAGAGACCATTTTATAAAATTCAATTCATAGAAATAGATGAATTTTATATTAAAATAATCTCGCAAATCGTAACGAGAACGGTTACTCAAAGAAATGTATTATCAAGAATTATAAGATATTTATTTAACTATATGACTAATAATAATAATTATATAGATTAAAATTAATATATATAAATATATATATACATAATCTATTAAATTGGTTTAAATCATTCATCATTAGTGAAATTTTTAAATAATAAAAATTGAACGACATTATCTCTTCTATATATTTTGAAATATATATATCACTTTTTAAAACCAATTGATCCTATGTTAAAATTTATCTATTTTATATTTAATAAATTATTAATTATACATTTTATAGAACATTATGATAAATAAACGGCTGTATACCAAAAATTACCATTTTTAAATATTTTTAAAAGAAAATTTCTATGTGAAATTTTCAAAAATTCATTCATGTCATATTTCGTCCTTTTAATTTCACAATTGATTTTAATTATTTCAATTTTTTTTTTATGCAATGAAATATTAGAATGTTTTATTTATTATTTATTTATTTATATATAATTAAAATTCCAATAATTGGTTCTCATGTGTTACATTGATGCTTGTAACTGAAAGTCTAGAAGTATGATTCAATGTACGCTCTGTGTCTTATCAACATCACCTATAACACTGATAGACGTCATCATGAGACACAAATAACATGTCACATACCTTCTTTGAGATGTACACATTATAAATATTTGAAACTATCCATTGGGAACTCATACTGGGGGAGACACAGTTTTCATGAAAATATATAGATAGTGTGACATGACTGTTGAATGAAAAATATTCATTTGGTATCATTTCCTCATTACAATGAGCCCATATAAAATTATTGTAGGTGTGGACTACATATTCATATTTATATCCTAGATTTTATATTTTATGTGTAGGATTTTGTGAATTTGAGTTAATGGGATGATGTTATAAATTATAATTGAAAATTAAACCCATATTGAATAGGATGGACTGGTAAACCAGAGGGTAGAGCTGATTACTCATAAATTTGATGGTATTACCCATATAGTAGGATATGTTTTTATATTTCAATATCTCCTAGTAATGTATAAGTAAGATAACATAATTCTTGACTATATATCAGGTATACCTCAAAATATAGAGATCAATTTATTATGGAAGTTCAATAATGGAGTTCCCCAATATCTACACTATCATATCAGATGGATCCCACGGAAAATATGGCTTTTTTGGATCAGTTGGATGACTTATAGAGGAAAATATTTTTCGTGCCTTTTGTATCACCCTAGGAAGACCCATTTTTTTCACCAAAAGGTGGATCATTTATTGTGGTTATATGTTGATTAATGATTCCTATATTATGGTACCATAAAGAATAATTATCCACTACTAATAATTGATGATATCTGTAACTAGTTCAAAGGGGTGAGGTGGTTCCCAATTATTAACCTCTGTTCGAGCTTTCAGAAGCCCTATGTTTGAGATGAGCGCATACTAAAGATTAATTTTTTTTATTTGTATGATCATCATGAGTACATACTGATCCATTTATTATGATGAATTCAAAAGATTGTTTATGGTACGTATCAAACAGATCACTCCTCTATTCTTGGACAAGTCCATTGTAGTTTTCAACCAGGACATTCTTATTTATTGGAATCAGAGGAGGATCATATGAGACATTTGTGGATATTACTCAACATTATCTGATGGGTGAATATTTCTAGGAGTCTCTTTTAGTGTCAATTATAGATTTGAGTGGTACACTTCATGGTACAAATTATCTCATATGAGGTATTGCCTGTTAAAATAGTAGTGGTTGATGTAGCTTTAGATTGGGAGTCACCCAAGAGAATGACTGAGGTATGGTACATCCATGGGGTGGTAGGATACTATTGCAGATACACGTCTATTTTATCTTAAATTTTTTTATCCTTCACTTCATTGACCCAAATGTAAAACCATTAATTTGGATATATAGGTTCCATTAGAATTTCTATGAGTTTTTGTAGAGCTTAAAATGTACCCACATCATGAGACAACCATAGGAGAGAGTTTTGTAAGCAATATTATGTGATTATTTAAAGACTCTTCTTGGTCTACTTCAAATTTATTTACATGAATTGATTTCTTATGGCTATTGAGCCACATTAGTAGGAAACACAACCCATTATTTAGAGTTGGTAATAGTTGGCTTCCCCTAGAAGATATGGTTGCACCACCTTACAGGTGATCATTCAATTATATATTCTCAAAAAATTAGTAACATGTACATATTTTAAAAAATATATTTTAACAAGAGATAATGATAGTGTTAATTGGTCCACCATTGTTATTAATGTGAGGTAGTTTATACTCTCAGATATGGTACCTATTAGAATATTTTTTTAGAACAATTTCATTTTCCCAGTTATTGAGTAAGGTGTAGGAGTAGTTTTCTTTTGTTGTTGTTATCCTTATTGGATGATTATAGTGAAGAATGCCTCAAATAATTGGTTTTAACCCCTAATATACATCATTTTACTGTAGTGGTTCATTTTTTTTAAAATCATTTGTCTAACATTATGTTGCCTGATAACCTTAATATTGGATACTAATGGATTTATTGAGGTATGGGATCATGTTATCTTTTTATGAGGGTGGACTATGGTAAATGTGAAACATTGAGAGGAGACACTGAGGTATATTCATACCACCTATAATTACATTCATTGATAAAAAAAATTAATAATGTCCTTTGGAATTAATTCTGGTGTCATGGGATGAAGAGTTTCATATTTTATTTTGTCTCTTGATGCCATATTTGATAGCAAATGATTTGCTAGAATGAATTTCCTATACGTTTTCCACTATGAATCACGGTTCCAAAGTGGACTTGATATGGTATATCCATGGAATTTTTACTAGGACATATATAATGAGATAGGGTTCATGATGTAATGTGGGTGATCATAGATTGAATCCTTAATTTAGAATACTTCTTGGCCATTTGGGAGTATAGTGTATTGGATATCATGGGACTCCATTAAGTGAAGGAGATACTTTGTGGTCATATAGTTCCCTCAATGATAATTTTAGATTGTGATTATTTATTTCCAACATGGTGATATAGAGGAATAAAATATTCATTTCGGACATAGTTTCCATTTACCATAATTTTTCTCCCCCAGAAATATGATCATACTTAACAGAATATTCATGTTATGGAGTAAATTTTGTGAGCATTCAAGTTAAACATTGGAATATAGGGTGGTATTAACTACACTCAATAGAGTTTTTATACAAAAATTGTTTCTAGATGACCATTTTTATTTAACTATTCCATTCTTCATATAGGATTCCCTCTAGGTCACCACTATACAAGACTGATCCAAGGGAGTCATCACTCCTGGAACTAGATTTTGTTGTGACCAATAAAAGATAAAGTAGGATCACCTTGGTGTAGATGTAGAATTCCAATCTAACATATTATTTGTACAGACGAATGATAGAGGTCCTTTGAGTTAAACAATGTCTTAAATGTTTTGTTAAAGGCCTCATCTCAGCATGGGTTTCATGGATTTATCCATGGTGGAAAGTTATCATAGTTATTCAATGGACCTTTCCAAATATAGTATAGGATTATTGATTAATATACCAATTAAATCTACCTACAAATCAATACTTGGTACATGATGTCTTCCAAATATCAAAATGGTGGAGGTCTTTTCATGACCCATCACATATTAATGACAAGTGTGAGATAGAAAAAGAGTATTGGTCTACCTTTATAGAGAACCTAGTAAAGATCTTTAATTGATTTGAGAATATCATTTTTGGTTAGTAATTCCATTATTTTATGGTTGTTGGAAGCATGGGAATCATCATTATTGAACCTAGGAGCAAGAGAACCATATGAATGTTTCATACCCTCACCTTTTTGAGTAGGTTATTTATTTTTCCGATGAAAATACTTATGGTGGGAAAATTTTAAAACTCTATTTTCCCATAAAACTCATTATAATATTTTTACCATTTTTTAAGCTAGGTGAAAATTCAATGAGATATTTCCATGCCTAGAGATCCTTAGTTCTTATATAACTTAAAATAATAATATATTACACCACATACATGTAGTTCTTCATAAAAATTGATATTTATATAAAATCGTGTTCTAGATCAGAAATTCAAAACCTCTATTAAACACAAATTAAATGTTTCACCCTAAGTATGATATAAATTTCTGTGTGGTGGGTATTGGGTTTAAAATCAGATATGGGAGGAATAATAATTAAATAAATTAATAACTAGATTTATTGGTTATTATTTTCTAACATAATTTCTATCATCTATATAAATGTGTTTATTTAAAAACATCAGTTTAGACACATAATCTTATAGAAGGGTAGAGATTCATGGAGGAGAGATTGGAAGATGAAAATTGGATCATGTATTAGTGATAGTTTTCCTATAAAATTAGATTCAGCGATGAAGCTCTTGGATCTCACCAGCTTGCATGGAATACATCAATTATTTTTTAAGTATTGATACAATTTAAAGGTAGTACTTTTTTGTAATTTTCAATCCATATTTTTATAAACCATTTTCAAATATGAATCAATTATACAAGAAAATAATTTTTTAGTCACTTGTTGATTAATGGTTGATTCTTTTTCTTCATAAACCTATGAATTGATAATGTTTGATACTATAAGATTATTCCATGTGTTTGTTTACCACAACATAAATATGTTGACTCTAACAAAACAATTTACAACATCTATTTATCAATTATGTGTTTTGTGAAATTTTTCCATTGTTCATCGAGGGTTCAACATCAATATTAACATTTTTTTGGATATTTGACAATACCCACTAACCAATTTTTAGACAATAAATCATTAAAATAATATATCATTATTGTAGGTTTGGATTCAGTATTGACTTCATGAACAAGATTTTAGGATGATGACATGAGTTCAAATTGGATGTGAGGCCTTTATTTCATGGGTTGTAGGTTTAGTGGTGTGATTTTACAATGGAAGATACCTTTATATAGTAGTTGGATGGAATCCATCCATCAGTAATGATTTAATTCTTTTCAATCTCATATATGAGTTCTATGAAAAATATTGGTTGGATCATAGAAGAAGTTAGTGCGGGTGGATACACATGAACTCTGTGGGTTTCTATAAAATTTCAAGTTATGAGGAATATAAAAAAAATTAACACACATTGTGTAAAAAAATTTACATAGTGGTTAGGGTTTCACATATGAATTTGTATCACATGCCAAGTGATATTTCATGTACCTTGTGACTTGATATTGGTGACCTGATGTGTACCTATAGGTACACATTCATTGGAAAAGATAGGTCCATGGAATAAACCATGTACATTGGTATGTCTAGGATATACAAGCAAAAACAGAGTACTCAGACAATCCCATAGTACATGATAATGGATATAGTAGATGACAACACATAGGAACTATCCGCCATATACATACATTGGTGAAAGAATGTGGGTGTACCTATGCAATCCAACGACATGTTGTGTATTCATTTCTTATGCCGTATACGTATTCCCTGGTAGGTTAATTCCATTTATCCCTTTCTATTTAGACCAATATTTGTAGTGTTTGATCCCTTGTACATTCCCTAAAAAGGTAGATTGAGACATCACAACTTGAAAATTGGTCGTGTGATACCATTTTACAGGTTATTCTTGGATAAATTCATGTATCCCTCTATTTAGCATGAGTTTTGGTCCACATTCATTCCTCACTATTATGGGGGAAGATATTTCTTTACCAATTTCAAGGGAATTTGATCATCATCATAGTAATTTACTCTCAGGAGGGTTCAGATTCTTCCATATTCCCTTAGTCTGATCTCAATTAATTATACGGATCTCCATTGAGTTCAATCCTATACATATTCGTAGAGAGTCCTGACATGCATGACATACAAGATGAGTTATATCAATTTTATTAATATATTAGTTATTTCCCCAGTATAATTGTTACACTAAATAAATGAGTAAAATCTTGGGCTGGAAATATATTTATGACCCTTATGGTGACTTTGTGGAAATCTGGAGTATACATATTCTTTGATTTTATCCTTTATTATGAGCTAAATCTTTATTGAATATTATTGTTTGTTCATTATATGGTGTCATAATCGGTATACCCATTCATGATATCTTAATAATTTATTATATCATAAATAGATTATCGACATTTCAACAGTCTCATAGGTGGGATAAGAGTAGTTGGGGCATAATTTAGCTAAGAAAACCATAGTATGAACATAGTGTTTCATTTGAAAGATTTCACCTCCCAGACAATGGGTTATAGAATATTAATGTTTCAAAATTTTTTATTCTTAACTTTTCACATTCACAAAAAAAATTCTTCTGTAATGTTGGATTTAGTGGTATACATTCATCTTTCTATTAGTTGTATCTTTCATGTGATCATTGTATTTGACTATGGAGAGGTGTGTATGGGGGGGTACCTTAGTCTATGGAATCCCTTATGTGTTATATGCCTACTCAATGTTTTTCCCAAGACCCTAACCTATGTGATGTGGCTTTCAGGAGTCACAACCATATAGAAACCATCTTGGAAAACCTCTAAAATTTAGGGCATTAAATATTCATTGGGATCATTATTTCTAATTTTCCTAGTATAAGGGTCAGTATAAGGGAGTATGTTTAACTCAAACTATAGGATTATGAATGTCACTACCATGTCATTTTTTAGTGACATTGTCATCATACAAAAGATATATTATATAAAAGGAAAAAATATATACCGTGATATTTGGACATCACTATAGTGATTATATTATTTGAATTTTATTTTCATTTATACATGTGACACATGGATTTTCCTAGAAATGTGAAATAATTAATTTCATTCATTGAAGCATATTAAGATCTGGTAGATATTATCCCACAAAAATCGTTTTAGCTCATTGGGAATCCAATCAAATATCATGATCATAATTAAAAATATTCATTGACTGTTCCATTATACGAGTCACGGAAACCACTCTTCAACATAGGGAAGAAGCTATCATGACATGTTTATAGTGGGGTCACTAGAATGATTTCATATAACAACTCCTCATCATGGCCATTATAAAAAATAATTGCAATATGTTTATCTAATCACCCACTTATGTGTGGAAGGGAACCATATTGTCCATATTTTTGTTGGTCTATTCCCCTATACGAGTAATAAAATATTCATCAACAAAATGAAAACAAAATACTTTTGAGGGATGGGATCCTTTATTGTAGTGTTAGTGGACTCCCCTTGTATTCCTAAGTGAATGGAAGTTGTTTTTTGAGGGCATACCATGAATTGTTTGGTGGTGAAAAAATCATCATGCATGGTTATGAGGATTATCACCAATGAGGGCTTGTACGCATACCATAAAATTATCACCACTCCATCATGAGTTTGATGTAATGTGTTTTTCTAGGGACTGCAATGGCTTGATAACACTAGGATTATATTATTTTTCCTATAGATGGTATTATATAACATCTAAATATATTTATTGATCCCCATAACCTTCATCTAGATCTAAAACATAGTAGAACTATTTTGGAACTAATATTCCAACATTATTTTAGGAATAACACCGCATTCAGGGTGCATGTCGTAATCATTATTATAGCCTCGTAGTTGAACACTTGTTGAGTGATGGGAGATATACAATAAAATATGAGTTTTTAACTGTAGTCTATCTATAATAATATTTTAGGAATATTTGTAGTGATATAGTATGAAGGGTAATCTGTTATCCATCTCTTTGAATAAAATATCTTTGATGAGATGTTGGCTACACCCAGATTTCATTAATCATAATTATAATTGTTAAGAAATTTATCATGTTACTTAGTGGTATGAATTTACATCAACTATCTTTCTCCATCAGGTGAAACAAAATCAATCCATACATAAGCATAATGGTTCTCTTACATAACATTTTCATTTTTTAAAGGTGAAACCTATGACAATAGTATTAAAAGGGATCTCAATCTTAAGCCAAAAAGAAGATATAGTTGTATACATAAGACACATGAAAAAAATAAATTTAAAATCCATATTTTCATATAAAATAATTTTCAGTGATATCAATAGGATATTAAAAAATTATACCTGAAAATAACATTGAGATATAACAAATCAAGAGTGAGGGACAGTATGATAAAATTTGATAGAGTAGATTATTTACATTAGTTTGCCTCATGGATATTACATTACAAAAGTTGTATTCACAATGACTCAAATACAAGGTACTTTTTCCTACCTGATAGTGAGAACCATGAATGGATAATCCAAATAAATGTTCACATAATATAATAAAAAGGTTTATGTGATGGAATAGACTCAAATACAAGGTACTTTTTCCTACCTGATAGTGAGAACCCTGAATGGATAATCCAAATAAATGTTCACATAATATAATAAAAAGGTTTATGTGATGGAATATTTTCATGTTTTCCTTAAACAGGGAACACAAGTTTTGGGATGATATAGCATGAATCATAAAAATATTATCAAATAAAAGTGACACATTTTTTTGGGTGGAGTGAAACTATTTATAGATGAGGTAATATTTTGTGACATGATATTAACATTCATTACACACATCTATCAATGAAAATTATTTGATCATTGGGTTTTTATCTCATTCGTGTATCCCCTACCTAGGTGATTGAACCCATTTATTGAAATTTCTAGTCAAGATATACATTTCTATTAAACTTTCAACACATTTATTCTAATTAGATCCATTTTTAGGGGGTTTATTTTTAGAAGTCACATTATTTAATGATGAAGAATAAAGTAAAATTGAGAATTATTGATAAACAAAGGTTATAATGCCTTTAAATACATCAAAATACCCATAAAATTCACCCAAGTCTCCCTTACGTCTCCAACATTCAAATTATTAATTTTCCTCTATGACATTCTACATTTGTAAAGAATACACATGTAACATCTTTTTGATACCTAGTCATTTCGTGGGAATCATGTGGCTTGACCAAAATATAGGGGTAGTTATCCAAATGATTCCACTACATGGTCCCACTTGGAATATAAATAGACCCCATGATTCTAATTTTAAAACATTTAAAAGATTCATTACATGATATGAATTAATAGATGAAGTCAATATTACTAGTTTACACCCATGTTTCTATATCATCTTTTTGTTACTATTTTATCTAAATATTTAAGGATAATAATTGGAAAAAATTTATTAATTTTATCATCTAAATAATAAATATTCATGAAGATATTATTTCCACTTTGATCCTACAGAATAATGGTGATATACCCTATTTAGATATTTGTTACACCTGGGGAAAAACACCAAATACATCCATGATGTTTTAAACTTGATCAAAAAGTGCCTAAGTTGCTTTATGAACTCATTACGGTGACAAATAAACAACCTTTCCAACTATGGTAAATAATTTTCATGGTATCTTTCTAGGGTTCTAATTATCCCTAGTCCTTATTCTACAGTGTGATATTCTCCCATGATCAATGGATGAGATGCTTTTCGGCATGTGAACCATACTCATATATTTTATTTTTGGTGGGAGACAATTTTCCCATGTCACTATATTGGATCACTAATTTACCTCTTCCATATACCTCAATGCCACTTCACATTGGTCATCAGACCTAGTAACTATTATTGGATGGGACCTCAATATAGGTTTCTGTTAAACCATTTCTCCTCAGAGACAATGAAAATTTTTTGAACAGAAAATACACATTTTGATACATCACATATATGATTCATTTTTTGATAATATACAACTCATATGTTGTCATTCTAGACCCACAATACCCATATAAAAAAACCTATCATGTATTCCTTATATAATTATAGTTCTTGTTATGAGGATACCAATGGAGCCAATCTAGACCCAATATATACATCTAGTCAACCCAATTTTTGAGTTTTACTATCTAGTGCAATCAATGATATATTTATATTTTGGCCTCCTCCCTATGTATAAGCCCCAACTAGGACCATGTTAATTTTGTAATCCACAAAACTTTTCTATAACATATAGATACAAATATAGGATTCAAATATGATATAATCCATAGTCCCCGAATTCACCAGAATCACTTTATAGGTTGAACACATTTTTGAAGCATATGAAAAGTCCCACAAAAATACTTCCATCTACACAAGAAGCATAGGTTCCTATTACTTTGTGTAATCCACAACAAAATCCTTATGGATGTTCTCATCCCCATTCCTTTCAATTATCTATATCCATAATAAAGACTCCAATACAATATAATCCCAAAAACCTTATTTCACTCGAGTCATTGAAAATTTCATGACCTACCAATAGAACATGCATATGAACGATTCAATATTTTGGTCTCACCACTTTCGTGACATAGTCATATTTACTGAATGTTCTTAAACTATCATTAGTGATCATGATATATGACCTTATCCCATAAAACTATAACTATAAGGTATTTTATTCTAGTAATGTATAATATATAGAACATATCTCCATGGTTATATTATAATGAACTAAGACATATACTGGGGCCCTTTTTATATAATACACAATCCATCATCGCTATGAAATATTCCCCACGAACCATTCCTCATTGGGAATTATTCCCTAAAAGAACCCCTCCCGTGACGGGAAATAGTATTTATGTCACATTTCGACTCGAAAAGAGATATTACCTATGAAAAACACCTAATCTAGGGGAAATATTGCATGTGATAAATTATTTCTCAAAATTTCATATTCTATGAGATGAAATATTCATTGATAAGATATATTCCTTAAGATAAACCCTACATTAATGGCCCATATTCCCAATGAACCATTACTAAATAGGATATATTCCTTATGAACATCCCTTCTTCAATGGTATATATTAAATATTAGTACAACCATTTCCCCATATATATAGTTATTTAAAAATAGTGTGACTCAGAAAGGGTCTATTTACAAGTCCGATCATGACTATTACTAGGAACCATTCATTTAGTATTCCTAGCTACATAGATTTAAATAGTACTACATAATTTCTATCTTACATTATTTTAAATTTCATTTAATATACCATATATTGAAACCTTATATGGAACTTCACATGGTCTTGGATGCATGATTTAAAAGAAAATTCATTATTCCTTACCACATGACCTTAAAAGGTATGATTTGTCCATTTATGTGAACATTACGTAAATGGGTCTAATATATATCAAAATGATATTTATGAATCCCATTTCATGGGCCTTATCCCAACTCCACAAAACCACCCATCTACTTGGATGGTGATAAATACAAGAAGAATAAACTATAATGAATAATCTATAGCATCAGAAACTAATAAAATTATAATGTAGAATATCTAATATATATAAAGGTTCAGATTGATGTATTATTTTCATCAATAACTAGCCTAGTGATATGATGTCTTATAGTAGGATTTGTTAAGGATTCATGAATACATCATAAATATTTAATATATTATTTTATTTATAAATTATTACACTCAATAAGGGTTTGTTGTCTTTGAATTATCATATAATCACCTAATGTGAAACTAAAGTATAACAACTAATGTTTCAAAAACCACATATATTTAACAATATGTTCTACACTGACTGAAAATAAACATTAATGGGTGTGTGTGGCCATCAGAAAAAACATCTTATAAATGTTGTTCAACGTAACAAAATTATTAATATAGATAATCAATATGAATATTATTTGTATGGTATTTTCTAAAATTTTCATCTTAAAAAATCCTTGTGTAATGTTTTGATATGTTTTAATAATAATGAAAAATTAATCCCACAATTTATTCATCCCTATGATATCATATAGAAATAGGGATTATTATTTTATCATGTATCCTTTCCTCTATGTTTATCTCCATTAAATAATTTGACTCATGTTATGTTATAAAGAAAATAAATAAATTAAAAATCTTATATATTGAGAGCTGAAGCAGTGTAGTTGGAGGATAGTGATTCAAATAATTTAAAACTAGTTAATATTATTGATCAAAAAATATGGTGAATAATAAGAAGGAAATTTTCTAGTTAGTGTTTTAATATAAAATCATATAGAAGATGAAGAATCAACCAAAATTAAAGAATCTATGAAATAAAAATATTTTCACTAGTTTAATAGTTGTAACATTCAAAGGATATATATTACTTAAGGGGGGCGGATATAGTATCCAAATATTTTTTATCATTATTTATTGGTGTTCTAATTTATATGTTAGAGATATATTTTTTATAATTTTATAAAAAAATCATGATTATATAATATAAAAATTCACTTAATCAAAAGGAATATAAAATTTCATATATTATTTAATTTATCATAATGTGTTATATATATATTTATTAATATTAATTTTTTGAATTTATAATGACATCAATTATTTTTATTATTTTATAAAAATATTCTTATTCATTTGAAATAATGATGTGGATTTTTTTAATGAAATATTTTTCATTCTAAGAAAATATATATTTGTTTTTATGTGTTTAATTTAAAATATAATATTTAACAGTTATTGATTTATTATAATAAATTTATTTATATATGTTTAATATATTTGATTAAAATAGATGAAACTTTTTTTTCTTAAAAAATATAAAAAAATGTGATATAATGTAGTAAATGTTATGTATTGTATCGATACAATCTTTCTCATGTGAATTGATTTGTTTGGTTTGTAGATTCATAGTCAAATGAATTTTTAATCGGTATAATTATAATTTACTCTATGGAATGACCTTGTTAAAATTTCATTGATGCATTTTTATTCTTAGGGTAAATGGCCACATTATATATGTAATTTGATAATATTTTTATTCTAGGAATTTTATTGGAATATACCAAATTTAATAAATAAATATTAATTTTTTTTACTAGTTCTAATGTTGATATCTACAAAGAGATTATCTTTATGGAAACTCTAACATTTCGTTTGATTATGAAATTAAAAATATTACCTAGGAGAGATATAAAAATCATGTTAGTATCGAGCCACATGTTGGACACATTTAATGGGATTCCCATTAATTTAAAAAGGTTTAATAAGTACCATATTTTTTCCCTACTGTCAAAATTCTCACAGGACTCTATAAATCCATATTCCATGTAGATTATGTGGATCCTAGAGGGGGTGATGTGGGGATGTTTTTCTTAACATGATTGGGGCACAAATATGATTGTAGCGTGTGTGAATTAGTGATCATTGCTAAGAGATAATGATGAAACATTTATTTTCTCTGAAATTGGTCTCTATATATACATTTCCTAAATATTTTTTGGAGTGTTATTAGTGATTATTATTTTTATATTTATATGACATATGGTTCATCTTTAATTTTATTGTGAATTTATTCTTATGTGTTTTAAGGGAATTAATTTTTTATAGGTGGCAGTTTCTGGTAATTCCCAGTGACATGGGTTGTTATCTCAAGAAAAGAAATAATTTAGTGCATCTATTTGTCTCTAGAGAATGATGTGCCCCACATTGGGTTTAGGAAGGATATACATGTCATGTATGACTCCAGGGATCACAAAACATGGTTTGTCTATGTACATAGCAAGACACCCCATGTACGAGATATGTTGGGTTCTTGTATACGATATGTTGGTCTATAAGAAAAGACATGGGCTAAGGTTCTTATCTTGGTATATATATACCACCACATTCGAAGTAGGGTTGGGACACCAACTGTGTTGGGTAATTAAATTCTAGGATAATAGGTGTATATGATCAAGGAGTGTAATTTGATAGTGAACATCATGTAAAACACTCTTTTCATGGTCTTTCAAATATTCTCCCACCAAATCGATATTGGAGAAAATAAATATTCTATATGAAGTATCATTACATAGAAAATATGGCTGTGATGTACTATTTTATATCAATGGCCTATGGATAGATGATTCAAGTCTGTTTGTGGATCTCCAACCATTAGTGAAGATGACATGATCTAGATAATAAATTAGAACAGGATATGGGACTCAATACAACTTCAGTGGCATAGTAATAAATTACGAATAACACCCTTATTTGATTTTAGGGATTATTACCCTATGATATGTTCTAGTTGATATTTGTTTCTCAAAAGATGGAGGTACACATACAATGATGTTCGAAATGGAATGAATATTACCCTGATTAATACATAGTATTTTAATTAACATTTGATATATGTGAGACTCATAGTCTAGACTCTAATTGTTCAAAGACATCGCACAATGGGAAGTGCAGAATGTGTCTTAAAATTAATAGACTGATGAAATTTCTAGTCAATACATTATTGAGATTTACTCTAGGAACAACATTCATTAAAGTGGTAGATGAGTTCCCTATTCTTAGTTATATATCATGTTATGAGTAAAGGAGATGTAATAGTGATTGTATGGTTTTCTCAATGTCCCATTTTCCATGGGCCATCTATGTGTATCAATATATATATGGTAGTTAGGAAAAAATTGGATTCATATACTTTACTGGTGTCTATGTTCTTTGATAATGGTAAAAAAATTTATTTCAATTGATGGTTTTTACATCCATCAATAGGGTAAGGATTATACTATCAATTATATGTTTGTATTTAATAGATCCCACTATCATAAGGATCATGTTTTTCTATCTAAAATGGTGATGTTCCATTAATATTCATTCTCTTAATTATTGTGTAATAAGTTCCTCACTGTTATTTCATTTTCATACCTTCCTTGGATGTTTTTATTCAGAAGCGATGGATCAATTTTTGGGGTGAGTACCCCATCTGCAAGGATTCATCAACTGGTGAGGCATAGGTCTCCCATGATGGTATCAATATTCCTTTAATATTAATGTAATTATTCCCAAAATATTATAATTTTTTCATGTAGAGGCTTATGATTCATGGTGATTTTATTTTTTTAATTTTGGTCCACTACTAAGAGAAGAGTGGATTTGGGTAATTTTTTCTCTATCTATTATTATTTCCATTAAATCATAAGTGTGTATGGGATATTGAGTTCATGAATTTTTCATTTTATGGTTAATTAATTCCATTCAATTGGGATTTTATGATATGTGGAGTTCTCTTAAATGGGTCAAGAGTGTTGGTCGTTGCTGTATATTTCCTCAGGTTATATTGATGTGGCATAGAGAATCATTTAGGGTATAGTGTCATGAAAATATTTCTAGTTACATTCCCTATTTGTAGGATGTAGTTTTAGTGAGGATAATGTAGTTTATGGTTGGGTGTATCTTCATTTATTATGGGATCTGGCTAGATCCATAGTCTTTGTTTAAATTTTCTCTGCCATATTTCCCTTTTCTCAAACAAATGGTATTTTTTATTCACTTGTTGGGTGTGATGTGAGGGAAGGTAACTTCACATATGTCCTGGGATATATTTGAGGTTTCCTAATGATTTTTTGGAGTGAGAGTTTTTTCTACTTAGTTCAGCCTACCAAATACGAATCCCTTTATGAATCTGTATTTTTATGTCATTTTCTTAGTATTTGGATCCCTTTGGTTATGTTGGTTGATTATTTGGTTAAGTCTTGTTTGTGTTTTGATTTTAATGAACAAGAATAATTTTTATTTTTGGGAATGGTACTACGATGTTATATGCATTCTATAAGCCTTTATCCGTATATTTGTTTGTATTAATATGATGTATAGGTGTACAAAATATTTGGTTGGTATAGATTAGGAAGAATGATCAGCGATAGTGGAGATAAGTCGCGATATGGTATGTAGGGATTTATTACATATTATTCATAGAGTATATAATGGAATGACATATTGATATCTCCTTTACCTTTTAGTTAGTAATAGAGTATATCTAAATTTCATAGAGATCATATTTTTTCCATTTTCTAAATTTCTATTTCCTATCATTAGGTTGATCCATTGTTTTATTCATATACATATATACATTCCATCTATACCAATGCATCCTATGTGGTTGTGGCAATTCGAGTTGTATTGTTATATTTATCGATTCTAGGATGATTCGTATAAATAATATCATTCTTTGGTATGCCTTTTGGTTTTATGTATCTATCCCCTTACATATTGGAGGAGATATTAGGGTGGATGTTATAATATACACCACACAATATACAATTAACTAGGTCAGGTAGAGTCATGTATAGAAACTTTTGTATTAAAAAAATTCAATAACATTATGATTCATATATTTATTAAATTTATTAATTTTTAACAATTTTTTTTGAAATAAAAATTTATAATTTAATGTGGTTATAAGTTGATTAATACATTTAGATTATCATTTCTTTTCAAAAAAGGAGTTGTATTTCTAGTGTAATTTCTGTTGTAAATATTATTGTTTTATATAAAATTGTATAACACGGTATAGAAAACTATTGAATGTTTGTTAAATTTAATTTGAATAATAATATAATATAATTTTTTTAATTAACATAAATTCATTAATATTTCAAGATACATTTCAAAATATATATGAATATAGATGTAGTGGTTGCATGATATAAGAAATGTCAAAAATTAATGGCTTAAGTGATATGAAAAAATAAGGGATGAGCTTATCAATGACATTATGAGATAATAATTATAAATAATTATTTATTTGAAAAAATATATATGAATATTAAAATTATATAACAATTTAATTATCCAAACTCATTCCCACTATTTTTATATGGTACAGAAAGTTGAAAATACAAAATTATAAATGTTTTGTATATAAAATTTACAATAGATAATATTATGAATTTTTTTTATATGATAATAGTTATGAATAATTTTTTTTATTAAACTTAATAATATATATTAAAAATTAAAAAATATTATAATTTCCACAGTAATTATCTAGTGTTGATTTTCCTCTCGTGGAAACATGATAAAAGTTAAAATACACAGTTTTGAAAACATTTGAAATGATAGTTTTTAGTTTTTTAGAGTGGTTTATAAATTATATTGATAAATATGATATAAAATTAATTATATGAAATAAAATAGATAAATTATTAATTATATTAACATTTTTAATCTTAAATTACTATAATAAACCTATAAATATATATAAATTGGATTTTTAATTAAAATGTATTTATAATTTATATAAAAATTGAAAACATGTATATTGGATAATAATTAGAAGATTAATGCTCAATAAAATATTATATTGTCCATTTATAATCCTCTTAAGGAACTATACTTACATTTCTAAAACCTACAAAATAAATATATGGGAAAATAGCGTCATATCTTGTATATAAATAGGGGCTTTACTCTCTCTTTATAATTGATTCATTTTAATCATTAATATCTCTCGTTTAGTATCTTTATAAAATCTAAAGTTTTCACAAAATTTATTTCCAACATTATACTAAATCTATTTCTCAACTAAATATATGAATTGAATTATATTTTTTAATGATCAGTGAATGTATGAATCCCCATATTTAATTGAAAAATTATTTATATTTTTTTATTTTAGTAAGGTGACATTAACATTGGAATATCTATAATTTCGAAAAATTGATTTTAAATCTAATTATTTCATTCTTAAAAGATAAACCCCAAATTTTCTAAATTTATTACACATAAAATTTTTTTTGTTATAATTATCTCTTCCATTTTCCTATCTTTATCTTCTCAATTATTTCACTTATTTTTAATCAAACCCTAGGTAGGATATGACAGTCATAGATGTGTTATTCATAATATTTTACCCTTATGTTAAACTTATTTGGTATCATAATTATACCCAATGGTGTATATAAATATATAAAAATATATATAATAGTATGTTGATTAATTCTACACTTGTTATTTTTGATAACATATTTAATTTCAATTTTTATATATTGATTAACCCAATTCTAATGGGTTGTAAATCACTTTACATAGTGAATTATCTCATTTATATAAGTATTTAATTATCGTGTCATACTATCATTCCCAAAAATGATGAATATACTCAAGTACATGTTTATAATTATAAATATATTTTTTTTGAAATTTATAATTTAATATTAAACAATATATGAGTAATATATTTTTAAAATAATTAAGAAATAAGAATTTACATTTACTTTATTAATCTATAATCAATGTATCATATATATTTTTAACTCTTATGTAGTGATATCAATAAAATTCTATAAGGACACAATTATGAACTACTTCAGCTATCTAACATAAAAAGTTAAATACCTCGGGCATGAAACAAAAAAATTGAGTCAATTATTATTGTATATTAACTGCAAAAAATTAAATGACTTATATATAAATATTATTTTAAATATATATTAATCAAAAAAAATTATTTATAATTGTATTAACATTTTATCTTGAAGAATCATGGAAAGAGTTATTGGGTTTTCATTTAACCATATATATTTTTTTGATGTATTTCTTCCTTATCTACCAATAATATTTTCTCAGAATTTTATTCTCATATTTTTATTTTTATTTTTATTTATCATTTTTATATTTTTTATCATTTTTTATTAATGGTGAATTGGTTTACCCATAATATTTAATTCATTTTAATTTAATTGGTTAACTATAATAATTATTCATATTAGTAAAGATGCAAAATCAATTTATTTCACTCATGATATGATACATGGTAATTAAAAATTATGACTATTTGGGCTCAAATATATCCCACGATTGATTGGGTAATGATTTAATCATTGATTATTATATATTGGATGAAACTAAATAGGTTATTCTATTATAAGGATGACTATGTGGGGGAAATTATGGGTGTTTATAAATATTATATCCCAACCAACATTCATGAATATTGTATTTCCTTTATTCTATCCTATGATATTTGTATATACAATTATTTGCTCAAATAATTTGATTTTTTATGTGAATATGGGTTTATAAAAACATAATTTTTATATATTATTAGAAAAACTATTTCTATATATTTTAATGTATTTCAATGGGATAACAGAGTAAGATTCATTTTATACCTCTTACTATGATTCAAACACCCATCCTATATTTTCAAATGATGTTTAATGGTTTTATGGATTGGTTAAAAAAATAAAAATGTTAATTTTCTAGTAATGGTGATTGGTCTTAAATGAGAAACTATGTCATTTAAAGATTTATTACAAGTTGATGGAAAATAATACTATGTGAAAATTGGTATATTTTTGTAATTGATTTTCTTATCCTGTAAAACTGAAAAAATAAATGTCTTAGTTATGTAAGTTTTATAGTATTTTTGTAAGACATGTATTTATGGGATGATTATTTTCATGATTTTATATTAATAAAATGTCAACAAATATCAAGCACACCAAAAATATTGAAAAAATTATATATTATCAAATAATACTAAAAAACAAAATGTGTTTTTGAACTAAAACATGTCCATTATGGGAAAATTTAAATAAATTTATGTCAAATAGAATAATTTTGAGTACGTATATTTCAAAAAATGTGAATAAAAATTATATTCATGTATGAAAACATAATCGGACCCATCATTTCATAATTATATCACTCATAAACAAAAATAATCATCTCAATCATTATTATGATAAAAAGAATAAATTCATTTGGTCATTGGTCTATAATGAATAGTTTTTCAAATGAGATTAGGAGATTCATGTTATACCAATATTGAACATGAGAATTTGGAAAAATTTTATACTTATTCATCAAAAAGAACTCGAATGGGATATAGTTATAATACCTGAATATTACATGATGTAGAATCAATCTACTATATATCCCAGAAGTAGGGATGTTTAGGGAAATGAATCACTTGATCAATTCATAATTCATGCTCATATATAAACATGAGATTTATATTTATCTTGAGTATTCATAGAATCTCAATCTGTGATCTTCATGCTCAACACAAAAGCTGAAAACGAGGGATTGAAATTAAAATCCTTTGAAAATATGAATATAGTAATAAAAATATTAATTGAATTATATTATATATTGATACATTACATCAATGGTTTCACCATTCAGGCCAAAAAAATTATACCAATAACTACATAAATCCACATTCTATATCCAAGATAGAAGGTAGTTTATGAAGGTTCTGGGTGTAGCGGAAGCATAGTTGGGCTGACACCCAACATTAATTTTAACCATGACCAATGATTATTATGGGATCAATACGATGATGAATGCCAGTCTCCACTGAATATAATAAAAGATTATGATAAAGAAGAAAGAGTACTGAAACCTTTATAGAGGATCTTGACCATAATGTTTATTATTACATTAAATAATTTCATAAAAAAATAATACAAGGATCATCGATATTTTCTTAATTGATGAAGTTGATCATTAAGAATGACCCATCCGGATTATCTCATTATTCATGAGAGGATCCAAACAATAATCCCCCTAGAATTGATCCTCACGTGCTCTGCTGGTCTCCTATCGAAACCACTCATTCTCCTCGTGCTATCATGGTGAAGGAATTGTCTTGTGTCGGTCATTCATGATCTCTTGTTATTCTACCTTCAAGAATGTTTCTCATTATTGAGAGGGGAGCGAAGAGGATTTGAGAGAGAAATTTTTTATCTTAACAATTATAAATTCATAAAGCATGTGTTTTGTTAGCCATGTAACAATAGATGTACTTGTCTAATTATATTCATTGAACATCAGTTACAATATTTAATTTAATAACAGCAATTAAATACAACCAAAAACGTAGAAAAAACCCATGATCATAATAATAATACAATGTCATTATTTATGGTGGGCTAACTTGCCCAAAACGAAATTATGAATATCATTATGCATCACAAAATAGTATCAGCTTCATTATTATTTTTACTTATTCCAACTAATATTTTTTACTATCTTGCAAATAATTATTTTATTACCGGATGTGCCTTTGTCTGATCGAAATCCACATCCATTTATTAATCACCCTAATTAATATATAAATAATTTATTCTCTTAAATAAATATTTTATTTACAATCTAGTAAATAAATATATATTAAAAGTTCAAAAAAATAATTAAATCTATATTATTTAATTTATGTGATCATAATATCTTGAATCAAATTATTACATGGTATTGAGAATAATATTTATTTCATTAATTAAATTCAAATAGATTTTAACAGAGACAAAAAAACAGTGTGTGACCCTCTAGGATTCTTTCTCATTGGCACTAGGTGACCGTGCATTAAGGCCAACTGTATTGTCTAGCAATGGGTAAAGGAAACAACGAGAAAAAATGAAATGTTGAAACAACGACATCCACATACGAACACTCATAGTGTAATATAATCCCATTGTCTCAATATATCATCAAGAAGGTTTCATAACAGTGTCATCATCCTTTATACATGATATGTCATTCTTTGACTACATAAAATAAACAAATTGTTACACCATAGTCTCTAAATTTAACATGACCGTTCTGTTTAAATCAAATAGATGAGATATAAACATCCCTAAATGGAAGGGTCAAATCCTTCCATGACTTATCCATTAATATCATGTCACTTGTGATGCACCCAATGTCCCTATAACCTGCAAATTATTGGCGTGATGGTTTTTTTTTTGAAAATCAATTTGTGCGAGTCGTGACCCATATTAATTAAAATCATAAAGTCCAAGGATCATTACACATGATCGTAGACAGAAATATCCAATGACCCTGAATCATGTAGAATTTCTACTGGTTGGAATTTTCTCGTAATCTACTATCATAGAGATCACTATGTTAGAACTTCATTAGAGGAAGTCTCATCTACTTACATGAAATCTCACCTAGAGGTATTCATGTTATGTGTCCTTTTATAGTATGTCATCCAACCATACAACAATATTTCAAAATATTGTTATAACATTTCAAGGTTCCCTTCATATTGGGTAACTACCATGACCTTATTAAGGAAACAAATAAACTAGGAAATTAATATATCATAGTCATGAAAAACAATGGAAAATATTTCAAAATATGTTTAATATTTTAATTCAACAAATATACATGAAATAAGTGTACAATTAGTTGGTTCTAAGACACCCACTATTACAAAATACCACATGGACAAGAAACAATAGTCTGTAACTTTCAGTCCTCTATAGCTCACATGGAGAACATGTTTCTGCTGAGTCATGTAATTAGTCAAGGGGTCTGCCACATTGTCTACCGAAAAAATAATGCTCACTAAAACATCACATATCTAAGAAAAATCCATCAACGGATGATACTTATAATGTACGTGCTTCATCTGCTGATGTGACCTTGGATCTTTTTCGAGAGCCACCACTGTAGTATTATCAAAGTACAATGTTATGGGATCTTTACTACTAGGTATCACATCCCACTCCTGAATGAAGCTTCACATCCAAACTTCTTCTGAAGTTTCCTCAGAATCTACAATATACATAGAATATTCTATATAATATGCGACCACACTCCTCATTGAGAACTTCTATCTCACTGCATCTCCATTCAAAGTGATGATATATCTCATTTGAGACTTCATTCCATCTTGATCAGTTTGGAAACTAGAATCTTCAAATCATTTGTTAACTAGTTCCTCATCTCCTCCAAAAACCAGGAATATATCCATAGTATGCATCAAATACTTTTGGATAGTCTTGACTTCCATCCCATGGTGGTCACCTCTATCATCTTGATATCATCCTACTACACATAATGCATGGGCGACATCCATCCTAGTATATAACATGGAATACATGACTGAACCAATCACTTATGCATTTGTAATCCTTCAAATTATCATTCTTTCTTCATGTATCTGAGCACACATTTTCTATGAAATATGAATGCCATGTGACACTAGAAACAATCCCCTATTTTATTGTTCCATACTGAATCTCTTCAGTATCTTATCAATGTGTGTACTTCTACATAGGCCCAAAAATCTCTTGTATATATCACAGTGAGTCTTTATACTATGAATATAAAATTCATTTCCCATGTCCTTCATGGAGAAGCATTGATTCCACCGTGCCTGAATAGAATTTAAGAATGGTATCTCATTTCTAATAAGTAATATGTCATCATCATGTACTATTAGAAAAACGATTTCAATCACACTAAATAATTTGAAGACACAAGGCTCAAATCCATTAATGATATAATCAAATTCTGTTATGGCTTCATCAAAACAAATCTTCCATGAACAAGATGCTTTCTTTAATCCATAAATCGATTTTTTCAACTTCCATACCCAGTTGGAATCCTTTGGACTCACAAACCCTTCATGTTGTGTCATGTGGACATCGTCATGAAGGTTCATGTTAAGGAAAGTTGTTTTGACATCAATTTTCCAAATCGCATAGTCATCTTATGCCATAATGGAAAGTAGAATTCTGATGGATTTCAACAATGAAAATGGTGAAAATGTTTCATTATAGTTAATTTTGTGACACTATTTAAGCCCTTTTGCAACCAGTCGTGCATTTTAAGTACTAACTTTTCCATCCATGCCCAGTTTTTTGTGTTGAATACTCATTTTTAAACCTATATGATGTACATCAACTGGAAGATATACCAAAATATAGAGTTGGTTTTGATACATGGAATCCATTTCATATTTCATGGATTCTTTCCACATGGTAAGGTCTGTTCCACATACTATTTCCTTGTAGGTTATAGGATCGTAATTATCAACAAATAAAGAGTTACGATCCTCAGTAACTAGAAAATTGTACCGTTCTAGCTCTCTCACATCCCTTGTACTAGTATGCAATACTTATGTCTTTGTAATAGATTCATCTTCAATGGGGATTTGTGGAATCAGTTCATGTACCAACTCTTCTGTACCATGAGCCTAGACTTCACCAAATTCTATGTCTCTCCCACTATCTCTTTTAGATATTTGCCCTCTCCCAAGGAATAAGGAATGTTTTCCATAAAAACCATTTTTATGAGAGATTTTGTAGATGATATCCCCTTGTTTATTTGGGGTATCATATAATGGTACACTTTGTGCCTCTGGGTACAAGTTAGTTACCTAAATATAACTTAACAAATGCTTCACTACCCCATACATGTTAATTTGATAACATGGATTTTCATCCACTCCATAACTTATATAGAATACAATTTATTGATTTAGTTGGTAGTTGGTTTAATATGTTTTATATTGATTTTAATGCATATACCCAAAAGTGTAATGGAAGACTCTCATGACTCCTCATTGATCTCTCCATGTCAAATAGGTTGTGGTTCCTCCTTTCAATCAAACAATTCCACTAGGGCGTGTTTGGAGGAGTGAGTTGGGATTGGATCCCAAACTCCCGTAAGTAATCAATGAAGTCTTAATTAAGATATATTCCACCTTGATCTAAGAGGATTTTCATAATATTCTTACCAGGATGGTTCAAAACAACATTGTTGTATTCATTGAACTTATCAAAAAAATCTCACATATACCTCATTATGTATATATATCCATATCTACAAATGTCATTAGTAAATGTTATAAATTATGATTACCCTCCAATTGCATTAACTGGAAATGGTTAACATACATTTGAATGAACCAATTCATGAAGTTCTTTAGACCTTTCTCCTTTCCCACCAAATTGGGATTTGGTCATTTTTCATTTTAAACAAGACTCACATACACCAAGGGGTGTCTAGTCAAACGAATCTTAATATCCATCTTGATGTAAATTTGTTAAGATTTTCTCATTTGAATGATATAAATGGTGATTTAGAAGTGGGGTGTAGTATGAGTCATGTAAAATATCTTTGTTATCGATCTCCATTACATGGTTTTTGTAATCCAAAATTTATATATCGTTGTATAGATGTGCCCTACCAAAACATATTCTATCATTGTAAAAGAAAAAACTGTCATTTCCATACTTGAAAACAAATCCATAGGTATTTAATATGGATAAAAAAATAATGTTTTTAGTAACAGAAGTCACATAATAACAACTCTTAACACCAAGATAATCCTAGTAGGCAATGTGAGGTGGTAGTCCCTGATAGCTACATCAGCAGTTCTGGTTCCGTTGGATGATCATAGATCTACCTCCCCTTATTAAATCTTCTTGAATCAACTTGGTTCCTTTATTTGGATACATATATGAGCACCATAAGCTATATCTAATACCCAATTTTTAAAAACCAATAGATTGCATTAGATAAAACACTCACCTGAAGCATCCCCACGCTTATTAGACTAGGTGCAGTTCTTCTTCCAATGTCCCTTCTTGCCACATGGGAAACAAATATCCACATATTCCTTTACCTCTCCTATGATCTTCATTTTCCTGGATGGCTGTGAAAAATATTTTGGATTAGAGATATTTGCCTTCCCTTTCCTCGTATTTACCATAAGAACAGATGGATTTTCACACATCATATATGCGTTCACTTGGATAATGAGGATAAGATGATCAGATAGTGGCTTCTAAATGTTCTTGAGATTGGAATTAACATCAAATTTAGAGAACCTCTGATAGAGTGATGAGAGAATGAGATTGTTGTCCAGTTATTTGGGGATTTTAAACCCTAGAAACTCTAAACACTAATTGTAGCCAATGTGCTTGACTACATGATGCCATATTGGGGAACCTTATCCAAGCATACTCTGAAGGAGTTCCTTAGAGATCTAAAACTTTTTGTGTATTTCCCTCTACTGGTAAAGACCAACGAGGTTCTCGAGAATTATTTAATCATCCATGTTTTCATGAGACTTCATGTGCTCACTAGACATTTATGATTACATAAAACATTGAACGTCGACTGCATCATTCATATGTTTCTCATAGATCAGTAAATCATCATCACTTGACTCATTGACATAATTATCAGGTAATGATGAATCCAGTAGATAAGACTTCTGTTCATGGAATTGGATTAACCAAGGAAATATAAATCATTCTTAGACGTTACTGGAATTGAGAATGCTGTCTTTGTCCATAATTGATTGTAGGGATAATGTGTTTGACGAGCTTCAAACTTTTATTCTAAAATTAAAAGAGCATATCATTATTAATATCTTGATTTCATTTTATGGGAAATAATAAATTTTTATTAATTCTATCGCTATTTTATTAGGTCCCAAGGTCCCTCACCATTGAACTCTGAATGTTGAGTTTCCATGACATTTTAGTGGCAAGGATTCATATTCCCTTTCATATTACCCCTACAAGGGTTCATCAAGCTATTAGAATGTATTTCGGTAGGCATCTCTTTACCAACATTGTGCATGTAGCCCCTTCATTGGTTGAGTGGACTCCCCGATTGTGAAATCATGACTTTTGTATTTCCTCAACTCTTGCCACCAATATTACACAATATCTAGAATGGGATACTTCTATATTTGTAATATGGTTAAGTCAACCTGAATCCTTTCATAAGAGAATCCTTTATATAAGTATTTTCCCCAATAGGGGCTGGTCAAAGACATAGTTTTATTGGGGTTTCCCCTAATTCATGTAAGTAAAGACTTCATTTGACATAATATTTTATTTGAAGATTTTTTTATATCTTATGTGTGTATTGATTATTATCATTATAACATGAATTTTAATATTAAGTGGAACTTCCTTATGTGATTAACCATGTCTATATAATATTTATGCATAGGTATGGTTTATTTTAGTTCCATCCTGAATGCTAGTTTAATTTATTAATTATGTGATCGTGAAAACACATCAATTATGATTAGCCATCTAACTGATGGAAATAATAATAAAAGTCATGATCATGAGATTTTATATTTGTTAGTTTATCTATCTATAAAAAACAAACCCGGACCTAGGTGAGAAACATCTTAATCATTTTGGGTTCATTTTTATAGCATTCCATATGTCCACCTCTGTATCTCCTGGGATTGGTTTTTTCTCGGCCACAGCTTGAATCCCCTCCACCGGCTTGGGTCTTCCATCCATTTAAAATGCCTTTTTTAAACTCACATGCATGTGAGGTGTAAATAAGTGTTTCATCAAAAAAATATGGGCACACATGACCTACATATTAATGAGGAGATGGCTCACAATCCAAAAAATATAATTTAAATAAATTAATTAAAAGAAACCATCCATAAATAAAGGTATTGGTTAAGATGATGATCATTAATACATGCAACAATATTTATGAATCAATTAATCATAATCCTTAATTAATCAATCATTTTATCTTAATACCTTTTGTCAATTTCCTTAATATTCTCATCCATTATAATTTTAAAAAAATAAATCCATTCAAAATTATCTTTTTACGTAAATTTTACCTTGGAGGCATCCCAATGAATTATTGTCCAGAACTACCAAATGAATATAAATTAACATTACAATGATTTTAAATTCAACACACCTATATATAACACCAATCACATGTTGTGCCTTAGCTTTACGTGCACACTATGGTACACATCTCAATGGTTTTTATAATATAATATCAAATTTTTATAATCTTGTGTAATTTGGATGAGTACATGGCATTTAGATCTGACAAATGGGATATACTATCGGTCACCATCCATCTAAAGTACATGCCCGAGGTCATGGCATGTAGATGTACTTTGGAAATCGTTGGAGCACATAACATGTTTAGTGGGAAACATGTTGTGTAGTATCCACGTTTCATTGTTTCCATCCAGGAAATCCATGTATGGGGTATATGGTCCAACCCTAACCTGAAGGGACTACACATCATTTCTAGTGGACTAAACAAAAAATAATCTGGATACTGTAGGCCACCTATTTCAGGTTAACACAGAGATTCATTTAACACATAGAATGACTCCAACACACGGCTTGTTTTGGAGAACCGATTTGATGCATTGAATGTTGACTACATGATTTATACTACCAAATACATGCCATTGGTTCTGGTATTCTATGACCAAGAATCATTGGAACCTCTGGATGATATACCTAATTTAATTTTAAACAAAAATAAATGATAATATTTTTTTGAAAGGTGAACAAGAAGAATAAGATTAGGAATAGATCTATAGATTCATATTTGTAGAACTATTTACATGAATTGAAACATTTAAATTATTAATTTTCTAAATAATCAAAAAAATATTTAAATAAATATAAACAATGATGTAACCAGGCTATGTTATAACTTGAAGGTTTCTGGCATAGGGGAAGCATAGTTCGGCCGACACCATACATTAATATTTACCATGACCAATGATTATTCTGGGATCTTTATGATGACGAACGCTAGTATCCATGGAATAAAATCAATGATTTATATGAAGAATGAGGAGGCCTGAATCCTTTATAAATTATATTTTATATTCAATTTAGAATTAATTTTATTAATTGCATAATGAAATGAATACCTGGATATTTAGTATTTTCTTCATTGATGATGTTGATAATTCGGAATGACCCTTCTGGATTATCTCATTCTGCTTCTGAGGATCCAAACTAGAATCCCTCTAGAGGTGATCCACAAGTGCTTCGATGGCCTCCTATCGACACCAATCATTCTCCGAGTGCTAGCATGGTAAAGTGATTGTCTTCTGTCAGACGTTATTGTTCTATTTTTCTTCGTCTTTGAAGAATGTATCTCATTTTCGAGAGGGATGGGAAGAGGATTCAAGAGAGAAATTGATTAGCTCAACAATTCTCAATTCACCAAGCTTGGAATGTGTTCTCCATGGAAAATAGACATTCCTGTCTATTTATATTCATGGAACATCGGTTACAATATTTAATTTCATAACAAAAATCAAATACATTAATAAAAAAGATAAACCACATGTTTATAATAATAATACTGCGTCATTATTTATGGTGCACAAACTTGCATAAAATAGATTTATGAATATAATTTTTCATCACAAAATAATATTAGCGTAATTATTATTTTAACTCATTCCAACCAATAATTATTTACCATCATTCAAAATATTATTTTACAACCTGATAGGACTTGGTCCGCTCAAACACAAATTCCATTTATTGATCTCCCAAATAAATTAATAAATAATTTATTCTCTTAAATAAATATTTATTAAATGTTCAATAAAGTAAATAAATAAATTTTATTAAATTTATGCGATTATCTTAACTTGAATAAAATTAATCCATGGTCTTAAGAATAACATTTATTTCATTAATTAAAATCAAATAAAATTTAACCCATACCACCAAAAACACATAGTGTGTGACCCTCTAGGATTCTCTATCATTGGAATTAGGCGGGCATTCACAAATATCAAAAATACTGTCTAGTAACGGGTCAAGGAACCCAAGAGAAAGAACATAAAGTCACACAAAATAGATCCACATATGAATGCTCACTAAGTAATATAATCCATATGTCTCAATATCTCATCATGTAGGTTTCATGATAGTGTCATCAACCTTTATACATGATATTTCATTCATGGAATACATGAAATAAAATTGTCATTTCACCATTGCCGTATAATTTCACGAGATAGTTCAATTTAAATCACTGGTTCAAGGTATCAACTTCCACAAATGGATGGACCAATCCTTCATTGACTTATCCATTAATATCATGTCACCAATGACACAACTAACATATCCAACTTCCTTTCAACTGTATACACGATACTTTTCTTCAGTAAATCAATGTTCGCGAGTCGTGACTCATATTAATGAAAATATTAATGTTTAAGGATCATTATACATGCTCACAGATAGTAATATCTGATGACACCAAAACATTGTGAATTTCCACTAGATGGCCTTTTATCATAATCTCTTATCTTGGAGATTACTAAGGGAGAACTTCATTAGAGGAAGTATCATCTACTTATGAGTACTCGTACCAGATGGTATGCATGCTATGTATCCCTTCATAGTATGTCATCCAACCATAGAACTATATTTAACAATATTGTTATATCATTTCAAGGTTCTCATCGTAGTGGGGATCTTCCATGACCTTATCAACGCAACAAATACTCTAGGAAATTATAACGTCATAGTCATGTAGAACAATGATCAATATTTAATTATATTTTTAATATTTACATAAATTAAATATCTATGTAATCAATGTACAACCAGTTGGTTTTAGGACAAAAACCCATACAGTTGGGTACTAATGTTTAATAGAGGAACCCTGATATCTTATCAACTCACAATATTTGAGTTATGGATGGTTCAATGTGTACATATATTTTGAGGAAATATATCCAAAAACAAATTTTTTCTTATTATTCACATTTAAATGCTACATAACTGAACAATGTTTTTATGTTAAATAAATAATATTAATGGTGGAAAGATAATACAATTGTATGAAAACTATGTCAGTTAAACTCAATGAAAATAGTATAGAACATTTATTTATTGTAAAAACATATCATGACCTGAAAACCACACGGTTTATAGATAATATACATTATAATTTTTAGTTTATTAAGAAAAATAATTTTTCATATTATAATGAAATGGGAATCCAAAAAATTCAACCTATGGTTAGGATATCCATATCCAATTATATAAAAAAACTAATTTGTATAAAGTTACTATAAAAAATAACATAAATCAATATTTAAACCAATTACGATGATAATAAATAATAAAATTAGCTGAAAACTATTATGATACTTCACACATATAAATCAATAACATAAAATGGTGTTGAAAAAAACCTAACTAATATGAAAATTTATAATATAATTAATACATGATTATTAAAAAAATAAAAGATGTAATTTTACAGTTATAAAAAATAAATAGTATACAAGGATATTTATAACAAAAATAAAAATACCTACCAATTTTACTTCTAAATATATAGGTTTTACTTCTCACAAAAAAATAGGATTTATCAAAATATTAATTTACAAAAATATTATGAAATACATCAACATAAATATAATTACAAAAATATTAATAGTGACAAAAAGTGTTCACCTTAAATTTGAAAATAAATCATAAAACAAAATTAAACCATTTTTATATAATTCCATATAATATATGGCTCAAACAATTTCCATACCCTACAACATTCATTTGAATTAATGAGAATAAAAATAATTAAATCGATCCTATGTAATATATTAAATACTTGAATAAATATATTTAAATATATAAGTGGATAATACAAAAATTATTTATAATTCAATAAAAAATCTAAATATTAAAAATTTCTATAAATGGAATATAAAATTTTAACTGTAATGAATAAAGAAACAATAAATTCAGTCATGAAAATTAGGTTACATCACTAAATATCTCTGTTAATGTTTGTTGGTGAATCAACATACATTCACTCATTTTAAAATAAATAAAATTAAATATTAAAAATTTATGTATATATAAATATTATAAAACCATCAAATAACAAAAAAATATTAATAAGTATATCTTCTTGTTCATTTTTCTACAAATCCTTATACACAATTAACTTTTTGAATGTAATGATTCTCCCATTTAAGGAGTTAATTATGGCCAAAAATTATAAATTTATGTACTTCTTTCACTAAATTTAGATTCATATTATATAGTTGGTATTTTAATATAATGTAAATCATTATCAATATTATAAAAATTGTGGTAATAAGAGTTTTACCCTTCGTCCATTCCAAGGAATCAAAAAAATCATAATTCCCTTTTGAAATAAATCACCCCTCAATTTATTATGAATATATATTTAAATCATGATTTAGAATAATAATGGTATACTTTACAAATTTTGAAAACTTTTACCAACTTAAAGATGTTGGTTTAAATGTATAAATACTAACACCAACACCCTCTTGATGTACAATATTTGTCTCATTCAAAACATTATAATCATGAATATATTCAAAAAATATATGACATAAATTATTTTATAATAGAGAAAAATTTTCCATAATCTTCAGAGAAGATATACTTGTGGAAAAAAAATTACCAATTTCATTTTTTATTGAGAATCCTAAATAGTTATAAATTCGATTCCCTAAATTTTATTCACAAAATATATATTAAAATTATTCCTCATAATTTTAATCATTATCTGAAAAACAAAATTCCCCTTTATTCCCATTAATATCCAATGATACGAATAAGATATTGTAAATAATTTTGTCAGTAGACCTGAAAATAATTTTATTCAAAATCACTTAGAGAGTTGAATTTTATATTTATTAGATATAATTCATTTAAAAAATTTATTTTTGAAAATTTATTTATAAAAAAATTCTAGTGAATGAATTAAAATCGAAAAAAATCACATAAACATTTTCATCTTATACCCAATCCTTTACTCATGGGGTAAAACTATATTTATATTATATAATTAAAAATATAAGAAATTGTTCCTTGATCGTGCATGAACTATATAACATTTAAAATTTTATATTCTAACATGTATTAATGAATTTAATTTAACTTTATCTCATATAGAAATATCATATCAGTCCTTTTTAATGTAAAAAATTTACATTGTTTCAAATTGATATAAATTTATTAATATAAAAACTAATCAATATAAGAGAAAAAATAGTCTATTAAATGAATCTATGATATGTTATTTATTATCTGATATTGGTACATCAATAAGAAACTAAATCGGATATTAAAGGGCACTTTTCAAGAAATCAGATAAAGACTAAGCATAATGAAAATTATGTCTAATAAAAATTGTTAATTGTATATTTATAAAAATAAATAGAAAAAATAAGTTATATAAATATACATAATTAAAAAAATATCATAATATTTCTAACACCCCATTATTTTATATGTATTCCTTTGGAATAATTTTTATGTAGTCGATGGATTTTTTTTATAAAAAGCATGAGTCTAAATGAATTGTGTCATAGTATACCATTATAACCTTGCCATTGTATTAGAGGGAATTAGTAGTATTAAGAATCATTAAATATTTATAAAATTTAATTTCTAAATTAACACCTCATTAATAATTCCAATTAAATAATGATTACATTTAACTAAAATAATTTAATTATTTAAATATCTAGTCATCGGATGAAATTGTGTGTAGGGGTTATAAATTTTAAAATAGAAATATAAGCCTAAATATTAAAATGATATTTTAATATAAAATATTTATAACATATGTATAATCATTAATACATTAGTTATCTAATGGTTTGTAATTAATATATAATCATTTAAAGGAAAAAAATATTCATTTTTTCATAAAACTACTTTTATATGGGAATTGTGTTTTCTTCCAAATAAATTATATAATTTACTATATATTAGTAATTATAATAAAATTTATATAATATATATTTAATAAAAGAAATAAAAAAATATTCTAATATTTTTTAGGGAAGAAATGAAATGAAATTCAATTTTATGATTGAGACATTATTTTTCAATAAACATGTTCTTGATGAATTTGTTGTGAATATTTTATAATCAATTTCTCCAAATTATTATATTCAAATTAGAAAAATGTTTTAAATAGTTATAAAAATATTTTCAAAATATTGTATTGGTGAAAATTTTAATTGTTTCATAATGAATAATAATAATACTATAAAATTTTTTCACTATTAAGGCAGAAACTTGTTTACTAGGGGTGAAACTGAGTGATAATTGTTATAATGAAATTTAAATCTAGTTAATAGTTATTGTTTGAAGATATTTTCTTATAATTTTAGGTTAAAATAAAATACATATCCATTTGGTGGTATTATAATTGATAACTAAATTAATTTTGTTTTAATATTTTATGTAATTTCATGTGTTTCCTCTTCTCAATTATAAAATGAAACCTCATATCTTCCATTTTCTTAAATTTTCAGCATATTATATTATCCTAGACCAAATACCAATGTAACGTCCCATTACATGATGAAATATGTTCATTAATATTAATTTAAATTTATTAAAATATTGTGTTGCAAACAATACATTGTTTTTCTGGCATCATAGACAACCCCATGTTTGTCTTATGTTTCTCACAACATATAGTTACTTATATGACTAAAATTACACACAATCCCAAGTCTTACTGGTCACGAATACACAATTAATATTATTAATATAGTTATCACCAAGCCGCTGGAATTGAGAGATTGAATTGGATTCAAAAAATTTTGAAATTACAATTTACACATGTTTATAAAATGAATTCGTTGGTTAATAATTTGTTATAATGAAATCTAACGTAAAATTTAATATAAATATTGTTTTATGAGAAGCTATTTTTATGGACATAATATTGTTTTATCTGAATAAATTAAATTAATAATGAATAGTGAAATATATAATTAAATTTATATTTTATATATCTAAAAAAATGTTTTTATATTCATCCAATAAGTTTTATTGGTCAATGATAATACATAATCCAATTTTTATCAAAAAAATGTTATATAATTTTAAGAGGTAGTTTAACCACCATCTAATGGAAGACTTTTTTTAAAGATAAATTTTTATTATTTAATAAATTTTATAATGCAAAATAATCATATTATTTGAAATTAAGACATCTAAATTATATTAGGATCAATTATTGATGTTTTCCGGATAGTTTTTATTATTTGATGAATTGTGACCAAAACTGGATTCTAATTGAGAATTTATTTTTAATGTAAATAATTTATATTGTTGAATTTTTTTAATTGGTTTTTTGTTAAATTATATCCATTTTATATCATTAATCCTATTTGGTTCATTTTAATAATTTTCATATTGATTCTAGATATAAAAACTTAGTAAAATTTTATATATTTAAAATTTAAAAATACGCACTTCTATCATGTCTGCAAGATTAATTTTAAATAAAATTATATCCCATATTTGAATGGAATTTGTAGAAATGGATTGAATATTTTAGTTAAACATAATATATAATGTTTATTATGTTCATATTATTTTTTGAGAAAAAAATATTCATGGAGAAATATTTCATTAATTTATTGATTACAATAATTTTTTTTGCAATGTGATTAAACATAGAATTTATGGTGTAAATTTGACCATAATCATGTGTGAGTACATTTTAACATGTCCATTATCCTAACATTTTTTCATTTATCAAAACAATATTTCTTGTATTATTTTAAATTTATAATTCGTTTACCCATGTGATAATAATTTCATGGTTATTATATTTTAGGTGTTTAAATAATTACTACATTGACCATAGTCGGCCTATCAATGAAAATTTTGAAAAATAAGTGGAATATGGTAAAAAAAATCTATGCTAAAAATTATTTATTATGTATTTTTATGTAACATGAGTCAGAAAAATTTAATATATAACTTGTAAAGTTTATTTATAAATTAAATAATTAACCAATGATTATTAATCAGGACAATAGAGTGGAAACATGAAAAATGAAACATAAGCAATGGGAAATTCATCTGACTTTTTATGTTTATGAGATAAATTTCATATTCAGCACTTAATTATTTTTTTTGGTGTATCCACTACCACATGTGATATTTTATTCCATGAATTATTATATCATTATGGTATTTAAAAAATTCAATTGATTATTTTTACATTTTAGGTTTATGATCCAAATGTTACCAGAATTGCAATGGTTTTCGTCTCAATTTACTCTCTATTAAAGAATACATGTAATTATTCACCTAATTACTTTTATATGGTAGGAAAACTACCCTTTAATGTATTCTATGCTTCTTGTAATGTAATTTATTGGGGTTTATATATCAATTTAGGGATTTTTCTTCCATGGGGTTTATGGGATCAACGTAACCAAAGCGATAATGGTTTTTTGTCAAAACATTTCCTTATTAGAGACATTTTTTATGTTATACAACTATAATATTTAATAATATGTATATAATATTCATTTCACTTGTTGTATCAGGAATATCAATATTCCCATGATGTTATATGATTCATTTAATATTATTATCTTATGTGTAATATCATCCAAGCGTTTCAATGTGGCAGGAGACACATTGAATGTTCTATCATTATTTTCCTAAAGAATTTTTTTAATGATATTATACATGAATTTCCAATCATCAACATCTACAAAAATTGTTTCTAATTATCCTTCATTGGGTATAATTTATATTATTTGAATCTAACATCATTATCTAGTTAGATTGTGATTGCTTCAAATAGATTGTAATGAACTCATTTATTTTCAACAGGTTAACCTTGTTTCAAGAAGATTATTATGGACCCTATTTCTTCTTTATGAGATAATGATTATTTAATGGGATTATTATGGAACTCATTTCTTTTCCATGGTTTTAACATGTTTCAATGAGATTTTTATCGAACCCATTTATTTTCCATGGAAAATTTATGTTTCAAATATACTATTATGGAACACATTTCTTTTTTCATTGGTTATTCATCTATCAAATAGATTTTTATAGAGATAGTTTCCTTTCTCTGGGATAAACATGTTTAAAACATATTATTATTGAACACATTTATTTTCCACATGATAACCATGGTTCAAAATAGATGGAAATGAATCCTATATCAGTTCTACATGTTAATCATGTATCAAAGATATTTAAATGAAACCCATTTATTTTCCATGGGTATGTCTATTTTAAAAAGTATTAATGATGTTTTATATGATTTTAATTCATGTTGTTGTTCTTGTAAATCATACCTAATGGGGAGGTCAAAAAAGCACCAGGTGATCCCCTTAAATATTACATGATGTGGAGGGCCAGATAGATCTATGTGATCAAATTACAGAATACATGACACGGTTTCCATATATCGTTGGGTGATCCCATCTCAGCTTTCATGATGGAGCTGCCAAAATTGCATCATGTGAGCCCATGAAAGCTTACATAAAGGGGTGTCCTAGATAGCATCTGGCGAGCCTCTTAAATATAACATGATGGGTGACCCAAATAATGATAGGTGAGCCCGTTAAATATATCTAATGAATTGGATGATGATAATGTTGTCAGTTAGAACTATTTTTTTTTCAAATTAAAATTGTTTATAAAGGGTTTTGTGGAAGTTATTCTCCAATTTACCAAAATGAGTTTTAATTTATTGGTGTGTATTTATTATTATTCTAATTATGTAGATTGAAATAACATGGTATTTTATTATTGATATGTATGAATCTTTAATTATCCATGTTTTACTATTTAATTTTATAGGAATTGATGGGTTTACCTTGTTCCTTGATCCACTCTTGCACTTTGACTGGGTAATCGATTCCTTATACACTATAATTTTCATTGAGGAAATTCATTTGTTAATCCTTAAATTTTCCCCTACTATGTTTTTGTGCACACCCATATTATATTTTCTTTTCCTAGTTTTTTTATAAATGATGTTGAATTATTTTTTCCCATAATGGATTTCAAAAGAATGAGGTCGATAACCTATTTTGAATTAACAAAATCTAGGTTAAATTAGATTTTGTTTTTGAAAACTTGTGTATTAATTATATAGTAATGTTTTTTAATTATATTAAACTCTAAACCTAAAATTTCCTCCATTATGTATGTGCTCCATGTTATTAATTTGATGTTTAAATGATTATAGGTACATTTTGGGAAGTAATTATCAAAATCAATGGTATGGATGTAATGTTTTTGATTTCATTACCAGATTCAAGAGTGTGATTTATGGGCTATTAAAGTTGTTGTCAAATGTCATATTAGATAAATTTTGATATTATTGTGTTTTCATGTGACTTTATGTTAGGATTCATGTATACCCTCATAGATCGACAAAATTAAAGAAGATTATAAATTCAAAGTCTTAGTCACCCATTTGAGGTTTTAACCTATGAGTTATTAAAGAGATTAAAAATATTTTTTTTGGGATTTTTCATTTGGGATGAGTTATTTTATAACCTCAGATAAAAATGAATTTTTTACTAGGTTGATTTATTTTTACACATTAATAAAATAAAATTTTTTGAAACCCATATTCTTGGTGATAACCCATTGCATCTAGTGAGGCAATTAGGATTTAACCAATGACTAAACGATGATAAGAGTTTCATGCAATACCTCTTTCATAAACGTTTTTTGGGATAGAATGGATTTTTTTAAATGTAAATATTTTGTTTCTTATACCAATATAGGAATTTTTTTTAAGAATATTGTTTTATTTACCTTTGTATAACATATGATTAAATAAATACAATCTTTCGGTTTCAAACATAGTTAGGTAATGTTTGATTTTTTTTGGATATTTATTATATGAATTATTTAGATTTAAATTTTGGTATTTATATTTAATTTAAAATATTACAGTATGATAAAATTGTTTTTTCATTTTGGAAATTATTGTACAAGGTGATAACTATTTTTTTGTTAATGTTTAAATACAGGTGGAGTAGCATGACTATACCATTTATAGTAATGTGGTCTACAAATAATTGTTTTAGTACTTCATGTACGAATTATTATCTTCAATTCAAACTTTTTATCCACAATGGTGACATTTTTTAGTAATTTATTAATGGATGAAATTATTCTAATCTAGTATGTTTATGATTCTTCATTATTCATCTAGATTTTAGTAGAATTATTTAACACTTGTAAAATGATCTGGAAACAAGAATCATTTTACAATTATCTTCATTCATAATGAACCAATTCAATTTTCAATCATCAATGATTTTTTTTCTTGAAGACCATATCTTTACATTGATAATTCAATTGTTTTTTATCAAGTAGATCAATCACTCTAAATAATAATTTATGATTTTATTTTATTCTTACAATGTTCTCCCAATGCGGAATCATTGTTTAACATTACTCTTGTTGAACTTTTTGTTTCCCACTAATACATTTTAAGTGATTTTTTCATTATATAATGTATCTTTTGAGGATCTCAACAAAGGAATTCTAATAGTGTAAATATGTTGATAAAAAAGATGAATTTTGAGGGCATTATTCATTATACCAGAGTTAAGATGCAGTATGCAGAGATTTCATGAAATACATTCGTTCAAATTAATTTATACACATTAATATTTTTTTATAAACAATACATAATTTATCCTTTTTCATAAGAAACACTTACATTATCTTTTGATTCATGCAACATTGAGTTCATTTGATGACATATATTACCCACAAGCCAAAGTCATACCGAATAATAGTATACTAATAATATTATTATGATAGTTATCACATAACCATTATATTGAGGGAAAACAATGTAATTATCTAAATAAAGATACTATAGTTTTAATTTTTTTATAAAATTATTTCAAATGTAAAAAATTAATTATTAATCAAAATCAAGAACTATTCAATATAAAGGATTTGTTTTTTCGAAAAATAATTTTTTGAGCATAATTGTAATTTCATATTAATAAATTAAATTAATAACTATAATTGAAAGCTAATAATGAAAATTATATTTTATATATTTAATAAAATGATTTGTAAAATCATCTAAAAATGTTTACTATCTTTTGATAAGAATTAGCCTTATTTTAATTTTAAACGGTTGTATATTTATAAATGGCATTTTTATTTCCTTTTAAAGGAATACATGTTTTTAAATGTAATTTTGATAGTTTTATGAATTTTATCTAAAAAAACAAACTTCTTATATTATATATTAATTTCAAAATTATTCAATGGTTATTTATTCATATTTTTTTATGAATTTTTTTAATTTATAGTAAAAAACAATAAATTTTAATTGAAAACCATTCTTCCTAGAAATAATTTTCAATTTTAATAAAAATTTTAACTTTTTTTATATATTAATTTGATATATTATATATTCTATAATCCAATTTAGTTCATTTTACTCATTAAAATATTTATTCTAAAACTAAAAACTTTTTAATACATGGGAAATTTTCACATTAAAAAACCACTTTCCTGTCATGTTTGTGGGATTAATTGTAAAAAATATTATTCCACTATTGTTATTGGGAATTGGAAAAATGGATTTCATATATGTAATAATAATTTATCATTTCCATTATTTTCAACCTAGTTTTATTCCAAAATTATTAGTCAAGGGAACTAATATTGATTAAAAGGATTGAAGTAAAAATGAGTTTACTTAATGATTTAACTTAGAATATAAAGTGTAAAAAATTACCATACAGTTCAATAAAATTATCATCTGAACATATTATAACCAATAATCCTTAACAGTTCTATATGTATAAATTTCTAGATCGTGGGAGATGAGTAAAATTTAAGGAGAACACAACAAATTTTGATAATACCAAATGTGCCATGTTCCACATTTATATCCGGCAACCACCTCTATAACTCTCTTGTCACCTAACAATCACTTTTGTATTATCAAATTCCATCCCAAATAGTCTCCCAAAATCAATAATATATTCATATAACCATATATTTATGAAAAATAGAAACCGATTTTTCCCTTGTGTTAAAACCAAAAGGTGTTACCCAGAGAAGAGGATACATTCTTCATTGTGAACTTTTATTTTATTTTGTTATCCACCCCTGAAATTATTCCTATTCCATTATTATATAATTACATAGTATCCAAAATATTCTAAGAGTTTATATGTTTAGTTTTCTACCTACAACAACACAAGATTCTCTTAAATGGGTACCAAAATCATTGTTTCTGTGTACGGTGGACTACCACCTCACGAAACGATGTCATTCATTTTTTCATTACCACCTCTCAAGGTTGGGTATTATAATGGGGACACAATATTTATATTATATATGTATTATTTTTTTGTATCTATGTTTTTGAAGTTATTATATAACAAAAACCATCATAAGTTTATTTTTTAGAAGAGGATATCTTTATTTGTAGGCGTCATGTCTACCACCTCATTTAAGTAATGACATTTAATCATTATTTACAATGAATGAATAAACAATGGGATTAAAAATGTGTAATATAAAAATGAAGAAGTGGTTAAATTTATTAAATAATAATCTATCATTATAAATATCATTTAATTTTCTTCTAACGATTTCTCACTATGAAAATGTGATAACATTGTTTATAGATGTTTGACTACCGCCTCCTCAAAGCAATGTGATTATTCATTTTTCATCACTACATATAAAGAATTATATATATACAAATATATAATTAAATAATATTGTATTTATGAAATATTGTTCATTCTTTAATGAAAATAATTACGTACCTTCTTTTTATAATGATCATTCAAAATTGGGAATACTACTTTGGTGTACATACAGGCTACCATCTCCACGATCATACCATTGGATTTTTTCTCAGAACCATTTTTCATGTAAGATTTTAAAAGTATATTTTTTTATAATTTTTTTTATTAATTCGTTTTAATTGTTATTTAAATGTCTAAATAATGACCTTATTGATTGTAGTCGAGCTATCTAGCTCAGTTTTGACACATATGGAGAATATAGTCCAAACCTTCCACATAAACATTATGGATTAACAAATTATATATAAATATTTTTAAGTGAAATAAACTTCATAACAAACATGTAAACATTTATGATGAAATTAAATAATTCATTTATGTTTATTTCATAAGAATATAAAATAATAGAATCACAAATCTGACTCAAGGTATGAGATTTTCATCTCAGATTTTACATCTCAAATAAAAAATTCATATTTACCACTTGTTTTTAGTGGTGTATCTACTTCCCCATTTCATATATTTTATCTTGAATTATTTTATCTTCATGGTATTTGAATTTTTCTAATGATGATTAGTACTTTTGGGGTTTCTGATTCAAATGTTTTTGATGTTTTAATGGGTTTCATACCAATTGACATTCCATTGAGACTAGTTTTATATTACATTCATAAATATTTTTATATGGAGTAAAATCTTTCCATTAATTTATTTTATTATTATTATTCTTGAAATTATGTTCTTTTACATATTCAATTTATGATTTATCTTCCACGAGGTTTTCAAACTTGAATTTACCAAATAGGTAATAGATTTTCGTCACAATTTTATTCTTTGAGAAGTTTTTATGTTATAAACATATAATCTTTTTGGAGATGTATATACTACCACATTGAAATGTTATATCCTGATTATATTTATTCTCGTGATTTTCGATGTTTCGTTTAATGTTATTCCCTCATGAGGATTATGATTGAATTGTATCTATGTGGTATGGGAGGCATTAAATTTTTAATGATTTTATTCCTCAAAAATGGTTTTAATAATATTTTATGTTAATTTACCCTCATCAATATCAACATCCATAATATTTAATTGTCCTCTACTTTTTATATATTCAATTGTTACAATCCACATTATTTCTTTATATATATGATGATTTTTAAAGATATAGTAACAATACTTTTCCATTTTCATGGTTTAACCATGTTTCTAAGAGATTGTTATAGAACTCATTTATTTTCTAGGGAATGATAATATTTCAATTGGAATATTATGGAAAAAATAAATTTTCATAGGTTAATCATGTCTTAATGATACTATTTTAGAACCCATTTTTTTTTCAATGGCTAATAATGTATCAAGGATATATTTATAGAATCCATTACATTTTAATTGGTCAGTCATGTTTATAAGAGACTATTATATAGCCCATTACATTTTCATTGGATAACCATGTTTCAAATATTTTGTTAAAGAACCTGTTTAATTTCTACAGGGTAACTAATCTTCAATGTTATTGCTATAGAAGCCATTTATTTTCCATATGTTAGATGTGTTTAATTGAGATTGTAATGATACCCATTTATTTTCCAGGGGTTAATTGGGTTTTTAATGGAATGAAATTTGTTTCAATGTTTTTTATTCATGTTTTGGTTCTTAGACCTCTTACATGATGGGTATACCTAGATAGTACTAGGTTATCCTATTACAACTTGTATGATTGGGAGGACATGATACCATCGGGTGACCCATTTATGATTACATGATGGGGAATGTCACAACTAGGATAATGAAAATGTGAAGTGGGAAAGGAATAAAAGACGAAACACTAATATAAATAAACCAAAATGCATGTTCTAAAAAATACAAAGTATGGAAGTGTAAAATGAAATGAAAAAGGGAAAACACATGACCACAAGAAATGTGACCTAACATGATAGAAAACTATAAAAAGTAAAATAAGTTAGACAATCTCACTCTTTGATCACAATATATGACCACTATATGCTGTCGAAGACCCTTGAATACAAAAGATCCTCTGAAATCCAATTCACCTTATCTACCATATAAAAAAGGCACGACATGTGTTGGAAAATTCCAATACTGGGGTGACTGTATACATACATTGTAGAATACCCCGAAAGGCAAAAGGGGGAGAAGTATGAGATAAAATTTAAGAGGAAATCGGTAGATAGAAAATGGTATACTAGAAGATTATAAATCAACCCAATAGGAGAGTGATTGTAAACTCTTCCAAACCCAAGGTGATCAAAACATTGATAAGTTGAACTTCTTGTCTAGTCATCACTACCTATTGCCTAAGAGTAGACTTATTCAACCCTGAGAAGCTTGAATTTAAATTTATGAGGCATACCTAATGTGTCTTCATCTCTCTGGGATTGAGAGTAACAAAAAACCAAGGAGTGGGTATCGATAATGACATATATATTTGGATCTCTTTGTGTGTGTGATCATTTAAAGAATAAAAAATGGGATACGAAGGAGATCAAAATCTCACAGATTATCCAAAAAAAGATGAGTATCCAATATTTCAAATGGTAAATCCATCAACATTTGTCACCACATATTTTTTTAGCCCTAAACACATATATATATAAGGGTTTGAGCCACTATAACTTGATACTACCTACTCTCTGTGGCACTGATTGACCCCCATAGATTTAGGTAATGTTGGAAGAATGTGTGTTGGTGGGAAAAGAATCCATATTACATGAGAGTTTAAATATTTAACTAACCATGTATTTGAATTATGCCACATATTCTAGGGTCTATACATTCTAGTTAAGGATCTCATACCCTAGTAAGACAGATGGGTCCAACTCTGATAGTCATTGAGGAACTCCACTACCCATCCTTGATGGAGTGTTATGATGGAGAATCTATTTTGGAAAAAACACTACACTATTATACTAAAGTGCAATCCTAACGAGTGATTAGGGAACTCCATTTCTGAGATAGGCTATATGGTTATGGCTAGAATATATAATAGGGTAATTCCACCGCCAAGACCTACTAGAGGGTAACCCAAGAACTGTAATCAGGGAATTCCATTCGATTGTCCAGTTGAAGGGTATGTTCAAAACGTCTAGGAACTACACTACAACTTCATAATGGAGGGTAACATGGAATGATCATTGTGGAACTACAATTCCTAGCCTATCTAGAGGGTAATATTGATATTATATTCATGAAAATCCACTACCCAGTCCCGCTGGAGGTTTCTTCCTATGATGCTCTAATAATGTTGTATGATTGATTCCATCATTGGGTGTCACCTAGGTGCATACCAAACATACAGATTTTTGAATGGTATCTCAAAATCCTCTTCTAGGGGAACCGGAACATTTTATATATGAAAACTCATGACATGCATCTCTTTGGTAAAAATCCATGTTCAAAACAAAGAGGTACATATGTTTTTTTATTTCTTAGAAGATATCAAGGGGAACATAGTGTGTAAGGAGAACCACGTGTCTTGTGGTCCCACTCTATGTCCACGTCATGTCCCCACCTAGAACAAGGATCCACCCCATGTAGTAGAACGTGTTTTGTATGTGGAATACACATTGTTTCCTTACATACCAGGACATAGGCCATGTCCAATGGTCATTCCCTTGTAAGTGGACCTCGTTTTTGTGTACATTGGTACAAGGTATGTCGGTCCACACTAGATAATGCCCATGTGGCCAACCCCTATTTTTATACTATACACATGGGTTGTGCCTAGCTATGTGACATGTCTCATGGATTACTCACATGGCTAAGCAGTACATGGTGTGTTCTTAAATTTAAACATCGTTCCATCCCTATGGGTTTCCAAATCCCTAACGTCACCGCTAAAGTGGTATATACTCTATTTGTTCTTAGCGGAGTTGTTAAGCTTTTTATATAATTACTGAGTTTTCTCTAATTTTCATTTTCAATTTTAATCTAGTAAAAACAACTTGGATTTCTTCTTAAAACAATACAAACTCATGAATCAAAGCACCATTTATCATTTCTGGCCATCGTTCTCCAGAAATCTGCCACTAGAGGTTCGCATGGGTTTTTTTTATTCTCCATGCTTTTTCATCTTCTGACCTAGATGATTCAGCATCATCCAAACAGATTAAACCTACATTCATTTCAATAAATCCAAATCTGTTAACTACTTTTAGAATCATTGACTCTTTGTTGAGCCGCCAGAAATATGAGCACCCTATCGATCTCTTATCTCCCATAAACTGTTGAATGAGGAAAATTGGGGTTCCATCAGTGAAGAACACATAGAATAGGGGATGATATTAACTTGAACACTGGATTTTTTATGATAATTGGCCAAGAGTTCTAGGCCAATGTTCAATATTTTGAAATACTTGTTTGGTAAACCAATGAAAACAATTTAATTTTTGTTCTTTAGTACATGAAATTATTGTCAAAGGCATATATTAAAAGAAGATAAATGACCTACTAAATAGTTTAATTATAAGGGAGAAAAAAATGAATAAAGAGTCATACCTCTTTTAATTGTACGATCATTGGTGAAGAATGTGCTTGCCAAAAAATCGGGTGGAGATGCGGCATTTGATACACTTCTATTTTCTATGATCCAATAGTTTTTCATCGATTGCCCATAAATTCATCAATGTATTAGGAGAAACATAGATTTTTGATGAAAAATATAATAATTATGTAACCTTTGAAATCCCTCCAAAGCGATATATATATATATATCATTTGGTCAAATGATGAATTAATTTTTTAAATTTATCCATTAATTTAATATAATTAACATAATGCCGATTGAAGGGTTAGAACATCCCTGGATGACTTATTCTATGTTTTTCCTATGGTAAAACCCACATTAAATACCTATTCATGTTATCATATTTCCAATAAGATCAGTTGTATACAGTTTATCCCATTTTATTTAATTAACCATATAAAATCACTATAAAATAAATTTAATATTTTTATAAAATTAATTCATATCTCCAAAGGCCTTGGAATAACATTTCCTCTTAGTTCATCATTAGGAAAATATTTTAGAAATATTTCATGTTCTTATAAGAAAAAAACATAGCCCTTAAATTATTCCGTCCTTCTATTTTCTCTTCCACAAAAATAAAAACAACAAAAACAACATGGAGACTCATCCCTCTTGTGGACTCCATGCTCTATGGAACTCTCATGTATGTTTCCAATCTACCATAGCACAAAAAAAATGGATAGATCATCCTCACATAGTTCACTGCCGTAAGTCCACGGTCACCACTAGATTCCTGGAATTGGTGGATCCATCCTTGATTTCCTACTCTCCTCAGTCCTTGAAATGTGTATGATCATGCATGTATCTACTAAACTACAATACATTAAATATTTCGTTCACCTGTTCTAGCTATGGGGATTAGGTTATGCACTAGAAAACCTCACCAACCCTCTACACAATCTCGAAAAGCCTGATAAACCTCAGGGATAGCTTACCTCCCCTTCCAATCCTTTACATTCCTCGTTAAGAGGGAAATCACAAAAAAACATGGTCTCCATAATCGAAATCCAATATCCTTTGATGAAAGTCTAAATAGGATTGTTGTATTTTCTAGGACATCCTCATCTATTCCCATATGACCAACACATTATCCATTGTCACCTGCACAACTTTGGGCCAACAAGCGATGCCTCTACAATCTCTTTCCAACAAAGTGGTAACCTACTGGGTCTCCCTTATAGAGACTAAAAAAAATTAGGCTGATGTTTGAGTGGAATCTTCTATTTTATGAAAACACTACCTAGGGAATGTGAACCTCCCAAGTGTAGAGTGAATCTATCCTAGAATCCCCCAACATATCCTCTATCAACTAAATAGTGTGCTCGATCTTCCCATCGTTCAAGGGTTAAATTTTGTTCTCATATTAATATAGGTTTCAAATACATTTTTCAAAACCCTCTACAATTGTGATGTAAAACACTTGTCATGATCAAAGACAATAATCGACAGTACCCTATATAATAGGATGATCTCTTGCACATAAAATTATCAAAAACATTCCATCAAACTCTACTTTCAAATTCCATGGAAGTATACCAAAATTCTGAGTAAACCAACTATCAACCAAATTTATTCATGGATCCTCCCTGTACATATAATCCCTATGTAGAAGTCCATGGATATGTACTCAAATTTTGACTCTATTATCTCAATGGGCTGTAACAAACCTGCTAGAACATAGTGATAATTCTTCACCTACTAACAGGTGAAGCACCGTGAGATGAAAATAGCTACGCTTTTTCTCATGTTGGACCCCAAAAATTACCATTAAATATCCTAGTAAATCATCCCCACATTGGGATTAAAATCTAATGTATATGTGTGTAACTCCCACATCACCTTTAACTACATTTTGACTGGAACCACTCTTCTCCCTTTGAATATGAGGTCATGATTCCCTACTTCTAAATTTAGATTAGGTGTATCACATTGGATTTATGATCATGAAATACCTCGAAGTCAATGTCTCCCCATTGGGACTCTCCCACACACATGAGGAGAGAAGGATTCAACACCATCGAATAAGAAAATATTACCCTACAACTCCATCAGGGTCAGCTATAGGAAAGCTAACTACTCTAAAGCTTCATACACTAAGAGATCCTAAGAATTCATTCTAATTTCATATACTACTAAATGTTACATTCATTGATTATAGACTACCTCTAGTTAATACTCTTGTAGAAACACAAACTTGTATAATTGTCTTAGGTTCAGGTCTCTCTGAGAGAAGATGTACATGAGACTCTAGTGGTCTATGTATAACAAAAATAACTCTTTAAAAACGTAGTATATCTACATCCTTATGAATAATAATACCAATTCTATCTATTGGTTTCATATCAAATGTTATTCTTATGGGGTCTCAACTACCTCGATGCATATGCGATTTATAGCGACCCAATCCTTTTACGTAAAACATGGGGCTAAAAAACATCTTTATTTAATCTCTATAAAGATATTATAACTTCCTTTGAGCTCTTACATGTACATGCGGTACCCTGGTGAACACATGAACAAAGGAATGAGCTAAAAAACCCAGTACGGGAAGTGAACTTAAGGATACATCACAAGCACATGAGTTGAGAGTTATGAAATAATAATATCCAAAGAATGAAACTTGTGAAATAATTTAATATAACAATGGGATCATATAAACATTGAATCATATAAATTTGTCATAATTATTAATCATATCTTTAGTACGGGTCAAGGATAACTGTGAATCCATTTTCCCATTTTATTACGGGTCACCGATAACCGCCAATCCTGTTTCATTTCATATCTCATGACAATTATCCTTACCCAATGCATTGGAGCACTATTTGGGTGCACCCATATCAACATATTCATGAATATTTTTTCCACATAAATATTCTTACCACATATATAATCATACATATTCAACCTAACACAAACATAAGGGTACCCATGGAAAGAATTGGGTACCATAGTCATGACATAAAACATATCCAATGGGTGTATCATGAAGGTGTCCATGAAAAGAAAGTATTCGAAAATAAATGGACATTCATAGGGTAAAATAAGCATAAAACATGGTAAGATGTGTCAAATATAAGAGTCAACATATTAGAAATGTATTTTAGAAACATTAGCATTAAAATATTTTTTTCCATTTTAAGGAAAACACTCTAGAGATTTTCAAATAGAAAAGTGAAAATTGTTTTATATAAAACCAGAATTGACCGAATAAGGTTTTCCTAATATAAATACTGATTTTTAACGAAGATGGTCCCTTAAAACAAGGGATAGAGTTAACTGGAAACTTGGGTACAATTTAAGGATGTCCCCTTAAAATAAGTTTTCTTATTAGAATGTTCTAAGGAGGGAATCATTCAAAAACATGTATATCCCCGAAAGAAAGTGATGAAAGGGTCTTGATATAAGAATATTTTACAACTATCCAGAATTAATAAGATTCACATAAATAGTTATGATAACACCATTTTGAAATAAATATAAGGCAACCCGAAAGAACGAAGAAGGTTTGGGTAGAATATGTTACGATTCTACCGGCATGGTGTCGGGTGTACCTAAGAGGACTTGTTTAGAGATTAGGGGTTGATAATCAATTATAAAACATTATGTCAGTATGGGGAAGGTGTATAAAAATACCTTATCAATTGTTATTACACAAATAAAATAAACATAGCATAGAGAACAATCTTGATTAAGAGTGAAAAGGAGGGATTTCACAATATTATAATCATTAATTTATTATTTCTTCACAAGAAAAGGAATAGTAAGTATTAAATGACCAAGAATAGTAAATGGGTCTTGTGAATCTGAACCAAGGGTGGTTACCTCAGCCATGATGCTGGGAATAGTCCATTTATCTTATAATTTACATATACGGTATATTACCGTATTTTATTATTCATAAAAAAATCATGTTTTTCAGAAAAATCCCAAAAATTCACCCCAACCATTTTTCGACATGTGGAAGCCAAAAATGAAGTCCATTTTTCAAAAATAATTTTCTAAATATGATTATTTTAATATTTAATAAAAATCATAATTCATTTTCGAGAACCAGTTTTAATACATTCATTAACTTCTTCTAAAATATAGGTATATCGTAGATCCAAATAGAATATTATTTTTATACCACCGTAGGTGAGGATAATATTTACTATGTTATATCACTATTTATAAGGTTATGTTACTATTCATCATGGTAGGTTACTATTTACCAAAAATTATGTTTTCCTTATCAGACTCCAAATAACTTTCTGATTACAACCGTGTAAGCTAGATTTTCAAAATTCTAAACACAGAAGTGACAAAATTATTTTTAAAGCTCACTTATCACTTATTAGTTCCATATTTTGTGTTTTCAAGTGAGTTTTATGACATATTTATAAGAAGGGAATTTCCATTGAAAAACATTTGGTCGTTACATTCTTCCCCCCTTAAAAAATTTCACCTTTAACATTTCATTTTACATTCTAGGAAAAAAACAGATGTGGGAACTTTTCTATCACTGCTTCCTCCAGTTCCCATGTTGTCTCTTAGTTCTTATGGTTTCACCATAGAACCATGTCTAGAAGAGTAGTCTTGTTACGTAGAACTTTTTTTCTACGATCCAAGATCTTCACTTGCTACTCCTCAAAGGAAAGGTCATCCTCCAAATGTACCACCTCTGAATAGAGAACATGGGAAGGGTTTGGAATGTAATTTCTTAAGTGGGATAAATGAAAGACATCATGTACTATTGACATGGTAGGTGGAAGTGCCATTCGATAGGCCACATCTCTGACTCGATCAAGGATCTCTAAGGGGATGATGTACCTGGGACTTAACTTCCCTTTCTTACCAAACCTCATGACCTTCTTCCATAGTGATATGCATATAAATACCATGTCTCCAACTTTGAACTCAAGGTCACATCGACGGTTATCTACGTAACTCTTTTTTCGACTTCGGGATTCCTCTATATGCTGCTAAATTGTTTTCACCTTCTCCACCATTTCATTGATCATTTCATGTCCTAGTAGCTTACGCTCACTAACTTTGTCCCAACATGCTGGTGTTCTACACCTTTTCCCATAAATGGCTTCATATGGTTCCATTTGGATGCTTGAGTAGAAAATATTGTTGTATGAGAATTCAAATAGTTGAAGATTTTGGTCCCATATTCTTTTGAATTACATAGAACATGCTCAAAACATGTCTTCCAATGTCTGAATAGTTCGCTCAGATTGGCCATCTGTTTGAGGATGATAGGTCGTACTAAAGTTTAGTTCATTGCTCAGAGCATGCTGGAGACTTTTCCAAAACATTGAGGTGAATCTTGGATCACAGTTGGATACAATTGAGAGTGCAACACCATGTATTCTCACCAATTCCTTCACATCTAACTTTTCATGATGTTCAAGAGATAGATCTTCCCGAATAGCGATGAAATAGGATGTCTTTGTGAGTCGGTCAACCACAACTCATATCGCATTATTTCCCATCGACGTCTTCGAGAGACTCATGACAAATTCCACTGTAACATTTTCCCATTTCCACATGGGTATAGGCAATGGCTACATCATACCTTTTCACTTTTTTCACACAGCTTTAACTTGATGACATACCAAGAACCTTCATATATATTCCGAAATCTCCTTCTTTATGTTATCCCACTAGAAGTGTTCTCGGAGATCACCATACATTTTGGTACTCCTAGGATGGATAGAGAAGGTCGAGCTATGTGCATCATTAAATAGTTTCTTATTTATCTCTAGATCAGATGGTGCATATAATCATGTCCCAAATCTTATTCCTCTTTCCTATTCAATTTTGAAATTGGAGGATTTAACATTTTTAACAGCTTCCACCCTTTTCGGAATTTTCACATCCTTTCTTTCATAAACCTTTTTTTCTCTAAGAGGGATGGCTGGGAAATCATTTGAGAAAGGATTGATGATGTTCCTACCTTGATTATTCCCATTTATATCCTTTGTAAATCTATGAAGATCGGATCCTTTTCAATTATCATCATTGATAAAGATGCATGATTCTTTCTACTTAGAGCATCTTCCACCTTGTTTTCCTTACCTGGATGATAGTGGATTGAGCAGTCATAATCTTTGATGAGCTCTATCTATCTTCGATGATGCATATTAATCTATTTCTATGTGAATATATATTTGAGACTTTTTTGGTCAGTATATATCTCACCTTTTTACCCATAGAGATAATGCCTCCATATTTTCAACGCAAAGATCACAGCCGCCAACTCCAGATCATGTGTGGGGTAGTTTTTCTCTTGGATTTTCAGCTACCTTGAGGCATAGGCTATGACATTATCATTTTGAATTAGCACACATCCTAAACCATTCTTAAAATAATCACATACACCATAAAGAGTTCCCCACTTGAAGGGAGTGTGAGTACCAGCGTAGTGATACGCCTCTTTTTCAACTCTTTGAAAAAGACTATACATACCTGTGTCAAGACGATCTTTACTCACTTTCATGTCATCTTGTTCCTTGAGTTTGAAAATCATGAAAAGTTCTTAACGAATCATTGATAATACCCAGCTAGACCTAAAATGTTTTGGATCTCCGTTACAGAAGTTGGCCTCAGCCACTCTTGAATTGCCTTCATCTTGGAAGGGTCTATAGATATCCCTTTCCTGGTGATAACATTCGTAGGAATGATACTTCCTCTATCCAGAACTCACATTTTCTGTACTTTGCATACATCATTTCCCTTCGCAATGTCTTTAACACAGTTTCCCAATGCTCCTCATGTTCCTCCTTGATCTTCGAGTATATCAGAATATCACCAATAAAGACCACCCCAAATTTCTCGCGGTAATCTCTAAAGACGCTATTCATTAAATCCATGAAAATTGTTGGACCATTAGTGAGTCGGAAGGGCATCCCTATGAACTCATAGTGTCCATACCTCGTTCGAAAGGCAGTCTTGGGAATATCTTCCTTCCTCACATTTAGTTGGTGATATCCCGACCGAAGGTCCACCTTTGAGAAATAACTGGCCTCACAAAGCTGATCGAACAATTCATCTATCCGTGGAAGGGGATACATGTTATTTATCAGGATTTTATTGAGCTCGTGATAATCAATGCATAGGCACATTGATCCATCCTTCTTCATAACGAAGATGACTGATGCACCCCACGGTGAAGCACTCGGGCGTATAAAACCCATCTCTATATTCTCTTGTAACTGCTTCTTCATCTCTTCCATCTCTACGGTTTCCATTCTGTAAGGTGTCTTTGAGATTGGAAGAAATATAGGGATAATATCAATTGAGAACTCAAACTCTTAGTCCGGAAGAAGACCATGAAATTCATCAGGGAATACATCAGGGTATTCCCTCATGATCGACATGTCTTCAGGCATGATTCTATCCTTTGTCCCAATCATTTGAGCTATATTTGCATGCTCATAATGAAGAAATATTCACACATGATACGATGATTCGAATGGAGATTCATATTCCCCCTTGCAGTTGAAAAGAATCGAGGGATGCTTCGGGATGTGAAGAGTGATCTCCCATTCTCGGCAGTCGGTATTGGATTTGTATAAAAACAACCAATCCATGCCCAAGATAGCATCAAAATCCACCAATAGAATTATGACATGATTTTCTAGGTGGTTTAGTCCACAAACGTTAAATGGGGAGGAGTTATAAACCCTGGATGTAATGATTTCCCCATTCACTGTTCTCATAAATAACATTTCCTCCAAATTTTTAGGTGGTGTTTGAATAGTTCTAATAAACTTGCAAGATATGAATGAATGTGTAGAACTAGAATCAAATAGCACGTTCTATATTCATGAATGAATAACTAGCGTACCTATCACCACATCATTTTCTGGATCCACCTTAGTAGTAGTGAAAGAATAAGCCCTTACATGATGCCTTGGAGGTTGTTTCTGATTTCCTCTGACAACCCTCGACATAGGAAAATTGTTTGCATAATGACCAAGCTCCATGCTGTTATAACACTACACTGGAGGCTGAGTGTTGATCTGAACCTCCCTTTCTTCATTATCATTAGTGGGATTTTTCATACACCTTCGGCAATTCTGGGCCAAATGACCAAACTTTCGGCATTTGAAGCAATTCTTGGATCACTTCAGACCGTTACAAGGTTGCTTCTTCGCACAATTTTTGAAAAGGGGAAAGTTGGGATTGTTTCTATCATTGGGAATTGTTTGATGGACCACCCATGTTGTTTTCCATCTTCTGCTTCTTGTCACTAGGACCATGAGACCACTGAGAGTCTCCAATCATCATTTCAACCTTGAGGGAAAAACATACAATGTCATCATAACTATCAATGTCTTGAATCGCCAACACTTTTCATAGACTCGGATTTAGTCCACTAAAGAAGCGATCCACCTAACTTTTGGTGTTCATGGAAAATCCAGAGGCGTACCTTGGAATCCCTGTAGATTTTACTTCATACACCCCAATGGACTCATCTTCCTTCTTCTTATGTATAAGGAACTCTATTTCCATATTGAGACGGAGGGTTCGAGGAAAATATTTGTTGAAAAACATCCTATTTAATTCCTCCCAATCTATGGAATAGAATTCTTCTTGGGACATTTTATTCTTGATCAGTGTCCACCACTGATCAGCTTCCCCATCATAACGATAGACCGCTAGTACCACCTTCTCTTCTTTCCGAGCACAGGAGGATGGAGAATATATTTTCAATGGAGTTAATCCATTTTTCTACATGGAGGGGATCAAAAGACCTGCTAAACATGGGAGTCCTTTGCTGCATGAAGTATTCTTCTGCAACATGCTCATTCCTTGGAGAAGGGGGACATTCCACCCGATTCAAGTTATTATTCATAACTAGAGCCAGCTGAGCAAGTACTTCTATGAAGTTATGTGCACCCGCTTCTATCACATCAGGCATGTCATCAGGGAAATCATCACATTGCCTATCACATTGGTTGTTGGAACGTGTTCTTATTTTTCCATCCATTAACTAAGAAAAAGAACATATAATTAGAGGTCCTGAATAATTATCTCTTGAGAATAAAAAGGAAACATTGAACATTAAAGGATAAAATTATAAAGAATAATTAATTCCTACCTGGTGATTCCTTATATTTATATCTAGATTATCCTCAATCTATTTCTCAACATATATTCTTATGGGCTTTTCCCCGCTTAATAATGGTTTGTACTAAGCTCATGAATCTATCAAAGCTTATCCCTCAGGAGTGTCATAACCAAGTGTGCGGAACGGCCTGTTATCATGCATCAGTTCCCGTTCGAGTCTAGCTCAAAGCGGTGTTTTCAGGTTTTACCCCTATATACATCTGTTCCAGAGCCACCTCTACTTACTCTTATCCAGATAGGGATGTATTTTCTTGATAAACCACTTACTGTATACTGACCAAAATTCAGGACTGTTTCCTTATACATAGTCTCATCCTTAAGGTTCTCACTATGGTTCTCTATTCCTAATCTCAAAAATTAACTAGACCATCCTCTATTACCAACTATAGAGTCCCAAGCCTTTTACATAAAACATTTCATGATTTTTAGCAAACTAACCATCAGAGTACAAGCCAAGTATCATTAAGTCTAGTTTCTTGGAAGACTAGGTACATAAAACGTAAAACAAGGGGCTAAAAAACTTCTCTATTTTATCTCCATAAAAATATTCTAACTTCCATTGGGCTCTTACATCTTGATAGGGTTCCCTGGGGAACACATGAACCATGTGATGAGCTAAAAAGCCCAGTAAGGGAAATGAACTTAAGGATACATCTCAAGCACATGAGTTAGGAGGTATGACATAAAGTTATCAAAATCATGACACTTATAAAGTCATTTAATATAAGAACGGGATCATATAAACACATAATCATATAAATGTGGCAGAATTATAAATCATATCATTATTATGGGTCAAGGCTATCCGCCAATCCCGTTTCCCATTTTAGTACGGGTCAAGGCTAACTGCCAATCCAGTTCCACATCACATCTCATGAGACTTATCCTTACCCAATGCATTGGAGAGCTATCTGGGTGCACCCATCTCAACATATTAATGAATATTATTTCCACATAATTATTCTTACCACATATAAAACCATACATATTCAACCAAACACAAATATAAGGGTACCCATGGAAATAATTTGGTACAACCGTCAAAACATAAAACATATCGAATGGGTGGATCATGATGGTGTCCATGAAAGGAATGAATTAGAACATAAATGGATATTCATTGGGTAAAATAGGTATATAACATGGTACGTGGTGTAAAATAGATGTTTCAACATATTATAAATGTATTTTAGAAACATTAGCATGAAAACATTTTTGTGCGGTTTTAAGGAAAACACTCTAGATATTTTCAAATAGAAAATAGAACATTATTTTATATAAAACCAGAATTGAAGCAAGATGTTTTTCATAATAAAAATACTCATTTATTAAAGATAGTGGTGTCTTAAAACAGAGGATAGAGTGAACTTGAAATTTGGGTAAAAATTAAGGAAGCCCCCTTAAAACATGTTTGCTTATCGGAAAGGTCTAAGGAGGGAATTTTTTAAAAACATGTATATCCCCAAAAAAAGTGATGAAATGGTCTTGATATTATAATATTTTAGAAATATACATAATTCATAATATTAACATAAATATATATGATAAAACCATTTTTAAATGAAGATAAGGAAACCCTAAAGAATGAAGAAGGTTTGGGTAGAATTCGTTACGATTCTACCAGCATGGTGTCGGGTGTACCTAAGTGGACTTGATGAGAGAGAGTAGTGGTTTATCATCACATATAAAAAATTAGGGAAGTATGGGGATGGTGTATAAACATACCCCATCACATGATATTACAAAAAAAATAACCATAGCATAGAGAACAATCTTGATTAAGAATGAAAAGGGGAGGATCCCTTACCTTGAATATGTTGTTGTGCTCCACTTCTTATAAATGACCTGAATAAACAAATTATGATTATTAATTAACAAGTCCATAACTTATCCTATATTTAATTTACTTATTATAACCCATTTTTTGTTCATTCAAATACTTTTTGATTAGTTTTAAGGTTCAGTTTTATTGTTCTGTCTTGTTTTTTTACTTGGTTTTAAAAGACCAGTTCACTTATTTTCAAGTTTGGATTATATGTAAGATGAATGTGGCTGTCCAGAACTAAAGTTATATTATTTAGTGAAAATAAATGATATTAAATGGTTATAATTTTAAGTAGTTCACTTAATGTGAAGTCAAATTATTATTATATAACCTTATTCATAACAATTTTTGTTAAACGATGGATTTGATTATGAAGAACATGTTTTGATTTATAATTTAATACCATTTGTAAAAAAAGAATAACAGAACCAAGAATCGGATATATTACATGTGTAATAATCTGGTTTAACCATATCACAAATGGTTTCATGACCAGAATTAAAGATAACGTTAGAAATTGATAAACCATTGTCCTTGAATGTGCTAAATTATCACATCTCAAACGGTGCTTTCATTTCATTCAAATAAAAGGGTGGGGAAAAGAGAGAAGATAATAAAATATAACATTAACATGAAAACATTCGAGTACATGTATGTTACTGTATTTATCATACTATTATGGTGAATTGTGGTGAGGAATGAATTAAAAAGAAAAGAAATTAAAAGAAAAGATGAAATCGGGAAGAGAAATTTTACCTCTTGCGACTTCCTCCTTTGAGAACATCCTAAGGGGAGAGGTTTTGGAATTTTGATGAGGTTGAGAGCTTTTGGACGTGTGGGAAGACCTTGGGGAGATATTTGGTCAGAATAATGGCAAGGTACAAGGCTTGAGAGGAGTGAAGAGAAGAGGGAGTGAAGGGTGGTTTTTTTAGTGGAGGAGAGGAGGGATTTCACAATATTATAATCATTAATTTAATATTTCTTCAAAAGACAAATAATAGTAAGTATTCCATGACCAAGAATAGTAAATGGGTCATGTGAATCCGAAACAAGGGGGTTGACATCATCCATGATGCTAGGAATAGATTATTTTTCTTATAATGTACATATACAGTAAATTACCGTATTTTACTATTCTTCAAAAAATCAAGTATTTCAGCAAAATCCCGAAAATTCACCCCAACCATTTTTCGAAGTGTAGAATCCAAAAATGAATTCCCTTTTCAAAAATAATTTTCTAAATATGATTAATTTAATATTTGATAAAAATTATAATTCATTATTGAAAACCTATTTTGATACATTATTTAACTTATTCTAAAATATAGGTACATCCTGATTCCAACTTGAATATTATTTTTATACCACCATAGGTGATGTTTCATTTCATTAGGGTATATAACTATTCATAAGGGTATGTTTCTATTCATTAGGGTAAGATACTATTAAACAAAACTTATGTTTTCCTTATCGAACTCCAAATAACTTACTGATTACAACCGTGTATGCCGGATTTTCAAAAATCCAAACACAGAGGTGACAAAATTATGTTTAAAGCTCACTTATCACATATTAGTTCATTATTTTTTGTTTTCATGTGATTTTTATGACATATTAATATGAAGGGAATTTCCATTGAAAAACACTGGGTCGTTACACGACGACTCCATGACGTTGCATCTACACACAACCAAGACCTTCTTTTGAGGTATCGTAATGACCGACAAACTCAGTACGTTCCTCTAATAGTATTAATACAAGATCAAACTTCATCCTATTCCGGAACTCCTTAGAAGCCCTCTATGTATTCTTAGACATGGAAAATGGATGTCCCTTCAACATCATATTGGCCAAAGGTTTTTCAATTCAAGAAGATACTTCCATGTGCCTCCTTTAGTACCCTACCAGAAAAAGGAAATTCACACCGTTGACATATTTCAAGGGTTTATTTAAATAAATAACAACATTGATAATCATTGGATCTATGGATAAACCATTTTTATAAATAACATGACCTTTGATGTGAACCAAATGTTTCTAGAATAGGCGCATAGAGAGATTTATGTACATATGGTTCTCTCAAAGTAAGTCATGTACCATACTCAGTGCTCTGCATGCTCCTCCCTAATTGTACTATAAATGATTAATATATTATGGAAACAAAAAATAGGGCCATTAATGTCTAGAATTCCATATTCATCATATCCAAAAAGATAGTGGGGTAATTTTTCACACTATAGGGAGTCACTAGGAAATCATAGTGTCTGTATTTACATCAGAATTCCAACATTGGAATATCATTATGGAGAACCCTCAAATGGTTGTAGACGGACATGAGATCGATCCTCAAGAAAAATATTGCACCTAAAATTTTATTAAAGAGGTCATCAATACTTGGAAATGGGTACATGCTCATTATATTGTTTTTTTTTCAGGAAGTGATAATCCAGGTTAACCTGTAAGCTCTAATATACCTTTTTCAGGAATATAACTGGAGATTCCAAAGGTAAAATACTAGTTCTGATGAAACATTTCACATAAAGGACATCCATATACAATTTATTCTCTTGGTGTTCGGTAGGTTCCATCTGATATGCCACAAAATATATCAGTCCAATCACTATTGTAAAATCAATTCAAAACTCCATCCCTTTCCTCAAAGGTAGTCCTAGAACGTATTTCGTAAAGACTTCCATATAATCCTCCAAAAATTAAAGAACTCATATTCATAATGATTTGGTTGTATCAAGGATTACATTTTCCAATCAACGGGTGATTGGATACAATCTTCCTCTCTTAGCGTCCATATATCTCCTCATGAGGTCTTCCTTGATAGAAGAAGAGCAACTCATCACATTAGTGTGAATGCATCTGACTTGTCTGTCATGATAGTAAATTTGGGCTCAGACCATAGAAATCCAATTCATACCCAAGATGAAATTACATGGTTCCATTGCAATGACCAAATGGTCAAATGTGAACCTCTCTCCTCCAACCGGTAGCTTGGATTGCCGATATAAGAAATATAAGAAAAAGTGTACCCTAGAGGATCCCTAAGAAGATGTTTTAGTGATAACTTCTCTATTGGGAGATAAATCTCTTCAAAAAGGTGTATCGATGTAAAATAATAATTGGAAAATGTGTCTACTGATACTGAGGAAATAGTACAGTAATAAATATCATACCTCGAATCATCACATGTTCTTCAGGATCATAGACATCCAAATCATGCAGAAGTCTGTGGCCCTGACCACTATCTCCTTGATCCTGATGTGGGACTCGTGGTGGTGGTGATGGAAGGATCTCATAATTCCATCCTCCACCTGAATCTCCCATGTTACTATGTAATATTCGCCTCCCTACGGGCCACATTTTCCTCTCTTGGGAGATCCTTGATCCGGGTGATGCCACTATCATGGCAGTCCATTATCTATCTGCATGAGCTACTCAATGTCAGGTCGAGAAATCAAATTCAATGTGACCTCTCCCATGACAAGTAAATCACCACCACACCTCTAGGATTCTTGTAACACCCGAGATTTTTATGAGTAATATTTTGTTCAAAGGAATCTTTCACTACACACTTTCTTGGCTTACTTTACACGCAATCGCGACCTTCCTCGATAGCTTGCGTCGTACGCAATACCGAGTTTCACTAAACAACGATATGCTATTAAAATATTATTAAAACTAGCCGTTATGAATAGTAATAACCACTTTTTGAAATTTTATAATTTTTTTTTTCAAAATGGACGTCATTTTTGGATTCGGAATACCGAAATTCGCCTAGGGTGAAATTTTGGTATTTTTCTGAAAACTTTCAATTTTTGATGAATAGTGAAACCACTAAGTGGTAGGTTAAAAACTGAATTTTGCATAAAACTTAATTTTACCGCTTCTGTGAATGGAATTTCGAAATTCCGACAGACACGGTTGATATCAGTAAGTAAAATGTGGTTCAATGTGATAAAAATAAATTTTTGGTGAATAGTAACTTTTTACTTTTTTTACCGCGGTTAATAGTAAATAGGGTAAGTAAGGGAAAATATGATATTACTATTACCCTAACACATGCCCTAATTCTATTGGATAAGTTTAATTCGACAAAAAACAATCTTAGGATTAAAATATGACCATTTAGGCCCACTTGGGTTAGATTAGGACATTTATTATTAATTTATTTAAAGAAGGGTTAAAATAGTTAAAATCAAAGTGTAATAAGTAAATAATTTTTAATATGGGGTTATACATAAGATAAATTCGACTATAAATATTCATTAGAAAGCTAAAAAGATTTCCTACATAATGGTATTTTATTTATAATTTGTAGACATTAAATAATTTAATTTATTTATGACACAATGATGATGCAGTAATTATCTTATTAATAGAATATTGACATAATTGATGTTATAAACACCAAAATAAATGTAATTTGAGACTTTTTATGAATTACACTAATTTTATTGGTTACTATGATTTATTAGTGTTGATTTAATCAACTTGGTTCGAACATATAATTCTGTTATGACTTTCACAAAAATCATATATCAAATAGTGTCAAAATTGACACAAAATAGTTTTTAAATCAAATATTATATTACTAATTGTTATTTTATTCCTAAAAACCCAAGGTTCGGCCAAATGACTTATATAAGGATATATATATTAATAATAAACAATTTGGGGTTCTTTTGGCATGTTATAGTAAGTGTATTAACCATATAGTGAAAGAAAACAAAAAGACACGGTAAAAGTTAAATTATTTAACTTAGAGTTAAATCTAATTGATAAGGTTAAAATAATACCCTAAACTTGTATAAATCTTATTGGTTGATAGGATTTCGACCCATCCCCACTTTACCTTCGAAATAAGACCCTTTTAAACCATTATAAACCGATTTTGACTTTAATATAAAATAATATTTTGAGGTATTCCTAAGGTGCCCCTCTCCTCCCTTATAAAAGGACACCTCCTTCCCCCTCCTCCTCACACCAATTTGAGAACTCAATCTTGGCCAACCCCTGAAATTTTCTCCTCTCCACTTCCCTCTAATAATCCTAGAGGTACTTGTCTTCTTCAAAGACCAATCTTAGTTCCCTATGTGGAGGATTCAAAGAGGCGTTCCAAAGAAGAGGTAATATCCGTTACCGATCTTTTCAATTTCTTTCTTCTTCAACTTCTTCTTCTTTAGTTGTTTCATGATAAAGTAATAACATCAGTTTTACTTACATACTGATATGTTATTATAAATATGAAACAACCCTAATTCACCTTCTATCCATCCTACGGAAAAATGAAATCACCGCGCGTGCGTACGTACGGAATACCGTCTCCACGCCGTGGTGTAATCTATTTTCCACCACCACCTTACAGGGATGGGTATAATGGTGTAATGAATAACTATTTATGATTATTATAAAGTCATATTGATACTGAAATAATATACATATACTCCAATACAATTCCACGATCATAGGAATGATATCATCACTCGTGCGTACGTACGGAATACCGTCTCCACGATGTGATGCGACTCGTTCTACATGATCATCATTACATAGTAATTATATAAATGAATTGAATGAATAAATATGATATATGTTACACTAATACCATTCTGGATATAAGGTATCTATAACCTTAAACGAAGAATAAGAATTTATTCGGCAAAACACGCATAAGAACAAAAGACAATAAAGACCCGAGTAACAAGTAACAATGAAATATTACTAACAAGAAGCTAATAATATGACCATATATGATATCATATCAATATGTATGATTCTGGAATAAGTCAATAAAATTATTTAAACCATTATACAGGATCTTCGGACACCTACAAATCAAATCGGACCTATGTTAAGGGAAATATCACAATCTCATTTTTATCCGAGATTGTTTATTCTTAAGTATTTACTGGGGTGTATTTTATCATCCACATCCATGTTTCATCAATATGTTATATTATTTCCATCCACCTACAATTGTTTAAATCCATTTTTACCCTTTGGTGAGTTTTTAGTAATATGTATGAAAGGAATATTTTTTCGTTTTTCGTACGAGGTACTTTTTGACTTTTCCGAAAAAAGTGCGAAGAATGTTTTTTTTAACTTATACGGCATGAATGGATTTCCAAAAAATTATTTCCAAGAAGCTTCCTTTACAAGTATTCAAGTTTATTTTTAATCAACTTCTTTTATTTTAAAATTGTATGACATGTTAATAAAGGAAAATTGTTTTTGAAGAAGAAAGGATATTTTCCTCAAGAATGGAGTTCAAGTGTTTTATCAAAATTATTTTCCATCTAAGAAAAAAAAGGGTTCTGTTTTTTTTCTATTATTACATTGATTTGATTATGTTGTCATGATTTGTTTTATGATGTCATGATGTTTCAAGAATCCCATTTTTGTTACATGTGTTATGCGATGATGTATGATTTATGATTATGTGGCACACATAAGAAATGATTCATTATAAGATGGGTGGGACCTATATCTCCCTCCAATGAATTGGGTAAAGATTTTATATCTCATGAGATAGACATGGCTGGAACGGTAGGTTATACCGGTTCAGTGAAACAGGACTGGAACGAGAGTGACTCGGTTCAGAAAGGGACTCTGTCCACTAAGATAGTCTTGGAAATGAGTCATGACTAACAAGAAATGATGTTCCATGATTATGTGTGCATGCCACAAAGTTTCAAGTTTCATGTTATGATTATGGGGATCTCATTTTCACTTCTATGATTTGTTCCATGTTAAGATATTATGATCTCTTTTGGAGGTTATAATTTTCAAAAAGATATGATATGATTTTTAGTTCCTTTATTTGCCCTTGCTGAGCATTTGAGCTCACCCTTTTATGTTTTCTTTTCCCCAGGTCAGGAAGATGGATATTAAGTAGAATATGCTAAAAGGGACCCTAGATATGATGAAATAAATGGGAGACACTGTAGAAGATTTATGAACTAGTTGTTTATGTTTTTCCCAGTTTCTAAAGACACTATACCTATACGGTCCTTTGTGGTTTTGTCATATGTTGTAATAAGTGTGATTCAATTTTGAGGTATTAATAATGTATGTAAAGTGTGGGTCGTTATAGTTGGTATCAGAGGAAAGGTACAGTCATCCTTTGGAAACTAGGATGTGAAAGCCTTAGTAAGAACGCTAAGGATAAGTCTAAGCATAGAACACAATCTTAGTGTTTTAGAAATGGCCATGAATAACCTAGGATAAGACCTTAAGCATGAAAATTTTATTCTTGATTATGTGGTTTTCCTATTATAATTAGTGTTGCTCACACTATTCTTCTTGGTTTTATTCAATGGCTGGAACCCGAAGGAACCGTGTTAATGCGGAATGCGATAGGCAAGGCAATGATTGTCCCCCTGAGCAACCCAACGATATGGGAGCCGGAATGCACAATCTTGTAGCCATGCTCACACAACTTTCTCAAGCTATGAATCATGCAGGACTTCCAAACGAGCAAAGGAAGGAGCAACATTCTGTTGAATCCATCATGAGGCAGCGTCCACCGTCTTTCAGCGGGTCTGCTGATCCATTAGTTGCTGAACAATGGATTAGTACTACTAAAAAGATATTTTCAGTTCTTCAATGTTCTGAACATGATAAAGTCATCCTAGCAGTGTATCGTTTGGAAGGAGTTGTTGATCAATGGTGGAATCTTATTAAGAATACGAGGAAAAGGGATGAAATTGAGTCTATGGAATGGGACGAGTTCAAGAACTTATTTTTCAATAAGTACTTCCCTCGTATTCTCCGAACAAAGATGGAGAAAGAGTTTCTTGAACTGAAGAAAAGGGATGATGAATCTGTTGGTACCTATGAAGAAAATTTTACAAGACTTGCAAGGTACGCTTCTGGTATTATTATCCAACCTGAGAGTAAGATCGATCGATTCTTTAGTGGCTTAAAACCAAGTCTTCGAAGGGCGTTATCCATAAGGGACTTCAATAGCTACGAGGAAATCGTTTGATGTGCTCTCAAAGTCGAGATGGAGATTGGAGTAACCCATCAGTCACATGGGTTTGATAAGAAGAGGAAGATGGAATTCAAAGGAAAATCTAAAGAGCACACTGAAAAGAATATGATCTTTCCCTTATTCTCAAAGTGTGGAAAGAAACATGGAGGGAGTTTTCTTAAAGGTACAAGTAAATGTTTTAAATGTGGAAAGGAAGGTCATCGGGCATTTGAATGCTGCAATAATGGGAAGAAGATGTCTAATGATGCAAACAAAGGAAGGGATACACAGAATGAACCTACTACACTTCAATGTTTCAAGTGCAAGGAGATGGGGCATTATGCCAATCAATGCCCAAATCCAAGGGTTGATGATGATGGTCGACGTCAACAAAATCGTAAGGCTAAAGACAAAGGAAAGTCACATGCAATTTCTATCAGCGATGTGGAGTACGATAACGAAGTGGTGAAAGGTACACTTACTATCCACTCTAAAGTAGCAAATGTTTTATTTGATTCTGGATCCACCCACTCTTTTATTTCTGAAAAATTTTCTAAGGGTATCACCGTACTACCTCAACAATTAGATGTTGAGTTAGCTGTGAAAACACCTAATGGCACAACAGTCGCATCAAAAGTTTATAATTCTTCTCCGATCGAAGTTTGTGGGAAATTGATTCCTGCAAATCTTGTGATACTTCCTTTAGTGGAATTTTATGTGATTCTTGGCATGGATTGGATTTCTCTACATGGAGCTCATATCAATTTCCAATGAAGGGAAGTCACATTTCATATTCCAGATCAATCTACGATCGTCTATCGATGCAAGGATGAATATAACCTTCCAGTGGAAATTTCTTCCATCTTATGGATCTTGATTCCACTAAATGAAGGTTATTTATCCCAAATGGTTGGTGAGAAACTCACGATTAAGAATATTCCCATTGTACGGGAGTTTGATGATGTCTTTCCGGAGGAATTACCGGGTCTTCCACCAAATCGTGAAGTTGAGTTTTCAATAGAACTCGTACCGGGTGCTTTGCCTATTTCAAAGACACCTTATAGAATGGCCCCAATTGAGTTGCAGGAATTGAAGAAGAAACTCCAAAAGAATCTTGATAAGGGATTATTACGCCCTAGTGCGTCACCTTGGGGAGCACCTGTTTTATTTGTTAAGAAGAAAGATGGATCAATGAGACTCTGCATTGATTATCGAGAACTTAACAGGATCACTATCAAGAACAAATATCCTCTCCCACGCATTAATGACTTATTTGACCAACTACGCGGAGCTCAATACTTTTCCAAGATTGATCTTCGTTCAGGGTATCATCAATTAAGGGTCAAAAGGGAGGATATACCAAAGACGGATTTCCGTTAAGGTATGGACACTATGAATTTATAGTGATGCCATTTGGTCTTACTAATGCCCCTGCTATCTTCATGGATCTAATGAATAGAGTCTTTAGAGACTATCTTGATCAATTTGTGGTAGTCTTTATAGACGATATTTTTGTATATTCAAAGAGCAAGGAAGAGCATGAAGATCACTTGAGAATTATATTTAAGACCCTGAGAAAGGAGAAGCTTTATGCCAAATTTACCAAGTGTGAATTTTGGCTTCAAAAAGTTGCATTTTTGGGTCACATAATCTCAAAAGAGGGGATATCTGTGGATCCTGCAAAAACAGAGGTTATCGAAAGATGGTCAAGACCAACAACAGTAACTGAGATCCGTAGTATTCTTGGTTTGGCTGGATATTATTGACGTTTTGTAAAGGATTTTTCACGATTATCTAATCCACTCACCAAGTTGACTCGGAAAAGAGTTAAGTTTTTTTGGACAGAGGAATGTGAAGAGAATTTCAAGGAGTTGAAAAGAAGGTTATCCTGTGCACCTGTGCTCACACTGCCTTATAGTGGAGAAAGGTTTGTGATCTATAGTGAGGCATACAAGAAGGGATTGGGGTGTGTTCTTATGCAAAATGATATGGTGATAGCTTATGCCTCACGACAGTTGAAAATCCATGAGCAAAATTACCCAACACATGATTTAGAGTTGGCTGCGGTAATCTTTGCATTAAAGATTTGGAGGCATTACCTTTATGGTGAAAGGTGTGATATTTATACTGATCATAAAAGTTTAAAGTATATTTTCACACAAAAGGAGCTGAATATGCGTCAAAGAAGATGGTTGGAGCTGATTAAGGATTATGACTACTCAATCCATTACCACCCTGGGAAAGCAAACAAGGTGGCAGATGCATTAAGTCGACAAGACCATGCTAGTTTATCCATGATGAGGATCACAAAAGATCCAATATTTATGGATTTACAAAGGATGGATCTTGGAATTATAATGGAAGGGGAAAAATTTTATCTTTCTCAAATGAATGTTCAACCATCTATACATGTGAAGATTAAAGAGGCACAGAAAGAAGATGTAGAGTTACAAAAGAAGGTGAGAAATGTTCCTTAATTCAACCTTGATTGTGATGGGATAATAAAGTTCAGGAATCGGATTTGTGTTCCTCCCATCCCCGAATTAAAGAAGAAGCTGCTGGATGAGGCTCATATTTCTTCATTCTCTATTCATCCTGGAAGCACGAAGATGTATAGGGACCTGAAAGAGTACTTCTGGTGGGATGGCATGAAAAGAGATGTTGCTGAATATGTCTCTCGATGCTTGGTTTGTCAAAAAGTTAAAGCTGAGAGACAAAAGTCAAAGGGGATGTTACAACCATTACCCATACCCGAATGGAAATGGGAAAACATCACTATGGACTTTGTCACAGGACTTCCTAAAACATCCAAAGGCAATAATTCTATTTGGGTCATAGTTGATCGTCTTACAAAGTCTGCACACTTCATGGCTATTAGAGAGGTTTTCTCTCTAGATAAGCTTGCCAGGATATATGTAAAGGAAGTGGTAAGATTGCATGGAGTACCACTTTCTATTATATCTGATCGGGATCCGAGATTTACCTCGAAGTTCTGGCGAAATCTTCAGCATACTCTGGATATAGAGTTGAGTTTCAGCACTGCTTATCATCCCCAGACAGACGGTCAGTCTGAAAAAACAATTCAAACCCTAGAAGATATGTTGAGAGCATGCTCTATGGATTTCAAAGGAGGTTGGGATCAACACCTACCTTTGGTGGAATTTTCTTATAATAACAGCTTTCACTCTAGTATTCAGATGGGTCTTTATGAAGATCTCTATGGAAAGAAATGCAGGACTCCAACTTGTTGGGATGAAGTTGGCGAAAGAAAGCTATTAGGACCTGATCTCGTTGATGAAATGGAAGAAAAGGTCAGATCAATTCAACAACACATAAGAGCAGCTCAGAGTCGACAGAAATGTTATGCCGACAACCAAAGAAAAGACCTAGAGTTTGAAGTGGGTGATAAAGTGTTCTTACGAATATCTCCCTGGAAGAGGGTTATGAGATTTGGAAAGAAGGGGAAGTTGAGCCCTAGATATATCAGTCCTTTCGAAATACTGGATCGTGTTTAAAGGTAGCTTACCGATTGGCGCTTCCACCGAATCTATCTCATGTTCACGATGTGTTCCATGTATCTCTCCTGAGAAAGTACATACCTGATCCTTCACATGTACTCAGCTCAGAAGTTGTACCGCTGGAGCAAGATCTTTCTTATGAAGAACAACCGATAGATATTCTGGATCGCAGCGAAAAAGACCTAAGAAACAAGACCACTCGATTGGTGAAAGTTTTATGGAGGAACCACCAATTAGAAGAAGCTACATGGGAGCTTGAGGATATGATGAGGGAGAAGTATCCTCATCTGTTTGTTACAAAGTGACGAATTTCGAGGGAGAAATTCTTTTTAAGGGGGGTAGAATGTAACACCCGAGATTTTTATGAGTAATATTTTGTTCAAAGGAATCTTTCACTACACACTTACTTGGCTTACTTTACACGCAATCGCGACCTTCCTCGATAGCTTGCATCATACGCAATAGCGAGTTTCACTAAACAACGATATGCTATTAAAATATTATTAAAACTAGCCGTTATGAATAGTAATAACCACTTTTTGAAATTTTATAAATTTTATTTTTCAAAATGGATTTCATTTTTGGATTCGGAATACCGAAATTAGCCTAGGGTGAAATTTTGGTATTTTTCTGAAAACTTTCAATTTTTGATGAATAGTGAAACCACTAAGTGGTAGGTTAAAAACCGAATATTGCATAAAACTTAATTTTAACGCTTCTGTGAATGGAATTTCGAAAATCCGACAGACACGTATGATATCAGTAAGTAAAATGTGGTTCAATGAGATAAAAATAATTTTTTGGTGAATAGTAACTTTTAACTTTTTTTACCGCGGTTAATAGTAAATAGGGTAACTAAGGGTAAATAAGTTATTACTATTACCCTAACACATGAAATAATTCTATTGGATAAGTGTAATTCGACCAAAAACAGACTTAGGAATAAAATATGACCATTTAGGCCCACTTGGGTTAGATTAGGACATTTATTATTAATTTATTTAAAGAAGGGTTAAAATAGTTAAAATCAATGTTTAATAAGTAAATCATTTTTAATATGGGGTTATACATAAGATAAATTCGACTATAAATATTCATTAGAAATATAAAAAGATTTCCTACATAATGGTATTTTATTTATAATTTTTAGACATTAAATAATTTAATTTATTTATGACACAATGATGATGCAGTAATTATCTGATTAATAAAATATTGACATAATTGATGTTATAAACACCAAAATAAATGTAATTTGAGACTTTTTATGAATTACACTAATTTTATAGGTTACTATGATATATTAGTGTTTATTTAATCAACTTGGTTCGAACATATAATTCTGTTATGACTTTCACAAAAATCATATATCAAATAGTGTCAAAATTGACACAAAATAGTTTTTTAATCAAATATTATATTAATAATTGTTATTTTATTCCTAAAAATATAAGGTTCGGAAAAATGACTTAGATAAGGATATATATATTAATAATAAACAATTTGGGGTTCGTTTGGAATGTTATAGTATGTGTATTAACCATATAGTGAAAGAAAACAAAAAGACACGGTAAAAGTTAAATTATTTAACTTAGAGTTAAATCTAATTGATAAGGTTAAAATAATACCCTAAACTTGTCTAAATCTTATTGGTTGATAGGATTTCGACCCATCCCCACTTTACCTTTGAAATAAGACCCTTTGGAACAATTATAAACCGATTTTGACATTAATATAAAATAATATTTTGAGGTATTCCTAAGGTGCCCCTCTCCTCCCTTATAAAAGGACACCTCCTTCCCCCTCCTCCTCACACCAATTTGAGCACTCAATCTCGGCCAACCCCTTCCATTTTCTCCTCTCCACTTCCCTAGAATAATCCTAGAGGTCCTGGTCTTCTTCAAAGACCAATCTTAGTTCCCTAAGTGGAGGATTCAAAGAGGCGTTCCAAAGAAGGGGTAATATCCGTTACCGATCTTTTCAATTTCTTTCTTCTTCAACTTCTTTTTCTTTAGTTGTTTCATGATAAAGTAATAACATCAGTATTACTTACATACTGATATGTTATTATAAATATGAAACAACCCTAATTCACCTTCTATCCATCCTACGGAAAAATGAAATCACCGCGCGTGTGTAAGTACAGAATACCGTCTCCACGCCGTGGTGTAATCTATTTTCCACCACCACCTTACAAGGATGGGTATAATGGTGTAATGAGTAACTATTTATGATTATTATAAAGTCATATTGATACTGAAATAATATACATATACTCCAATACAATTCCACGATCATAGGAATGATATCATCACTCGTGCGTACGTACGGAATACCCTCTCCACGATGTGATGCGACTCGTTCTACATGATCATCATTACATAGTAATTATATAAATGAATTGAATGAATAAATATGATATATGTTACACTAATACCATTCTGGATATAAGGTATCTATAACCTTAAATGAAGAATAAGAATTTATTCGAAAAAACACGCATAAGAACAAAAGGCAATAAAGACCCGAGTAACAAGTAACAATGAAATATTACTAACAAGAAGCTAAGAATATGACCATATATGATATAATATCAATATTTATGATTCTGGAATAAGTCAATAACATTATTTAAACCATTATACCGGATCTTCGGACACGTAAAGCAAATCGGACCTAAGGTAAGGGAAATATCACAATCTCATTTTTATCCGAGATTGTTTATTTGTAAGTATTTACTGGGGTGTATTTTATCATCCACATCCATGTTTCATCAATATGTTATATTATTTCCATCCACCTACAATTGTTTAAATCCATTTTTACCCTTCGTTGAGTTTTTAGTAATATGTATGAAAGGAATCTTTTTTCGTTTTTCGTACGAGGTACTTTTTGACTTTTCCGACAAAAGTGCGAAGAATGTTTTTTTAACTTATACGGCATGAATGGATTTCTAAAAAATTATTTCCAAGAAGCTTTCTTTACAAGTATTCAAGTTTATTTTTAATCAACTTCTTTTATTTTAAAATTTTATGACATGTTAAGAAAGGAAAAGTGTTTTTGTAGAAGAAAGGATATTTTCCTCAAGAATGGAGTTCAAGTGTTTTATCAAAATTATTTTCCATCTAAGATAATAAAGGGTTCTATTTTTTATCCCTATTATTACATTGATTTGATTATGTTGTCATGATTTGTTTTATGATGTCATGATGTTTCAAGAATCCCATTTTTGTTACATGTGTTATGCGATGATGTATGATTTATGATTATGTGGCACACATAAGAAAGGATTCAATATAAGATGGGTGGGACCTATATCTCCCTCCAATGCATTGGGTAAAGATTTTATATCTCATGAGATAGACATGGCTGGAACGGTAGGTTATACCGGTTCAGTGAAACAGGACTGGAACGAGGGTGACTCGGTTCAGAAAGGGACTATGTCCACTAAGATAGTCTTGGCAATGATTCATGACTAACAAGAAATGATGTTCCATGATTATGTGTGCATGCCACAAAGTTTCAAGTTTCATGTTATGATTATGGGGATCTCATCTTCCCTTCTATGATTTGTTCTTGTTAAGATATTATGATCCCTTTTGCAGGTTATGATTTTCAAAAAGATATGATATGATTTTTAGTTCCTTTATTTGCCCTTGCTAAGCATTTGAGCTCAACATTTTATGTTTTCTTTTCCCCAGGTCAGGAAGATGGATATTAAGTAGAATATGCTAAAAGGGACCCTAGATATGATGAAATAAATGGGAGACACTGTAGAAGATTTATGAACCAGTTGTTTATGTTTCCTAGTTTCTAAAGACACTATACCTATATGGTCCTTTGTGGTTTTGTCATATGTTGTAATAAGTGTGATTCAATTTTGAGGTATTAACAATGTATGTAAAGTATGGGTCGTTATAGTTGGTATCAGAGGAAAGGTATAGTCAACCTTTGGAAAATAGGATGTGAAAGCCTTAGTAAGAACCCTAAGGATAAGTCTAAGCATTGAACACAATCTTAGTGTTTTAGAAATGGCCATGAATAACCTAGGATAAGACCTTAAGCATGAAAATTTTATTCTTGATTATGTGGTTTTCCTATTATAATTAGTGTTGCTCACACTATTCTTCTTGGTTTTAGTCAATGGTTGGAACCCGAAGGAACCGTGTTAATGCGGAATGCGATAGGCAATGCAATGATTGTCCCCCTGAGAAACCCAACGATATGGGAGCTGGAATGCAAAATCTTGTAGCCATGCTCACACAACTTTATCAAGCTATGAATCATGCAGGACTTCCAAACGAGCAAAGGAAGGAGCAACATTCTGTTGAATCCTTCATGAGGCAGCGTCCACCGTCTTTGAGCGGGTATACTGATCCATTAGTTGCTGAACAATGGATTAGTACAACTGAAAAGATATTTTCAGTTCTTCAATGTTCGGAACATGATAAAGTCATCCTAGCAGTGTATCATTTGGAAGGAGATGCTGATCAATGGTGGAATCTTATTAAGAATACGAGGCAAAGGGATGAAATTGAGTCTATGGAATGGGACGAGTTCAAGAACTTATTTTTCAATAAGTACATCCCTTGTATTCTCCGAACAAAGATGGAGAATGAGTTTCTTGAACTAAAGCAAAGGGATGATGAATCTGTTGGTACCTATGAAGAAAATTTTACAAGACTTGCAAGGTACGCTTCTAGTATTATTATCCAACCTGAGAGTAAGATCGATCGATTATTTAGTGGCTTAAAACCAAGTCTTCGAAGGGCGTTAGCCATAAGGGACTTCAATAGCTACGAGGAAATCGTTCGATGTGCTCTCAAAGTCGAGATGGAGATTGGAGTAACCCATCAGTCACATGGGTTTGATAAGAAGAGGAAGATGGAATTAAAAGGAAAATATAAAGAGCACACTGAAAAGAAGATGAGATTTCCCTTATGCTCAAAGTGTGGAAAGAAACATGGAGCGAATTGTCTTAAAGGTACAAGTAAATGTTTTAAATGTGGAATGTAAGTTCATCGGGAATTTGAATGCCGCGATAATGGGAAGAAGATGTCTAATGATGCAAACAAAGGAAGGGATACACAAAATGAACCTACTACACTTCAATGTTTCAAGTGCAAGGAGATGGGGCATTATGCCAATCAATGCCCAAATCCAAGGGTTGATGATGATGGTCGACGTCAACAAACTCTTAAGGCTAAAGACAAAGGAAAGTCGCATGAAATTTCTATCAGCGATGTGGAGTACGATAACGAAGTGGTGAAAGGTACAATTACCATCCACTCTAAAGTAAAAATGTTTTATTTGATTATGGATCCACCCACTCTTTTATTTCTGAAAAATTTTCTAAGGGTATCACCATACTACCTCAACAATTAGATGTTGAGTTAGCTGTGACAACACCTAATGGCACAAAAGTCGCATCCAAAGTTTATATTTCCTCTCCGATCGAAGTTTGTGGGAAAGTGCTTCCTGCAAATCTTGTGATACTTCCTTTAGTGGAATTTTATGTGATTCTTGGCATGGATTGGCTTTCTCTACATGGAGCTCATATCAATTTCCAAAGAAGGGAAGTCACATTTCATATTCCAGATCAATCTACGATCGTCTATCGATGCAAGGATGAATATAACCTTCCAGTGGAATTTCTTCCATCTTATGGGTCTTGATTCCACTAAATGAAGGTTATTTATCTCAAATGGTTGGTGAGAAACTCACAATTAAGAATATTCCCATTGTATGGGAGTTTAATGATGTCTTTCCGGAGGAATTACCGGGTCTTCCACCAAATCGTGAAGTTGAGTTTTCAATAGAACTCGTACCGGGTGCTTTGCCTATTTCAAAGACACCTTATAGAATGGACCCATTTGAGTTGCAGGAATTGAAGAAGCAACTCCAAGAGAATCTTGATAAGGGATTCATACGCCCTAGTGCGTCACCTTGGGGAGCACCTGTTTTATTTGTTAAGAAGAAAGATGGATCAATGAGACTCTGCATTGATTATCGAGAACTTAACAAGATCACTATCAAGAACAAATATCCTCTCCCACGCATTAATGACTTATTTGACCAACTACGCGGAGCACAATACTTTTCCAAGATTGATCTTCGTTCAGGGTATCATCAATTAAGGTTCAAAAGGGAGGATATACCAAAGACGGCTTTCCGTACAAGGTATGGACACTATGAATTTATAGTGATGCCATTTGGTCTTACTAATGCCCCTGCTATCTTCATGGATCTAATGAATAGAGTCTTTAGAGACTATCTTGATCAATTTGTGGTAGTCTTTATAGAAGATATTCTTTTCTATTCAAAGAGCAAGGAAGAGCATGAAGATCACTTGAAAATTATATTGAAGACCCTGAGAAAGGAGAAGCTTTATGCCAAATTTACCAACTGTGAATTTTGGCTTCAAAAAGTTGCATTTTTGGGTCACATAATCTCAAAAGAGGGGATATCTGTGGATCCAGCAAAAACAGAGGTTATCGAAAGATGGTCAAGACCAACAACAGTAATTGAGATCCGAGCTTTTCTTGGTTTGGCTGGATATTATCGACGTTTTGTAAAGGATTTTTCACGATTATCTAATCCACTCACCAAGTTGACTCGGAAAGGAGTTAAGTTTGTTTGGACAGAGGAATGTGAAGAGAATTTCAAGGAGTTGAAAAGAAGGTTATCCAGTGCACCTGTGCTGACACTTCCTTGTAGTGGAGAAAGGTTTGTGATCTACAGTGATGAATCCAAGTAGGGATTTGGGTGTGTTATTATGCAAAATGATATGGTGATAGCGTATGCCTCACGACAGTTGAAAATCCATGAGCAAAATTACCCAACACATGATTTAGAGTTGGCTGCGGTAATATTTGCATTAAAGATTTCGAGGCATTACCTTTATGGTGAAAGGTGTGATATTTATACTGATCATAAAAGGTTAAAGTATATTTTCACACAAAAGGAGCTGAATATGCGTCAAAGAAGATGGTTGGAGCTGATTAAGGATTATGACTGCTCAATCCATTACCACCCTGGGAAAGCAAACAAGGTGGAAGATGCATTAAGTCGACAAGACCATGCTAGTTTATCCATGATGAGGATCACAAAAGATCCAATATTTATGGATTTACAAAGGATGGATCTTGGAATTATAATGGATGGAGAAAAATATTATCTTTCTCAAATGAATGTTCAACCATCTATACATGTGAAGATTAAAGAGGCACAGAAAGAAGATGTAGAGTTACAAAAGAAGGTGAGAAATGTTCCTGAATTCAACCTTGATTGTGATGGGATAATAAAGTTCAGGAATCAGTTTTGTGTTCCTCCCATCCCCGAATTAAAGAAGGAGTTGCTGGATGAGGCTCATAGTTCTTCATTCTCTATTCATCCTGGAAGCACGAAGATGTATAGGGACCTGAAAGAGTACTTCTGGTGGGATGGCATGAAAAGAGATGTTGCTGAATATGTCTCTCGATGCTTGGTTTGTCAACAAGTTAAAGCTGAGAGACAAAAGTCTAAGGGGATGTTACAACCATTACCCATACCCGAATGGAAATGGGAAAACATCACTATGGACTTATCACAGGACTTCCTAAAACATCCAAAGGCAATAATTCTATTTGGGTCATAGTTGATCGTCCTAAAAGTCTGCACACTTCATTGCTATTAGAGAGGATTTCTCTCTAGATCAGCTTGCCAGGATATATGTAAAGGAAGTGGTAAGATTGCATGGAGTACCACTTTCTATTATATCTGATCGGGATCCGAGATTTACCTCGATGTTCTGGAGAAGTCTTCAGCATACTCTGGATACAGAGTTGAGTTTCAGCACTGCTTATCATCCCCAGACAGACGGTCAGTCTGAAAGAACAATTCAAACCCTAGAAGATATGTTGAGAGCTTGCTCTATGGATTCCAAAGGAGGTTGGGGTCAATACCTACCTTTGGTGGAATTTTCTTATAATAATAGCTTTCACTCCAGTATTCAGATGGCTCCTTATGAAGCTCTCTATGGAAAGAAATGCAGGACTCCAACATTCTGGGATGAAGTTGGGGAAAGAAAGCTATTAGGACCTGATCTCGTTGATGAAATGGCAGAAAACATCTGATCTATTCAACAACACATAAGAGCAGCTCAGAGTCGACAGAAAAGTTATGCTGACAACCGAAGAAAAGACCTAAAGATTGAAGTGGGTGATAAAGTGTTCTTACGAATATCTCCCTGGAAGAGGGTTATGAGATTTGGAAAGAAGGGGAAGTTGAGTCCTAGATATATCGGTCCTTTCGAAATACTGGATCGTGTTGGAAAGGTAGCTTACCGATTGGCGCTTCCACCGAATCTCTCTCAAGTTCACGATGTGTTCCATGTATCTCTCCTGAGAAAGTACATACCTGATCCTTCACATGTACTCAGCTCAGAAGTTGTACCGCTGGAGCAAGATCTTTCTTATGAAGAACAACCGATAGAGATTCTGGATCGTAGCGAAAAAGTCCTAAGAAACAAGACCACTCGATTGGTGAAAGTTTTATGGAGGAACCACCAATTAGAAGAAGCTACATGGGAGCTTGAGGATATGATGAGGGAGAAGTATCCTCATCTGTTTGTTACAAAGTGACGAATTTCGAGGGGGAAATTCTTTTTAAGGGGGGTAGAATGTAACACCCGAGATTTTTATGAGTAATATTTTGTTCAAAGGAATATTTCACTACACACATGCTTGGCTTACTTTACACGCAATCGCGACCTTCCTCGATAGCTTGCGTCGTACGCAATACCGAGTTTCACTAAACAACGATATGCTATTAAAATATTATTAAAACTAGCTGTTATGAATAGTAATAACCACTTTTTGAAATTTTATAAATTTTATTTTTCAAAATGGACTTCATTTTTTGATTCGGAATACCGAAATTAGCCTAGCGTGAAATTTTGGTATTTTTCTGAAAACTTTCAAATTTTGATGAATAATGAAACCACTAAGTGGTAGGTTAAAAACTAAATTTTGCATAAAACATAATTTTACCACTTCTGTGAATGGAATTTCGAAAATCTGACAGACACAGTTGATATCATTAAGTAAAATGTGGTTCAATGAGATAAAAATAATTTTTTGGTGAATAGTAACTTTTTACTTTTTTTACCGCGGTTAATAGTAAATAGGGTAACTAAGGGTAAATATGATATTACTATTACCCTAACACTTGTCCTAATTCTATTGGATAAGTGTAATTCGACCAAAAACAAACTTAGGAATAAAATATGACCATTTAGGCTCACTTGGGTTAGATTAGGACATTTATTATTAATTTATTTAAAGAAGGGTTAAAATAGTTAAAATCAAAGTTGAATAAGTAAATCTTTTTTAATATGGGGTTATAAATAAGATAAATTCGACTATAAATATTCATTAGAAATATAAAAATATTTCCTACATAATGGTATTTTATTTATAATTTTTAGACATTAAATAATTTAATTTATTTATGACACAATGATGATGCAGTAATTATCTTATTAATAAAATATTGACATAATTGATGTTATAAACACAAAAATAAATGTAATTTGAGACTTTTTATGAATTACACTAATTTTTTAGGTTACTATGATATATTAGTGTTGATTTAATCAACTTGGTTCGAACATATAATTCTGTTATGACTTTCACAAAAATCATATATCAAATAGTGTCAAAATTGACACAAAATAGTTTTTTAATCAAATATTATATTAATAATTGTTATTTTATTCCTAAAAATATAAGGTTCGGCCAAATGACTTAGATAAGGATATATATATTAATAATAAACAATTTGGGGTTCGTTTGGAATGTTATAGTAAGTGTATTAACCATATAGTGAAAGAAAACAAAAAGACACGGTAAAAGTTAAATTATTTAACTTAGAGTTAAATCTAATTGATAAGGTTAAAATAATACCCTAAACATGTCTAAATCTTATTGGTTGATAGGATTTCGACCCATCCCCACTTTACCTTCGAAATAAGACCCTTTTGAACAATTATAAACCGATTTTGACATTAATATAAAATAATATTTTGAGGTATTCCTAAGGTGCCCCTCTCCTCCCTTATAAAAGGACACCTCCTTCCCCCTCCTCCTCACACCAATTTGAGCACTCAATCTAGGCCAACCCCTGCCATTTTCTCCTCTCCACTTCCCTAGAATAATCCTAGAGGTCCTGGTCCTCTTCAAAGACCAATCTTAGTTCCCTAAGTGGAGGATTCAAAGAGGCGTTCCAAAGAAGAGGTAATATCCGTTACCGATCTTTTCAATTTCTTTCTTCTTCAACTTCTTTTTCTTTAGTTGTTTCATGATAAAGTAATAACATCAGTATTACTTACATACTGATATGTTATTATAAATATGAAACAACCCTAATTCACCTTCTATCCATCCTACGGAAAAATGAAATCACCGCACGTGTGTAAGTACAGAATACCGTCTCCACGCCGTGGTGTAATCTATTTTCCACCACCACCTTACAAGGATGGGTATAATGGTGTAATGAGTAACTATTTATGATTATTATAAAGTCATATTGATACTGAAATAATATACATATACTCCAATACAATTCCACGATCATAGGAATGATATCATCACTCGTGCGTACGTACGGAATACCCTCTCCACGATGTGATGCGACTCGTTCTACATGATCATCATTACATAGTAATTATATAAATGAATTGAATGAATAAATATGATATATGTTACACTAATACCATTCTGGATATAAGGTATCTATAACCTTAAACGAAGAATAAGAATTTATTCGGCAAAACACGCATAAGAACAAAAGGCAATAAAGACCCGAGTAACAAGTAACAATGAAATATTACTAACAAGAAGCTAAGAATATGACCATATATGATATCATATCAATATGTATGATTATGGAATAAGTCAATAACATTATTTAAACCATTATACAGGAGCTTCGGACAAGTACAAAGCAAATCAGACCTAAGGTAAGGGAAATATAACAATCTCATTTTTATCCGAGATTGTTTATTCATAAGTATTTACTGGGGTGTATTTTATCATCCAAATCCATGTTTCATCAATATGTTATATTATTTCCATCCACCTAAAATTGTTTAAATCCATTTTTACCCTTCGGTGAGTTTTTAGTAATATGTATGAAAGGAATCTTTTGTCGTTTTTCGTATAAGGTACTTTTTGACTTTTCCGACAAAAGTGAGAAGAATGTTTTTTTAACTTATACGGCATGAATGGATTTCTAAAAAATTATTTCCAAGAAGCTTCCTTTACAAGTATTCAAGTTTATTTTTAATCAACTTCATTTATTTTAAAATTGTATGACATGTTAAGAAAGGAAAAGTGTTTTTGAAGAAGAAAGGATATTTTCCTCAAGAATGGAGTTCAAGTGTTTTATCAAAATTATTTTCCATATAAGATAATAAAGGGTTCTGTTTTTTATCCCTATTATTACATTTATTTGATTATGTTGTCATGATTTTTTTTATGATGTCATGATGCTTCAAGAATCCCATTTTTGTTACATGTGTTATGCGATGATGTATGATTTATGATTATGTGGCACACATAAGAAAGGATTCATTATAAGATGGGTGGGACCTATATCTCCCTCCAATGCATTGGGTAAAGATTTTACATCTCATGAGATAGACATGGCTGGAACGGTAGGTTATACCGGTTCAGTGAAACAGGACTGGAACGAGGGTGACTCGGTTCAGAAAGGGACTCTGTCCACTAAGATAGTCTTGGAAATGAGTCATGACTAACAAGAAATGATGTTCCATGATTATGTGTGCATGACACAAAGTTTCAAGTTTCATGTTATGATTATGGGGATCTCATTTTCACTTCTATGATTTATTCCATGTTAAGATATTATGATCTCTTTTGCAGGTTAGGATTTTCAAAACGATATGATTTGATTTTTAGTTCCTTTATTTTCCCTTGCTGAGCATTTGAGCTCACCCTTTTATGCTTTCTTTTCCCCAGATCAGGAAGATGGATATTAAGTAGAATATGCTAAAAGGGACCCAAGATATGATGAAATAAATGGGAGACATTGTAGAAGATTTATGAACCAGTTGTTTATGTTTCCCAGTTTCTAAAGACACTATACCTATACGGTCCTTTCTGGTTTTGTCATATGTTGTAATAAATGTGCTTCAATTTTGAGGTATTAACAATGTATGTAAAGTATGGGTCGTTATAATTCTCTAATCCACATTGTTGTCCTGGCCTCATATGACCAGGTTTCTATGCCCAATCATGGAAGGGTCTCTTATACTGAGATCTCTAGTGCCTGTCACATATTGTGAGTGACTCGTCATTATATAAACCAATGCTAGATCAATCTATCTATAACCCCCATGATATAAATCTATCTATTACATGTTCCATATTCAGCATCTTGGAATAGCTGGGGATGCACAATGGCACTACACTAGCTCAAATCATTCTATAGTGTCCATGCTCACTCTTCGGCGCTCAGAAGTAACCTTCACGGATGTTGTTGATAAATTATCATGTAAGGTATATTAACCTAGATTCATATTAATACAATATCTTCCCTCTCTACTAAGGATCCAAAATCTACTAGATTTGAACTGAACAAAAGTAGAAGGGTAGTAATCCTCTTATAACAGCTTCTAGAAGTCGTCCCATGAGAGTGTAGAGTCATCGTGCATTCGGGTAACTATGCTCCACCCATAACCAATAGTTTTGTGTCAAAGGATAGCACCCAAAGACTGAATATGGTCTTATCTGGTCTAAATAAGATTATAGATAGATACCACCGAATCTATCCAATCCTCTGCTAGCTAAGGATCAGGCTTACAAGAGAACATCAGTGGTCTATGAGGCTAGAACTTGCGGTGTTCCATAAGACTGAAAATAACCTAAACCTACTCTGATGGGATGATATACTACTAAATAGGTGAATATTCCACTAGCTACACTCATTTTATAAGGAGATCACATGATGGTCTGAAAATGGGGCCTTATCTCTCATAAGGTCATCATCAAGGACACAAGCTAGTATCTTGGTTGGATTTCATCAGGGAGGCATCCTAAAAATCATCAAGGAATAATGCATTGATATGTTCATATATATATATATATATTTATTTATTTATAATAAGGAGATGACTCATGACGGAAATTCAATGAATCATTTTTATATGATGAATTAACCATTTATCCCAACATCAAATGTCTCAGCATGTAATGTCAATATCCCAGAAGACAAGGTCCTAGTTAATGGATACATTGGCCGCCACACCATCATTTAATTCCTTGGACCAAGAGCCACACTCGAGAAAAATTGATAAAATTTCCACACAACCAAACAATATTCATCATGTTAAACATCTAAAAAAATTCTAAGGAATGAACTTTTCATTACACAAATCTGTCACCACCTTAACCAAGCAAGGATCAATCCACAGCTACCACAATCCCACCTCAGTAGTCCATGGGGTGGCGATAACCATTGAAGAAACAACTAAATCATGGAGTCCTTTTCAGAAATATTTATACATACACCCACAAAGAACAAAATTTAAATGTTTATAATCAAATTAATTATAGATAAAACACTATTATGAACAATCCAAACATGAATGGGCCTCAAAACAGTTCCAAAAATGGTAACGTAAACTAAAGAGAAAGGAAGAAAAATATATGAAAATCTAAAAATGTGTCCTAGCCGTTATGAAATTTAAGAAAAATAAAAAAGTTGAGGTTGATCAGTTCCTATATCCCAAGCTAAGATCACTATACATGTTCTAAGAACCCTGTATCTCTAATCTCCTTTGATATCCCGGTCAACCTATCATTTTCTAATAAAATCCACGACTGATGTTTGGAAGAGCTCATGCTGGGGTGTGTATATAAATACCCAGTATAATTCCCAAAAAGAGGCAAGGGTGAGCAGTAATAGGTGAATGTGAAGAGGAATATAGTAGATAAAACAATTTATAGTAAAATAGTATAGATAAAACCAAAGATATAGTGTAATTAATCTCATCCAAACACAATGAGCTCGAAATGGTGATAAAATGAACATCTCGTTGTGTATTCACTACATATTTCTAGATAGTAGACTCATCCAACCATGAGAAGATAGACATAGAAATAACATGGAATATCCCACACATCTTCACCTATATTGTAATGAGAATAAGAAATCCCCAGGTATTGGGTACCAAGAAGGTTACATATATATATACACTTAGTCAAAGAATCGGAAAAAAGACAATAAAGGGATTTCCCTTTCATGACTTATCCCAAGAAGAATATTAGACCGAATTTCCAAAGATAAATCCATCAAAGATTTCCAGTATATTAGGAACCATACCCATACACATAAGAATATGATACTCAATCACTAAACCATTATACTATCCTCTTGGGGAAGAGCCGACATTCCTGCACAGTTTTTTGTTGCATTAGAATAATACAGTTTAGTGGGAAAATCATCCCTCTTCCTTTTGAATTAAAATATACATCAAACCACATATAATCACATTTTACATATTATGGGGCTATAAATTTTATAAATGGATCACATAACATCATACATAAGAAGGGTCTTACTCTAATAGTCATTGAGGAACTGAAGTGCATTTCATGACTAGTGGGTTACACCTGGGATTGTCATAAAAAACCGCCCATTCCAAATAGAGGGTATTCTCAATGAGTCATTAGTTAACTCTATTTCCCATCCATGTTGGGGGGATATTCCTGGAATATTTCATCAGTTAATTCCACTTCCCATCCCTACCCGAGGGTAAGATCAGAACTGTCATCAGGGAATGCCACTACACAGTATGGCTAGAGGGTAATCCTAGAACATCAAGGAACTCCACTACCCATACATACTAAGGGGTAATAGAAATATCATTAAATTATTCTACATTCCAACCCTGCTATATCATAATCACGGTATTGTCTTCAAGAAACTGCACTTTCCAACCATCCTGGAGGGCTTTGAGCAGGATACACAGAGAATTCTGTATGATTATTATCATCATTGAGTGTCATCTTTGTGCATGTAAAACCCGAAACATTTATCATTTTATATCAAAATAAACTTGCATGGGAGAAACCATGTTCTATCTGGAAAAACACTTAGGAAAGGCACCTCAAAGTCCAAAATACAAGTTCAAATGAAAGAGATACTAATGTATGAATATTTCTCAAATGAAATCAAGGGAAACATGGCATGTGAGGGGACCCAAAAAGTGTGTGGTCCCACTCCCCAACCTAATTGTGTACCTTAATGGAAGAACTATCCACCCCATGTAATATAAAACACTGTTTTGGGGGATACATGTTGTTCTTGAATGATTAGGAATGTGTTTGTGTCTTATGGTCTTGTCCGTGTACACTAGTACACGGCGGGTCAATTCAAATGGGATGTTTCTGATGTGGCCAACACATGTCAGTTTACTCCGGACATGGTGTGGACTTGTCTATGTGACCCATCATTGGGTTTAATCATATGGATAGGCAATACACAACGTTCCAATGAACTATACGTCATGTCGTCCATATTGGCTTCAAAAAACCAGCACTGCCATGGGAAAGAGCTAAATGTCACGCGATTTTAGTTTTATATACTGTGTAGTCATGATTTTTATGGATTAACTTAATTTAAAGTAATCATGATCAATGCTTTGAATCTATTCAAACCCCCTTTTATTTCACCTAAAAAACAATCTAAAACTCATGTATCGATGCATTGTTCATCATTTCTGGTCATCTTTCACTGGAAATCTTCCACCTCAGGATCTTGAGGGTTTCATTTTTATATTGAATTCCCCCTCATCTTTTACCGTTGATGATCTAGCCTCAAACAACTATATTGAACTTCCTTTTGTTGCAGTGAATCCATGATTACTACCCTCTTATAAAATCATTGACTCTCCATCATTCTGCCACAAATCTGAGCACCGGGTCGAGCTTGGGTCACCCATAAACTATTAAATAGGAACAACACGGTTCAGTCAGTGAATAACATAATGAACAGGGGAATAAATTCACAAGAACAATGTTTTTCTAGGATCTTTGTCCAAGCGTTCTTGCCCAATGATAAAGAATATGAAAAACATGTTACAGAAACTAAATGAAATAGTTTAATTTCAGTACATTGGAACATGAAAAGGTTCTCAAAAGTGTATAATGAAGGGAAATTAAAGATCTACTTGATCATTTATTTATAAGGTAAAAAATGAATAATGATTCCTATCTAATTTTTTTATTGATCATTGGTGATGAATATTCTTGCCAATGAATTCGGCTAGAGTCACTATGTTTGTTTCCCTTCAAATCACCTTTATCTAGTTGTTCGTCATCGATCAACAAAGAATTAATCAATGAATGGGGGAGGAGGGTTCTTATTGTTCAAAACTAGAATAATGATGAAATCCTAGTCAAAACTACATAGTAATATATTTATAGGTATATCATTAGGCTATAGACTAAATTAATTAATTAAATTAATCAATGAATTTAATACACCTAACATGTTGTAAAAGAAAAATGGTATTGAACATCCTATTTTGATTTCATTTAGGTCATGCCTAGGGTAAAAACTAAATTCCAGAAACATCTATTTTCTTGGATATCCAATCCAACCAATAGAATAATATTTAACCAATTTTCATTAATTAACCGTAAGCGTGCAATATAAAATATATTTAATAATTTTATAAAATTAATTCTGGCTACAATGAGCGTTGGAAGTACACACCATCTTAGAACATAACTATAGAAATGTTTCATGAAATATTTCAATGTCTTATAATGAAAACCCAATATCACTATATGTAATACTATACAACACTAATGGAGTAAGTTACAACTTACACGGTGGGGTGGAATAGATAGCACTAGGTTATCCTGTTGTAGATTACATGTTGGTGAGACCAAGATAGTGTCAGGTGGTCCCATTACAGGTTACATTATGGAGAGCCTGAGATAGCACAGGGTGATCCAATTATATCTATACAATAAATTGGGTAATGATAATGTTAGAAGTTTGTCATATAGTAAGTAAAATTAAAATATTTTTGTAAGGTTTTTGAAAAGTGTTTTATGATTGTGATGGTCCATGTTTAAATAAGAGTTTTAATTTCTTATTATTTGTTTATAGTGTTTCTAATTATCAATATTTATAGAACATTTCTTTTGGTTATTGATTTCAAAGAATCTTTCCTTCTATATGATTTCCTATTTTAAGCTCAATGTATTGATGTCTTTGATATCTTTTATGATTCCCTCATGAACATTGGTTATTTCATCCCACATATATGCACTCTTATACTTATTGATGACATTAATTGGTTAATAATTACATTATCCCTTACGAATAATTTTAATTCACTCTTCTTATGTTTCTGGTTACTAGGTTCTAAATAATTATATTGAATGATTTTTTTGCAATAATGTAATTCACAAGGATGGTGTTGATGACATATTGTGAAATAAGAAAGAGTTTGATTAAATGTGAGAAATGTTATTTTCATGAAATTCTATTTGATTGTGGTGGATATTTTATGAATTCTCTAGAAATATAAACCTATAAATTCATCCAAAATGTAAGTGTTCTATAAATTATTTTTGTTTTTATATCAATTACATAAAAATATTGGGTCACAATTATCTACATCATTATCAGGAATATAAATATGTGTATTTTATAATAGGATCTAGGAGGGTGGGTTCTAGGTTGATATAACCAAATCCTTCATATATTATTTCCATTAAACTTAGAGCCCATGGCCTTGTCAAACTAGTATAATTTAAATATTACAATGTTAGATAAATTTGGTTTGTTCATGAAGTGGTATTAATATTAATCGTGGTATTTAAGTATTAATTCTTAATCCATATTATATAATATTATTATATCGATCAAAACATAATAAATCTCATAACATTAATATGAATATATTTTATTATGCTGATTACACAACCATTTCCACCTCTATTCTATGGATAGGGAAATTAAGTATCTCTCTTTCATATTTGTGGACTATCATCTATATTTAGAGATATTAATAATTTTCAAAAAGATCCTCCCATTAATTAAAATAATTATGTATTTAATAAATATTTATTATATCATCACATAATTGTAGACTCCGAAAAACTATCAAGGGATGAAGGAGATTTGGTCACGTCAAAGAAAAGACATATTTTGACCTAGCTATCCATTCTGGGGGGCCCGGAAGGGCCACGTGAGAAAACCTCAAGTGTGCATGAAAATAATATCTCCCACGCAGAAGAACATGGGATTCAAGGATGTTTTCTATGCATGCATGAAAAATTCGGTGCCGCTGACTATGGGTATAAAAATTTACACACGCCGACTCCGCACGGATGATATTTCACACTTCTAACATTGGCTCCCCAAAATTCGTGCAGACATGTTTTCGTGTGGACTGGGAAGTCTCATGCATCTATAAATAGAAGGGCGCCCCTTCAAATTCCGGCAGCTGAAAAATAGGAACCATCTCCTCTGCACGATATCTACCTCTTCTGCACGCAAAAGATGGCTTTCAGGTATGGTATTTTTTGAGACATGTCACCCTGGGGTCCGCCTTCACATGAGACCACTAGGGCATAACCCTAGTCCAAATACCTTTGAGTCTTGTCCCCTGCGCACAATCACTTCCAATTGTGTGCAATCCTTTCCAATTGCACTAAATCTATTTCAATTTCACGTAACCCGTACGCCTTGCGTGCAACATCTTATATTTCTATACAAACCCTCGGCACCCCTTTATGCACCTAGACTCTCCCATTGCGCGCCGACCCGGGCTGTTTCATGCAAGCTACTCAATTGTGTGCCAACCCTTCCTTTTCCGCACAAGCGGATCAATTAAACGTCGACCCCGTCCTTTCCGCGCAACTGATTTGTTAGCACAAAATCCTCCATCCTTGTGCGCATGTGTTCGATGTCTCTCATCCAGACATGATGTCCAGGAATCTCCCAATCCCAAAATATCTACGGCACACACCATTTTCCCGTATGGCTTTCAAGGCTCATACGATGTAACATTAACATTTTTTGGGCAGTGTTTCACATTGTGTTGCTTCGCCGTATACTTCTTTGCACATACACGCTTAAGGATATTACTTCTTCACATAGCCACACTAACATAGAACCCCCAGTGGGATCACCTCAAGACACCCCCTAACCACAATGTTGACCTTCCCTTATCTTAACCAAGGTGTAAAAGGTTCCGGTTACGTATGTCCTAAGGGTGCGTAGTGCACCAAATTCGTCCGAGCATCTAGAAATTAAACTGCCACGTGCCATCGTCCTCAGCATATGATGTTAAAATGTGACCATGCCATGTGTGTTAGAGGTGGTATTCCCCCACTGCGGACATTTTTCACACCTACTTGTCTCTATAGGAGTGAGATCATTCCTCACGTGGAATGATGCCCTCTTTATCAAAGCAGCATCTGCCTATGAGGAAACGAAAACCACGCAGATGCAAGCCCCTAGCCTTTCCTACAGGAGCCAACACCCCTACTCCTCCTATTGTCCAAGGATCCAAATCCCTCTCCCTATATGATTTTATACCACCAGGCCTCCATCATGGAGTATGTCCCAATATCCCTGGCCTTCTAACCACGTGTAAACCCATGTTACCTATTTGGGATTCTAACCATGCATATGACAATGTTTCTTCTTTGGGATGCTAACCACGTGTAAGCCCCACTCTACTTTTCACAGACGCACCTTTTGTGACGTGATCGTCAGACCTTTGTTTCCACTTGTTTCTCACACCGAGCATGACTCATGTGGGATTAGAGCAAGCATCGACCATGACATCCTTCCGGACAGCCTAGAGTGAAATCCACACACCCAACCTGAACTACTAGGTCTTTGATCCCTATAAAAGCGATGTATATAGAAAACCTCTCTAAGGTTGAAGCCCAACTCCCAGTCGATCTGACCTCCTTCACATTGGTTCTCCCACTCAACCGGAACTATGAGGTATTTGGTCCTTGCCAAGGTGAGGTACGTGGGAAGCCTCCCTGAGGTCCAATCCAAACACCTGGTCGCTCCAAACTCCATCGTGCCAGTTCTCCCACTCCACCTGAACTACGACGTCTTTGATCCTTGCCAAGGCGGGGTACATAGGAAGCCTCTCTAAGGTTCAAGACCAACAACCATTGGTCCCAACCATCCTCACTTCGGTTCACAAAAACCATCCTGAACTACGAGGACTTTGATAAATTCCAAGGAAAGGCAGGTAGGAGGCCTCGCTAAGGTTCAATCCCACCACCAATTGGTCCTGACTCCCTTCATGTAGACTCACCAAAATACCGCTTAAACTAATAGGACTTTGATCCTTGCCAAGGCAAGGTACGTAAAATGCCCCGCTGAGGTTCAAGCCCAATACCCAAATGCTCCAACCTCCATCGCGTCGGTTAGCCCACTCTTCCTGAACTATGAGGAATTTTATCCTTTCCAAGGAAAGGTACGTATAACGCCTCCCAATTTTTCAATCCCATGACCTGGCCGTTCCGACATCCTTCGTGTCAGTTTTCCCACTCCACCTAAACTATGAGGTCTTTGATCCTTGCTAAGTTGAGGTACGAATGAAGCCTCCATGAGGTTCATGACCAACACCAGGTCGCTCCAACCTCCTTCACATCGGTTCACCCACTCCTCCTGAACTACAAGGACATTGATCTTTTCTAGGGCGGGGTACGTAGGATGCCTCCCTGAGGTTCAGCCCAACAACCACTGGTCCAGACCATCTTCACGTCGGTTCCCCAAACCCATCCAGAACTACAAGGACTTTGATATTATCCAAAACAATTTACATATGATGCCTCCCTAAGGTTCAATCCCACCACCAATTGGTCCTGAACATCCTCACATTGGATCACAAAACTATCCCGAACTATGAGGACTTTGATCCTTGCCATGTGAAGGTAAGTAGGAAGCCTCTTCTTGGTTCATTTACACCATCTATCTAGGCCCCAGGTCCCCCTTCACATCGTTTCTCCCCCGTACTGTATTATGTTAAACAGTGGACCTCAATCATTGGTAAGTCGATGTTCCCCCAGTCAGTGGTAAGCCATTGCGCCCACCCGAACTACGTGAACTTTGATCTGTGCCAAGGAAAAGTATGTTGGACACCTCCCTGAGGTTCTATCCCAACAACCATTGTACCCCAGGTCCTCCTCCATGTTGGATCTGTAACGCCCCGACCCCAGCTACCCAGAGTTGGTGCATTACTTCATAACATTGACATGATCACAAAAGATCAAGTCTTGAAAGACCGATTAGTTTAGTAGCCTTGGAAACACAAGATACATTCATAGACATTACATTACATCATAAAAATGAAAACTACAATAACATGGTCTCCCTAGTCCACACTCATATCCTCACTGACTATTCTTGCAAGTCAGTCATAATACACTTCTTCACATCCTGGAAAAAATAAAACATTGAAAGGGGTGAGCTCAAATGCTCCGTAAGGATAACAATATAGCGGAAACATTCATAAGAAAACATAAGCATTTAAGGAAATGTATAACTAAAAAAAGCCTTATTGAACTTGAACTTCAGTATAATATGGAAAAAGTAAAATAAAATAATGCCATTACTTACTCACATGGATATTCTACTAGACAAATAATCACGTGAAATATCAATAACCACTTTCATAATGAGGGAATGTATAATGCCAGACATTCTGAAACACTTTGTCAAGGCCTCGACCAAGACGTCTAAAATGATTAAGGCCTCGGCCAAAACCATAAATCAAATTGGGAAAGGGCCTCGGCCAATTCCACGTCTAGTTGTCTCATGAGACCTACCAATGCATCGAGGAGCTAAAGCGGGCTCAACCCGTCACATATTAAGTCCAATACATTCCTCATATGAATAGGTTTAAACATAACATAAATATTCGTATTAAAACTAGCATACGAAATGTCAAAAATTTCTCCATAAACTATGGATGGTATAAAAATAACACATCCACAGTCAAATATTTCACAAACTGTTCAATGGAAGTTTTGTATCAGAAATCAATTTCAATTAAACTTAAAACCCATCAAAGGATGTTGACATGGATGAAATAAAAGCTATTTGAGAGAAATATCTCTCCTTTTTGAAATCATTTAAAAGTACCATAATTATAAAATAGTAAATTTAATTTGAAGATATTATTATAAGCTTGTTAGGGAAGCTTCGACGAGGTTATAATGGCGGAAAATAGCCGCACCCGCCGTATAAGTTAAAAAACATTCTTACCTTAAATTTGTCAAAAAGGTCAAAAAGTACATTGTTTGGAAAACGACGGTAAGATTACTTTCAAAAATGTATAAGGGTATAAATGACTTTAACCCATTTTCCATTTAATAGTAAAAATGTTTTGAAAGACATTTTTAAGAAGCATGGATGTGGATGATAATGAGGTCCCAGTAGATAATTATGTATAAACAACCTTGGATAATGAAGAGGTTGTGAAGTAAACCCTTACCTTGTACTTTTCCTTGGTTGGGGTAGGTTAACCTCCTGTATAATGGTGAAATAATTGTTATTAAATTATACAAGAATCATATACATTCATATAATATCCTATATGATCTTTTAACATTGCTTTGTTAACAATATCTTAGATTTATCGTTTTTTCGGGTGTTAACTTACTCGTTTTCTTTTATATGTTTTTTTACGTAAGTCGTGTTTTTCATGGATAGGATGTATCTTATTCATATACAGAATGATATCATGTCCTTAAACATTATTTTTAAATCATCAAATGATAATTATACTTGAATGGATATGACAGAGAATGAATCTCATCGTGTTCGTGGAGACGGTAGTCCATACGTATGCACGAGCGACAATATCATTATTTTGATATTAAAATAATATATAATTGGATAGTATATCATATATACAGAATCATTATCATGTTATATTTATTATTTATATGAATTAAATATCATTATTATACCCATCTAAATAATAATATATTGAATAACAATTACACCACGACGTGGAGACGGTAAGCCGTACGTACGCACGTATGGTGACATGTCATTCAAATGATGGGTAGAATACTGAATATGGTTGTTCCATATTTATAAAAACATCACAGTATATAGAAGATACTGGAGTTATAATTTTAGAATTGAAATAATAAACAATGAGGGAGTGGAAGAAGAAAGAAACTTGAAAGAGGGTGATGAAAATGTTACCTCTTCTTCGGGTTCTTCCTTTTGATTTGATCAAAAGGACTCCATAGGATGGATTTCTGACTAAAGTAAAGATTCTAGGATGAATGGAGAGAAGTTGGGAGAGTATTTGGGCAGAGGTTGGCCGAACCAAAAGGCTTGAAAGTGTGAATAAGGTGGTATAGGTGGGGGCCTTTTATAAGAGGAGAGGAGGGGCTCTTTTGGAAAGATTGAAATGTTACATTATTATACAATGCTTTTAGGATTCTAAAGGTCCCACACTTATACAATTCGTGGATAAGGTGATAAGGGTTCGAAATATCCTCATCCAATAGGCTTTGGACAAGTGTAAGCCTTGGATTTTGCATTATATTCTCATTTTATTTAAATCATTAAATAATGAGGTCATCACTGCATCATCATGATGTCATAAATAATTTAATTTATTTAATGTCTAAAAATTCTAAAAAAAATACTATGATGTAGGAAATCTGTTTATATTTCCAATGACTATTTATAGTCAAAAATATGACTTGTATAACCCCATATACAAATTGTTTTAGTAAAACATTTCATGTTTGTGTCATTTTTTACTTTAACATTAAATAAAAGGTATTTATGTCATTTTCTAACTAAAGTGGCACCATGGGGTCCCCAAGTTGACCCATGGATTGTCTTGGTCGGCCATGGCTCATCCAATGAGGGTAGGACATTTGTCAAGCTCATCTCATATTATTAAAACATTATTTTACCTTAAACTACACTAATTACCTCTAATCGTGATTAAGAACTTAAAAGTTACTATTCACCAAAAATTATTTTAATCTCATTCAACCACATTTTACTTCTTAATGAAAAACATGTATGTTGTATTTTTGAAAATAAAATCACAGAAGTGGTAATATTTCATTTTAACGAAAAATCAGTTATTTAACTACCACTTAGTGGTTTCACTATTCATCAAAAATTGAAGTTTTTCAGAACAATTCCAAAATTTCACCCTAAGCTATAATTGATATTCTGAATTCAAAAATGATGTCTATTTTACAAAATTACAAAAATATAAGTTGCATTAATTAATTTTATAATTAATTCCCGCTGTCACAACAAATAGCGTGTTTTTAAGAAACAATTTATATCAAAAGATTGGCAATTGTTTATGTCCATTTTCAATGTTAATTTAATTCTAATGACCACCATTGGATAAAATGGTAAAAATATATTCTAATTATACTTTAAAACCACTAAATAGTATAATTTATCACTATAAATTATTTTGATTAAAAATGTTGTTTTTAAGTATTTTTCACTATTCATAAAAAATTAGAAGTTCTCAGAAAAATACCAAAAATTCAACATAGGCTAATTTCGATATTCCGAATCCAAAAATGAAGTCCATTTTGATAAATAAAATTTATAAAATTTCAAAAAGTAGGTATTACTATTCACAACAGCTATTTTAATTAGTTGTGGTGTTTGTTAGAGCTCGAGGTTGCATACAACACACGCTATTGCATTATTCGAAGGGAAACGTACCGTGGAAGCTTGAGGTGTTACATTCTCCCCTCCTTCAAATAATTGCGTCCTCGCAATTTCTAGGGTATTACTTCATAAAAAGGCTCGGGTGGTTCTTCATCATAAGTTCCTCAGGTTCCCACGTTTCCTCTTCCATTTTATGATTTCTCCCCAAAACCTTTACCAGACGAGTCGTCCGGTTTCTCAGCACCTGCTCCCTCACATCAAGAATTCTGATGGGCTCTTCGCAATATGATAGATCGGGTTCCAGTTCTAATTCCTCATAGGTAAGTACATGTGTTGGGTCGGGCATGTACTTTCTCAATAGCGATATGTGGAAAACATCGTGAACATTGGAGAGATTTGGTGGCATCGCCAAACGATAAGCTACAGCCCCAATACGATCTAGAATTTCGAATGGTCCGATGTACCTGGGACTCAACTTACCCTTCTTACCAAAACGTATAACTCCCTTCCATGGAGATACCTTTAGGAAAACATGATCTCCCACCTGAAATTCCAAAACCTTTCTTCTGTTATCAGCATAGCTCTTCTGCCTACTTTGAGCTGATTTGATGTGGTTTTGGATTACCTTCACCTTTTCCATTGTTTCTTCCACCAGTTCTGGTCCCACAAGTTTTCTTTCACCAACGTCATCCCAACAGGTTGGTGTACGACATCTCTTTCCGTATAACGCTTCATAAGGTGCCATCTGAATGCTTGAATGGAAGCTATTGTTATAGGAAAATTCTATCAGTGGTAAGTATTGATCCCACATACCCTGAAATTCAAGAGAGCATGATCTCAACATGTCTTCTAAGGTTTGAATAGTCCGTTCTGATTGTCCATCTGTTTGAGGGTGTTAGGCAGTGCTCAAACAAAGTTCAGTATCCAAGGCCTTTTGAAGACTTTTCCAGAATCTTGAAGTAAAACGAGGATCACGATCAGAAACATTCGATAGGGGTACTCCATGAAGTCTTACAACTTCATTAATATATAATCTTGCTAGACGTTCAAGTGGTAGATCCTCCCGTATAGCCAGAAAATGTGGTGACTTAGTAAGACGATCAACAATGACCCATATTGCATCATTCCTTCTAGGAGTCTTTGGTAGTCCCATGACAAAGTCCATCGTAATATTATCCCATTTCCACTCAAGTATGGGAAGAGGTTGCAATACTCCACCGGGATGTTGCCTTCCAGCTTTCACTTGTTGACAAACCATACACCTCGACACAAAATCAGCAATCTTCCTCTTCATATTGTCCCACCAAAAAGGTTCCTTCAAATCTCTATATATTTTGGTGCTCCCAGGGTGTATAGAGAAATTGGAACTATGAGCATCATCCAGTAATTCCCTTTTTAGATCAGGTATATCGGGAACACAAAGTCTCTTTCTGAATTTCAAAATTCCATCCTTATACACAAAGTCCCTCAATCTTCCATCATTCACATCTTTAATCTTCTTCTGAAATTCTTCATCATTGGTCTAAGAACTCTTAATCCTTTCTAGTAATGATGGTTTGGCAACCATTTGAAAAAGCATTGATGTTTCACCTTCCCTAGTTATTCCCATGTCCATCTTCACTAGATCCAAGAAAATTGGATCCCTTTCAATTCTCATCACATTCAAAACTCCATGGTCTTTTCTACTCAAAGCATCTTCCACCTTGTTTGCCTTCCCCGGGTGGTAATGTATCGTGCAATCATAATCCTTGAGTAGTTCAAGCCATCGCCTTTGCCTCATGTTGAGTTCTTTTTGTGTGAAAATATATTTCAAACTCTTGTGATCAGTATAAATCTCACATTTTTCACCATATAGGTAATGTCTCCATATCTTTAAAGCAAAGATCACAGCTGCTAACTCAAGATCATGAGTAGGATAGTTTTTCTCATGAATTTTTAGCTGTCGTGATGCATAGGAAATGACCTTATCATTCTTCATAAGGACACAACCAAGTCCTTTATTCTATGCATCACTATAAATAACAAACCCATCATTCCCTGATGGTAGATTCAATACAGGGGAATTGACTAATCTTCTCTTTAGTTCTTCAAAACATTCATCACACTCTTTTGTCCAGACAAATTTAATCCCTTTACGTGTGATCTTTGTCAATGGGTTAGCCAATCTGGCAAAATTCTGGACGAAACGTCGATAATAACCTGCTAAACCAATAAAACTGCGTACCTCAGTTATACTTGTCGGTGCTGGCCATTCTTGGATTGCCTTGGTTTTAGAATGATCAACGGAAATTCCATCCTTAGAGACAATATGGCCAAGAAATGAAATCTCATGAAGCCAGAATTCACACTTGCTAAATTTCCCATATAATTCATGTCTTCTAAGAGTCTTCAGGATAATGCGTAAGTGATTTTCATGATCTTCGTGGCTTTTGGAGTATACCAAGATATCATCAATAAATACCACTACAAAGTCATCAAGATATTCCTTGAAAACCCTATTCATTAGATCCATGAAAACAGAGGGTGCATTAGTCAATCAAAAGGCATTACTGTAAACTCGTAATGCTCGTACCTTGTTCGAAATGCTGTCTTTGGAACGTCTTCCTTCTTCACACACAACTGATGGTATCCAGATTGAAGTTCAATCTTTGAAAAGTATTGAGATCCATGCAGTTGGTCAAACAAATCATCAATGCGAGGTAGGGGATACTTGTTCATTATTGTTATATCATTGATCTCCCTATAGTCAATTCACAACCTCATAGATCCACCTTTCTTCTTAACAAAAAGAACAGGGGCTCCCCAAGGAGAAACACTAGGGCGAATAAATCCCTTATTACTCAATTCTTCTAATTGTTTCTTTAGTTCAACTAATTCCACAGTGGCCATTCTATAAGGGGTCTTCGATATGGGCCTTGATCCAGGAATTAAATCAATGGAAAACTCAACTTCTCGTTCTGGAGGATGTCCAGGTAAATCTTCTGAAAACACATCAACATATTCTCTCACAATAGGTACATCCTCTATTTGAATATTCCATTCCTCACCCTCAGTAATTTTCTTCTCCTCCTCCCCAATAATTGAATTTAGTTGAGCTACTGGGGGTGGATCTAGATAAGAATTATGTGGAGACGATTCGGCTCTAAAGATAAGGTGTTCCTTATCATCATCATCAAGAATCGTAACCTCTTTCCTGTTACAATAAATTTTTGCATCATGGTCCGAAAGCCAATCCATACCGAGGATTATATCAAATTCAATCATGGGTATGACGATGAGATCAGCAGGTAAAGAACATTTAGGTGCTCTAATGGGAACTAATAGTCAAAACTTTGTTGAAACAATACTTCCCTTAGGGGTTTTGACCGACAAATCCCTTGTTAAATCAAATTGGAAATATGTATTTTTCTTAGCAAACTGGGAAGATATGAAACAATGCGATGATCCAGAATCAAATAATGCATTTGCTAAACATGAGGAAACCATTAAATTACCTGCCACCACGTCTTTCGGAGCTTCCACCTCAGCAGTAGTGATAGCATAAGCCTGGCCCTGATCCCTTGTCCTCTTCTGAGGTAAGTTCCCCTGACGCTTAGGACATTCATTTGCATAATGTCCCTTCTCTCTACAATTTTAGCATTCCACATTGACAGCCGCTTTCTTTCCCTTGAATTCATGAGCATGGTGGCCTTTTTCACCACACTTGTAACATACTCCTTTTCCTTTTAGACAGGCACCAGGGTGCTTCCTACCGCAATTATCACAGGGTGGAAATTCATTTCTACCCTTCTTCCCTGTTTCCTTATTTCCTTTCCCAGAGTTTTCAGCGGATCTCTTCTTATCTTGCTTTGATTTAAAGTCATAAGACTTAGAGAATTCCTTTTCCGTCTTGATAGCACACGAGACAATACTTTCGTATGAAGAGAAATTTTGTGATACTAAAGCTCGACCGAGAAATGGTTTCAACCCATCAAAGAAACGATCAGTCTTACTTCTTGGGTTACGTATGTAATCTGCAGCATACCTTGCTAACCTTGTAAAGTTAGCCTCATACTTTGCGACATTCTCATCCTCCTTCTGCCTTAGACTCAGAAATTTCCTTTCCATATCCGCTCGATGGTCTCGAGGAAATTATTTTTCTAAGAACATCTCTTTGAACTCCTTCCATTCCATGTTTGTTAATTCATCATCTTTCATTGTGTTTTGAATTAGTGACCACCATTGATCGGAATCTCCAGTGAGGCGGTAAACTGTCATGACAACATTCTCCCTTTCACTACTCCCCAAGGCATGGAATATTTTCTCTAAGGAATTTATCCATTGCTTAGCTACTATAGGATTTGTACTCCCATTGAAGGTTGGTGGTTGTTGCCTCATGAAACAGTCTAGCATTGATCCTCCACGTTGCGGATCAGGGTGCTCCATACGAGTAAGGTTGTTATTCATAACCTGCGTGAGTTGTCCCAGTACGGTGAGAAGCTGATCAGCACCAGTTGTATCACTAGCTCCACCATAATTATCTTGAGCAGGAGGGAAATCCCTACACGGAGTGCGTGCATTGATATGGTTTCCATTCCTTCCACTAGGCGCCATTTCTAAATAATGGCATAAACTAGATTAGTTCATGAATCAAAATACATAATTCCATACTTGTAAAACACATAACATAAATTGAACTAATTATGGATATAATCCATAATTATGAAAATGTTTTCTTTCAGGAAGTATATACTCGTAACCCTTCATAGTGGTTTGTAATGAAAATGGGAATTATCCAAACCATATCCCCCAGGAGTGTCGTAACCAAGAGTGCAGCAAGGCCCGTTGTCGTGCACCAGTTCCCGTTCGAGTCTAGCTCAAAGCGTTGTTTTCGAGTTTTACCCCTAGGTACATCTGTGCCAGAGCCGCCTCTACCTACTCGTATCCAGAAAGGGATGTATTGCTCGGAAAACTCACAACATCTCTATAATACCAAAATTCTAGGAAGTTCTTCTATACTAATCCTCAAAGTCTATCTTTGGACTATGTGCTCTAATAAGAGTTTATCTAAATCTAGCTTCCAAGGTTAGTACTAAACTGCCTCTGATACCAACTGTAACGGCCCGACCCCAGCTACCCAGAGTCGGTGCATTACTTTATAACATTGAAACGATCACAAAAGATCAAGTCTCGAAAGACCGATTAGTTTAGTAGCCTTGGAAACACTAGATACATTCATAAACATTACATTACATCATAAAAATGAAAACTAAAATAACATGGTCTTCCTAGTCCACACTCATATCCTCACTGACTATTCTTGCAAGTCAGTCATAATACACTTCTTCACATCCTGGGAAAAATAAAACATTGAAAGGGGTGAGCTCAAATGCTCCGTAAGGATAAAAATATAGCGGAAACTTTCATAAGAAAACATAAGCATTTAAGGCAATGTATAACTAAAATAAAATCCTTATTGAACTTGAACTTCAGCATAATATGGAAAAAGTAAAATAAAATAATGCCATTACTTACTCACATGGATATTCTACTAGACGAATAATCACGTGAAATATCAATAACTACTTTCATAATGAGGGAATGTATAATGCCAGACATTCTGAAACACTTTGTCAAGGCCTCGGCCAAGACGTCTAAAATGATTAAGGCCTCGGCCAAAACCATAAATCAAATTGGGAAAGGGCCTCGGCCAATTCCACGTCTAGTTTTCTCATGATTCCTACCGATGCATCGAGGATCTATAGCGGGCTCCACCCGTTACTTATTAAGTCCAATACATTCCTCATATGAATAGGTTTAAACATAACATAAATATTCGTATTAAAACTAGCATACGAAATGTCAACAATTTCTCCATAAACTATGGATGGTATAAAAATAACACATCCACAGTCAAATATTTCACAAAATGTTCAATGGAAGTTTTGTATCATAAACCAATTTCAATTAAACTTAAAACCCATCAAAGGATGTTGACATGGATGAAATAAAAGCTATTTGAGAGAAATATCTCTCCTTTTTGAAATCATTTAAAAGTACCATAATTATAAAATAATAAATTTACTTTGAAGATATTCTTATAAGCTTGTTAGGGAAGCTTCGACGAGGTTATAATGGAGGAAAATAGCCGCACCCGCCGTATAAGTTAAAAAACATTCTTACCTTAAATTTGTCAAAAAGGTCAAAAAGTACATTGTTTGGAAAACGACGGTAAGATTACTTTAAAAAATGTATAAGGGTGTAAATGAATTTAAACCATTTTCCATTTAATAGTAAAAATGTTTTGAAAGACATTTTTAAGAAACATGGATGTGGTTGATAATGAGGTCCCAGTAGATAATTATGTATAAACAACCTCGGATAATGAAGAGGTTCTGAAGTAAACCCTTACCTTGTACTTTTCCTTGGTTGGGGTAGGTTGACCTCCTGTATAATGGTGAAATAATTGTTATCAAATTATAAAAGAATAATATACATTCATATGATATCATATATGATCTTTTAACATTGCTTTGTTAACAATATCTTAGATTTATCGTTGTTTCGGGTGTTAACTTACTCGTTTTCTTTTATATGTTTTGTTACGTAAGTCGTGTTTTTCATGGATAGGTTGTATCTTATTCATATCCAGAATTATATCATGTCCTTAAACATTATTTTTAAATCATAAAATGATAATTATACTTGAATGGATACAACAGAGAATGAATCTCATCGCGTTCGTGGAGACGGTAGTCCGTACGTACGCACGAGCGACAATATCATTATTTTGATATTAAAATAATATATAACTGGATAGTATATCATATATAAAGAATCATTATCATGTTATATTTATTATTTACATGAATTACATATCATTATTATACCCATCTAAATAATAATATATTGAATAACAATTACACCACGACGTGGAGACGGTAAGCCGTACGTACACACGTATGGTGACATGTCATTCAAATGATGGGTAGAATACTGAATATGGTTGTTCCATATTTATAATAACATCACAGTATATAGAATATACTGGAGTTATAATTTTAGAATTGAAATAATAAACAAAGAGGGAGTGGAAGAAGAAAGAAACTTGAAAGAGGGTGATGAAAATGTTACCTCTTCTTCGGGTTCTTCCTTTTGATTTGATCAAAAGGACTCCTTAGGATGGCTTTCTGACTAAAGTAAAGCTTCTCGGATGAAGGTAGAGAATTTGGGAGAGTATTTGGGCAGAGTTTGGCCGAACCAAAATGCTTGAAAGTGTGAATAAGGTGGTAGAGGTGGGGGCCTTTTATAAGAGGAGAGGAGGGGCTCTTTTGGAAAGATTGAAATGCTACATTATTATACAATGTTTTTCGGATTCTAAAGGTCCCACACTTATACAATTCGTGTCTAAGGTGATAAGGGTTCGAAATATCCTCATCCAATAGGCTTTGGACAAGTGTAAGCCTTGGATTTTGCATTATCTTCTCATTTTATTTAAATCGTTAAATAATGAGGTCATCGCTGCATCATCATGATGTCATAAATAATTTAATTTATTTAATTTTTAAAAATTCTAAAAAAAATACTATGATGTAGGAAATCTTTTTATATTTACAATTACTATTTATAGTCAAAAATATGACTTGTATAACCCCATATAAAAATTGTTTTATTAAAACATTTCATGTTTGTGTAATTTTTTACTTTAACATTAAATAAAAGGTATTTATGTCATTTTCTAACTAAAGTGGCACCATGGGGTCCCCAAGTTGACCCATGGATTTTATTGGTCGGCCATGGCACATCCAATGAGGGTAGGACATCTGTCAAGCTCATCTCATATTATTAAAACATTATTTTTACCTTAAACTATACTAATTACCTCTAATCGCGATTAAGAACTTAAAAGTTACTATTCACCAAAAATTATTTTAATCTCATTCAACCACATTTTACTTCTTAATGACAACCATGTATGTCGGATTTTTGAAAATAAAATCACAGAAGTGGTAATATTTCATTTAAACGAAAAATCAGTTATTTAACTACCACTTAGTGGTTTCACTATTCATAAAAAATTGAAGTTTTTCAGAACAATGCCAAAATTTCACCCTAAGCTATAATTGATATTCCGAATTCAAAAATGATGTCTATTTTACAAAATTCCGAACATATAAGTTTCATTAATTAATTTTATAATTAATTCTCGCTATCACAACAAATAGCGTGTTTTTAAGAAACAATTTATATCAAAAGATTGGCAATTGTTTATGTCCATTTTCAATGTTAAATTAATTATAATGACCACCATTGGATAAAATGGTAAAAATATATTCTAATTATACTTCAAAACCACTAAATAGTATAATTTATCACTATAAATTATTTTGATTAAAAATGTTGTTTTTAAGTATTTTTCACTATTCATAAAAAATTAGAAGTTCTCAGAAAAATACCAAAAATTCAACATAGGCTAATTTCGATATTCCGAATCCAAAAATGAAGTCCATTTTGATAAATAAAATTTATAAAATTTTAAAAAGTAGGTATTACTATTCACAGCGGCTAGTTTAATTAGTAGTGGTGTGTGTTAGAGCTCGAGGTTGCGTACAACACACGCTATTGCATTATTCGAAGGGAAACGTACCGTGGAAGCTTGGGGTGTTACAGGATCACCGACCCCCATCTCTTAGAAACAATGTGGGTCTAATCCATATCTCGTAGATAAGGTACATTGGAATCCTCCCTGGGGTTCGGCCACGTCCAACAATAAGCCTTTGCGACCCCATCCTTTGGTAAGCTGTTGCGACCCCATCAAGCGGTAAGATGTTGTGACCCCATCTACCAGTAAGTCGTTTTGACCCCATCCAGTGGTAAGCCGTTGTGACCCTATCCAGTGGTAAGATTGTGTGACCTCATTCAGTAGTAACCCATTACGTCCCACACTCAATGGCAATTGTTGTATTCCCTTTTCCTGGGACCCTCATCTTTGGTCCATCCATGTGGCGTCATACCAACATAGGCTACTAAACTTGCATAAACCCCATACACATAATTGGGTTTTCATCCTTTTTGTACGCCCCAATTCAATTCCATTTCAAAGTCTTCCCTTCGAGCCACTGTGTTTCAGGAAGGACATGCCCCAACCCAGAGGTTCCACTTCCTCTAGGTCCAATACATGTGTCCATTCTCATCGGCCACCTCCTTAAGAATCCCATCGCCCTACATAACTATTTGGAATTTGATTCCCTACCATGGGGATATGTAAGAAATATTCTCAAGACTCAATCTCTACATTACTGTCATCCTCATGGTGGTTCCACCCCATTCAACATCCAATTCATTAAAACTCCCCATCATCCATCTTGATTCTTACTTGGGCTGCCACATCCCAGTGAGTTCAAGACAACTTACCCCCTATATCAGTGTTTCCTCTAGTGGTTGCACCCATATGATCCGCTCTAATCAGTGTTCTGACAGGTCTGATCTGTCTCTGCAGGACGTTAAACCTATGGCATACCCTCTATTAAACAAGGGAAGCTGTTGAAAACCTCAAATACATGCCTATGGCATACGATTCCCCCACATTTGATGTGGGATTTCTTGGGCTTTTGCGCCCTCAAGAATCCCTATAATAAGGGGTCAAAACCCAGACGCGCCAGTGTCCCAATGTTCCGACACACCAGTGATGTCCAACATGACTACTCCCCTGACCGAAGGTTTCTACCCTCACCAGACCCTTTGGAACATCTTGATAGAAGTAGTGTAATTTGCATGGGTCCATGAAGATATGGAACTAAGAATAGTTTCACGAAAAACATCCTAAATCTATAAGGGAGACCCAAACTAGGTGACGAGTTCCAAGGAGAAGTCCATGGAAGGATGAAAGGACATCCCATTATCCCGTTTAAATAGGAGAAAACATCCCTGAAAATCGAATAGATTCTGTCAGCCTTTGGAAAGTGAGAATGCGGGGTAACAAACAGACCCATCGTCCCACAACAAGATAGACGTGTGTGCCCCGATGAAAGCATGAGAAACAGAAATGGTGAACCCGACATGAAAATATTCTCCTCGATATTGATATTAGTTGCATTCAGGACATCATTATATTAGTGTGTCATCGGTTCTAGCTATCTGGTGTTGTGTCCCGCCACGAAAAATAATGGGCCTGGCCTGAAACTCACCAGAAGTTAGGGTAGTCAAAACGTTGGACATCCTAGTCTATGACGTTGTCAATGTGGATCCATATTTCTATCCATAAAAGATAGAATGATGTGGGGGCATTGTTCATCGATTCAATTTTTTTCTTTCAGTACTGATGAGTTAATCTCCCAGCTTTATAGAATCAAGTTGTTGTACCTGGAACTCGATCACTACCTGCCCACTGATGTAGGGGTAGGGGAAGTTCCAACACGGTACTCTTGCGCAACTTTTCTTATTCTCCAATGGACCTTAACCCCATGACCATGGGGGGGACCATGACCCATCTCCCCAACCGAGGTTGTCTAGTGAAGGGTGATCACAAACCTCGTACACCGGTATGAGGAGGAGTGTATTATCCCGACTCGGGATATGGACCGCATGGATTTAGAGGCATCTGCGCCTCATCATAAACATCTCCCCCGAGGGCCGTAAAGGGAGCCACTACTCCCCAATCCAACATATAACTATTTCAGAAGCATGTACCTAGAATGCTTAGACTTCTTTCAGCCCTACGTCGATGAGGTATGGGATATCCGGGTCAGCCCAGCTAGGATCCCATTCAAGGGGCTCCCAGAAAGGGCTCCCACCAGGCTGCGTCAATGTCGCCACCAAGACTTACTAACTGAGGAGTAATTAACCCATGTACCTATACTATCGGCTCCGGTCCATCTATCCTGATGCCAGCGTCGGGTGTATGCCAAAGAGGAAGCCTGCAATGGGGCATCAACGTCTATGGCTACTGTGGCCTGAGCTACCGCCGACACATATCACCAGCTCCATGTATACACTAATAATGGGCCGTTCTGGACTAACACGTGGCAACGACACTCAAAAAAGAGGTCCTCCCCATACCACTACCATGGAGAATGTGGATCATTCCCGCTTCCAAGCTCGATATAGAGGTCCGCCCCTTTCCACCTCCAATCCAAACGAGGGTCCTCCCCGCGATGGTGACTCTCAGTACAGAAGTCTCCCCTATGCCCACAACACCAGATATAAAGTCATTCCTCCAGACATAGACTGTTGGTATGGGGACATTGCACATCTGATCACTCTTCAATGTGGGGACCCTCCCCGTGTCCTCGTAGAAGATATAGAAGGTCCATCATGCCTCCAAAATTAGAGGAGTGAGGGTTAGTTTCGCCTTAATAGTGCCCAACAGGGAGGTCCAACCTGTGTTCAGATTGACCAGTAAGAGGCCCCTCCTCATACTGATGTCACCATGTGAAAAAGCATGGAGGTCCCTCCCTCCCATGCTCAAACTGGGTTTAGTAGAGGTCTTTCCTACTCCATCACTACCCACAGAGGTCCTCCCCATGACCCATTTGATATATGTTCTTGTTCTCCTCGCAACCTGACTAACTGTGGTCGAAACTCTCTCCGCCCCATCAGTAGTATGGCTGAAGGACCTCCTCGGGTCAGAAATATACCCAGTCTCAAAAATCCATCAATGGGAAGGAAGGTGGGTCGTCTCTTCCATAAGAAGAATTATAGGATGGTCTAGAAAATAATTAAACCATACTGCTTCTCATAATCTGAATTAGAGTACGAATCAGTGCATGAACCCTTCCCTCGCTCCTCTATGTCAAAGGCTGGGGGAAAGAATGAGGCACATCATCCTAGTAATCTTAGAAATTGAGGTTCATCAGATTAATGCCTCCCTTCTCAAGTATATCTAGGAGGAAGAAATTTTGGAAACACCATAGTTTACCATCATGCAATCACAACCGTCATCACCAGAAGCACTCTATACCTCGACTAGAGATCACATAGTCCTGTTTTGTGGACTAATGGTGGGTGAGAAGTAGCAGGACCCATTCCACTATCCCCAACCCCTCCACAAAGAGTTTTGGGTTTCAACCCATCCTACAGTGATGTGGTGGCTAAGTGTCTACACTCTTCGGAGGACAGCCTGAGATGTGGTGGTTTGTGGGCTCACTTGTCGTACTCTCCATGGGCCTAGCGCATTTTGAGGACATTGGAGAGAAATTTCGTCTAGTTTATTTGGCTTCACTTATTGTGGTCGAGTATCCTGAGTCCCCAAGTCACCATAGGGACCTCCAATAGCAATTCGTTCATAGTTTCAAGGTACTCTGCAGGATTTAAAAGAAGAATTCCCCCACCTGCAGATCTGTGGCTGGGGATAATATGTCACCCACTTATTCCATTGTATTTTATGAAAACCCGACTCACTTGGAGACATTGAAAACATTCCCACAGGTAGAGTCGTGGTCAATATGGACACCCTATCTAAAGAGGAAAACGAGCTACCACTCCTAGAATGGGACATTCCCTTTAAAGGCATGCCACATCTACTGGATCCATCGGGAAGAGTTACTCACCAACAGAGGTTCCTTCTAGGTCTCCCTGCGTCCACTGAGGCATTAGTACTTAGCTGAAATCATGGTAAGGGTAAAGAGCACCTCAGAGCATCCAAACACTCTGAAACATCCTCCTTAGTGCAGAAGATGGAGGAGGACCCTGAGAATGATTCTTTTCATTAGAAACATGCCGAACAGAAGAAGTAGGTTGATGAAATCCTGGCTGAATGGGCTGCAGAGCGATATCCAGATTATGGTAATCCTAGGCTAGGGATGTAAGGGAAGGAACAAATTCCATTCAGCGAGCTACCTCAAGGAGACCCTGACCATCCTACCCACGTGGATAGGGTTGAAGCCGGAACATTTGGCAAGAGGGTGTTGTATGTCTCACCAAACTCTCCAACACAATGTGACAATCCAAGGGACCCTGATAGTGTTCCCCTAGCTACCCTGAGATTCATACCACCAGCCGTTCCATGAGCCGCTGGGACTTCATACCATTTGAAGAACCCGCCGACACACTTGTGGTAAGGTTTCCCCTTCAAGACTGGGACCCCCGTCCATATTATCCAATGGCGGCACTCATTGCCCGCCTTGAGGCATTGGAAATACGATAGGTGGCAATGCCACATGATGGAAAGAAATATCATACATTGGTGGATGATATTTTGGCACCTTTGGGTTTCTAGAATCCCGCCATTTCTACCATCAATCAGATAGTTGACCAGCCACAGCATCTGGCCCACATCACCTCAAGGTGTGGGACCATGTTAGGGACTCCAGCGCAGCTGGAGGCCACCATGCTCCGATGTTTTGTGATAATATTGGAGGGGCCTATGTTTTTCTTGTATAGCCAGCTGCCCATTGGATCAGTAACTAGCTGGGAGGACCTCTATAAAAAATATTTATACCAGTTCAGTTCCACGGCGTGGAAAACGTGTATCTCATACCTCTTCATGTGCATGAAGAGGCCCGATGAGTCCGTCGCCAACTTTTTCGCCAGATTTAAAGGACTCACCTACTCCCTTGACATGCCACTGAACCAAGAGAAATTACTGATGATGTATGTGGGAAATGTAAATATGGAACTTGTTCCCCCATTAATCCCTCAAAACTTTCCTAGAGGATTCTTAGACTTCTCTAATAAGGCTCAGCACCTGGAAGAAGCCCTGCAAAAGGCTAGTGATGCACGTCTATTGCCTCCTGCAATTCCTACTAGGAGGGCTGTCAGAACTGAACCCGCCATGGTGGGACAAATAGAGGCCCATGGACAGCTAGAATTATTACCAGTAGAGCTGCCTCCACAACCTCGTAGAGGCCCACCACTATAGGCACATCTTCAAGCCCAGCAGTGGCCCCCACAGAATCGACAGCTACCCACAACTAATGGGATGCCACCACCTAGGAGGGAAAATTAGTCCCCGCCTCCTCGACGGGATCTTCCAGCCACCCATTAGGGTCATGCTCCAAGGGCCGTCTTTCTGGATATAAGAAACTGGACCTACGTATTCAATGAGAATCAGTTCCCCGTCTATTTCTGAAGTGCCTTGGAAGAATGGATTGTTCCTTTTGATGAGTGCAGAAGTATAGAAGAGGCGAACCTCATTGATCGCCCAAAATACTGACCCAATCACTAAATCCTGGGGCACACTCTCAAGAAGTTCTATGTGTTCAATTATTGGATTCAAGACAAGGTTGATAACAACATAGTCAGTTTGGGCCCGACCCTAGAACAATTTTCATGTGTTTTCGTAAAGCCATATAGCAACAACGACGTCTAAGGTGAGTGGAAGAAGGTTTCTAACCATGGATCCCTGAATCATGATGACTGGATGGCTCGAAAAATTGTCTCTTGTTCCCATGATATCATTTGTGCATGCCTTAATTGGGCAGAGCCTTTAAAAGCCACAACCACTACTTCTGCATCATCATCTCAGTTGGCCTCTTCCCATAAGAGCAAGCATCGATGATGCAAGGAAAAGCAATGTGCCCCGCCAATGCCATCACCGTATCATAATCTTAGTGACATCATTCCCTTGGAGAAGTAGATTCCTCCTAGAATCTGTCCAGCTATGGATGAATCTTCTAGTGATAGTTAAGGGTATGCTTCGGTTCGCACCTTGGAGTTGGTAAACCCCAACAAGACTCCCAACGATGGGAGCACCAAGAGGATCTCCCCAAGGTCCCCAGCCGATGCAAATGTTTCCGGAGCCGTAGCCATATTGGTGTTCGATGTACATTAGTTGGAACTTATAGCCTGACCAAGCATTACACTAAGACCAACTAGCCAGCCCATCGTAGATCTTGACACGTGCCACCTCCTCATCTAATGTAATAAGGGCTGCCTCCACCATCGTTTGTGCTCCTGGATCAGGTAAGGCCACCTTGACCATGACGCGACAAGCCACACACTAATACATGCTTATCTTAGTCATCTGAACCTCATCCAGTTTCCACTCTTCATGCTCTAACTAGTGAGCAGTGGGATATGCCCAGCACCGGTCAGCCGCCGGTCCAGCCGATAGGGGCCACCATAACTCGTGTCATAGAGCGACCTCATGAAAGCAGAAGATCACCCCTGGAGTGGAATTATGATGTTCTCATACACTTTTATAGAATCCCAGCAAATGTTGTATATCCTCATAGACTTTCCTCTATCGGCAGATATGTGTGAGGCCCTCCCTATGGCTTTAAGAAGCCCCCTCCAGTTTCAGATGGAGGTAGTAGCTGCAGAGGCCTTTCATGTGGAAGTGATAGAAAATGCTAAATGTTAGGCCATTATATCATTATCTAGAGAAAATTTATCTTCTCCCATACAGGGTAACATTCACCCACTATACATCACCTTTAAATTAAATAGCACGGAGGTTCGTTGTTGTCTTATTGACACCAGCTGCGGGATTAACCTTATCACGTCACGGACACTACGGACGCTGTGGTTATCCAAAGTTGACATGACTCCCTCAGACCAAAAAATCTATGGATACGATAGGAAAGAGTAGAAACCGGTCATCGAGATCCATTTGATGAACCAATTTGGTGGCCTAGTTTTCAGAACCGAGTTTATGGTTGTCTCCTAAGACACCACATACAATACATTGATGGGAAGATCATCGCTCCACCTATACGCGGTAGTTCCCTCATCGTATCACCAGTTCCTCAGGTACTCCCTCAATGGTTGAGTGGGTGTGCTCTAAGGTGACACATCTCCTTTTCCCTCTTGTGAAGCCCACAACCTGTATGTCGACTATTACAAGAGCAAGACCATGATGATTCAGGCCAGTGAGGTTGAACCCATTGTGGTTCCAACTGACCCCTGGACAAGACTTGATGACCCATATGTGTTCCTGATCCATCAATTAGAGGCCATGAACCCTAATATGAGGTAGTGTTTTGTTTTCTCTAGTACAAGGGGGAATCATATTCATAGGTCCATGCGAAATCAGGATATCACTTCTTACTTCTATACAAATCATGCTCAGGTGATCCCGAAGCTAGCTAACCACATAAGGTTTTAGGATGTATTCCCCATGGCAGTGGAAATACATCTTACTTGCCTTTTTTGCTGGAATTGAATAAACTGAATCAAGACAACGTGCCACTATTGGTTTGATATCATCAATCGTGGACCCATGGGGTGAAGACCAGACATGATCTGATCGACGACCTTCATTGTTATGGTTTTGGCAGCACCAGAATCTCCCGATGCAGTGACCACTACCGCTCTGGCTGGTACCAGCGTTTCTACGAGATCTGTTGACCTAGAGGAAGCACCTCCCATTTTGGATCTATCCTCCACAAGTGAAGAAGAGGATTTGGAGGACAATCCCCCTACCTTTGAAGAGTGTGTTTCCACCATGGTTGATGAGTTGGTACAGGTAAACCTCGGTAGCGATGCAGATCCGAGACATACATTAATTAGTGACACCATCTCTCTCAATGTGAAACAGTGTTATGTATACTTCCTTAAATAGCACTGTGATGTATTTTCCAAAAGTTATGACCAAATTCCAAGACAAGATCCTTAGGTATCCATCCACCACCTCGGTCTTCCGACAAATCAACACGGGTTCAAGTTTCCTCCCAGAAATATGTTCACTTCTAACAGTGCCATGGTCGAGGAAAAATCTGACATGATCATCAAGGAAAACATCATTAAAGAGGTCCAATACCACAAATGACTTGCAAACATTGTGCCAATCAGGAAAAAGAATAGGCAGATCAGAGTCTGCATCAACTTCTGGGATCTAAACTGTCACTGTCCTAAGGATGATTTTCCCCTTCCTGTGACTGAATTGTTGATTGATTCTACAGCTGGGTTCCAAGACCTCTCCTTCATGTATGGTTACTCTAGATACCACATTATCCCAATGTCCTTTTAGGAAGAGGAGTCTACGGCCTTCAGGGAACCTCAAGGTATGTTTTGTTACCAATTCAAACCCTTTAGTTTAAATAATGTAGGTTCCACCTATTTGTGGGAAATGTATTGCATAACAAAGCCAATCCTCAGGACATTGGTGAAATGCTACGTGGATGATCTAGTGATCAAGTCTTTTCGGCACCAGGACCATCTCAAAGACCTTGAGAATGTGTTTGGCTTCCTCGATTCTTTCCCCTTGAAGATGATCCCATTAAAATGTTCCTTTGGGGTTTCCTCTTGCAAATTTCTTTGATTCGTTGTCTTATATAGTGGCATCGAGATTGATATAGAGATGATCAAGGCCATCAACCAGATGCCTCCCCTGAGGAATATTTTTGAGCTTCATGGTTTTCAATTCCACTTTGCCAACATATTCTGATTCATTGAAAATTTGGCTAGCAAGTATAAGTCATGTTCTCGGCTCATGAAGAAAGGCACTGCCTACTCTTGGAATGAAGAGTTACAAACTGTATTCATGAAAATCAAGCGGTATCTGCTTCAGCCTCTAGTCTTGATGCCACCCATCTCCATAAAACCACTAGTACTTTATGTGAATTTTCTAGAATGATCCCTTGGCACCCTTCTCACCCAAAAGAACAATGAGGGGATGGAGAATAGCCTTTACTACATCATCTGCATGCTCCTCGATACGGAGACTAGACACTCCCCCATCGAAAAGGGATGCCTTGCACTGGTATTCGCAGTATAGAAATTGTGACATTACATGCAGCACCACGAGGTACTGTTGGTGTCTCTGTTAGACCCACTGAATTACAATTTGAATCACCCCTTGTTGACAAGTCTTCTCGCTCCGCAAGTAAGGATTCTCCAGCTGTTCGATATCAGGTTTGTCCCTTGGAAAGCTATTAAGGTTAAAGGATTGGAAGATTTCCTTGCTTCCCATTTGGCTCCTACTGAACAGTCTTTGGATCTTGATTTCCCAGATGAGGGGATCCTCTCGGTAGAATAATCCATGTTGTGTTGGAACATGCACTTCGATATTGCTTCCCGAAGCTCCACTAGCCAGAGACTCAATGATACCGGGCTCAAAAGGGTATCTTTGGGTATCGTCTTTATTACCACAAAACAAGACATCCTGTCATACTCATTCATGATCCTAGAAGGATACACCAACAATGAATAAGAGTATCAGTCTCTTATCACTATCCTCGAGCTGGCCCTCGAGATTAATGTTCTCCATTTTTATGTGGAAGGGGATTCCGAAATAGTCATCAAGGAGATCAATGGTGACTATGTCGCCCGAAAGTCGTAGCTCGTACCATTTTTGGAGCGCACTCTCCAGCTAATGGCCCATTTCCCATCTCGGCCGGAACATACCCATGTCCCTCGATCATAGAACGGTTGAGCCGATTCCATGACTGGCCTGGCTACATCACTTGCAGAGCCTGAATAGGAAGAAATAATTATCCACGTGGAACATCGTAGAGTCATTGCTCCTGTCTCCCCAGGTGATGATGACAACCTGCAAGTGAGCCATATTACCGCCAGAGCCTCCATGTCCGGAACCTCATATGGAGTGGTTGCAGTGACTCCCCACCGGAGGTCCCCCTTTGATGAGTATCTCCAAAATGGATTCCTCCCGTCTGATCAGGTAGAGTGTGAGAAAATCCAATGCCGCGCATTATAGGTTACCCTCCAAGACGGTCCCAATAGTGATTATATCCTCTACAACCACGGGTCTGATGATATTATCCTTAGTTTCATCCAAGGAGTCGATATTTCTTAGGTCACGCAAGAGGTTCATGCCAGTTCATGCGGCGCCCACCAGACCGGGCATAAGCTATCTCACTAAATCTAGAGACTGGGGTACTTTTGTCCCTCCATGATCCGTGATTGCATCATGTTTTCCAATATATGCCATGTGATCCAAATTCATGCTAAATTTATTCATCGGCCTCCAGAGCCTCTCCAAAATACCATGTGCTCTTGGATGTTTGCAGTCTAAGGACTGGATGTCATGGGACCATATCTGCCAGCGACAGCTAGCCAATGTTGGTTCATCTTAACCCCTACAGATTTCACTTCCAGGAGGGAAGATGCAGTTCCGCTCAAGGAGGTCAAGGCCCGTTCTATTGTGGACTTCATGATCTCCAATATCATTTACCGATTTGGACTCCCTCGCGTCATCCTCACTAATAACGGCCCCTAATTCCGAGTATATGAGTTGAAGAAGTTGTATGCAAAGTACAAAATCTTCTCTAACCATACCTCCAGCTTTCATGTAGAAGAAAATGGACATATCGATGCGTTCAATAAAACCCTCTCTAACATTTTGTAAAAAATGGTTGTTCAGAATAATAAAATTTGGCTGGAAAAGCTCCCCAATGCCCTCTGGGGTTATTAGAGAATGACTCCCAATTCCACCTAGGTGACCCCATATTCCCGAGTTTATGGAACTGAGGCCGTCCAACCATCAAGAATTAGTTGACTTTATTATGCACAATAGTCTATGAACAGTAGGCACTAGATAAGGTATCTAAACTTCGTCTGGCTGAATTGGAAGCACATAACGAGAACAGGCTTTGTGCCCTGCACAACCTGGAAAGACACCAGAACAAGATGGAAAATGCATTCAACAAGATGGTCCCCCTCCGCTCTCTCTTGCAAGGTGATCTGGTATTGTCCCTCCAGACACCAATGATATCTGGTAGGATACCACCCATGTTGTAGCCCAAATGGGAAGGACCTTTCATTGTTCATAAGGTTTACCCAAAAGGTGCGTAATCGCTGGTAACCATGGATTTTTAGTGTATAACTCCTCCCACCAATTCCAAATTCCTCAAGAAATACTTTGCCTAAGCCAGCAGGTCTAGCATGACTCTAAACTATTTTATCCCACATGACCCTAAAATGCTCGGTCCTACCTGACTTTAAACTATAAGACGTCCTGCATGACCTTAAACTGTATTTCATCATGCAAGATGTTAAACTGTACCCTTAGAACTACATACAGCTTGATTTCCATCCTCATGGAATACATAGGAATGCTCAGACGCTCGGTCCTGAGTCCGCCCCATAGACTCTTCCCTTTGACTATCCCCCCATGGGTATAGTTCTCTCAGATGGTCCTTACATGGTATATTGTAGACTTCTTTAGCCCCACTCATGTCAGGATTACGACGGTCGCACAGTGTTTCTCCTCCTCGTTCTTCTATCTTCCCATGTCCTCACCGCAAGATGTTAAACTGCGTGGAATTTAAGAACTATGTATGGATTGATTCCCATCCTCATGGGATACGTGGGGATTCCCATAAATTTTTTCTATTGGCCTAGCCCAAACATCAGAATCTCCCATCGAGTCATGAAATATAGAATGATACAGGCTTTTTACCCAATTCATGATGAACTCATCTCGATCCAGCCGTACGTCCCACACACTAGATATGTCCATCACTTTCACCTCCCTACTTGACATTAAAAGGCCTGGTAACAACAATGATTCACCCAATCCTTTGATTGGAACTCTATCATCATTCACATACAAAAGGGCTCCCAAATGGCATGGCTGCTCAGCCTAAGGGATATCCTACCACATCCATCCAACACCGTCAAGGATGTTGAGAAACAAATTGATACATGTCCCGTGTGGTGAATATGGTCAGCGGGTGATGCAAATTTGTTGTTCCCATTTGAAGTCACACTATAAGGACGATGTTTTTTGAACATGGTCAGTGGATACCCTTTTTCGTTTTCACCACCCCCATAGATCCAAAACCTTGAGTGTGGTGGTTCATCCTACCTACTATATCTTCAAGTTGAAACTCCCTTCAGGTGATTCCAGTATCAGACCCTTATATGATAGGTAAAATATAATTTGATTCATTTTTTCCCACATCGACCACTACTTGCGTGGGCTTAGGAGCTGTGATGAGGCGGTAATCGCACCATAGATCATATAAGTACAGTTGGTCGGGATGCCCAGCCTTAGGTCCTTCGACCACTTCAGGCCCCTATCCCAAGATCTCATTTAAGATTGTGTGGTGTGGTATGAAATCATGTCCTTGTTCATGTCAAGATATTTATCCATCCCAAACGTATCCCCTTGGGATATCCCTTCCTTCATTTATCGTCTGTTCCAAAAGCACATGCCCTACCATGCTCAACATGACCCATCATTTGGGTTTCTGTCCCCCACTATCTCTAGAAGGGCCCCTAAATGGCATGACTGCTCATCCGAAGGGATATTATATCATTAAGAGCTAACACCCTCTAGGAATTCAAGAAACTAATTTATACAAGTCCCGTGTTTTGAAAACGGTCAACGGTTGATGCTCAATTGTTTTCCCTAACATTCAACACATAGAAAGCGCAGCTAGGTGTGGAGCGTTCCCATATATTTTAGGCATTCTACTTAAGGCTGAATGAGAAAGTGCTTGATACACTTCCACCTCATGTGCCACATCATACTACTCTCATCAGCCACCTCTGAATCAGAATCATCTATCTCCATTGTATCTACTGGCCAATTGTTAGGTAAAGAAGCCAAGAGAACTGTGATAGGTTCTTTTTTAGTTATTCATCCCAAAATGTTGGGCTCTTCAATGTCTTGGCGACCTTCCTCTATTGCCTTAGTCCAGGAAGCTCCTTTGCCGACTTCAGGCCCTACCCTAACATTAAAACCATAGATATGCATAGATCTTTTTTCACTATGTTCCTGTACCGACACTGTTTGGGAAATGTTCCCTGAATGGGCCGACATATTTTCCACTGAATCACTCACTGATGGTCTTGATTTTTCAGCCTACCGAGAATCCAATGCCATTATTAATGCAAAAAAATATGAACACCCTGATCATATTGGTTCTCTAATAGCCCATACAAGCGGCTAAGAGATAAAAAATATACAAGAAATCATTGCATCAGCCTCTGGAAATCCCTTCATCGTAGGAGCTGTCATGGTGGGGGATCCCTAAGCACTTTTTAGCAAAATAATGGGCATCACCTCACACCTTATTCTATTGGAACCAACTCCCCCCTCACATGGAGCCTCTTGTTCGGCACCAATATGCACCTGGGTAAAATAAGGATACCTGATTGAGGGTTACAAAGAAAAAAAATGAATGGGGGAATGATAGATAAGGGCTGAGAAATACCTCCAGTAGCTATGTTATGTCAACATCAAAACCAATTATATCACTACTATCCTAAAGGCCTCCATGGTGGGACGACCCTTGAGAACCTTCACCTTCATGCTCCACTTCTTCTTCACATACTCCTTAGTATTCTCATTTACCTTCTACTTCTTCCTCCACCTCTTCTGTCTCACTGCCCTCCAGCTCCCCATCATTATAGTCATCCCCGGGCAACATCTTCTATATATAACGCTCTTGGACGGACATAACCTTCAACAAAAGGGGTGGTTCCACATGCTGACCTTACTGGCATGCATATGCATCCATGGATGTTAGGTATGTATGCCGATGATTGATGTTTACCCTGTCATCAACCCATATGATTCCGACCTCTGGGAAATGGATTTTATCTCGTATTATCTTTATCCAGAGGTTGTAGACATTTATTGATTGTCGTAGGGTCAACCAGGATGAACATAGAGCCTGGAATATAGAATCATTGGATGGTTTAAGCAGATATATTATTTTCTTCCTGAAAAGTTACCAGACCACTCCGTGAGACCCTCCCACCAGGGCGACGAGGGTGCGACCATGTCATGTGACGTTCACGCTATTGTAGTCCTGGCCTATTCAGGCCCAGTTGACCAACATGCTTCCAGCCATTCCTCACCAAAATTTCCATATCTGATCTCTCGCCACCCAGGTTCTACACTGGCTACCTTGAACTGTCAGGCTCGCATCTGAAAAATCGCCTCAGGGTATGCTACATCCCATTGTTCGGCATATTCTGTGGAGAGACCAACATAGAAATCGGTGGGGGGAAAGGTAATGATGCCACCAGAGCCGTGGGTTGTGAACATCAGTCACATTTGGTGATGCATGCAGTGATTCCTCTCCTCCTAGACATATGTATAAACTTTCTTCTGCTTCTTCTGGAGTCATCAAAACTACCTAGAGAATATTGACGGCACGTAGGGCTCACAAAGGATCATCCCATCAACTCGAGACACAAGAACCCCATCTATAATGCCATGGAAGTATTACCATTGCTCTAGTGATCCTTTTCCATTGTCTATCATTTGGACATTTAGGGTGGGAAATGGGCTAAAAGTGAAGTTGGCATGATTTCTGATTCTGGTCCTTACCCCCTCCTCATTGAGCGTCAATGGAGTGACCACATCAATGTTTAAAACGGAAGGTCACAGGCTGTTACCGAGAGGGGGAATGGTGTTCAAAAACGTATACTCACCTCAATAAGTCACAAACCAACAATAAAAGATCTGGAAGGGATCACAGATACTCCTCGGTGACCCCCTCTATAAATTCACCCCAGAATGGTGTACAAGAGAACCAACACGAGGAATCTTAGATTGAACCTTGGATTTGCGGAAATGATACCATCCATCACCAAGGTCACTAGATGAACTCCCATCTGTGTGTCCTTCAATTGTAGGAGCCACCCACTCATGAACGTTGAATGAAATCTATTGTACCAAGCATTCGGGTCTTGACTCTCATCTATATTGAAGCCACATAATTGATATTCTCCCACCTCTAGGATCCTTTAGTACAATCCTATTTTTCTTCTCTGTGCCACGGTCGGACACCGCCTTCCTGGCCCTAACATATTGTCATCCGGATCTACTTGAAAAAACAAGATAAACCATTTTATGTAGGTGATGTCCTTCAAAATGTCTGTGACCCCCAGCCTCTTTTTATCCAGCTCCACCGGAAGCCATGTTAGGATATGAGTCTATGATCTGTCTCCCCAGATTTTCTTCATCGGAAGGAATTCATCATACTGGTGACCATCCAAATGGATACCCCCGATGTAATGAATATCCCAATGGCTGATACCAACATCCCCAGGGTGAATATTGAATGTATTGGTATTGGGGGACCATCGGGTAAACAGGTCTAGCCCAAGTTCATCTTGACTGTAGAAATTGAACTCTGATGTCCACGCCGCCTTGAACAACCCAATGTGCAGCAGTTCGGCCCCTAACTGGTCACATGTTAGGCATACCCAATACTCAAAAGACTATTCACTAATGAAATTGACTCTAGACCACATATCAAAATCCTAAAACTTGCCTTTAGTTTCATCAGTGACATTTTTCTCGGGAAGTACTTGCGTAATGGGCCAGAGAATCCTCTATGACTGAGTCACTTCTAGAAATAGTCCTGCTCCTGGGATTTAGGATGTAAACATCTTATTTCATGGTTTCTCTAGAAATATGACCATTTTTAGTGATATTATATCGATTTAGGTCATCCTCACGGGTCGCCCATGACCGCAGTGTGTCTACAACAAATCGGGGCACATGTACCTCCTCCAAAATACTAATGTCCCATATCGGAAAATTGTCGAACATTGCGTACTTCTTCTAGGCTGGGGTCAACATGTTGAAGAGAGTAAAATTGCTGTATATGAACTTTTGGGCACCATAAACCTCAGGGTTGGTAATCATCTCAGTCCTACGAGTGGCGAACAAAACTTTTATCTCAGTGCCTGCCTAATTAGAATCCATATTCTTCTTTCGAGGTCTCATGGATTCTATGCAAAAAACTTGGAGGTGGTGAAAAAAATAAGAAGTAGATGAAAAAAATCAGGAGTTGGTGCGAAAAACAGAGACAATGGAACAAAAAAACCTCTGGTTTGCACGTAAAATGACAGCTGGACTCAGGGAATTACGCACAACCAAAGTAGTTTTCTGCACATGTCAAGGGATATTTTTCCTGCGCGATAGATCTTGACTTATTACGTGAGAAAAATCCATATAGATCATGGGATTCGAGATAATTTTTATAGCTGCAGAGCATGAATTTCTCACGTGTGAAAAGATAATTACATGCCACCTACCATATTTTCATGCATATGTAGGGTTTCTTCATTTGAAAAAGGGATTTTGGCTCCACTTTCCAGCAATTTGTGCATATGTTGGGTTTCCGCACATGTGAAATGGATTTTCATGACACTTATTGGTTTTATGCGCATTTGTGGGTTTTTCACAAGTGGAATCTTGAAATTTATGAATCTTGGAATTTCCCACAGAACCTAACTTTTGTGTCCTCTCATCGATCTGATTCTGAGGGGGGAATTTATGGATGCTGAAAAACGCTCAAGGGCTGATGGAGGTTTTGACGTGACAAATCGAAGACATATTTTTACCCAGAGATCCATTCTGAGGGGCCCGGAAGGGCCATGGGGAAAAATATCAGGTGTCCTCATAAAAAATATTTCCTACACAGAAAACCACAGGATCCAGGGAATTTTTTAGCGCCTACACACAAACACCCATGATGTGTGGCATCTTCCGCTCCACTGATCGCAGGCGAGGAACTTTGTGCTTGTCGCCCCTGTGCAGATGATCTTTCACGCTATAGACAATGTTGATCCAAATTTCATGAAGACATCTTTCCACACTGATCGGGCGACCTCAAGTGCCTATAAATAGAAGGGTGTGCCTTCAACTTCTGCCAGCTAAAAAAATCCAAACCATCTCTTCTGGGTGATATCCACCTATTCTACATGAAAAATGTGGATTTTATGTATGAAATTTTTTGAGACAGGTTGCACCGGGGTCCGCCTTCACGCAAAACCACTCTAGATTAACCCTCATCGAAATCCATTTGAGTATCGTCCCCTACACGCAATCACTTCCAATTACGCACAATCGTTTCCAATTTCGTTCAAGATCTTACAATTGAGTGCAACCCTTACTCCTTGTGCGCAATATCTTCTATTTTCATGCAAAACCTCTACCACCATTTACGTTCCCAGACTCTCCAATTGCACACTGACATAGGCTATTATGTCAAAGTGACTAAATTTCACGTCGACCCATCCTTTTCTGCGCAAGAGGCCCAATTACATGATGGAACGGTCTTTTCTGCGGAATTATTTTGTTTTCACGCAAGCCTCCATCCTTGTGCACACATATTCGATGTCTAACTTCTGAATATCATTTCCGGGTGCCTCCCATGCCCAAAACATCTACAACACACACCATTTTCCCGTACGACCTTCTAGGATCATGAAAAGTAACTTAAATGTCCATTGGGCAGTGTTTCACGTTGCTTGGCTTCGCCTCATGATTCTTCGCACATACACACTAATGGATATTGCTACTTCACATAGCCACGTAAACATGAACTCCCAGTGGGATCACCACATGACACCCCCTGACCATGGAATTGCCTATCCCTTACCTTCACCAAGGTGTGAAAGGTTCCAGTTATGTATGTCCTAGGGGTGCAAAGCACACCCACTTCGTCCGAGCTGGAAGACGTTAAACTTCCATGTGCCATCATCCTCAGCATATGATGGAAAACTGTTACAATTCCCTATGTGTTGGACGAGGGGTTCCCCTATTTTGGACATTCCTTATGCTACTGGTTTCCACGGGAGTGAGATCGTTACTCATGTGGAATGAGATCCTCTTTTTCAGAGCAACATATGTCCACGGGGAAAGGGAAACCACCTTGGTGTAAACCCCTACCCTTTCCTGCAGGAGGCAGCAATGCAGGTCCTCATCTCTTCCTAGGTGCCAAACCCCTCTCCCTCTGGGCTTTGTCAACACTGGGCCTCCATCCTAGTGTATGTCCCAATATCCCTGGCCTTCTAACCACGCGCTATCCCCTGTTACCATGTTGGGATGCTAACCACGCGTAAGCTCATATTTCCTCTTTAGGCTGCTAACATCATGTAAGCCCCACTTTACTTTATGTGGACGCAGAATTCGCGACGTGATCGTCAGGTCATTGATGCCACTTATTCCTCACACCTATCATGACTCACATGGCCTTAGAGAAAGAATCAACCATGACATCCTTCCGAGTACCCAAGAGTGTAAGCCCAACACCCAACCTGAACTATGACGCCTTTGATCCTTGCCAAGGCGAGGTACGCAGGAAGCCTCTCTGAGGTTCTAGCCCAACAACAAGTTGCTCTAACCTCCTTCATGTCGGTTCTCCCAATCCACTTGAACTATGAGGTCATTGATCCTTGCCAAGGTGAGGTACGTAAGAAGCCTCCCTGAGGCTCAAGACCAACACCCGGTTGCTCCAACCTCCTTCACGTCGGTTCTCCCACTCCACCTGAACTATGAGGTCTTTGATCCTTCCCAAGGTGGGGTACATAGGATGCCTCCCTGAGGTTCAATCCAAAAAACCATTGGTCCTAACCATCTTCATGTCAGTTCACATAGCCCATCCCAAACTACGAGGACTTTGATCCTTACCAAGGAAAGGTACGTAGGATACCTTCCTAAGGTTCATGCCTACCACCCATTGTTCCCAATTACATTCACACCATCTCAAAAAAATACCACCTGAACTATGAGGACTTTAATCCTTTCCATGGAAAGGTACGTAGGGTTCCACCCGGAGGTTGAAGCCCAACACCCGGTCTCTCCGACCTCCTTCACATCGGTTCTCCAACTCCGCCCGAACCACGTGGAATTTGATCCTTACCAAGGCATGGTACGTAGTATGCTTCCCTGAGGATCAATCCTAACACCCGTTCACTCTGTCCTGCTTCACATCGGTTCTCCAACTCCACCTAAACTACAAGGTCTTTGATCCTTGCCAAGGAGAGGTACCTAGAAAGCCTCCATGAAGTTCAATCCCAACACCTGGTCGCTCCGACCTCTTTAAAATCGGTTCACCCAATCCACCCGAACTACGAGGTATTTGACCCTTGCCAAGGCAGGGTACATAGGAAGCCTCCCTGAGGTTAAATCCCAACAACCATTAGTCCCGACCATTTTCACATCGGTTCTCCAAACCCATCCTGAACTACGGGGACTTCGATCCTTGGCATGACAAGGTATGTAGGATTCCTCCATGATGTTCAATCCCACCATCCATTGGTCTCGAAAATCTTCACGTCGGTTCACCAAACCATCCATAATTATGAGTTCTTTGATCCTTGCCAAGGAAAGGTTTGTAGAAAGCCTCCACCAGGATCAAGCCCACCATTTATCTAGGCCCCAGGTCCCCCTTCACTTGGGTTCACCCCCATCATATATGATGTTAAAATGTGGAGCTCAATCAACAGTATGTCATTGTTCCCCCTGTCAGCGGTAAGTCGTTTCACCCACCCGAACTTCGTGGACTTTGATCCTTAGCAAGGAAAGGTACATATGATACCTCATTGAGGTTCAGTCCCAACAATCATTGGAACCCAAGTCCTCCTCCACGTTGGTTCATTGACCCCCATCCCATAGGAACTATGTGGGTATGATCCTTGTCTCCTTGATAAGGTACATAGGAAGCCTCCATGAGGTTCGACCCCATCCAGTGGTAAGACATTCCGACCCCATCCAGCGGTAAGCCGTTGTGACCCCAACCAGTGGTAAACTGTTGTGACCCCATCTAGAATTAAGTCGTTGTGACTGCATCCAGCGGCATTCCGTTGTGACCTTATCCAACGGTATGCCCTAGTGATCTCAATCAATAGTAAGTCGTTGCATCCCCTATTCGGCGGCAATTCATTACAGTCCACTTTGATTGGAACCTCATATTTTTTCTATCCTTGTGTTGTCAGAGCAACCTAGGATGCTAACCATGCTTGATCCCCATACAAATCATCAGGTTATTGTCCTATGTGTACGCCCTAATTGAATTCCATTTCCTGGTCTTCCCTTTGAGCATAAGTGTTTCAGGTTGGTCATGCCACAACACAGAGGTTCCACTTCCTCGGGGACCAATACATGCATACATTCTCATGGACCACCTCCTTAGGCATCCCTTCTCCCTACCGAAATATATGGAATATGATTCCCTTATATGAATATACGTAGCAAGTTTCTTCGAGTCTCAAGCCCAACATTATAGTCATCCTCACGACGGTTCCATCACATTCAACATCCACTCATTTCAAACACCCCATCATCCATCTGGATTCATACCAGGGCCGCCACATCCCAGTGAGGTCATGACAACTCACCCCTCTATATTAGTGTTTCCTCCATGGGTTGCACCAATCTGATCCACTCTAATCAATGTTCTGATCAGTTCGATCCATCTCCGCTAGACGTTAAACCTGCAGCGTATCCTGTGTTAAACATGGGAAGCTAAGGAGAACCTTAGATACATGCCTATGGCATATGATTCCCCGCATTATACGTGGGATGCCTCGGTCTTACGCAACCTCGAGAAGCCCTATAATAAAAATAAGAAACCTACACATGCTAGTGTCCCAGCGTCCAGACATACCAGTGATGTCCAACGTGACTACTCCCCTGATGAAAGGTTGAGCCCTCACCGGACCCTTTTGAATGTGCCGACAGAAGGAGTGTAATTAACTAGTGTATATGATTATATGGCACTGTGAAGAGTTTCATGAAAAACGTCTTAAATATATAAGGGAGACCCAAACTAGGTGACGAGTTCCAAGGAGGGATCCATAGAAGGAAGAACCGACATCCCATCATCTTATTTAGATCAAGGGGAAAACATCCCTGAACAAGGAATGGATTCCACCTGCATTTGGATAGCGGGAATGCAGGGAAACAAATGTTTTCACTATCCCCCAACAAGACGGACACACGCGCTCCAGAGAAATCGTCAGAAACAATAATTAAAAATCATTAATGATAAAATAATTCTTTTTTTCCTTCCTTACATTCATTATAATATGAAGACACCATTCATGTACACGTATAAACTACCATCTCCATGAATGGTGTAATCATTTTTATAAAATTAACATTTATGGTTCGTTACAATTAAATATATAATTAATATATTTGATATTATTTCATTATCCACATTTTGGATATGATTGAACCATTATCCAGATTTGAGGATAGGAATATCCATACAAAAACATAGAAGAAAAACCAACCTATTAACACCCAAAAAGGTCAATTTTAATAAATAATTTTTAATAATTGGGTGTTGTAATGTTATAAGTGGATTTTATACGATCTGAAAGGTATGTATATTGTTATATTATAGACTTATAATAAATTAAAATATAATATAATGGATTTTATAGTACTTATGATCAAATTCAGACATAGGTAAGTTTTTTTTATGTTACAACTTCATATTTTAACATTATTATTTATTATTAAATATTATGATGATAAAATTATATAATATATCTATCATTAATATTACTTTTCTTCAACTCTTTTATTTATTTCAATGAAGAAAATGATTTCTTATCACTTTAAAGAAAGTATAAGTAAAAATTGGTCTTAATGAATCTTTATAAGGATACATTCATTTTTTTATTTAGTAACAAATATGTTTCTTTTATGATAGTATTTTCAAAAATCTAATATAATTATACAATGAATTTTTAAATACATTTTTACACATGTTGTGATTTTTATAAAATTTTAAGATTAAATATTATTTTATTTCTCTAAATGTGTTAATTTTTACCAAAGCATGGAACAAAACATTTTTTATCAAACATAACATGAATAAAGTTTCATTCCATCATGAAAATCATTTTCATCGAATATTACATTAAAATTTTTCATAGTTATTTTTATGGAAAATATTAAATTTAATTTTTTTAGTATTTTTATATTTGAAATATGTAATTCGAAAATAGAATTTGTATTTTCCTCAATACATATTTTGGTAAAATTTCAAAGGCATCTTACATTGATGAGATACATTGATATTATATATTATTTACTGGGTATATGATCCAATGATACAATCCTTATTATTTATCTAGATTGTTCTCGACTCTCTTGATGCAATATTGAAGTATCATTTTCTGTCTTATGAGTTCGGATATGACGAAATGATGCATACTTTCACGATCATGTGGAATACATATTAATGGATTATGATTATATGAATGGTTATCCCTTTTTCTCTCTATAATAAAATAGGAAAAGTTCATTGTTCTTTTAGCTCAAAAGTGTATAGTTGAGGTTATCCAAGGACTAAAATACGATACAAAGTACATTATCCCGAGCCCAAATTTTATCCATGTGTGGTTATCCCAATCCTAACAAGTGATGGATATATTTGAGGATAGACTTCACAAAAAAGTTCCATGAATATTAATATTCCACAATTTATGGAACTCTTTTATGAAAAAATTCTTATGATAATTTTATATTTTCTTGGGTATTGATCTTTGATTCTATTATAATTATTTTCTTATGAACATCTAAATATTTATGTTTAAATTTTTATTTATGATTAGTGGATTTAGGGGTATGTTTTGTAAATGTTATGCCTATAATTTCATACCCTTATTCTCATGATATTCTTACATATGATAATTGATTGATTTATCCAATGCATTCCTTAACCAAGTATCTACGATCACCCTTTCTTATTTTTCCTTTTTACAAGGATATACAGAATCATTTTTTAAATTTTATTCCTATTTAGGGTTCTAGAGGGGAAGAAAATAATTGGAGATATCAAAAATATTTTTTATACCAGTTACTTTTTTTCCATCATCAATAATAAAACAATAATTTATGGTTTCATCATGACTAATAATGATATGTAATTATTATTTACCTAATATGATGTAGTATTTATCTATTTAATGTTTGGGTCACCTCGGTTGAAAACAAAGAAAATTTTAGTTTTTTTAAAAAATCATGATGAAGAAAAATTTTTGAGAACCATTATAACAAACCTCTGTATTGAATAACATCCTATGTTGCGATAATGAATGAAGTGTGGTTATACTAGATTATACATGAATTTATGGATACAAGAAATAAGATGTTGTTGTGTAATGAATCCACCTTTGGATTAAAAAACTACATAGAGTGGATTGGGTATTAACATGGTCATCACTCATGCATGATGAATGGGCCTAAGACTATACTCATCGATAGATTCTCCTTGGGAATATTATTTTATTAATTCAAATTTCCTTTATTGGATATTATAAATTATTTAAATATATTATGACCATTTATGACTTAGGTAACACCTATGGTGTCCTAGAATAAGAATTATTTTTCTTTATTTAGTTATAATACTAATTATTTTCATGATTATATGATTTTTCCTTATAATTATTGTTTCTAAGACTATGTTTCTTTTAATTATTAAATATCATGAAAAAATGAATTTTATTTTCACTTAATCTCATGGAAAATGAAATGATTTTATTCTATGGAAACCAATTGTTATGGAATCTAAAATAAAAAATATTATTTTATCACATACATAAATTTATAATTCCATGAATCACTATGAGGTAATAAATGAGAAAAATTGGGAAAAATACTATCTTGAGTCATTCAAGAGGAAATATCCACCATTAATTATCCAGTCAATTGATCCACCAATTCATAAGAAAATGATCATTATTAATAAAGGATTTTTCTTAAAAGTGCTAATAGAATATAATTTTTGTTTTGATTATTTATTGTTTGGAAAAATATGAAGATCAAGGGTGGAATATTGTAAGAAACATGAAGAAACATGAATAAATTAACTCTATATACTGGGATGAGGTTGAAACATTATTTTACAATAGGTACATACCTCATATTCTTTATATAAAAATGAAAATTTAATTACATTATAAAATTAATATGTATAATAAAACCATAAGTACTTGTGTGGAAAATTTTAGAATGCTTGGAAGGTATGATTATTTTATTTTAAGAAAACCTATTAGAAATATAGTTTGATTCGATAGAATCTTGAAACAAACTATCTTAAGGTAATTATCAATAGTATAATTAAGTATTTATGAATAAATCATTCAATATGATCTCAAGGTATAAATGAATATCAGAAACACCCATAAATCTCATCATTCTAGTAATAAAAAATTTATCATTTAAAATAAACTTATGTTAATTTAAACAACAGAGGAAATATTGGGATTATTCCTTTATGATTGAAGTGTGGAAAATGATTATATAAATTTCCTGAAGGGGATAAGTAAATGATTTTTTATGGAAAATAGACACATCAGTAAATCAAATACTAATGTGATGGTATTAAGATATCTAATAATGTGAATGAAGATAATGTTCCACATAATACTCCACCAATAATCAAGTGTTTCAAATAAAATTATTTTAGTAATTATGCTAACAAGTTCTCAAATATGAGGGTAAAACCTAATGAACAATGTTATAAATCTCTCAATACCAAACTCAAATATAAATATCATGTTGATAATTTTTTTATGTAGTGAGTGATGATGACGTTACAAAAGGTACAATTACCATCCACCCCAGAGATGCTAATGTCCAATTTTATTATTGTTCTACCACTAATTTATTTCTAATGAATTTTGTAAGGGTGTAACATTATCACCTTAATGATTAGATATTGAATTAGCAGTGAAAAATACTAAATTAAGTATAATCACATATAACGTTTTTCATTATTCCACAATTTTAGTTTTTGGGAATTTGGTTTAAATAAATATGTTTTTTCTCCCTATAAATGAATTTTATGATATTTTGTGAATGGATTGGATTTCATTGTATGGATCTTGTATCAATTTTGATTTGGAATGGATGTTTTGTTTGATATTCCAAACCAACCATTGATTATCTATTAATTTGAGTATAAATATTATATTCTATTTGAGATTGAATACATTGTATATGTAATGATTCCTATTCAAAGGGTATTTATGTCAAATTGTTTGGGAGAAAATCAACATCAAGGATATTAATATTTAATGGAGTTTTTTTATGTCCTTAATAAATATTTCCTTATTCTTACTCTAATTTCATTAAAATTATTTTTAATTAGAGTTCATACCTGGTTAAAAATCAATTTCCAAGATTCCATATATAATGGAGATAATTTATTTCTAGTAATAGAAGATAAAATTCAATGATAATATTAAGAACTTATTTATTTGGATAAGTTTGTCAATTTAGGGTGTACCTATTATTTTTTCCATGTGAAGAAGTATAGATCAATGTGACTCTACAATGATTATCGAGAACATATCAATATCACATCCAAGAATCTTTATATTCTACCCCTTATTATTATTATTTTCCATCAATTACATAGATTTTAATAATTATCTTTGATTGGAAATTGAACTATATACTATCAATTTAGGCTAAGAAGTGAAGGAATACACAATACGACCATTAATATGAGTTATAAACACAATAAATATATTTTGATGAAATGTATTATTAATAATTCCACCAAATATTATCTAGAATTTAATTAAAGTTGTCTTTAGTGATTACATTGATCAGGTTGTACTAGTTTTAATTAGAAATATTATTATATATTTGAAGAATAAATAATTTAATGAAGATCACTTGAGGATGTTACTTAAGACACTATGAATGGAAAATGTCAATTACATTGTCAGTCACTGTTAATATTGGGAAAAAATATTAATATTTTGGGTTATATTAACTCAAGAAGTTGTATATTGTTAAAAATTGTCCAAGGAAAACCACTTTGACTGAGATTCATAGTATTTCTAGATTTTATTCTGTTATTGGTGCATTTTAAATAATTTTTATTCTCTATCTAATCTAGACACCATGTTAACTGAGTATGGAGTTATGTTCATTAGATAGAGTAATTTGAAAAAAATTACTAGGAAATGATGAGATGGTTAGTTAGTACACATTTATATAAATTACCTTATAGTTGAAAACGTTTTGTGATTTATAATAAATTATCAATAAATGGATGGGATTTATTATTATTTAGAATGAAATGGTGACAAATTATAAATCATATAAATTACTCTTTCATGAGAAATATTACTTGATTCATGATATAGAGTTAGTTATTGTGAATTTTTCGTTAAATATAATGATGAATTATCATTAAAAATAAATAAATATATTTTTATACATACAATTTTCATAAATATTAGAGTATATATTCACCCATATATAGTCGAAAATGTTCTACAGAAAATGGTTTGAGACGAATGAATATTATGATATTTTAATACATTAACACCTTAGGAAAGTGAACTAGGTGGGTGATGCATTGAGTAGATAGGATCATGAAAAGTTGTCATTGATGAGGATAAAAAAATATCTACTATTTATATATTTTTAAAGGATGGAACCTAAAATTCTAATTAATGTTGAGAAATTCTATCTTAATCAAGTTTGTGTTAAACCATCTATCCATTTAATTATTAAAGAGGTGTAAAATGAAGATTTATAGCTATAACAAAATCTGAGAACTATTCATGAGGATATCCATGATTGTAAATGAATGACATGATTCATGTCCATAGTTTGTATCCCATTAATATATTAATAGAAGAATGAGATATTAGAATATTATTACAGATCATCATTCATTATACATATAGAAATTATGAATATTTAAAGATATCTTACCGAATATATTTAATGAAGAAAAATAAAGAGGAAAATTACTGATTATATATCTCACTAGTGGTTAAATAAGAATTCTAATGCTATGAAACATGATTCTAGGGATATAATATAACCATTCCCCATACTAAAATGGAAACAGGAAAACATCACAATGGATTTTATCACCAGACACCCAAAGAAATATAATAATTGTAATAATATTTTTTAGTCGATTTCCTTAATAATTTCTCACATTTTATTATTATTAGTTAATATTTTAATATTTTTCAATATTTTATGATATACATTGATTAAGTAGTAAGGTTTTATGTTTTACTACATTCTATTGTATCTGATCAGGATTTTAGGTTTACCACATTGTTTGGATGAAATTTTTAATAGGATTTTCATAAAAGAATGGTTTTTAAAAATCCAATTATCTTATGTTAGATGGATAGTCTAATATAATATTTCAAAATCACTATAAAATTCTAATATAATGTTCATTATATTTCAATGATGTTGGGATCAACACCATCCTTTTATCGAACTCTACTATAAAAATTTATTTTACTCGATCATTCAGATGGATCCATATAAAACTCCCAATAAAAGGATAATTATAACTCCAGCATTATAAATTGTAGTAGGAAAAATAATTTTATTGGTACATGATATGGATATGGAAATGACACAAATGGTTAGATCAATTAAATATAAAATCAAGGTAAATTAGAGTAAATTGAATAGTTATGATGAAAATAGTAAGGGTGGTATGACATATAAAGTTGGTGAGAATGTATTTCTATAAATATATAATTTTTATATTGTTATTATGTTTTAATACAATAAAAATATAATCTGTGTATATTTTTCCATTGGAAATTCATAATATGTTGAGGATGGATGATTTTCTCTTGGTGGTTCCATAATACAACTATTAAGTTTATGATGCATTACTTATATCAATGGTGAAAAATTAGAGACTTAATTCTCCACATTTAACGAAAATATTTGTTTTACATATGTACCATTATATATCATATTATTAAAAACTAGTATAAATATTTGATTACAATGATAAAGTGACACAGAACAAGGCCTATCATGTGGTTATATTCATTATAGGAATCATGAACTCTAAAAAGATACATGGGAATTCAAGGCTATGATGAAGTAAGACATACAATATTTTTACCAAAGAGATGAAATTATTATAGATAAATTCTTTCAAAGTTGGGTAGAATTTAATGCCTTCAAATTATATATTCATTCCTTTGAAAAGGATTTTATGAATCTAATAGACTTAATTTAACACAACCTAGAGTGTAAATAAAGCATTATATAATATACTATTATAAATTATAAATTTTATTGGAGGTTATTAAAATTATTGACCAAAATATGGAATATATATTAATATATATTAATAATTCAAACACATAGATTAATTCATTAGGAAAAACCATTATATTTTAATAAAATCATTTGAAGACGAAAAGGCCTACTTTTCAAAATGAATCATTTTTATAGGTGTTATGAATTTTGTTAACCAAATATATTTACCATTTTAAATATGTAATTTTTGAAACATTTATTTATAATTTACAAATAATATTTCTTAAATATTATATATAATGGTTAGAATTGAAGATAATGTTGTTTTCATATGAATAGAGTTATTTTTTTGAGAAAATTGTTTTATGTGGGAAATGTGTTTTTATATTAATAAGTTAAGTATAAATCTATTTATTTAATATGTTAATAAATTTTAAATTATCTATATTCAAAAAAATAATTTAATATTTATTGATTTTTTATTTTATATTTAATGGAATAAATGTAAATTCATTTTCATTCTAAAAAATGAATTTTCAAAAAAAAAGATTATTATTTTATTCTTCACATATATTTAAACATGATCTTCAACCATTTATAATAATAGAATTTGATAAAAAAAATTGCATATAAAAAATAATAATTTCAATTTTTTAATTTTTTGTTTTTATTTTTTTCATAAGTAATAGTAAAAATAGTAACATATTGTTACCACAATCAAGGTTAAAACTGGTTTATGAACAATTTGAGGGGTCAAACTAATAGATAAGTGTAATAATACAAAATAAAATATTTGAATTCATCATTTTTAATATATTTTAACCCTATATTATCATACCTTGTTATCATTATTCAATTTATATAATTCTACTTGATAAAAATATAATTTATATTTAAATCAATAATTTTTTTTACTATATCATCCCCTCACTTATGAAATCAAATATCATCTCCTTTATTTTAAACAATTTATTATCCTTATAAATAAAAAATACTAATCAAAACCCTATATAGTTTCATTATATTAATTATATATCCCCTATTATTATTATATGATTAATTTTTCATGGTATAAATTATAAGAAAAAGGAGGCCTCTCCAAGAAGAGGTGTAAATATTAACTGAGCTCCTTCAATTGTCATCTTTCTTTCACCATATCTAAAGATAGTGAAAATTTTAGGACATTATGAATCTAGTATTATAAGGCCCCAGCCTTAAACCTTACTTAATATTGAGTTAATTTATACTTTCTTAAGAACCTTTTTCATGTTCATTATTCCTTTTATATCACTTATTGTCATGTTATGAACACTATGTAATTATTTGTGTTAATAAAGGTCATTTTAACGATCAATGGTACTTAAGTCAAAAATAAGCCCTTTATAATTACAAGTTGTTCATGTATACATCATATCCAGAATTATAATCATGATGTATATATCATATATATCATATATATCCATTATATACGTGCATTTATAATATTACATAATCATTTAGAGGTATGAAATGAAATGCACCATTCATGGAGACGGTAAGCTGTACGTACGCATGAACGCTACTTTCATTTCTATTTCGTATTTTATAGAATGGAATCATAATTATATAAAGGTATATTATAATTCCATTATAATATCATATATAATATCATAGTTACATCCTTTATACGTCCCACATATGGTATTTAACGAATCAAATCACTTTGAGGGGGCGGTAGTCCGCACTTCCTTAAATAAAGATATCGCATTTACCCATAATGGAATCCATAAAGGTATGCCCAAAATGAAAAATACAGAAGCTTAAGGAAAAAATAAAAATATTATATATCATATATAAATATATTTTCATATTAATGGCCACCTTTTATGGTGTTAAAGGAATGTTGAACAATCATCGTTTCGGGAGGCATAAATTCACCATCCACGGAAACAGTATGTTCATTAACCATTAGATGTAGGTGTGTGTAAGTGTAGCTTGAATCCTTCTTATAACAACATACTAGTATATTTAATATACTAGATTTTTTAGAAAATAAAAAAATAAATAGAGTTTAAGGGGTTGGAGAATCAAAATAAAACAAGAGGACTCAAGTGAAGACATTACCTTAAAATCGGGTAACTCCCTTTGGTTTGAGCTAAATGGCTTCCTTGAGAAGACTTCTGCCCAAAGTGAGGCTTCAAGGAGTAATAGAGGGAAGTGGAGACACAAAATGGGTAGGGGTTGGCCGATCCAAAGGCTTTGGGAGTGTGGGGAAGGAGGTAGAGGTGGGGGCCTTTTATAAGAGGAGAGGAGGGGCACTCTTGGAAAGTAAAGATATGTTTCTTTATTTTAAAAAGAGTTTCGGATTAAAAAGGTCCCACATTGATATAATTCGAGGTTAAGGTGATAAGGGTTCTAAATCCACCCATCCAATAGGTTTCGGACATGTTTAGGTCATAGGTTTTACATTATCTTCTTATTTTATTTAAATCCTTTATTAATGAGGTAATCGATGCATCATCATGATGTCATAAATAATTTAATTTATTTAAAGTCTAAAAATTATAAAAAAATACTATGATGTATGAAATCTTTTTATCTTTCCAATGAAAATTTATAGTCAAAAATATTACTTGTATAACCCCATTTCAAAATTGTTTCGTAAAACATATTTTGTTTGCGTCATTTTTACTTTTACATTAAATAAAACGTTATTTAGGTCATTTTCCAACCAAAGTGGCTCTATGGGGTCCCCAAGTTGACCCATGACTTGTCTTGGTCGGCCATGACACATACAATAAGGTTAGGACATGTGTCTAGGTCATATCATATTATTAAAGCATTATTTGTACCTTAAACTACACTAATTACCACTAATCGTGATTAAAAACTTAATAAGTTACTATTCACCAAAAATTTATTTTAATCCCATTGGACGACATTTTACTTATTAATGACAACCATGTATGACAGATTCTTGAAAATCAAATCACAGAGGTGGTAAAATCTCATTTAAACGATTAATCAGTTTCTTTAACTACCACCTAGTGGTTTCAATATTCATCAAAAATTGAAGTATTTCAGAAAGATAAAAAACTTGACCCTAAGCTATATTTGATATTCTAAATTCAAAAAGGATTTATATTTTAAAAAATTCAAAACATATAAGTTTCATTAATTAATTTAATAATTAATTCCCGCTGTCATGACAAACAACATGTTTTTATGAAACAATAAATATCAAAAGATTGACACAAGTTTAAGTCCAATTTCAAAGTGAAATTGATTCCAATGACCACCATTGGATTAAATGGTAAAAATATATTCTAATTTTACTTCAAACCCAATTCAAAATATAATCTAATCATATAAATAAATTAGATTAAAAAGCAGTTTTGATGTAAAATGAAGTATTTTTCACTATTCATTAAAAAATGAACATTGTCAGAAAAATACCAAAAATTCACAAAAAGTAAATTTTGATGTCCCAATCATAAATAATAAGTTTAGTTTGACAAACAAAGCTTATAAAATTGTCAAAAAGTATATTTAAAAATGGTTTTCCATCAAATGGTAGTAAAACAATCTTTTAAAAATATTAGTGTATTCCATGCTTAAGATTGGAATTATTTTCATTTTAAGCCTCTAAAACACTATCTAATTAATTAATAGACATAGATAAAAATATCTATTATTCATTACTTACATGGGATGTTACATCCTTCCCCCCTTTAGAAAATTTCATCCCCGCAATTTATTTACTTATCGAATAAATCGGGGTACTTATCCCTCATTGCATTTTCAGATTCCCATGTTACCTCTTCAATCATGTTGTTTTTCCACAAAACCATTACCTGGTGAATCACCATATTCCGTAACACATGCTCCCTGTGGTCAAGAATCTGGACCGGTTGTTCCTCATAAGATAGGTTCTCTTCCAGCTGAACTACCTCTAGACTCCAAACATGAGATGGATCTGGCATGTACTTTCTCAACATCGAAACATGAAAAACATTGTGTACCTGAGATAAACTCGGAGGTAATGCCACTCGGTAAGAAACTGATCCAACTCTCTCCAAAACTTCATATGGTCCAATGAACCTTGGACTCAGCTTTCCTTTCTTACCAAACCGCATCACACTTTTCCATGGTGATACTTTGAGAAAAACATGATCACCTACCTCAAAAGAGAGATCCTTCCTCCTGTTGTCCGCATAACTCTTCTGCCTGCTCTGAGCTGTTCTCATGTGTTTCTGAATCAGCTGAAATTTTTATGCCAACTCTTCTACCAATTATGGTCCCATAAACTTCCTTTCACCCAATTCATCCCAGAAAGCTGGAGTTCGACACCACTTCCCATATAACGGCTCAAATGGTGCTATCTGTATACTGGAATGAAAACTATTATTATATGAAAATTCAACCACAGAAAGATGTTGGTCCCAACTTCCCTGATAATCCATCGAACAAGCTCGTAGCATATCCTCCAAGGTCTGAATTGTTCGTTCTGACTGCCCATCTGATTGAGGATGAAAAGCTGTACTAAAATTTAATTCAATACCGAACAACTTCTGAAGGCCTTTCTAAAAGTTAGAAGTGAACCTGGGATCACTGTCAGATACAATGGAGAGAGGAACTCCATGTAACCTGACTATCTCTTTATGATACAAACGAGAAAGTTGATCTAGGAAAAAGAATCTCGTATAGAATGGAAATGAGTAGATTTGGTCAAGCAATCAATAATAACCCAGATTACATTATTACCTCGAGATGTCTTCGGTAATCCCACAACAAAGTCCATGGATATATTCTCCCATTTCCACTATGGCACTGGTAATGGATGAAGCATCCCTTTCGGTAACTGTCGCTCTGCTTTAACCTGCTGACAAGTCAAACACTTCACAGTAAAATCAGCAATATCTCTTTTCATTCCATCCCACCAGTAATACTCCCTAAGATCTCTATACATCTTTGTACTACCTAGATGAACTGAAAACGGAGAACTATGAGCTTCACATAACATCTCTCTCTTCAATTGTGAATCACAAGGCACACACAATCTCTTCCCAAATCACAAAACACAATCATTATCAATGTTGAATTCATGCAACTTACCTTTCTGAACCAGCCCTACCGTTTTGTACAACTCACTGTCTTCCCTCTGTGCTTGCTTAATTCTGTCTGATAGGGATGATCTCACTGATACCTGAAAAAAAAACAGAAGAACTTCCTGCACCAACAACTTCTATGCCAAAGTTCATCAAATCCTTAACCAAAGGATCACGTTCCAAATGAAACATTTCTAATGAAGCATTACCTTTTCGACTCAAAGCATCAGCCACTTTATTTTCATTTCCCGGATGGTAATGAATTGTACAATCATAATCCTTGATTAATTCTATCCTTCTCCTTTTTCTCATGTTCAATTATTTTTGAGTGAATATATACTTTAAACTTTTGTGATCGGTATATATTTCACACATTACTCCATACAAATGATGCCTCCAAATTTTTAAAGCAAAAACAACAGCAGCTAATTCCAAATCATGTGTAGGGTAATTTACCTCATGAGTTTTCAACTGTCATGAAGCATAAGCAATTACCAGATCATTCTGCATTAGGACGCAACCAAGTCCGTTCAATGAAGCATCCCTGTATATAACAAACTCACCATTCCTGGAAGGTAGTGCCAAAACTGGAGCATTCACCAATCTTCTTTTCAATTCCTGAAAACAATCATCACATTCTTTTTTCCAGATAAACATAACACCCTTCCGAGATAGCTTAGTCATTCAACTAGATAATCGTGAAAATATTCTAACAAACCTTCGGTAATAGCCTGCCAAACCAAGGAAGCTACGAATCTCAGTTACATTTTTGGGTCATGGCTAGTCTTCCACAACTTTTGTTTTTGCAGGATCAACAGTTCTTCCATCTTTAGAAACAATATGACCAAGGAAAGAAATTTTTTGCAACCAAAACTCACACTTGCTGAATTTTACATAATGTTTCTTTTCTTTTAAGGTTTGCAAGATAGCCCTTAAGTGTCTTTCATGCTCTTTTTACATTTATAAAACACCAAATATCATCAATGAAAACCACCACAAACTTATCCAAGAACTCATGGAAAATTATATTCATTAAGTCCATGAATACAGCAGGTGCATTGGTTATCCCAAAAGGAATTACTACAAATTCATAATGGCCATATCTCGTACGGAACGCGGTCTTCGGAATATCTGCCTCCTTTACCTTCAAATGATGGTACCTCGATCTCACGTTAATCTTTGAAAAAAACTAAGCTCCCTAGTGCTGATCAAACAAATCATCGATATGAGGCAAAGGATATTTGTTCTTAACAGTGATATTATTCAAGGCCCAATAATCAATGCAAAGTCTCATTGAACCATCTTTCTTTTTAACAAATAAAACAGGAGCACCCCATGGTGATGTGCTAGGTCGACTGAAACCTTTCTCTAATAAATCTTACAATTGCTCCTTCAACTCTAAAAGTTCAATTTGAGCCATTCGATAAGGGGGTTTTGAAATTGTCTTTGCATCAGGAACTAAGTCAACAGTAAACTCAACTTCCCGATCTGGTACTATTCCAAGAAAATCATCAGGAAAAACATCAGGATACTCATTTACCACTGGCACATAATTAATTTGAATAGTTCCTTTATTTTCAACGATGTGGGAAAGGTAACATTCATTTCTATCTTTTACAAGTTTCTTGGCCTCTTGATAAGTTATCAACAGTAAGGGTTCATTCTTGTACACAAACTGAAATTCTTTCTAAAAAGAAACTTCTTTAGATCTACAGTCAATCTTTTCATTGTAAATAGAGAGAAAATACATACCCAGGATAACATCAAACTCTACTAGAGGTAAAACAACAAGGTTTTCATGTAGGTTCTTTCGACAGATAAGGATATGAAGATTCTTATAAATTATTTTTGCCTCAACATTTCCCCCAGGTGTTTTTACCAAAAGTTCAGGAGTCATTTCTTGAGATGGTATTCCCATTTTACTAGAAATTTTTTTAGAGATGAAAGAATGTGTAGACCCCAAATCAAACAACACACTGGAATAATATGAAAAAACAAACAAAGTACCTGATACAACTTCATTTGATGGACCGACGTCTTCTGAAGTAGTTGCAAAGGATTTCACCACACCTTTCTTCTTGTAGTCTAACTTCTTCCCATCACTCATGCTCTTTGACAGACACTCGTTTGCATAGTGACCCATCTCATTGCACTTATAACATTTCACTAACTGTAAATAAAATTTGGTATTACCATCACCCTGATCCTTTGCAGTGCAATCACGAGCCTTATGTCCCATCTTACCATATCGGTAGCACTTTCCAGAATTCATAAGACATTCCCCAACATTCCTTTTGCCACATTTATCACAAACTGGAAACATAGTTTTCTTACCATCAGACTTTTTTGAAGAATTCTTACCTTTATCCTGCCACCTCGGTCTCTTCTTTTGCTGGTTGTTATAGAACACTTGGTCATAGACAAACTCTATTTCCACCTTCTCAGCACATCTAACAATCTTTTCGTAACTTTTAAACTCATAAGAAGCTAATTCCCTTCGATATTTTGGCTTTAAACCTGTGTAAAAATGATTGATTTTACTATCAAGGTCTCGGATAAAATTTGGAGCATACCTTGACAATCGAGTGAACCTTTCTTCATAGGCAACCACTGAGTCTTCCTCTTGCCTCAATTCCAAGAATTGTTTTTCCATCCTATGTCAAACAGCCTTAGGAAAATACTTCTCAAGAAACATACCTTAGAATTCATCCCAGTCAAGAGCACCAATCTCATCAGCGTCCCTGATATTTTTAACCATCAACCACCACTGATCTGCTTCACCCTCCAAACGGTAAATAACAAGACTAACCTTTTGATTGTATGAACACCCCATGACATCGAAAATCTTCTCCAGTGATTTAATCAACCCTTCAGCTAAAACAGGGTCAGATGATCCTCTGAATGATGGGGGATGTTGCCTCATGAAATGTTCCACCACTGACATGTTCATCTGTGGTTGATTTGGCTGATCTCGTGCATGGATACCACCACCATTTATAGCCTGAGTCAACTATGCCATCACTTCAACAAACTGTTCAGTTCCAATTCCGACCATCTCGGGATGCTGATTCGGAAGGTTATTTACTTCTGTATGCCTTCCTACCACTGCTTCCCTATTTCCTCTACAGAAAACCATTCATAACAAACATGTCTTAGATAAAGCAACATGGTAATCTTCAAATGCTATATCATTTCAAAAAAAATATTTTTGTATAATCATTTAATATAATTCTAACTCCTAATGTTATCTAAACCGACCTTTGATACCAACTATAAGGCCCCAGCCTTAAACCTTACTCAATCTTGAGTTAATTTATACTTTCATAAGAATCAATTTCAAGTTCATTATTCATTTTATATCACTTATTTCCATGTTATGAACACTATGTAATTATTTATGTTAATAAAGGTTTTTTAACGATCATTGGTACTTGAGTAAAAAATAATCCCTTTATAATTACAAGTTGTTCATGTATCCATCATATCTAGAATTTTAATCATGATGTATATATAATATATATCATATATATCCAGTATATATGTGCATTTATAATATTACATAATCATTTAGAGCTAAGAAATGAAATGCACCGTTCATAGAGACGATAAGCCGTACGTACGCATGAACGCTGCTTTCATTTCTATTTCGCATTTTATAGAATGGAATCATAATGATATAAAGGTATATTATAATTACAGTATAATATAATATATAATATCATAGTTCCATCCTTTATACATCCCACCTATGGTATTTAACTAATCAAATCACTTTGAGGGGGCGGTAGCCCGCACTTCCTTAAATGAAGATATCGCGTTTACCCATAATGAAAACCATAAAGGTATGATCAAAATGAAAGATAGAGAAGCTTAAGGAAAACATAAACATATTATATATCATATATAAATATAGTTTCATCTTAATGTCCAACTATGAAGGTGTTAAAGGAATGTTGAACAATCATTGTTTCAGGAGGCATAAATTCACCATCCACGGAAACAGTATGTTCATTAATCATTAGATGTAGGTGTGTGTAAGTATAGATTTAATCCTTCCTATAACAACATCCTAGTATAATGAAGATACTGGATTTTTTACAAAATAAATAAATAAAAAGAGTTTAGGGGGTTGTAGAAGCAAAATAAAACAAAAGGACTCAAGTGAAGACATTACCTTACAATCGGGTAACTCCCATTGGTTTGAGATCAAAGGCTTCCTTGGGAAGACCACTTCCAAATGTGAGGCTTGAAGGAGTAATATAGGGAAGTGGAGAGACAAAATGGGCTGGGTTTGGCCGAGCCAAAGGCTTTGGGAGTGTGGGGAAGGAGGTAGAGGTGGGGGCCTTTTATAAGTGGAGAGGAGGGGCACTCTTGGAAAGTAAAGATAAGTTACTTTATTTTAAAAAGAGTTTCGGATTCAAAAAGTCCCACATTGATATAATTCGAGTGTAAGGTGATAATGGTTCTAAATCCACCCATACAATAGGTTTTGGACATGTGTAGGTCATAGATTTTACATTATCTTCTTATTTTATTTAAATCCATTATTAATGAAGTAATCAATGCATCATCATGATGTCATAAATAATATAATTTATTTAAAGTATAAAAATTATAAAAAAAATACTATGATGTAGTAAATCTTATTATCTTTCCAATGAATTTTTATAGTCAAAAATTTGACTTGTATAACCCCATTTAAAAATTGTTTTCGTAAAACATATTTTGTTTGTGTCATTTTTACTTTTACATTGAATAAAACGTTATTTATGTTATTTCCCAACCAAAGTGGCTCCATGGGGTCCCCAAGTTGACCCATGGATTTTGTTGGTCGGCCATGACACATAAAATAAGGTTAGGACATGTGTCTAGGTCATTTAATATTATTAAAGCATTATTTTTACCTTAAACTACACAAATTACCACTAATCGTGACTAACAACTTAATAAGTTACTATTCACCAAAAATTTATTTTAATCCCATTGGACGACATTTTGCTTCTTAATGACAACCATGTATGTCTGATTTTTGAAAATAAAATCACAGAGGTGGTAAAATTTCATTTAAACGAAAAATCAGTTTCTTTAACTACCACTTTGTGGTTTCACTATTAATCAAAAATTGATGTTTTTCAGAAAGATACCAAAACTTCACCCTAAGCTATATTTGATATTCTGAATTCAAAAACGATGTCTATTTTAAAAAATTAAAAACATATAAATTTCATTAATTAATTTAATAATTAATTCTCACTGTCATGACAAACAGCATGTTTTTATGAAAAAATAAGTATCAAAAGATTCACACAAGTTTAAGTCCAATTTCAAAGTGAAATTGATTCCAATGACCACCATTGGATTAAATTGTAAAAATATATTATAATTTTACTTCAAACCCAATTCAAAATATAATATAATTATATAAATAAATTAGATTAAAAAGAAGTTTTGATGTAAAATGTAGTACCTTTCACTATTCATTAAAAAATGAACATTGTCAGAAAAATACCAAAAATTCACACAAAGTAAATTTTGATGTCCCAATCATAAAGAATAAGTTTATTTTGACAAACATAGCTTATAAAATTGTTAAAATATAGATTTAAAAATGGTTTGCAATCAAATGGCAGTAAAACAATCTTTTAAAAATATTAGTGTATTCCATGCTTATGATTGGATTTATTTTCATTTTAAGCCTCTAAAACACTATCTAATTCATTAATAGACATAGATAAAAATATCTACTATTCATTAATTACTTAGGATGTTACAAGTATTATAAATATACTATATTGTTATTATGATAATTTCTCAACCATTTTCTACCTTTCTTCCACAAAATCAGATTTGAAATTATAATTCGTGCATTAGTTTGGACAACCGCATCCACATTGGGAAGGGATTCATTTCCAGTCACTACCGCATATTAAAGGATGTAATTATTACTTTAATAAATATTTTTTTTTTTATTATATATTTTTTATTCAATAATGATAAAATATTATTTATTTTCTTCATTTCTTTTTGTTAGAACATTATGACACGTTCACACGAAAGTAATAACTACTATATCCATGAAAAGTGAAATTAATTTTTTATCTATATGTTTTATGGATGGTTCAAAATTTTTATATGATTAATATATATGATATTAAAATATATTGTACCATTATTTATATGGCGGTACCATTATAATGATTCAATGAATTGAATTCTCAAACTAAAACGTACAAGAAAAATTAATCATTTAACACTCAGAAATGATAATTTATATACTGGAATTTTAACATATAAGTAATGAAAAATTATATTTGGATCATATATAAAATTATAAATATTTATATATTTCAAGAATAAAATTATAATAAATCATCAATTATTATATTAGATGTTAGTGTTTTTTAAAGGATGTCCAACCAGAGGTAAGGGTATTATGTTTCATTCTCAATTTTTTCCAGAACTATTTGTGATTATATTTTTTTATGATAATAATATATGACCTATCAATAAAAAAACATTATTTATATTTATATTCTCTAGTTATTTTTATAATTAAATTTCATTTTATGCTCCCTCTATGTAATCAATGGCGTGAAATAATGTTTTTTAGGATACCTACATTTCAATGTTAATTTGGTCGTGAATATTTTTCATTTAGGTCCAGATTTTTTAAAATAATTAAATATTATAATTTTTTTATTAAAGTAGTTTTTTGGTTTTAATATTTTAAATTTGAATATATAAAATTAATATTCATTATTTTTTATGGTGTAATGTTTACAAAAAAATGGGAATGAAATTATTAATTTACCATACACTATAAGAAAAAAGTCCATGTTCCAGATAGATCATTTCATTAAATAATAAATTAAAATTTTCCATATTTATTTCCAAAGAAAATGTTTACATAAATATTTTTAATATTTTAATTTTAAATAATTCATTTCAAATTTAAATGGTTATTTTCATTAGGAAATGTTCTAGTGATCATTCATTGAAATGTTTTATTTCTAACACCGTCTAAAGTTACTTATTATTAACTTGGTATATTATCTTATTGTACAATCCTTAATATTAATCTATGTTGTTTTTTACTATCATAAAAAAGTACTGACGAAACCCATTTTCTTCTCTATGAGTAATTCTATAATGAACTTATAAATTTTTTCATGAACTTGATTAAAACATATGAATGGATTCTGAATATGTAACTCGTGGGTCTATAATATCCCTATAAGAAATCGAATAATGATTAATAATTTATGATACAAAAAGGGTTTATAAGAGGTTATCACTATCCTAAATGAGGTTTTAGTGGATTTTTTTTCAAATCCCAATTTAGGTGGATAGGTTTTTATCCAATGAAAAACATGGGATTAATGTCTTGGGGGCATCCTAGACATAATATTTTTTGGATTATGAATATTCCACAAAAAAAACTCATTAATGAAATTTTGTTATTCTAATTTAATATTATAATTCCTCATGATTAATTTTTTTCTATGATTTATGTCTTAATAACATCTAATTATTTTTTTATTATTCATTTTTATGATATATGAGTATATGTATCTAATTTTAAAATTTTAATATCAGATTATCATTACCATATGATAAAGATATGATTATTTATGATCATTTAATTTATTCCATCATATTTTACATTACTAGGAATCTAATATCACCCTTTATTATGTATCATGTTCCCCAATACATAACGAAAGGCTTTAAGTGTATTATTCCCAAATAAAGTTTTATTTTTTATGAACATAATAGGAGATGTTAAAAAAATAACCATCCCTTTATATATCTAAATTTCTAAAGACACTAATCTGTTACAGTTTTGGAATAGATATTAATGATATGAAATGAATATTCATTTAATAATATGTTATTTCTATGATTTTAATACTCAGGTCAACCAACACTTCAAAAAAAAGTGGAATAAATGTTACCTAACAAAGAGGGGTGAGTCACTACATTTGATAACAGTTATAACTATCCATGAATAACATAATTTGACATTAAATCATATTTAAAAAATATTTCATACATAAAAAAACCTCCCTACAACAATATTTGTTTAGGGTCTCTAAAAACATAGAAGAATAAACAATTGTTTTATAATATATCCTCATCTTCTCCTACATATTTCATCATGACTAGAACCCATTTTTACAAATCAAACTTAATACCTTTCTATATATCCTATGGTTAATAAAAATATGAAATGAGTGTGCTGAAGTTTTAATAATAGATAAAAGAGTGATATATCAATCATATCATAACAATAAGGATTAATTACATATGAAAATATTTGGAAAATTCTATTTTTTTCAAATATCTGGATATTGTGTAATGGAATAAATCCATGATGTTAATATAGAACTAAAGAACATATTACATAATAGAAAAACAAAACATATGAAATTTTGACATATACCTTGGAATAAGATATAATTTCTATATTAGTCATGGAGAATTTTTAATACAATCAAATAAAATGAATTACATTACTGAATTGGTGTCATTACCAAACCCAGCACTGTATTACTGAATCGGGTTTACATCACATTCTAGCATTGTATAACTGAAATTATTCCATTCCCTATTCTAGTACTATCCATCTCATGAGATTTTAATCGTAAATGAACTCATTTGAGGTACATATAGGTCCAAACAATTATATAAATAAATTCATACATATGTTTTCCACTTGAACATAAATAATTCCCAATATAATAACCAATGAAATGAAATTGGATTCATGAACATTTATTCATGAAATAATCCATTGAAATAAAAAATGATTCATAAACATCAATTCATTACAAACATACAAAATTCATAGAAAAATTAATAATTTTATCACTAGAACATATACCTATAATTTCATAAGTGACATCAAATTCTATTTTCTTATATAGAAAACAATTTTGGAAGATCTCCTGATATAATTCCTGATGAAAATATCCTTTTCATTTTGAAATAATTTTTCTAAAAATCCCACACTATTTTAGGAGAATTTTTTTTTAAAAAACTTGTAAAATACTAATAGATGAATTATGTAATTATGGATTCATAAAATTAAAAAAATACATATGTTATGTATAAGTTAAAAAACAATACTTTAATACCTTTTCCTAAAACGATAAAAAGTACCTTGATTAAAAAATGAAAATAATTCATTCAATTTGTTTTTTTTAAATCACAGAAGGAAAAAATTAAATTTCAAACAAATTAGTGTAATAGTAAATATATTTTAGATAATATTTTTAGAAAACATGTACATGGATGATAGATATTCCCAATAACATATGTAAAAATATACAATCTTAGATAAAAAGGGATTGTGAATTAAATCCTTACATAATGTAATATTTCATTCAAACATATCTTAACCACATGTATAATGGTATGAGGAATGATATTAATTTATACCATAACCATATTCGTATTTATTATATAATATATGAACCTATTATATAACTTATCACCTGTTTGTTAATAATATTTCACTATTAACCTTCTTTAGTGTATCAACTATTTCATTTTAATATACATGTTTTATCATATATGTTCTGGTTCCTATACATATGATATAGGTCTATCATGTACATAATTTTATTAATATAATTTATATCATATTTATTTATTATATACATTTATATAGTCATTCTTTTATGTTGAAAATGGAAAATCATTCACATAACATTGTGGAAATGGAAAGCAGTACGTATGCACCAATGACTATATCAACTCATTATTGGTGAACGGGTAAAGATGTGGATAGTATATATGTTATTTTACCATATTTAATAACATATTATAACATATATATTATTTACATCAGTATACTCATCCAAATAAAGTGGTGATGAAAAATATACAACACCGTGGTGTGGGGATGGTAAGTCGCACGTACACATGTGTACAACTTTCATTTTACATATGAAGGATAAAATTTCTTATATGGTTCTACCATAATCATAATAAAATAACTCAATATATCTGATATTGGAGTTATTACATTGTAATGGAAAAACATATAAAGATAATGTAGATAAAAAAATAAACTTGAATGACCCATTAAAGTTGATTACCTCTTTCTTTGTGAACTTTATTGTGTTTTCCTCTTATGGACACTAGGGAAGGTATTTTGAGAATTCTAGAACCAATAGAATGAATTCTAGGAAGTATAGAAGAGTCATTTTCATGGTATTTTTTTATCATCAAGGCACAAAATGTTAGGATAGTTTTAGGGGGAGGTGTTTTTTTACAATATAGGTGAGGGAATCTTTTGGATTTTTAAAAAATATTCATTTATAATAATTTTAATGTCAATAAAAACACGTCTATAATGCATTGTATTTATATAAAATATGAAATATTATTTTTTCATCATCAACCTATTGTTTTTATAGATTTTTTTTATTTTAAACATTGTCATTTTGATTGACCCTTAGTTAACCTATTTTAATTTTAACTGTGGTGACAATATATTCAATATTATAACATCGTAATTTTAACTTGTATGATGTCAATTATCCCATAAATGATAATATTATAAAGTTTTAGAATATACTAAAATTATTTGAAATTTTTAAATATGTTTTATGATTTTAAAAAAAGTTAATAGAATATTATATTTATAAAATTTCATTACTATCAATTTTGGAAATATAAATTACACACACTTTTTAAAACATGAATATTACAAGTTAATATTAAAAAAAATTATTATATTCTTAATTGGTAAATTTCCTATATATAATTTATTGATCACATTTGTTTTCTAATTTGGTATTTATCTCAATATTGTTATTAAAATTTATTTTATATTTCCATTAATAAAATAATTACTAAAGCAGTATTGTGTATAAATTAATGATGATTTCTTAAAATATAAAAATTATATATAGATTACCATGATTTAAAAAATATTTTATATTGGAATTTTATATTTACTTCCAATTATAAATCTTTATTCACTAAATATTAAAAATATTATCCTTATTAAAAATAATTGGATGACTTTTTTCCCTTCTATTTATTTTAATAAAATCAAAGTCATTTTCATGAAAAAATTTCCATTAAATTATTCTGTAATGACATATATATATTCCTAAATTTTTTAATAAAAATATTTGTGAAAATTTTGAGACCAGGTAGAGAGACGACATGCAATTCCAATTCTCAGTGTGCCCATATAAATTCTTTTAAAATTGTTATGTTTTTAATAGCATGCATGTGGAGTTTTCTTTAAAAGTAGGGGTAACTATTAAAAGCAGGCTCAGATAAAAAATATGAGGAAACATTGTTTTTAGAGTAGTGACTTTACCTGAGTTGAGGCCAAAAATCGGCCGTCATGGGACAAATTTGAAGGATTTTTTTTAGATGTAACTGTAAATAAAATAACCAAATAAAAAATATTTTATTTTCAAATACTTATAACACAAGAATGGACACTCGGATTGCAAATATGAGACAACCATTGAGTTTTTATTTTGGTGTTTTGTCTATGCATGATAGAACATTAGTCGGTTTGGGTATTCTATGGAAAAACCAAATGGACTTAGTTGTAACTAAATATTTTAAAGATACGTTATTTTGTTCACGTAGTGATGACATACTTTAAAAGTTTCCCTATGCATAAATTCTTGGTTTATCCACATAACCCTATGAATGAAGAAAATTTTCTATCGAGATCTTGGATGATTTTATCTTGTTGATGGAGGACCAGATCATGGATCGACAATCAGCATGTGATGAAATCAAAGAATCATGTCACTGGTCACATCTCAACTTCATTCTTCCTCTATCCTTGTGCCCAAAAAGGTAGAGTTTTGTTTCATTTTTATTAATTTTCATTCTTAATTTTGATGATGAACGCAAACCTACCCTACAACTTGTTGATCCGTGATTAAATCACATATTGGGTGGGTTTGTGCTTGTGGGGTTTTAAATGAGAATTAGATCTATTTTATTGTTTCCAGTTCATTCTTCTTTAGATCAATTTCAAATTTTGGATGACATGATAATGTTCAATATATGTTCTTTGGTCATTCATGTGATTTGGTTCCCCCCTCTCAATTCCAAGTGTTCTTCATGTATTCTTCACCTTTGAAACTGCTATGTGAACGATCAACCATTTCTCCCCCAATACAAGATGCAACATTATTAGATTTAAGGATTTGACCCTATGATAGAATAGAAGATGCATGAATGAAATTTGGTATAATTCAGTTGAGGTAGAGGCACAAGGAATCATCACACTTTGGTGGCTGGAGCTAGAGGCTCTTACCGTTTTAGGAAAGGTGAAAAGGTCTATGGCAGATGGAGAGATGGTTGGGAGATGTCACCGATGGGGAAATTGAAGATAGAAGAGTTTAATGAGGGCGCATTAGAGATGGTGTGACTATTAAATGTTGGAAATGGTAGGAGGCTGCATTAGTGACCACATGATGGGGTGATTCCACTTACGTTGCGGCAAGATGGTATATGGCTTGGTTCTGCATCTGATGAACCTATAGTGGAGAGGCCGCTATGTCAGTGATATAATGGCCCATCCATGCGAAACAATACATGGTACCTCATTTGTATGGGGAATGTGGTTTGGGAGGACTGTGTGTGTCATAAAAAATAGCCCATAATGCGGGAAATATAAGGTTGAGTTGGGTCTCTCCGGCGGCCCAGTAGACTGAGCACAATAAGATGAGCTTGGTGGGTGGGGTTGGGTCATACCGGATCAGACCAGTCTAGGATAGGTCATCCGAAATAAGTCGGGTCGACCAGATCAGATCGGTTCGGCCGGTAGGTCATGATGGACCAGATGTTGACCTGATCAAACTTTTTTAAATATATGTTTGTACCATTGAAACTGTTTGTACTTTTGATGAGTCTATTTTGGTGTTGGAATCCTTGTGATGAGACAATCTTTTTGAGATACTCTAAGTGAGTTTTCTTGGATGTTATAATGTGAGCTAATCGCTTGAGTAGTTGGTTCTATGAGAATAAGTGGTCTGTGAGTAGAATCTTGTAGATAGTTGTGAACATGAGACTTTGTGACTCATTGAGAAGGCTTACCTCAATAGATTGAGTATATCAATGCATTCTTAAAATATGTTTTGTAGTAGTATTCTTGTGTGTGCTTACTGTACTATTTCTATGTGGTATACATCATGTATTTTAATGTGGTATTATTTTTAAATTTCTATGTGGTATACTTTTTTTGTTTCTTTTTGGTATACTTCATTTATTTTTTTGTGGTATACTTTGGGTATTTTTATATTGAATACATCATATTGTTCTTTCTTGGTGTTCTTTCATAGCATTCTTTCATGGTATTCATTCGTGTTGTTCCTTTGTGGTGTCCCTTTTTGGTGTTTGTTTGTGGTGTTACAACATAGCCTTCTTTTATTGTGTTCCATCTTGTTGTTCCTTCATGGGGTTTTTTATGGTGTTCCTTTGTTCCATTCCTTAGTGGTTTTCCTTCAGGTTTTCCTTCATGGTGTTCATTGGTAATTTTTCTTCACGGTGTTCCTTAGTATATTTCATTCACGGTGTTCCTTCATGGTGTTCCTTAGTGGCATTCCTTCATGGTGTTATTTTAGGGTGTTCCTTCATGGTGTTCTATAGTGGTGTTATTTATGTTATTATTTCATGGTTCCCATTATTGGTCAACCATTTTAGTCATCCTTAATGGTATTCCTTTATAATTCACTATGTAGTATATTTGCATTGTGGATTTGTAGTGTCCTACAATGTACTATTTTAGGCACCCATACACAAGATTTTTTTGGCATGTGTCGTGCCTTTTGCAGATCATTGGTGCTTTGAATGAGTCTTGGGTAAACCAATACCAGGTTGTTATCAATGATACTAGATAGTTGAGGTGTGCTTTTGTGGATTTAGACAGTTTCCCTTACACATACCCTTTAGATTGGGTTTTCATGGGATGAATTTTAGAAACATGGGTATTGACTTTTTCAGAATCATTTTGGGGGTCTTGTATTCTTGACCAATTTACTTTCCATTTTTCTACTGTCACACTCTTTGGTTGGTATCATATTGTATTCATTAATTGTTTATATCGGATTTTTACATTTAATCATTTTTTTCTTGGATATGGGTTCACGTGTATTGGTACATAGGATAATGACTCCCATTTGTGGGATATGCCAACTCGATGCTAGTATGTAGCCCCTAGCCTCTTGGGTGTAGGCATGGTGTAGACATTTCATGGGACCCTATGGGATGGGTTATGCCATAGTGGTATCATATCGAAGTTAAATCTACTTATGGACCAAGATTCTGTGATGTTGGTTTGGGGAAAGAGTGTTAACTGTTTCAATTTTGGAATTCAGGCCAGGGAATCCATTATTGGTGTAGTGACCAATGTATCCATAGACCAAAACTATAAATTATACTTTTGGACATGGTACATGAAAACACTGGTTCTAGGAAAATAAAATGGTACATGCATCATATAGGATTTGGGTGTGTTCACATTCCCTTCTTGAGACAGGTCACATAGTATAATCTATTGGCTACGATATATATTTTCTTAAATCAAGATGCCTCTACATAGATAGCCAACCAGAATTCCACCTCGTGATGAAGAGGTTGATCCGTTGGGTGACAAGACATTGGTAAAAGGGTTTTTTCTATAGATAACACCTCTAGGTGGAGAACTTGCAATATCATCACTAGTATAGTAGCACATGTTACTCATAGTAAACCAGATGAGGAGAAATGGGTGAGAGCACCTCATATGATTCATTGATAGAGACCCCTTAGGGACCAAGATGAGCCTGCCAAAAAAGTGGTTGAGGACCATCTTCAGGAGGTTATCTGAGTTTTCCATCTACTCAAGAAACTAGAAGATCAGATAGTGGTCCTAAATACAATTCTTCTACACATATTAATAGGGAAATGGATGGGTTTGGAAACCCGATCTTGGGTTGAGGAGAAACTTCCATCGACATTGTTTTAGAATCTTTTCAGAGAGGTTTTGTAAACATATAATCTATGGTTTGTGCACGTCCAAGAGCTAATATAGCTTTGGTAGGATGATGTTTGATTACTTAAGTATCCATCGTTGTATACAAACATTTATAGGTACTCTATAGACATGATACGTGACATGTACATCCGGTACTATACCTTTGAATGAGGTCTACATAGAGACATTTGGGCTCGTATTATGCCTTTGTGCATACCTCCCAATTTCAGGATGTCAGAGCGAATCATTGTGTCAATGAGTCCCTTATCTGAATTGATAAAACTGGTGATAGTCAACAATGGGAAAGTAGAAGCAGAAAAATTCACAAGGCAACGGATGTGGAAGAGGAACTAGTAGAGTAGAAAGATGTGGTATATATTTCATCCTATTACAACCACCACCCTTGTTTGGACCACACCAAGCTTAGGGGGCTAGAGGAAAGGGGTGGGGACAACTGCATGTGGTCAAGGATTTTGACTCATGGGATCAATGAATTATTCAAGGGTTGATATGTTCCTATTCTTCCACTATTTTAGTATGGATAAAACCATGTACCATTCATTCATCACTTTCGAGGAATCCTTTTAAACACTCAATGATTTTGGGTTAACCATTGACTCACCCTTCATTATTTGATACTTATATCGGATGAGACCCAATGATCATGCACTGGTGTCGACAGTATGAACTAACTCATATAGGTGAGAGTTTTGGTTGGGATCTCTTGGTAGTGGCATCGATGAATTTTGACATCAATAATGATATAGACTAGTTACCTACATTTAATTCTTACATTGATTATTTTTGGAATATAATTTGGTGTGTCCACAATGGTGGAATGTGTTTTTACTTGTTGGTTAAAAGGGAACCTAGGTATCACATAATGAGATCACACAATGTATTTTGTAGTGATTTCTCCTCAATTGGCTAGATTAGCCCATGATATTGTCGGTGTTATGAGTCCTTAGTTTCCTATAGTGGTATTGGAGTTGTATTAGATCCATTAAAGGTTGAGATAGGGTCATTGGAAAGAGTTCCTCCAATATTATGACTTTGAGATTATATTTACTACTGGTATGGGGAACGTGGTGATAGATTCACTTTGAAAGAGATCTAATTTGAATTTTATGAAAGAGATGTTGAAGAAGTTGGTCTCATTACAGTTATCTTTTGTGGATAGAGATGGAGAATCTTACCACCAGTCGATGGATGTAACCCCACCACTCTTATAGTGAGTTAGGGAGGCACAAATCGAATATAATGATTTTGAGACATTATGTGCTTCTATTTCCATAGAACATTCCCCTGATCCATATTTTAAATATATAGAGAACATATTTATTTTCATTGGACACATAGTAGTACCAATTTCATTACAATATGATGTTTTCAGGAGTTCTATAGAACCTTTTGACGATGCATCCTTTTATGGAGAAGATGTACCAAGACATATGAGGTTAGTTATGTTGCCTCCGAATTTAGAAGGGAGTTATGGAGTCTTTCACTCGATGCCTCACATTTCAAAAAGTGAAGGCCGAGCCCCGGGTCCGAGCAGGATTGAATAATTACCTGATGGTTCAAGAATAGAAGTGGGATGGGATATTGATAGAATTAGTAAAGGGTTTACCCTTTACGTTTGGGTGACACAACACCATCTGGATGATCGTTGATAAACACACCATTTTGGCCAACATCAAAGTATTTCAAGAGTAAATATTAGTAGATAACATGGGTTGAATCTAAATACAAGATATATTTTTACTCCTTGGAGTCCCTTAGATGATATTTTTATGTCACGATTCTCATCTTACATCACGGTTGTGTAAGGGATTATGAGATCCTTTTGGGACATAGTTTCACATGATCACATCGGTTCACCCACTGACAGATAGTTATACTAAGTGGTCCAATAAGGTTCTAGATAGCATTCTATGAGCATAAAATTTAAATTATTCGTCATAGTTAGGAGGATTATTCAAGCGTGATCGATTCCATATGTGTGTATTCTGTGGTTTCGCAGTAATCTCTAGGAAAGAACATTGGAGAAGGAGTCTAAGATTCATGCTCTGAACCCTTATCTGTTTCAGTATCCCATGGCTAGGATTTTTGGGACATAAATCCCATTAGTGGGTTGAATTTAATGTATAATATTTTCTTGAATTTATTTTTTAAATTATTTTAAAAAATTCCTACAACAGGGGTTGGGGAAACATTTGATCTCGAGGCCCTGTATTTCCGTAAGGGTTCATTAAAGATGATATGTTTTTAATAGAGAGAGTGCATAATTTTATTTAAAATGTTGGATAAATATTAGATGGGTTCCTAAATTAGAAATATGAGGGAAAGGTTCAGTTCATAGAATTGGATTTACCATAGGTGAGGCCAAACATTAGTCGTGTCAGTCTACTGTGAAATATAGTTTTTAGATGTAACTATAAAATATTTAAATAAAAATGATTTATTTTTCAAATCATAATAACTCATGAATGGAGACTTAGATTGTGAATATGATACCACCATTGAGATCGTATTGTGGGGTTTTATCTGGGAATCCGTAAACTCTTGTCGGTACATGCCTTCTGTGGAAAATAAAAAAAAATATATTTAATAATCATTAAATAATTTAAAGATAAATTATATTGTTGAAATAGAGAAAATTTTAATTAAAATAATCCTTATGAAGAAATAATAGGGTTAGTCAAACAACCCTAGGAATACCGAAAAATATCTAGGTAGAGATTTGGATTTTTACCATGGTGAATGATGACAAGACCAGGGATAATCGATAGGTGCGTGATGAAATCAAAAGATCTTTCCAACGATCACGACACACCTTCGTTCTTCGTTGGTAGTTGAACCCAAAAAGGTAGGGTGTTGTTTCTTTTTTGATCCATTTCCCATTATTAAATTAAAAGATAAAGATGGTGAAACCTAGGAACATGTTGTTATGTGGGTCGATCACTTGTGATATGGGTTTATGTGTGCACGGTTTCATATGGGAATTAGATATGTGTGATTGCTTTCTCTTCATTCTTACTACTAACAGGAATGAATCACGACCGACTTGAAAAAGTCCATGATACATTCTTATGGTGTTCAATTTATTTTATATTCTCCCCTCAATCCCTCACATTCTTTTTTTGTTATTATCCTTTCATACAATTATGGGAGTGATCATCTATTGTGCACCCAATAAACTATGAATCATTATATGATTGAAGGATTCGACCCCGTGATGGTGTAGCAGAAGTGAGATGGTGGTGTGGTATAATTCAGTTCTGATGGTGGGTTATATTGGAATAATTTGGTGGTGCACAGTGGAGGGATAGTTTGTTTTAGACGAGGTGGTGCAGGTTCATGTAAGATGAAAAGACAACAGGGGGAGGTCACCGATCAGGCGGTCGGTGAAGGTGGAGAATGAAAGGGTGGGGGGGAATTGGAGTGGGCAGGACTTGTGGGAATGAGATATAGAAGAGGTTGTGATTATGTCCAAGGGATATAATGAGGTGAGGTAGCATATACAGAAGTAAGTTGGGACACTACTCAGTGCCACAATGGAGGAACCTTCCATGGAAAGTAATTTTGTAATGTAGTGCGCAAGGTTAGTCGCGTGGAACATGGCACAATACTACTTTATAATGGGAGGCAAGAGGTTGTGGTAGACGATGTGGGGTGAAAAAAATCAGGCCACAACATAGGCCAGACTAGGGGGAGTGGGGAAGCAATAGTGGCCTAGTGGTCTGGACCCAATGGACTAACTAGCCTGGTCTGGTGTATAGGTTAGACCCAAACCAAACTCGAACCATAATTCTATATAAAAATTGCCATAACATTCCTACAAGGTGTATTCATGATGATCCGTTTGTGGTATTGGAACCCTTGAGATGAGACTATCATTTGATATACTCTACATTACTTTTTATGGAAATTGACTTACTACCTAATCTAATGAAGAGTAGGTTCCCCTGGAACAAGCATGGTACGAACAGAATCCTTTGGCTGGATACGACCTTGAGACTGTGTGACTCATAGAGATAGTGTAACTCATTGGATTGTGTGTATCAAGACATTGTAAGCATTTATTTTATAGAAATATAATTATGTTTTCTGAATGTACTACTTTTGTGGGGTATACATATTGTTTTTCATTGTGGTATACTTCATCTATTTCTGTGTGGTATAAATTGTGTATTTTTTGTGGTATAATTTGTGTATTTTGGTGTGGTACAATTCATGTATTTATGTGTGGTATAATTTATGTATTTATTTGTGGTATAGATTATTGTGTTCATTGTTTTTGTTCCCTAATGGTGATCCATAACAGTGTTCATTCATGGTGTTTCTTCATAGTGTTCCTTCATAGTGTTCCTTTATGGCGTTCCTTCATGGTGTTCCATCATAGTGTTCCTTAGTGGTGTTTCTTCGTGGTGTTCCTTCGTATTGTTCCATAGTGTTTTTTTCGTTACTAGTTTTCATTACTGGTGTTCCTTAATGGAGTTCCTTCATGGTGCTCCTTAGTGGGGTTGAATCGTCGTGTTCCTTCATTGTGTTCCTTAGTGGTGTTCCTTTGTGGTGTTCCTTAATGGTGTTACTTCATGGAGTTCCTCTGTTGTGTCCTTTAGTGGCCTTCCATTGTGGTATTCCATTGTGGTCTTCATCTGTAATTTTTTATGTAGTATGTTTCTAGTATATTTTTGTGGTGTCCTACTGAGAATTGTTTTACTAACCCTGGAATGGGATTTTCTTGTACGTGTCATGTCTTGTGAAAACGATCGGCTCATTGACAGAGTATTAGGTGGACCTGAACCAAGTGGTGCTTAGTGAGACCAAATAGTCAAGGTTTTCTCATGAGGGTTCAAGTGGCCATCCGTGTACCTACCCTTCAGGTATGGTTTTTGGTGGATGAGTTTCAAGAACATTTGAATTCACTTTTCCATACTCCTTTTTTGGTGGGCTTGTATTTTGGACACATTTACATTCCAGTTTCCTATTGGCATACAATGTGGTTGGTATCAATGTGTATGCTTTCATTGTTTATATAGTATTTTTACATTAATGTATTTAAGGATTAGAGATTTGTTTGTGTTTATATATACTTACTAAAATTCCTTTCATTTGAGGGATATGTATACTCAGTGCTAGTCCCCATCCCCTAGCCTATTAGAGGTGGTCTTTGGTTTGTCCTAGCATGGGCCCATCTATGATGTGTTGTGATTGATTTTATTTGTTACCATTGGTTTTAAGGGAAAATTTTAATCTGTCTACTAATTTTTTTCAACTTTTATGATCATCTTTTAGTCTTTATCAATATATTAATTATCCCAAATTACCCAATTTACCCTTTAAAAAGGAAACAAAATATACCAAGGATGCTATTCATATTCACCAATAATAAAGGAACATATTCAATAAATATATATTTTTTGAGTCTAAATTTTCCATCAATTTTTAATAAATCAAAACACATAAGTTTCAGAAAATAAGTTAAAATTAATCATGCAGACAAGATGAAACAAAGATTTTTTAAAGTAAAAATTTTGAAATGTTTGAAATGTTTTTATATCCATATTTAATGTTATAATTATTTATGTGACCCAATATGTATGTATTGATATATAATTGAAATATTTATAGTTGAAAACTAATTTAAAATAATATTTAACTATAAAAATTAATTAGATAAAAATATAGTTTGTAATTAGTATGTAGTTTTTTCATTAATCCTCAAATAATGAATCTTACAATAAAAATTTCAAAAAATCACCCTGATCTATTTTTGGAAAATCATATTTCAAAAATGATGTTATTTTTTAAAATATAATTTATAAAAGTTCTAAATTTGGTTTTTAGAATATGTACAACATTAAATGGTAATAAAACTACCTTTGAAATTATATCTTTTCACATGTAAAATTGTATTTTTTCTTATCTTATTCCTATAAAAAATGTTAGATGAATTTAATAATACTATATTTAATAAATAATTTATAAATTTCATGGGGTGGTAAATACTATTCATTCCTTCTGATTTTGCATCATTGTTATAATTGACTTGTTTAAATAATTAGTTTAATAAAATGATGCATTATAGAATCTTGGTGGTGTGTGTAATGAAAAATACTCCATGTTGTGTGTAAAAAAAGGATATCATGGAATATAGTATAAAAACAACAATAATATTTTAATTTATTCTAAAAAGGTTCATAAAAAATGGCATGTTACCTTATACCCCCCTTAAAATGAATTTCTCCCACAAAAATTTTCATTCTATTAAAAAATGTATAAAAATCTGCATTATCATATCCTCTTACCAATGTTTCATTCTCACGATATTGGTTTCTCCGCAAAACGTTAACGAGTGGAGTGGTCTTGTTTTTTATAAAAGTATTTTTATAATAATTTTTTTTTAGTTTCTCTTCATAAAAAAATATCTTTCTCCGATGGTACAACCACTGAGTTTATTACTTGTGGAGGATCTAGTTTATAATTTAAAAAATGAGATACTTGGAACACATCATGAAAATGATAAAGATTTTATGGAAGCATTAAAATATGTTCAACCGCATGTATGTAATCAATAATTAAAAATGGAAATCACGTTCTTGCAATTTGAAAATTCACTTCGAAAATAAAAGATTGATGTTTGATAATTTCATTGAGATAAACATACATAATAATAATAGACTATAAAATGTACTATTAAAATATGGAAAGTAAAAGGTAAAGATCACCACATAACATGGATTATGATCCGTATAAAATTTTTGGAATCTAAATACAAGGAAATGGTAGAAAATTCAAACTATGAAGTTTTGATGGGGAGTGATTGATAACATAGTCATTAAAACTATAACCATCATAGAACTATAAATCTCTTTTGATTTAAGGTACCATTTGATTCATCGGAAATTAAGGTAGTAGAATAATTATTTTTATTGAAGATAATTTTCCAAATTTCTAATAATTTTAAAACGTATATATAATAAATTGATTTTATTTCTTTTTTAAGCATAATAGCATCCTTTGGTTGTTCCTTGATCAATTTCATTTTCATCACATACTCTATTAAATCTTGTTAGACATGTAATTTTTTATGAACTCATAGTGTATAACATCCATAATGGAATGAATATTTATTCCATATGTCTCTAAATTTCATAACAATATAGTTATAATATGTTATAAAATATGAAAAGATATTTATATGGTTATGTAAAATGATGATGTCTAAAACCTCATTCAATGTTTATCATAAACAATTTCAGAAATGGTTAACCTTATAAAACATCCAAATATTAAAATCCATTACATTCCAAAATAATGTTACTAAATCTGAGAAATAATGTTTTTGTTAATAGCCTAAACAACATAATGTTCTCTAAATTTTCACAAATATAATATGTGAATACCATTACCATGTAGGGTAATAACTAGAATTTCCATAATACAATTATAAAAACAAACATGCCTTTAAAAAATACTTTTACTCATTCTAAAAATCCCCAAATTATAAAAACTCATTCCAATATTTTGTAATCCACCATGTCATCAGATCTAATGTAATCAATACTATCCCATTAATTTTATCACAATTAAAAATATCTAAAAGGACACTACCTTAAACTTTACATAATGTTGAGTTAAATCAATATTTTTCATTAAGGATCTATTTAGGATTATAGTTTTTCATAATTAAACCATATCACATACATAACTACTTAAATATTACAAAGAAGACAATTATACTCATTATCCTTTTTTTCACAAAACAAAAAACCATTACAAAGAAACCATGTTTTGTTTCATATTTAAAATTCATAAAATTTCCTTGATCCCATCCTTGACTATATTTTTCTTTAAATCTAGTGAAAAGCATTTCAAAACATGGGATGAGGTAAAAAATATCAGTATGTGATAAAAAAGATGGAAAAAAATTAGTCTTGCGAAAAAATGTAACCCATGAATACTTTACCATAATGTGATTATTTTTACCTTTAAGAAGTAGTAAATAGACTCCACAAATTATAATCTCATTTCATACCATTTTTTGAATAAAATGTTTTACCTTAAAACCAATAGAAATCAATGTATAACAGAGAAAGGTAACTTGGGACATAATCATACATAAATGGAATTACCATATAGTCGACTTCAAAATATTTCACTCTTACAAATTGAATAACTTTACAGACGACTTCCATACTCAATGTATTGGATGTAATAATGTAACCACCCAACCATATATTTTCATGGAAACAAATGTATTTGTTTTATCACATTACCATCCGTAATTTTTTTCTCATTTAACCACCAGTCAAATGTCCAAATACCATTATATAATCATAACACATAAAAGATTGAAATTATAAACATTTCACTAATAAACTTTCTTTTAAAATCACAAAAAATCATTTCATGATATTAAAATAGTAAATACACTTTTAAAACAAATTTTAATACCAAAATACCTAAAATGGGAATAATTAATTTCTTTTTCCTTTTATAAACATTAAATTTTATAGAGGAATCCAAATATCAAATGATGGTTATGGCGATAGAGAAGTCATTTTCACTGAATATGTTTAAATAAATAATTTTTTTTTTAAAATTACTCATAAAAAATCCCTTTTTTAAAAACATTGAATGATATTATAAGTAAAAGGGGTTGACTTTACACCGTATAAAAGAAGGTGGTGTATATATTCAAAGTATACCTCTATGAATGGTTATTGAGATGTAGTCAGTTACCCCAAGTCCAAATCGTCATATAAAATCATTATATTTCATAATAATAAACATAGGTTAATTTATAATTTCATTTTAACGTTTTTAATGTTTATTATTTCTTTTATACCACTTATTACCTTATTATTAAAATTATATAATTATTTAAAATCATATCGGATTTTTTTCTTGATATTTGGTAGTTGAGTCATAAATGAACTTGTTATGATGTAAATAGTCTATTTTTGATTAATTAAATCATATCAAGAATAACAATAATGAAATACTAATCAATTTTATATATCAACAATCCATTAAAATCAAAACATTTATTTTTATTATGAAAATTTTACCACATTATAATCATGTAGATGGTAGGTCGTACGTATGCATGACTAACGTTCCAATTTTTCATTGATAATTATGGAAATAACGTAATTATAATATTATCATTATAGAATGATAAAATTATTATTTAAATTAAAAAAATATTTTAAATTTACTTATATATATTTTACAAGTGATTTGGTGAATAAAAATGATTGCCATCACTTTTTGGAGGTGTTAGTTCACATGTACGCTCGAATGACGTTAAAATGATTATGTGCATGGAATGTAAAATTATAAATGATATATTATTCTCTTAGTTTGAAAAATATGTCATGACTGTCTTATAAAGACATTAATTCCATCATTATAAATAGTCTTGTGAGATGGTTAGGGAAAACGAATTATATCAGTTTGTGGATGTGGCAGTACACACATACACACAAATGATTAATTCCATTCCCATTTGATCCAAGTGAATATGGTTTTATTTTATGATATAAACATAATAAAATATTAGTATATTGAGGATACTAGTGTTATTGTTTCATCTAAGAAGGATAATAATTGATGGAATTTGATGAAGAAACAAAATAGAAATACTTAATGAAAATGATACCTCTTATTCAGTTCATCGTCTTTGAAGAACACTTTAACACCTCTATAGAGGGTTTTCTACATATAATAGGGCCCCAAGAATGTGGGTAAGGATTCCGGGAATCGGTTTGGAAATATCTTGGTAGATCCAAAATGTTTTCAAATTGTGGGTAAGAGAGATGAATGAGTACCTTTTTGTAGGAGAGGGGAGGGGCACCCTTGGAATTATAAAAATTATTAAATTATTATAAATAAATTAATGATTCAAAATGGTTCCAAATTTAGTTAGTTATGTTATTTTATGATTATAAGTCAAGATATAATGATCAAATATGATTTAGACATGTTTTGTATAATTATTAATGCATATCGTTTTTAACCCTTATAACTTTAAACATTTTATCAGTTAATTTACATTTTGAGAGTCAAAATAATTAAATAATCATTCCAAAATTCCTATTAGTGAGTATTTAATGAAATATGTATTTTTAATAAAACTTTTTGACCAAATTTTATAATATTATAAATTTTATATCATATATTTAAATATATTATATTTAAAAATATGAATTATTTAAATTTTATACTATTCATTAAATGTCTTTTTTAAAAATATCTTTAAAAAATGATTACTTCACAAAAACTACATTATATCAATCCTAACACGTCATAATAATCCATATAATTCATGGATTCCATGAAATAGTTCAATGTATATTTATTTTAATATTATTAATATCATTAATTTGATTTATTTTAATATTATTAATATCATTTATTTGGTTATAATAATGCTAATTTTCCTTGAACATGAACCATTGAGATGTGTTAAGAACATTCTATGGAGAATTTTCTCTACTCATATCATCTGTGACCTTCTTCCCATAACTTTAGAAATAAATTTTTTGATTTCCTTACCTTACACACACAAAAACATGTATTACTCCCCCAAACAATGATTATTTTGTGTTTTATTCCACACATTTAATATAAAGAAAATATCATATTATTTTATCCATGTTTAATATATCTTCCATTAATTACAATATTTCATTTCATTTTTATAAAATTATATAGATATGTAACTCTAAACACTATATCCACCTTGATAAAACAACATACAAACTCTTCATAGCAACTAATGTATCTTATGGATGAAACCGTCATAAGATATGGTTTTAATCCACTAATGAATATATTAATATTACATTAAGGGTATAAGATAATAACCTAAACGTAACTCAGAAGTCTTGTGAAATTACCCTCGTAGGTTCTGATGGACTCATCTACCATTTTCATTAACTCAAGGAACACATTCTCCATCATTGTATGAAGACAATGAGGAATATACTTATTAATGAATTTGTTATGGAACTCATGTGAATTAGTGGATCCAATTTCATCCTTCTACCATGTATTCTGGATTATAGTTGACCACTGGTCTACTTCACCTTCTAAATGATGAATATACAAAATGAATTTTTATGTTCTAAACAATGATGAAGAGAAAATATCATTTCAGTGGTACTAATAAAATATTCAATAATAAGTGGATCACAAGGCCTATAGACGGATGTTGGGTGTTGACTTATAATGGACTCAAAATAGAGTTTTTCCCTCTTTTATTTGTTTGTTTGTATATCAAGGTTGATAGCTTCTGTGAGTTTAGAGACAATATTTTTCATTCTAACTCCCATAACATTTTTTTCTTTAGAGGAAAATAGTTGAATTTTCCATTTCATTCACAATCTACCTATTAACCTAGGGTTGTTTCCATTGACTAAAACCAATAAAGTATATTATGAGGAACACAAACCATACTTGAAAAAATCACACAATTAATGAAAATTACTTCAAATCTACAATATCTTATGTTTAATCTTTGATCATTCAAGATCAGTACAAAAATTATATGATTGTAGTTTATACCAATAATTTTACTTAGATTAAAGACTAAAATTATACTTAGGAAAATCCATATGGATCTCAATAATTCTTTCTCATCCTATTTTGTAGTGGATATGTAAACATTTCCTCTGATAACAACTAAAATGACCCGATCATAACGTATATATTCATTAAATCATTTTTATATAAAAAACCTAACTAGAACCATATGGGATTAATGTATTTAGATATATGTAATAATAAACAAATGGTTCACCATAAATCAATATCTTCTCCTGCCTATTTCATCATAAATAGAACCCTTTTACATATCATATTTAATACCTTCCTTCATATCCTAGGTAAAATAAACAAATGAAATGGTGGATGCTAGATTCATTGTCAGGGTAATTAAGGGAGATATTGATCACAACATAATCATAAGTCACATGTACATTACAAAGCATTTGAAAAATATAACATGTATATCAATTAATAGGATATCATGTCATGGAATAAATCATATAAGTTCATAAAGAATAAATGAATATATTCGGTAAGAGCGTAATAGATGAAATGGACTTGTAGAATACACATAAGAATATAAAATCATTTCTATACTATTAAAGGAACAATTTAAATACCATCATTGTTCTATTTAACAAAATAGGTTCATTACCCCTTCCAACACTGAATTACTGAACTGGGTTTACTTCTATTTTTGTTCCCTTATTACTGAATAGAGTTCATTTTAATTCCAATATTATCTATATCATGAGATATAAATCATTACTCAATGCATGAGAGGAACTTATAGGTCAAAATATCACATAAAAAAATATATACATATGTGTTCCACATGAACACAAATCATTCAACTATAATAACCCCAAAACCAAAATGGGATACATAAAAATTTCATCATAACATAATCAATGCAACATAAAGATAATTCATTAACATAAATCCATATTATGCACAAAATATTTTAAAAATGTATAATAATTTTATCATTAAATCATATCCCCCGTTAAAAATTTTTATCATCAAATAACATTGTCTTAGGTGGAACATTATTTGGAAATATCACATCAAATAATTCTTAAAAAATTGTTTTGCCCGTTTAAAAAAATAATCAAATTCCATTCATTTTTAAAAGACAAATTTTCCAAAGAAAATAGACAATTAATCTAGAAATGATTGATTAAATGGGTTAAAGAATAATGAATGTATAAAAACCCTACATTATGTATAAGTTAAAAATATTCCTTTCATACTTTTTTTTGGAAAAGTCAAGAATCACCTTATTTGGAAAACGACAAAATGAATCATTTAAAACAATTTAAAAAAATTTCCATGATTGGTAAAAAATAAATTAAAAATTTTTAGAAGAATAATAAAAAAAATTGAAATTAATTTTTCTGAAAAATTGATATAGAATATAAATATTCCACATAAGATACATAAATATAAATAATATTATATGGTCATTAGACTGTGAAATTATCCATTACATTAGGACTTCTTTTAGTCATATGTATTTGAAACCCTGTATAATGTTTTAAATTGTTTTATTAATTTATAATAGAAAAATAATCATATTTATGATATCAAATACCATCCTCATATATCATCCTATACCCCTTTTATTAATAAAATTTCTTTATTACTCTTCATTGAGGTGTTAACTAATTCATTTTCTAATGCATGATTTGTCATATATGTCTCAATTAATTTGCATAAGATATTGTTACATCATCTAAATAATTATATTAAAATAATATATATCATATTTATTCATTATGTACACTTATATGATCATTGCTGAATGGTTAACATAGAAAATGAATCTTATCTCGTTGTGGAGATGGCAGGCCATGTGTACGCCTGAGTAATGGTATCATTTCCATAATGGTGAAAGGCTATGGATTGGGATGGTATATATTTTATTTTTCAAGAATAAACATCATTATATATGTATATATATTTCATGATTACTCCCATACAATTAAAGTGGCAATGAAAAGTTGACTATACCACATCATACAGATGGTAAGTTGTACCAACGAACAGGCAGTGGATTTGTTTTCCATATGATGGATTGATGGGGTAATATGGTTATTCAATAATCATAATAACATCTCAAAATATAGATGATATTGGATTAATTTCATTATAATTAAAAACACATTAATATAATGTTGAAGAATGAATAAACTTGAAAGATTCGATAAGTATGTTTACCTCTTATTTAGAGAACCCCCTTTAGGTATCCACATAGGGTTGATAGTATTGGTCTTTTAAGAAGAAAAACACATTTATAATCTATCAAGGGAAGTTTTTAGGCTAACTTTCAATGTTATAGTCGAACATGAAGGATCAAAATAATGATAAGATGTGATGGGGGAGGTTCCCTTTTATAATTGTGTTATGGGGAACTTTTAAATTTTCAAAAAATATTAATTTATAATGAATTCAATACGAAAATAAATTCACCAACAATTCCCTATAAAAAATATAGTATTTGATAATTTTTTAATGTTTCCAACAATATATTTTAGAAATTTTTGGTATTACTTTATAAATTATCATTTTGATCAACCCTTAGTTAAACTACTATAATTGCTACTATGGTAAAAAAATTATCAATATTAATAGGTTTTATTTTTTACTTATTTGATATAAATTATATCGTAAATTAAAAATTTATAACATTCTTAATCGAATTATAATAATTTTCTTATTTTTAAATTTTTTTACATCTGTCTGTAATAATTGAATAAATAATTATTTTCATAGAATATTATTACTATCAATGTTAACATTATTAAACACTTTTTAACAGAAAAATATCTAGATAAAATGTTAACTTTTTAAAAAAAATACTGAAATCCCTATTGGTTATGGTAATCCATAAATTTATTTCATAAAATTATATATCTCATATAATATTTTTTTATTTTTTTAGTAAAACTGAATTTATATTTCTATTAATAAAATAATTACTAAATCAAGGTAATGTAATAATTAAATTTATTTTTTATTCTCTAAAAAATTTAATAAATTACCATGATGTATTTATGTTTTTTATATTGAAAAAAATACTTATTTATGAAGATATATTCTTATTCAACCTATTCTGAAAATATTATACTTATTAAAATTTTGAGTGTACCCTTTTTTCACTTTCATTATTTTAATAAAATCACGGTAATTTTAATGAACATTTACATATTAACATATTCAGTTTCAAATCATAGGTGATAATCATGGAATATAGTTTATCCTTAAAAATCCATGTTTTAGGATCATATTTTATTCCATATCATTTTATTTTTTATCATAAATTACCTATTTTACCCTTTTATCATGGTAAAAAAATTGACAAATCTAATATTTATATTGATCAAATAACGACCTAGTCAGTAAATTTGGACCTTATTAATATAAATTTTTTATTTTATTTTCAAAATTAAAAAGTCATATGTTTCAAAAATTAAATTTAAATTAATCCTACAGACAGGACAAAACATCGAGTTTTTAATATAAAAATGATCAATAGTTTGAAATATTTTTATATTCAATTTCACTGTGAAATCGTATCCAATGAGGAAACATGGATTTATTTATGTATGTTGGAAGTATTTCTTCATTTAAATAAATTTTAAATATAACATACTATACAAATAAATGGAATAAGATAATTTTTTAACTAAAATGAAATATATTTCACAATTCCTCCAAAAATGATTCATATGATAAATATATAAATAATTATATATTACATAATTTTAATATAATACTTTAAAAAATGACGATTATTTTTTTAAATATAATTTATAAAAGTTACAAAAACATTTAGTACCAGTGCGCTATTAAAAGGCGATATGACATCAATTAAAAAATTCAGCTTTCTTTGTAAAAAATTTGATTTATTATTAACTTGTTTCTATAAAAAATGTTGTACTAGTGTCAAAAAAATGATTAGATATAAAATATAAAAATTTCATGTTGTTGATAGTACTATTCATTACCAAAAATTTAATAGATAGGTTATAATTTTTATGTTTAAAAAATAAGAATAATGGAAATATACTTATATAAACTCAACTTTGTGTGTAATGCAAGCTAAGAACGTGTTGTGTCTAATTAAATAAAAAATATTTGTATAAAAAAACTAATGAAATCAATTAAATTTAATATAATGTTAATTAATGGTTCATAAAAACATAAGATGTTATAGTAGTGGATTAAAAGAGGATACTGATAGATTTTAGATAAAATAATGGTGATTATTAGTGGAAGTAAAATAATTTAGGGGATTGGGTTGTTGAAATAATGAAACATAAAGGGAAATGGAGATCGGGATTATTCATTACTTATGGGTGTATAGAAAAACTAGGGTTGGAATACCCATAGATTTGGTCATGTCTTATAGGTGGAGTATTAGTGGTTGATTTTAGGTAGAGCATTGAAAATGGGTTAATTATGGTTCATAGTAGATATAAGTAAAATTTGTGTGATGGACATTTAAACATATTATAAATTCTATGAGTACTGAAGAGTTAAATTATAGATTAATAGGATATTATGATGAATCGTGTGATATTGGGGGGGAGATTTATGGGAGAAGATTTTGATATAATGTTATGGTGAGAGATCGATAAGAAATAATAAATAAGGGAATGTGGTTAACTAAAGGGAGGGAGGGAAAGAAAATGGTATATGGAATTTTAGTTTTATATAAAGTTTATGTTTCTTTATATTTATTTAAATAGTATTCTCAATATATATAAATATATGTTAGAATATCAAATAATAGATTATGATTTTGAGCTATAAATTATGTTATTTTAATACATTAATTGCGACCGATTTAGTAATAAATTTTTGGAACACAAGTTCTCTAAGAAAAAAATGAATTAGTTTTATGTTTTCATTGAGTTATGTATTAGATAATTATGGTAATCATCGAATATGTTAACTCACAAATCATGATTAAAACCAATGTGAGTTTTCAGAACAAAAGGTTTTCTAAAATAAATACAAAATATGAAACAACTGATATATTATATAATATATGTTAATTTATTAAATATCATAGTCTAAAATCAATATTTATTTCCCATGATAATAAATTATAAATATTGTAATTAATGATAATATATTGATCAAACATTTACAAATGCATGCACTAATATTGAGGAAACACATTTCATAACATGAATAATGTCTAGTGTTTCAAAATTAAACCCCAATATAGTTTGATCCAAGCCATATCCCAATCCTCCAACTCTTGGTATATAGACAACATCCTATATGGGTTGGAATACACAAGGTGGTTATGGTGGGAAACATACCTGAAAGCATCTTCAAGGGAAAAATCTATTAATCCCACCTCCAAATCCTCAACGTGTTCCTCTACCAATACATCTTCCATAGATTCTCTATAACAACTAATATTTTAATTTCTTCATTTTTATTTTTATTTTATTTACATATACAAAAGTCATAATTACCATAATTAGATATGTATTTTATAATTTAAAAATAATATTAAAAAAATTATTTATTAATTAATTATTTCTTCTTAATCTCGATCAGATATGAATAGTTTCATTATTTAATTATAGGAATAAAAATAAAACGTTATAGATATATTCAATATAATTACTATATACAGATAATAAAAAAAATCAATATATATGAAAATATTTTAATATTGATTTCTAGAGGATCATATCCACCCAATAATATGAATAATAAAAGAGACTTTTTTACTTTGAAGAAAACTATATTAAATTCTATATAAAAAATAGTGATACTAAGAGGATTATAGTAATAATGTTATTAGAACTAATGAATTGTATTTATTGTGGAAAAAATTATTATAAAAGGGTAGGGTGATAGTTTGAATTGTAATATGGTCTAATATAGGAATTGTAATGTAGTTATTAGTTGATAATTAATATACAAGTTCCTAAAAATGTATATATATTTCACATTAAAATAGTATAATATATAACATGAAATAATATTTAATTATCAGAAAATAATAATTTAATTGCACTTATTTTTCATCAAAATATATTTATTTTTAAAAATAATGTTTGAAATTTTTTTTCTATTTGAATTAAAATAAAATAAATTAGGTTATGTATTTAATAATTAACATTCTCAAGTTTAAAATATTATTTTCATAATAATTATTCATATTTATAATCCTTACATAAAAATTATCTAACGATGAATCTTAAAAAATGTTCTTCGAAGGTTGAATTTTTAGGTTAATAGTAAAATACACAATGTTTATATAGTATGTATTATAAATTTATTTTTATATAAAAGTATTGTGATAAATAATATAAATTATTCCACTAACTCAAATATTTTTAATTATTTCAATTATATATTTTAATCAAATAAAATCATTTCACAAAACATCAAATGAAATTTTAAAATACAAAAATATATTTTTATGTCATTTAGAAAAACTTTTAAATAAAAACTCAAAATTACCAGGACAATGTAACAAAATTTAATGTATTTTAGTTCCTTAATTAATAAATATAAAAACAATAATCTAAAATTTAAATACCATGACTTAAAACCACATGTAATCTAGTGGATATAAAGTCTTCACAAACTACATTTCAAATTATATGTCCATATTTTTAATTATTTTACCTGATTCGATAAATATACCCACCGATCATATAATTAAATTTTATTTTATGCCCATTTAGTATGGTTTTACTTTGATTTTCACTATCATTATTACACTTAATACACTCATATGTTTTTAAGGATTTCTTTTCCAATCCTTAGGAATATAGTTAATAATGTAGGGGTTTGGGGATCTCTCTTTTAATTTCTTATTGGAAATTATTTTGATATAATATTTTTTTTAAATCAATGTTATACAAAATAGATGATTATACAATATTCTATTATCATTTTGTTATATTATCAATAAGAGATTAATTATTTACCAGAACTATACAATTTTCATAAGCAATTATTATGTCAAAGTATTGGTTCTTAATCACTTCCTTTTATGTTTCGTTTATCACCCTTTTGACTTAGAGTGTATTTTTATATAAATATTTTGTATACATAATAATTATAAATATATAATTTATATATGATTATTTAAACAAAAATACATCCAATTTTATAGTATTTCTATATATTTATAATGCTAAAATATATCCATACATAAATAAATCTAGTATTAATTTCATTATACATTCAATGTATTTGTGGTATTATGAGAGTATAATTTATAATACTGCGATCGTATTTAAAGAAGGATGAATATGATATTTCTAATAGAGCCTCGAGTGGGTCCTTAGTGATACATTAATTATTTTGGAAAAAGTGAACCTTAAAAACAAATTAATATAGACCTAAATATTTCTCATTATATAATTTTTATATCCCTAATTCCTATCAAATTCTAGTCAAATAATCATTATTTTTATATAGTGTTCAATCAAGAACAATGCTTCATCAATAATACATGTCTCTTGAAGATATGCACCACAATTCAAAGTTCAACATAACCACCCAAACATGTCTCATATGAATTTGAAAATATATTTCAATTATGGTTAATCATATAATAGGTGTAAAAATCTATAACTCATAAAAGGAAAATACAAAAAATATAATCCTAGAAGAAATTTCAAAATAAAAAGCCAAGATTCCTTGAGAATGACTGTCACCACCATCTTAACTCATTAATAAGAAGTAAAATTTCAAGTGAAGATAGGAAAAAAAATATGATACACATACCATTACTTCTTTCTATAAAATCCAAAGCTACATGATTACCATGGAATATGTCATGTTTTAGGAAAATTCAATATAGCATAATACAATGAATTTAAAGTAAAATTATGTCCATTCAACCAAAATTTCTATATTTTAAATAAAAAAATTAAAAAGACATTTCAAATTAAAACCCTGGTCGAAAAACATTCATTGGACTTCGTTAAAGCATTCTATATTCATATATATCTAAAATATGAAAAGTACATAAAATAAAATAAGCAGGGAAACAACATAATCATCCATATAAATACCATATGTTAAACATGTGACCTAGAAAACATGAATCAATAAAAACATGTCTCAAATCAATAACCAGTTAGGCTCTATCATATTGGAATACATACAAGGTAGTGTGGAAGAACAGTATTCTAGTTATATAAATAATCCTATCATTATAAATTATTTCCATAATCTATCAATATCACAATAAAATCCCTAAGTGGCCCCGTAGTAATTAAATATTACATATGCTTGTAACCCAACACAACTCAGCTTCACAATGTTCAATGTTTGGACATAAATTCAAATAATCCACAATCAATATTTTCTAAAAAAAATTATATTAACGAATCACAACTCCCCTATTTGGAATTCCATTTTAGAGTAAAAATAAAATTTTAGGTATTGAATTGAACAATTAATGTCTATAAATCTATTTTTAATGCATACCCTTTAAACATATTTAATGTTACACAATATGCATTTCAGAAATCATTTCATATTTTAAATCAAGTAAATCAATTTCACAAACACCAATTTAATTTATAAGAGAATCCAGTGATTTATGACATATAACCTTTATATGGGGACACCTACCTCACCAATAGAGTAAAACATGCCCCCATTGAAAATAAAGATTTCAATAAAGATGATTTAGTCCTCAAAAGACCAGATCTATCATAAATAACATTATTCTCTCATAAACTCATTTATATTTAGCGTTCACAAACCAAAACGCTCCTAATGATATGAGGGAAAATAAAATAAATGTTGTATATCTATATATGAGATGATATCAATTACAAATGGAACATTTAATGATGAGATTCAGAAAAAATGACCATTTTTCACCATGGAGTAAAAGAAGGAATCCATTTTAGTAGTATGTAAGGTCTATTTTGAGCTACTGATGATTTAGGGATAGACTAGAGTTTACAATTATTACGAATGTAAAGGTAATTTTTATTTTAGTGTCTATATATCTTGGGATATTGTTACACTGTATGGTTTAACAAACTGTGTGATGGCCTCTTAACATAGAAAAATTAAGTCTCATAGTTTTCTAGGTATATGCATCTATAACTAGAAAAAATTTCAAATACAAACATTCTTTCCTAGAGACTGACATTGTTAACTTTATTTCCAAAACCATGAAAAACTGCACTAGAACTCATATTATCTGGTTACATGATTTTTGTATTGTTAGTACTAACCATATTATTAATACTTTTTTTCTGGACAATTCTTTTCAAATTTATTAATTTTTTACACATCACTCCGTAAAACCTCTAGAACCACCAAATAGGTGAACCATGATAAAATCAAATCTTACATATGACCTAAGGGAATCACAGTTCTCCCAGCCATAAAATCATTCTGACCTAAAAAAGAACTCATTGTTCATGAGATGAAAAAATGGAAGGCCTCTTCTATAGAGACCCAATTATCTCATACATTGATACTACATTTTATTAGATAAATATTAATTACTTTATACAACAACATTCATGAGGATTAATAAAGTTTGGTTACTTTTTAACATATAAACATAAAACAATGGTTCATAAGTTTACTTTATCATATCTGAAATAGATCATTATGACTAGAACCCTTATTATACACATCATACACAATACCTATCATATTAACCTAGGAAAAATAATCATATATAAGGGTGAACTCCGATTATCCGTAAGGGTAATCAAAGAAAGTACATAACAATAACATGAGAATAGGTGTATGTGAACATGTTCATTAAATATAAAAACCATACCATTTTTGGTCATGTTATAGATATTTATAGATATAAGTCATGAATCATATTGAAATAAAATTACAATATCCAAGAGAGAAAAACATTAACATAATACATAGAATTTTGTAATACACATAAGAATAAACCAACATTTCCATGGTAGTCATGAATTATCGCAAAAACTACCATATTAGAATGATTTCAATTACAAAACCATTATAGTAGTCAAGGTTCACACCCAATACTATTATAGGGGACCAAGCTTCTTACATAGTTAGGTTCACTTTTCCACTATTCCTATATATCTCAGGATATTTTAGTCATTAACAAATTCATTATAGGGATATATAGCTCCAACCCATAACAAAAATAAAATTATAAATAAATGTTCCACAAGATCATAAAATATTTATTATATAAAAACCCATTATATGAAATTGGTATTATAAACATTTAATCATAAATATAATCTTTGAAAAAGAAAAATGATTCATTCTCATTTATTGATTTCATCATAGAATAATTTAGGGAAAAAGAAGATTTATTCCTTATAATTTCTTCATGGTAGAAACAATTTTATGAAAAATGAGTTTTGTAAAATTTGTTCATAAAAAATACTAAACCATCTATAGAAAGAATAAATATAGTATCTTTGTTTCTTATCAACAATAAATCAGAAGTGAAATAAAATGATTAAATATTAGATGGAAAATGATTTTAAAATATCACTTGAGACTATTCATGTGGAAATTAGAACATACAAAATGAAAACCCATTTTAAAAAATAAATCATTTTCAAAATAATTGTCATTATAAATAAATACTTGTAATATTATAATGGAGTCTTTTTTAATCATTTAGAAAACTTATTTTGAAAATATTATTTCTGTGAAAATTATCATTTAAATTTTAAAACTCATAAAACATTTTGGAAATAATTATCATCGAAAATAGACTTTGGAACAATAGTTTTTCTTAAAATAAATTACTTTTCACTATTAAGTATTATATTATTCATTCCATACATGTTAAAATAATGATTTATATTACATTTTTTAATAAAAAAATATAAATTTTTAAAAAATTACATGAACATTCCATTCAAAAAATATTGAAAATTTTAAATGGGTAAATATTACTTTAATAAATAATCTATAGAATATTATTTAAAATTTTTAAAATGAATTTAGAAAACATTATTTCGGACGAAAATTATTTTTATGACCAAAAATATAAATAATTATTATTTTATTAAAAGCATTCTTTTGACATATTGAGTACATAAAGATAGTAAAATTAATAGAGAAAATGAATTTTTAATAAATAACCATGGGAGAAAAAAATTCACTAGTTTCATTGGAGATGGACCATAATCTATTATCAATAAAATCATAACTATAAACAATCTCTAAAAAAGAGGAGATTGTGTCACAAAGCCCTTACCACATTTGAATATTTTTTATTGTATGCCCCATTTAAAAATAAAATAAAATAAAACTATGAATATCATGAAAAAAATTATTAATGATGTAACATGTCAAAGGAGTAGTATATATTACTCAAATAAGATTATAGGATTATAATATAATATATTTCCATGGAATGAAATTTAAGACAAAAAACATCTAATGCTTTGGTAAATTTTGAAGCAATTCCCCCATGAAAGACATATCCAAAAATATATTTGTTTGTATAAATAACATTCTGAATAATAGTCATAAAATACACTTATGAGAAGTGTACACACCATATAGAAAATAAACACGTGGTGAATAAAGAATGTGTCTCACATAAAGTACAAGTGAGACGGAAATCCCTTACCACATGTCTTGAATTCCATCATACATGTTCAAAAACCATGTATAAGAAATATGATTTTTTATATAATTAATTTATATAACCATAATTATATATCATTAAAAATATTATTTAAAAATGACCTTTTATTATCATCTTATTAATAATTCCGTGTATAAATTACATTTTGGGTAATAACTATTTCATTTTTAACGTATGTTTGGGTTAGGTATTTTTTATCACAATAAATTTTTCATGGTTCCATAGAATCCATTATTTTACCAATGATATAAATATCAGATATATTATGTATATATATATTTATCCCAATCCAAAAAATTTAGAAATATAAAATAAAAAACACTACACATGAAGGCGATAGGTGGTATCTATACATTAACGTTGTTTATATTTTCAAAACAGAAAGAAAAAAAGAATATAAATTAATAAATTAACATCCTATTATAATAATAATTTCATATTTATTATATTTATTTATTTAAAACATTATTTAATACAATCAACTTAAAATCAAACATGAAAATTGAAATACATGGATTTGTGAAGGTATATTATATCATACAAAAGAAACGATAGTATCATATACCCCACAAAATTGAGAGAAATAGGGTATACGTGATATAATAATTACATAAGTATAATTATATTAAATAAATAATATTAATTCGTTTAATATATCCTTATTACCTTCCATGAAATTCAAAAATGAAAATCTTATCACATTGGTTCGTGAAGCGGTAGTCTCCATCACACATGAGCAACATTTTTATTTTCCATTAGTTTTGGAGGTAAAAAGATATATGTGGAATTATAATTAAGTGGGTATAATAATATCATAAATACAATTTATAAAAATTATATCCAAAATTATATCACACAATGAGATGTGGTTATTGGAATCGAATAATGTCGGTTCATGAGGTGGCAGTCTGTTATACACAAGAATGCAGATTACATATCCTATTTGATGGAAGAGGATAAAGATTTAATTAAATCCACAAATAATATATAAAAATAATATATTTAATATAACAGGTATTTTATAAAATCATGTTAGTAAAAATTTATTGTGGTGTAGGATTAAATAAAATAAAACACTAAGTTAGGGATGTTTCCTCTTCTTTGGAAAACGCCTTTTAATTTGTGAAAAATAGATTATTATGTTTTAATTATGATAGAATTAAGGATTATATGATGATAATATGGAATTATTAAATTTATTTATCCTTTTATGGTTAGAAATAATGTGTTTAGGATGTTTCAAGTGGAGAGGATAGGGGATGGCCTATTTTTTAGTTAGGTGAGTGGAAGACATATAATTTAAGAAAATAAAAATGTGTATCCATGTTTTTAATAATATAGAATGTTAATAAATGGTCAATTTTATAAAATAGTTGATATGAGGTCCACATATGTCCACAAAATGGGTGTGGAAAAAAAATTTGGGTCAATTTTCACACTTATCATCTTGGTCTAACTCCCCCCTAATCAAATTTTAACCATAACAACAGTATTTAATTTTTTATTGATTTTATGATAGATTATGGTAAAATATTATGAAAAAATTATTAGATAACATAATGTATTATTATTTTAATTATATAATTTATTTTTTCAAATTAAATTCATCAAATATTAGATATTTAATTTAATATTTATCCCAGTGACGTAAAAAAAAGCATATTTCCAATGAATAAAGTTTCAAAAATTTAAAATATTTATTATGAGAATTAAATAGAGAACATGTCCAAATTACCTAAATTAGAAAAATAAATTTAAAAATTAATTAATTTTTATTGTAAAATCATATTAAAATACTATGTAAGTAATTAAATTCTTGAAAATAAATTGCAATTATTAACAAAAACTAGTATTTTTTACTATTCATCGACAAATTTATCTGTTCATAAAATTATAACAAATTATCACCAAGAATAGTTTGACATGAGGATTTCCAACATGAATTTTTATGGAAAAATAAATTTTTTTAATATTTAAAATTAAATTTTAAAATAACTACACAAATGTCACAAAACTATTTTTTATAAAAATACAGTTTCAAGCATATAACTTGATTAATTAATATTTATTGTCTAAAAAACAAATAAGATGTATGTTAAACATTTTATTGAATATATAATTCTAAATTTAATTAAACTATTTAAATAAAATTGGTTTGTTAATTAATTGAAGTTAAAAAGATTTTTGCACAAAAACATTATTTTTTTTAAAATACTAATCCTTTATTATAAAATAGTATTTGTTTTCATATATAATTAATCAGTAACCCAATAATTCATTATATATAATATGTAAATAATATGTTTTATAATTAATGAAGTCCATTTCATAAACACTATTCCAATGTCTAAGTGACAAGTATCATGTGATATAAATATATTTTAATATTAGGCTATATTTTGTTTAAACTCAGTGTTGTGTGTAATGCAAGAAACACACAGTGTTGTTTATAGCGAAATCTAAAATTAGTTTTTGTTATAATAATAGATAAAATAATGGATTCATGTAATTAAAAATACAAAAATTATAAAATTTATATATAAAAGTTCATAAAATCATAGGACCTAACTTTATACCACCTTAAATAAAATACATCCTTATAGTTTAAACATTATATCGGAAAATAGTAGTTCAACATTTGAAAATACATATGTGGGATTCCACATCATAAAAAAAGTTTAATAAGAATTAAACTTAGTAATAAAGAAAGGTATCTATAATGGTCATCTAAAATAACATATAACTTTTTTCCATGTAGTTAAACATTGGTTGGATTTGGGAACATTGAATTGGAAAAGAAAACAGACACTCTAATACTACAAAATAGTGATATAGAACACTGTTAAGAGAAATTTAGTTGAAGATAATTACATAAATCTACTATGGGTGAAAATACCTTTCATTCATAGAAAATTCTAGTAAAATATTAAGAATTTTTAATATCCTCTTCCTAATGTTGGGAAATATTTATGGGAAGCTGAAAAAACATGATTTTATTACATTTTATAACAACAATATCAAGGGTTGTGTTTGATTTACTCAATTTCATTTTAATCGCATAATTTTATAAATGATGAATTATTATTTTTAAAATATGAAGGACTGGTGGATCTTAATCACAATATAAGAATGAAAATTATTTCATTCTTTCTCTAGTTATTATCCAAAAAATAAGTATCACAAGTTATCCATTATACATAAATCATTATATGATTATATAGTATCTTAATCAGTAAAACATCATAAAACATACATAAAAAACAATTCTATAAATGATTATCCTTATAACACATCCATAATTCAAAATTCATAAATAAGGTCCCTAAATTTCTCAAAATTAGTTTAACATCAATCTTCCAAATAATATTATTTAAATTTATTTATCATAATTTTTTTTTAATTTCATAGTCATATATTTTCTAAAAAAATATTCATTTCCCTGATTATCATATGAACATAATGAAAAAATACATACATTATTATTCCATGAATAAAACAATATATTATTGAATATAATCCATAAATCCAATAATTTTGTAACCTTTATCAATGATAACATAGACCACTCTATCCACAAATCATTAATAATATCCATGGTCACCAATAAGAACAAATTTACATTATTCATATCCATCATATTAATAACCCAATATTATTATCTTATCATAAGGAACATATTAACGCATATATTCCCTTAATCATTACTTTTTTGAAAAACAACCATTAAATTAAATGATTTTTTTGGTCATCAAAACCATTAAAAATATTTTTGAATGCCCATATTGAAAACATTTACTAAATAATATTTTTATATTTCATGATATAGAGAATATAATTCTTGAATTATAAATCATATAATGTTCAATAATCACACTTCCATATCAATCCATTTACTATTCTACATCATCTTCTCTCATATTTCTTCTTTAATATATTATTATATATTAATAATTTAATAAAATTCATCATCCTCAATATAATCATTCCTCTCATGTTGAACGTAATCATTACTATTTAAATAGCCCATACCTTTGATTTGTTATTTGTAGTATCCTGATCATCAGTGGTATAACCATTAATAATACTACCATGTTGATTCTATTCATATAAATTATATTCGGAAATTGATCTATATAAATCCAATACATTCTACTTTTGAAACATTTTACCATCGATGACATATTCGAGATCCAATATTTTCATCCAATGCATTAACAAAACATATTATTTTTTAAATAGAATTAATTTTTTCCTTTCTTTATATTATAAACTAAAAACATCATCACATTCCTCTAACACATCCAATTGGGTAATTATTCCAACATACTAAAAACATTAAATGGTAAATCATCTTTCCTCTAGAGACTCCACAACCCGAACCCTCAAAAACAAAATTTTTTTCTTTATTAGTTAGTTTGAATGTTTTTTCTATTGAAATGTGTAAATCTAGTTTCATTATAACAGATTCGGGATAATAAAAATATATTTCACTCCATATATCTTTCTATTTGGTTTTTCATTATTAAATTTATTTTCATGATCAACATTAATATAATTCCTTCAAGTTCCCTTTTTTCACATTACTTCAAAATCATTGTGTGGGGAACCATATTAATAGAGGGACCCAATATAATAACAAAATATAACATATTTTATATCTAAATCATGGAATATTGTTTTTATTATATTACTCTTTAGGTCTATCTGAGTTCATTCAACGTTATTATCTATTTACATCCTCCATGATGGTACATACAAATTTTGTGGATTTAAAAATCATATTGCATGGTTGTGCCAAACATGGTGTGCATAAATTCTATTTGTTATGCCTCGGGTGATGATCGAGTCCATATTAATTTTCCCCTATTAGAGTTATTACCCCTAGTTACCTATATTTGAGATCCACAACCATTTTTATTATCCACAAATGGATGTAACTTCTTAGAAACCACTCAATCAATCATTCAATAATGTTCTAGGACATTTTCCTTTATTTTGAATCAGCCTTAAGCTCATCCTTAGATGTGTCACTAGAAATATGCATTGACATATCACTATGGATACTAGTTTCCAAATATAAACCAACCCTTTCCTTTGATACCAACTATAGAGCCCCAAAATTGTCATATGTTGATATTACTTCCAATTAGATGAATAATCATTACATTACAAAAACATAGAGTTTAGGATAAAAATATGCAGTGCATTTGGAAACATGTAAACATAGAAAACTGATTTATAAGTGTTATGTATCATCTCTAATACTGTTCAAAAAATTTATAAACCTTCATTTATATATAACATATAATACATATTATCATAAACAGTGTAAATAAAACATAAGAAATAGTGGGATGAAATGCTCAATAACTATAAAGCTGAAAAATAAATAATCATAATGTGAGTAAAATGTTATAATGAATTTAATATAACATATGAAAACCATACCGTTCATATAAATGTTTGATATCTTGAGTCATAAATTAATTATTATTAGTTAATATGACATGAATCAATAGGAAATCAAAAAACATGAGCTATGAGAGAATAAAATTGAAATAAGAAATGAAATTATTGCATTAAAATAAGATTAGAAATCAATAATTAATTATATACGGATAATTGAAAAAAAATATCATAGTGGAATGGATTCACTCCCCAACCCATAGTAATATCTATTAATCTGAGTTAAGACTATCATAGGTGACAAATTCCCTTACTGAACTAGATTTACACTCCATTCCAATATAACTTATCGCATGAGATATGAAAAATTTCCCAATTAATTAAAGGAAGATATAGGTACCACCCATCACAAAATGAAAATCATATATATGTGTTCCACAAGACAATATGACATTCATCACATCAGGAACCATTAAAAAATTTTTATTATAAACATTCCCATATAACTGAACCTTTTGAAAAGAAACACTTATCATAATCCTTTCATCATTTAATCATAGCATAAACATTTGAAAATGAATCAATTTTAAAATGATTTCTAAATTTTCATAAACCATATAAGAGAAATGGTTTTCAAAAATATTTGTTCATCATAAACCACAAACATATGGTGAAATAATAATTATAATTTCCATGGATCATATCCCCGGTAAATGATATGTAACATCAAAGGATGTGATAAAATATATAAAATCATTTTGAAGAATCCATAATAATATTTAATGAGTAAAATAGTATTTTCACATTTAAAAAACTTTAATAACTAAATAATCTTCAAAATCACTTTCTTTTAAAAAAATTGAAATATATAGTAGATAATTTAATGATCATTTAAAATATTTCATTAGGAATGTATCCATTATTTGGAAATTAGTTTTTAAAACTCAATATTCATAAACAAAATTTGAAATTCATTTCTTTGGAAATTAAATTTGAAAAATAATAAGGATGAATTAAAATATGCGTTGTTCAGGATAGTGAAAATATCTATATTAATATCATACACATTAAAACATGTATTCCATTTTCATTTTAAATTAAATCATAATGGTAATTCATAGGAAAAATAATAGAATAATACAATAAAAACCATTTTTTTAATTAATTATTTGGTTATAATTTATTTAAAAACTCATTTGTAGACTTTTAGAAAAAATTTAAAACATTTTGTGGAAATCATGGGTTTGAAAGGAAAAGTGTCTTTCGACCAAAGAGAAAAATACAATTTTTCTCAAAAATAATATTTTGACCTATATCATACATAAATATAAGGAAATGATTCAGAAAAATGTATTCTCATGAAATAAATAGACTATTATAAAATTGACGAGTTTATTAAGGAATAGATTATATGACCATATGATCAGAATAATAACCATAAAAAGTCTTGATAAATGATGAGATTGTAACATAAAACCATGAACACTTTCATATATTTTGAATATAGTAACCAATAAATAAAAAAGTAAAATCTAAATATAATTTAAATAATAAGTATAATTAAATAAAATTTCAAAGGGAAATTATATACCCTTCCAAGATAAATACATGTGTGTAATGTAACTTCTGTGTTTAATATTAATATTTGTGACAAAAATCCCATACAGCTTTGGTAACTTTTGAATAGTAAATGACAAGAAAGAATGATCATTAAATAGAGATATAAACCAAAAAACCTTTCAATAAATAAATAATTAAATATATTTATGTGAATTATCTAAACTATAAAAAATAAATATGTGGTGAATATGACATCTTTCTCACAAAAATAAAAAGGAGATGGAAATCCTATACATATTGTCTCGACATCCGTCATTAATATTAAAACCACTTATATAATTAATATAATTTTTTACAAAAATTCTATACAAAAATACTTATGTCCATTATGATTTATTTTTGAACATTTATTACCTGTTTATTTATAATTTCTTGTTAAAATTTCATTTTGGGTAACAAAATCGTCATTCATCACATATTATTTGGTTTGATATTTTCACTCCTATTTTGTTTATCATGGATAAATAATATCAATAATACTAAAAATAATATAAAAATAATATATATTATGTATATATATATATATTTCAATTAATCTATTAAGGTTACTTATTAGAAATTAAATACACCACCCATGGAGACGATAGAATGTATTTACACACGGAAAATATTTCCATTTTCTCAAAACAATGAAGGATGGAAGGTTAAATAATATTTTACCCTTATATAATAATTATTCTATTACATATAATACTTGTATTAATTTAATAATTTCTTTATTACATTCCATGTAAACCATTAATGAAAAATGAATCACATCACTTGGAAATGTGATAGTCTGTCGAACACGTGAGTAATGTTTCGTATCCCCCACGGAATGGGATTTAAGAAATTTTATGTGATAACATAATTCATTAAGTATAATTATTTTAAAATATAATATTAATTATTTAATATATCCTTATAACCATTGAAGTAATATAAAAAGATATAAATTATGACAACATTTTTGGAGGCGGCATTCCACTACACACATGTGGGAAGTAACTCCTTCCAACAGGTATGGGGTTAAGTATGTACGTTTTGTATTATAATTATATTAGTATAATTATATAATAATTATCATATATATATTTCAAACCTATCATTATATCCACCCATGACAGGTGGTGATGGGTAATAAATAACATCAATTTATGAGACGAAAGTTCTCCATACCCAAGAATATTGATTTCATATTCTATTTGATGAAAGAGTATATAGGTTTTCAATTACTTATTTAACATAATAAAATATATTTATCTGTAATACAATGAATTTATAATATCATTTTTTTCAATGATATTTTATGGGTCTATAGAAAGAAATAAAATAAGAAGCTTGGTTTGGGACTTTTCCTATTCTTGTTAAAACTTATTTTGGTTTGCACCGAAATGCATCATAGATGGTGTTATGACCAAAATAGGGAAATAATATGATATGAGTTAATAATATAAGTGATTTAGGTAGGTCATGGGTAAACTAATGAGGTTTTTAATTGTGAATTGGAGAAGAGAGGTGTGGCTTTTTATATGTGAGGTTAGTGGAAAAATTGTAATTTTTGAAAATAAAATGGTGTACCTACATTTATGAAATTAAAACATATCCAAAATGGTATATTATCATATATAGAGGAGAAAAACAAAATCTATATCCCTTCAATTTATTTTGGACATGTTTTGGGTAATTTTTAACCCTTATATTTTTTATTTAACCCCCGGTAAACCCATTTACTATGTAACCACAAACATTAATTTTTCACTACTTTTATTATTCACAAGAGTTAAAAATTAAGATTATGTTATTAGGTAATATAAATAAATATGTTTCAATAAATGAAATCAATTTTTTCAAATTCCATTCATATAATTGGAAAATTTTATCTAAACTTAATATAGCATGCAAGATGAAAAAACAGTTTTCCAAAAAGAAAAGTTGTAAAAGTTTAAAAGGTTTCAATATAAAAAATGAATATAAAATTAATTAAAATAACCTAAATTGTATTAATATATATATTTTAACTAATTTAAATTTTAACCATATTAAAAATCTATTGGATGTTTTTATATGATTTTTAAAATATTAATTCTTAATTAAAACTATTATTTTTCAATATTCATCAAAAATTTCATCATTTTTAGAAATATATCTAAAATTAATATAAAAATAAATTTATAAAGGTTATTTAAAAAAATTTATGTAGAAAATAAATTTTTTTTGAAATTTCTAAAATTTATTTAAAAATAATTCTTCAAAACGCATCAACAAAATTTTCAATAAAAATATAGTTTTATGAAGAAATTATTTATCATTATATCATTTCTAAAAAACATATAAGAATAATTTCATCAATTTTGTTGAATATATAATATTTATATTTCATTTAAATAATATACAAAAAAAATTATTAAATTTTTTGAGTTAAAACATTTTTATACACATTTAAATAGTTATTTAAAAAATGATTTCCTTTATCTTCCAATGGAATTTATTTTCATTTGGAATTATTTTTTCACCAAGGAAATGATTTTATATACATGTGAAAAGAAAATATCTTCATAATTTACATAATCATATTCATATCCATCATTCCTTTATCTAGGTAATAAATATTATATTAAATAATAATATTTTAATAGTATGTCATGTTTTGATTAAACTCTGTATTTTTTTTACTGTACGCTACACTCAGTGTTGCATGTAATGAATGTCAAAATAGATGTTGTGTGTAATTAATGGGAAAATGATTCATAAAGCTTTAAAAATATCTATAATATTAAATTTATAAAAATAATTTTCAAAAACCATAAGTTGTTCTATTTTCGTTATCGTAAATGAATATTGAATAATGAATCATTTGATTGTGTAATTCGGTTTATTGTGGATAATTAATCTAAATCCATTATTCAACAAAAGTTGATTTATACTCAGAATAAACATTATCCCATTTAATTAGATCGGATGGGTCTGTTTCATTCCTTCTTATTTGGTAAATAGTAAACACTCCACGAATTGACGTCGAGTGAGGTGAAAATTAAAGTTGATAAACCATAATTCAAAGATGTTCAATGATATGGAAAGGGACAATAAAACATAGAAGACACATTCCTATATTACACAATTTTTAATGTCCCAATGAGGTGAAACTCTGATAATTTTCATATAACAAACCTACAACTCCACTGGGTTACAATTATTGTCTTCATATTATTTCATATGGCTATAAGAAATCTGAAAAAACATAAGGATAAAATGTACATTTTCATTCAATTCTTGAAAAATAATTTTCATGCCGAAAATCATTCTCATATCTCTTCGCTTTAAAAACTTCTTGGCATAGCCTCACATATAACTCTGCAAAAAGAACCATTTTAATTGACTATTGATAGTTAATATTGAATAAAAATTAACTTAATGGTAGATTTTATTCCCACAAACCAAAAAAATGCATGCCAAATTGTTATACTCAAGAATCTGAATGGCTTGCATAATTATCCAATACATCTGAGGGTGATACCCCATAGTAAATATTTACTAGGAACTCATTTCCTTTTATATAACATTATTAAACATGGATTTATATTGAAAGTATGCTTCAAAAAAAACATCAGAAGGATCGCATAGGAATATCATGATATCACAGATATAATATTCCTAAGCCCCTCTACCCGAGTAGCCTAGAACCAGTTACTTATGTTATTATATTGGTAGAGAATCAATGAATTGCATCCCAATGGAAAAAATATTTATAATAATAGGAGAATAAGATAAATTCATGATACCAATTTAATATTGTGAAAAAAATTAATCATTTTAAATTAAAAAATAAAATTCTTTGCATTCTTGAAAACTTTTTTATAGGATTCCACTTCATAAATTTAAGAATGGAAAAAAATAAGGGTGAAATAATATTCTATGTAGTGGTTAAATACATTTAAATATATGATGACTCAATAACTATATTAAATAGGGAATGGTAAATTACTAAACAGACATTCCATTTAATTAACATTATTATCATGATAAGATAAGTCACAATAAATATGTAAAGTTAAATAATTAAGAACACATTAAATTTAATCAATGATCTGAAAATAAAATGCATTCATGGGTAATTTCATAGATAAAATATCATGGATAATAATAAATAAAATTAATGATGATAATTCTTAATTATTTTACAACATTTATCATTAAAATGATACCACTTCAATCAAGACAATTCACATGATGGTTTAAACTACATGTAAAATCCTATTTAATATTGCCAATATATTAGTCTCATAAGACCTGTGGTTGCATCAAGGTAAAATATAATATAAATCTTCACCCATAATAATATATCCAAATAATTCCTCATATAATTAATAATTAATTTAATTAATGAATAAATATTCCTTATAATAAAATATCCATATTGATTAGAAGATATATATTTCATAATATTTCTCATGTTAATCAAGTAATATTTAATTATAAAACCATGAGTAATAATGTTATACAACTAAATAAATAATCATATACATCATACGAGAATACATATATTTATGATAAATTAAATGTATAATGAATTTTTTTTACAATAATGTTATTGTTTCAAGAGAATGCTAAAAATCACAAAATAAAGCAAGATTTCACAATAACATCTACCACGTTATAATTTTAATGGTAAAATTCTCTTGAAAAAATAATTATAATTGAAACATAAAATAACAAGATTTGTGAATGAAAACATATATTTAATTTAAAATAGATTGTATATACACCACATAAAATTAAATTAGTTTATAATAAAAAATAGGTACAAATAGAATGTAAATTATGAAAAAATCCATTACCATGTGATTTTTTTGATAATATGTGCATTAAAATATTGTTTAGTGGTTTTAATAATTTTTTAACTTATAAGATAACCATATTAAATTTTATAAAATCATATATGATCCTTTTATAAAATCTTACCTCATGTTCGTTAATAATCAATCATTTTTTCCACAGCTTATGGTGTTAATTTCAATGATTCCACATGCGAGTTTAGACATTAAAGATATGATTATTACAAATATTATTGTTTTTCATCATCTATAGATTAAGAAATTTTATGTAATTATCATATTTATAAATCAATTGTACTTTTGATATTATTCAATAATTATGTTTATCAAAAATGATGTCTGTTACGGTCAGAGAGGCGGTAGGACATAAATATGCAAGTGTAACATTTCCATAATTAACCAATAATAATGGAAAATAAGTTTTCAATATTTTATCTTTATATATTTCTTATAATATTACTAAAAACATATTATATTCATATATATCTTCCACGATTTATTCTTGTGAAAATATAGTCACCTCATTTTGTAAAGGTGGTTGTCCACAACTACACGAGCGGTGTTATCATCTTTAACTAGGAGAAATGGAAACAAATAAAGTGATATATATTATCTTTTAAAAGGAAAATATTTCATAAATATATATGTTTTCCATTTATATTAAATATTATAATTAACATTATATATATCACCTTTCATGGGGAGCATTGTTAATAGATGAATCACATCGCTTTGTGTCATGGTTGTCTGTCATACACACAAGAAACAATATCATATCTACTAAATAATGGAATTTAAAAATATATATGTGATATAGTTACTCCGTAAGTATATATATGTTTAGGATATCATATTAATACCTTATATCCATTATCATAACCCAATTTGATAGGTTGAAATGGAATAATGAATGACATCGGTTTGTGAGCTAGTGGTATTCCATGCACACAAATGATGATTTTAGTACCCATTTAGTGGAAGTGGAGATGGTTTGAGGTCATGAAATTAGTTTTAAAACCTCCTAGGATATGTGTGATAGAAATTTTTTTATATCATCTAGTTATAATAAAATTTTATGGAGGTGAATAAATAATTAAAATAAATTTGTTCATTGATGAACATTACCTTTTTAGGGTATGTTCTTTAGGTTTTCAATAATCCTTCCAATGATATATTTATGGAAATATTATGTCTCTTAGCATGAGAGTAAAGAATTTTGGAGGTGATTTTGATAGGTTTTTTATGATCGAAATTGCATTATGTGTGTGTGTATGTGAGGGGGTGATTCCACTTTTATAGTTGGGGTGGAGTGGAACTTTTGTAAATACACAATGGAATTTAGTATTGGTAGGACAATCATACCTCAGATTCATAAAGAATAAATAATAATTATTTTTATCTATTATAAGGTCTAAAAACTCCCCCATTATATATTAAAATAAATTTTTAAACATTTTATTCCAATAATTCTACGTATCCTTATTTTTACCATTTGGGTTCTTCACAATAGTAAAAAATTTCTAACATATATAACATTTCATTTAGGACTAAATTAAAGTGAGAAATCATAGGTAATATAGAAACACTTATAATAAAAATTATATATAACTAAAAAATTTAAATAACATTGTGTTTTGGAAATAAATGATAACATAAGTTATGTAATTAGAAAAAAACACTGATTTAACCTTAACTGTGATAACATAGATTTTACTAATTAGGGGTAAATATATTATTCACGAAAAATTAGGGAGTTATATCCGACCCAACACCTGATCCAATCAGTGGAATAGCCCTTAGGGAGTTCATAGTCCCCACATGATTGAAACTAGTGCTCAGGTATCAATGAAATAATCTGAGAATGATTTTACGTAACATCATAAGTATATACACTAAAGAAACAAAACTAACAAAAATAAATATCCATTAACAAACATGAAAAAAATACATAGATTCAGTTTGAAAACATTAAAAAACTGAAATTCTAGACAAAAAATGGAGAACAACAAAAGTATAAAAATCCCATCATGCAATAATAGGAGCATCATCCTCTAGCCACCACCACCAACACCACCAATAAAGTGACCACTTGAAACTCTGAATTCTGTTCTAATAAATATTACATTTACCTGAGTAAAACATAACCATGTTTATATACACATAAATGATTAATCAGGATTTTTTCCAATGCCCAGTAGGATACCACTCAATAAAAGTGATTTCGTTTCATAACTTGAATGAAAAAATTAGTATTCACATTTACTTTAAAACTTTTAATGAATTTATCGGAAATATTTTATGGAAAATTATTTTAAATGAAAACACAATTAATGTGAAATTAATTTCTAGAAGAAATCACGTTCTGAAAAAGATGGTTTCAATATTAAATATTCTCATAGTCCACCATATGCTGATAGATGTCATGAAATAATAAGATAGCACAACTGATCATATTCTTCATGAATAAGCTATTATGGTGGAATCTATCCAACAATCATGTTTTATCGAAGCATAATAGTTTAGTAAGAACTATAATCATCAATCCAATTAGATGTATTTGGGATAGGCCACTTATGATTCAACTACCATACTAGTCCTAGTTCGCCCACTAAATTTCCTGGGATTCCCTTCATGCTCAATTTTCACTTCACATGTCTCATAGGCCACCACATTCACCAAAAAACACACAAAAGAAAGATGAGTTCATGTATGAAACCACAATTAATCTTATGTAAAACCTTTTCCAGATTCATATGCATAATAAAAAAATTAAAAACATACTTCTCAAGTCTTATACAATTAATAAAACCCATTAAAAATTTAAAAGGCACCACCAAGGCATAAAAAATGTATTCCCATTTAAAAACCCATTTCCTTGAAAAAAATAATTTTCAAACTATATTCACCACAATTAATTTTGAAATATTATTTCACAGTAAACAAATATTCCGTAGAAAATATTTAATACTTAATTAAACCATATTAAAATAATCAAAAAATTCTAATACATGGAATCACCTACCTCAAGGGTAGAAAAATCTACAAATTCCTCCTAAATCACAAATAATTCTTAATAAAATCAAATAATTCAAGGAATAAAATAAAAAAATAAATATTAAACCTTATGAATTAAAATACTACACCAAATAGGCCACCCTACCCTTTGAAAATAAGAAACCCGAAGAATGAAGAATATTGATCCCATGATTGAAGAGAAATTAGGAAGGAGGACAACTTATTTGAATAATCATAGATAAATACCCCAAAAATCACACCAAAAATAGAGGATTAGGGGATCATATGGGAGTTGGAGAGGCTCCTTGGATGAGGAATCCGGAGTGGGGTGGTTTTTTTGGGTTTTATGTTAAATATTAGGGGATGAAAAAAAGATAAAAATCTTATTTTAATGGCATTCACTAGCCTCATAGTTTTCAGCCAGGTTTTTCAATACCATGTGGAAACTGTGAACCCCATACTTTCCAATCAAGATATTTTTCTTGGTTTTCCTGCATGGTTTCCGAACCCTGATCTAACTATGTGATTATCCATTTTTTAAAAATATCACTAGGCCACCTGGTTATCTAGAAAACGATATATAGTTTTCCAATCTATGTTCAACCTTTTCTTTAACAATAAATTTTATTTCTCTATAAAAACAAAATGTACACACAAAAAAAAAATTTCTAGAAAATAATAATAGAAAAATACCACTAAATGAAAATATATTTGTTACAATTCTCCCCACCATGAAAACATTCTACACCTCGAAAGTCAAATCCATGTTTGTTCAGAAAATAAAAATGGATAATCTTCTTCAAAAAAATATTTCCACTCCCATGTCTTATTATCATCATTTTTATGCTTCCAAATTAAACAGCCTAATGAAATAGAAATCCCATGAATCACATTCTCTTAATAATATGTAATACACACCTGTTGCTCACACATAGAAAAATCTAGTTCCAAATCCAACTCATCCCAATCCATCACAAAAGATGGATTTGTTCTACAAATTTATTATTTGGAAACATGAAACACATCATGAATTATCATCAACTGTGAAGGAAAATATAAACTATATTACACCTTATCAACCTTCAGGGTAATATTAAATTTTTTGACGTATTTAGGCATTAGAATTCCCAGATTTCCCAAATAGTGATGAATAAAGTGAGGTGCCACATTCCAGAACACATGTTCACCCATAGAAAACTCCAAATCACATAACCAATGATTAGAATAAGACATAAATATAATCTAATCTATCAAAAATAAAACATGATAAACATTAATTTTTTATAGGTCTCTTCCAGAAGGCTTGGCCCCAACAATGAGGTTTCACCAACCTTATCCTAACACAAAGATGTCTGATACATAAAAGTGTAAAGCACCTATAGAGGATACATTAAAATTGATGATTGTTATATATTTTCATATGGAAACTCAACCAATCCTAAATGGATATCCAAATAACTTCTGAAATCCAAAACACATTCCTGAATCATATCATCCATCATCTGATTTGGCTACTTGGTCTGACCATCTGTTTGATGATGTTATATTGCGATCATCTAGACCTGTAACCCCATCCCCTTATGATGTCCTTCCCAAAACTAAAAGTTGTAGATGGTATTTTTAATAAATAATTTTTTATGACACACCATGATGTCTCAATATCACCCGAACATACAACTAGACCAACTCTTCCACCATAGTTGAATATATGATATGAATAAACATGATTATTTGGTTAAAAGATCAATAAATACCCAAATAACATTCCTCCAAAGGTTTGAATGTGGTAGTCTAACAATTAAATCAATTGATATATGGTCCCACTTCTATGTAAAAATTGGTTGTAGATGGAGAAAACAGGGGGGCCTTTGGTTCTCTTCTTTAACGTCCCAACATGTGCAGCATGAAGATTCGAATTCAGCCACATCTGACCTCAAACATGGACACCAAAGCTTTAGATACACATCATAGTATAGCAAGGTAGATCCCGAATGAGTGACACATTGATCTTTGTGGCTATCCTGCATCACCAAATACATCAATGATAATAACACCTTATTGCGACTCTTTTATGTATAGAACTTCCTAAAAATACAACAACTATTCACAAGGAATCTCCCCACCAAGAAATAAATGCATATAATACTAGAATAACTCATCACTAAGATTATCCTGGATTATTAATTCTTTAAGATAAAAACATAATATGATACTAGCTAAGAATGTCCATCCACTGTACCCCTTAGTTTCCATGTGATTTTGAGCAAAGAGCCTATCAAATCCCACTCATCACAAGACTCGTTAAACAACTTCATCATCACTTTTCTGACCGATGTGTCCACCACCACATTACCTTTTAGTGGGGTATAAACGATATCAATATCAAAACCATGAAGCTACACAACCTAAAGATGGTGCTATAAATTTAGATATTTTTGGGAGAAATAGAAACACATTTTATAAGGATTAGAATAAAATAAAAATGTCTTCCCAAAATGATAATGGTGAAATGTTTTCAGGGAATGAATAACTAATGTGAAATCTTGGTTATGGTTTGTGTAATTGTATTCATGTGGTTGGAATTGGAGATAACCATTCACTACCAAATGGTATTTTTCACATGGAAACACCAAATACCCATACCTGTGGATTTGAAATTGGCCATTTATAACATTATAGATTCTATAAAGACAATTATAGGTGTTGTAGTCAACTTTTTCTTCATCTCCTTGAATGAAGCTTGACACTCTAGGCCCCATTCCAACATCCCCCCATTCCGAGTAAACCCCATCCTGGATGAGTCAATCCAAGAGAAGTCTCAAACAAACTCCATATAATTCCATTATAGAACTATAAAAATTATAATATAAAAATTACTCTTCACCTTCTCCCATGACATCATCACTACAATAATATTTTTGGGGTCTATTGAAACTCCTAGATTTGAGATAATGTGTCCTTGAAGCATTACATCCTTAATCCAAAATTTGATCATTGAATACTTTTTGTATAAAATTTATTACCATAGAGTGCCCCAAATGTTTCTCAAATGATTCTCTTGCTCCTCCATAGTACCAGAATATACCAGGATTTCATCCACAAACAAAATTACATAAAAAATCAAGATACTAGTGGAAAACCATATTCATAAGCACCATGAAGACAATAGAATAACTTTTCAGCTCGATAGGAAAGATCAAATACTTGAAATGGTTTTACCAACATATGTTTTCTATTTTGGGAAATATTATTCTCTAACTCTGACATGGTGATACCCATAATTCCATTCAATTTTTGAAAACCACATTTCCCTCTAAGATGATCATATAGGTTATCAAAATGGGGAAACAGATACATGTTCTTTATGGTCACCTAATTCAACTTCTGGTAATCAATGTAGTATCAGTGTGATCTATTGTACTTTTTCGTGAATAAAACAGAGGATATCAAATGAGAGATTCTCAGGAAAATGAACCCTTTGGATTATTATTCTTTTAATTTCACCATTAATTCCCTCAAATTAGTGGGGGACATAAAGTTCAAAGGAAGATATATGGGTTGTGTTCATAGTTCTATTTTGATGGAGAACTCCACATCCAGCTGCGGTGGAAATCCCAGAAACTAATATGTAAATACCTTTGGAAACCCATCCACCAAAAGTGTTTATCCTCCCACAATGAGCACCACCAACGTCCTCCTATGTTATTCATGATTATTGAAAAATGTGACTACCCAATTCTAGAAGTGGAAATCTAGAAAGTACAGACTGAGGATCCAAGTCACCAATAAAATCATGGTTACATTAATCAGGTTTCACAAATATCACATTATTATAATAATAATCAATGTGTTCATAGAAGGTAAACATCTAATCCAGACCATGAATTACATAGAATATCTACATTTCTAAAACATCAATGTCCCACTCATGCTTGACCCCTGAAATGATTAGTGCACAAGAAGAAAAACATAAAACCTACGCTCACATAATAACATGAATCATTACCATAATCATCGTATATGAAATAAGATCAGCTTTAAATTTAAACACATCATCAAAGAGAAAATAAATAATGGAAATAGAAGTATTGATATCAATGATAGAAATATATAATGATGATTAAATAAGAAAAGTAACTTAAATTGTCACATGTCCATTATCTGATCTTTCTTGTGCTTATTCTACAACATAAAGATGCTTCACCTCATTCTGAACCTAAGAACAACTAATAGACTATGTCTATTCCTTGAACTAGTTCTGACTAAAATACGATGTAGTCCCACCACCACATCATCCAAACTGAGATCCCTCGATTCTAGATGGATCCCACTAGACAAGCATTCTCCATGAAGCTATTGATCCCCCTCCACCCTAATAAGAATGAGTGGCCCTAAAAAACAAAAAAAAATTACACAATATTTCAGCATTTGTGGAATGATCTGGGAAGGTATGTACATGATGGACTCACATGCCTCTTATTCCTAGACTATTTCCTAACAACTAATTGATAATATGAAAATATTGATAATGAATGTCGTGAAGGATAAACAGACCTACCACCACCCTAATTTACCTGATCATCCTACATATTCTTCTTCACTGACGACCTACCACATCCCATAGCAGACACTGCTCTATGGAATCAGGTATTTCCTTTCTGATCAATATCAACCATGCAAGCATGATCAACCACCTCACCATAGGTTAGTGGCTTAAACAAAAAGATATGTGAATAAATCTATGGGCATAGCCCCATATCGAACATTAAATATTTTTTCTTCTCATTGGAAATCATCTCAGGTGAATATCGTATGAGCATTGAAAATCAATTGGCATACTCCATCCATGCCTGGTCTCCCTGGGTAAGATCAATAAACTCTCGGGAACTCGCATATGATAAAACCTATAGGTAGTATTTATCATTGATATATATCATGAAATATTTCCAACTTAGTTTCTTGGTTTTCCATGTTTTAACCACTGAGTCCTACCACCTCTAAATGTGATTTTTTAGGAAAAAACACATTTTACTAAACAACCTAGAATGTATCATGAAATTATCCCATCCATTATATCTTGTCAAGACACACCTCAACATCCTAAGGTTTCACATTGTCTTATAATGTAGGAGAAAATTTACTTTGAAAACCCTGAGCATGGTCCATCCCAAAGACTTGCTTGACTTCTCTAGCATGAGAAGTATCAAAGACCTCACCTTGTCCCAAATCCTGAATATCCCAAACCATAACTTACATTACTATCAAATCAATATTTGATGGAGATCTTTCTAAATCCTCTTCTTGTGGCTGCATTAGAATTATTTGGGGATGGAATTTTCCACAACAATAAACAACCAAAATGATAACCATCAATACAATAATTCTGAAATTTCTTCTAAAGAAAAAAATCACAAACACTTTTAAAAAACAAAATAATCACGAAATCCATCAAAGTAAAAATCCCACTACTTGAAACACTCCATCATAACCCTATTTCATCATATAGTCTACAACCTATACATCTCACAAAGAATAAGATTCAAACAAAAATCATTATATCCCATGGAAAATTTCGATCTATCTCGAGGTGTTATGACCAGACACCCTACTCGCAACCAGAACCACATGCTTAGAAAATTTTAGATCTAGTATATGCATACTCATTCCCAAATAACATGACCCAAAAAGATTGTAACCTTATCTGATAGAATTTTTCATTAACCAAGCTGGAGTTCCATTAATTCTGATACACATCAGGGATAATGGGATTGGTCAAAGCACATTCCTATCACCATAGGATAGGATATACTGCCCAAGAATCAATGAAATACATTTATAACAACTTCACCAGACATAAAATATACAAAAAACAAAAAATATGAAACGAAACAAAAAAATATCTTTGACCAAGCTTGAGATAAAAAATATCATATTTAGGATTACAACATTAAACCAAACCTGAATTATTCTAAAAAAAAGTGGAATCAGGATAGTATCACAAAAACCACCATGAAACAAGAGTATAATCATCCTCTAGGCACAACCACCAATACCGGTTAGAATATTACAACTAGAAACCTGAACAACCATCCCAATACCTCATTCATTTACCCAAGTCAATCATAAACAACTCTACTTACCCAAAATTGTTTAAGCAGTGTGAGATAGTGAAAAATGGGAGTCCACCCAATAAAAGAGATTCCTTTCCATATAATTAATAATAAAATTATATTTCCCATTTATGTTAATAAAATTGAATAATTTGTGGGATATTTTTTTAAGGGAAACTATTTTAAAGGAAAACACGTTTATATGAAAAATAGTTTTAGTGGAAATAACCTTTATCAAACAAGATTTATAATAGGTGAAATATAATCATGGTCTAATATATGCTGAATCATGGCAAAACATCACCATAGAGTACTAAATTATATGAAATAACTACAGGTTATTTCTCTAGTGGGACACTAGTTGCATCATATGTTAACGAAACGGTTTACAGCTACAACGCTAGTCAACATTCTTATGTATGATCCACTAAAGAAGAATGTATCCAAAATTATAGGGGAATCAAAACATTATAGTTTTGTTAGAATTGAAATCATCAATCCATCAAGATGAATCTAGTACCATCCACTTCTGAGTCAAATAGTGTACTAGTCATAGTTCACCCACCAAGAATCTTAGTATTCCCTTTATGGTCAATTTTCATCCCACATGTCACATAGTCGACCACATGCACACAAACACATAAAAAAGATTAATTCACATATGAAACCACCTTTTCTCATAAGGAAAACCTTTTCCAAATGCATAAGAACAACAAACCAAATTTTAAACATGCTTTGCACCTCATACTAAATTTATTAAAACACATACATTAATTTTAAAGCACAACTAAGGCATAAATCAAGGGTTCACATATAAAAATAACCTATTACCATTAAATAATTATTTTTCATACAATATACACCTCAAATCATTTTGAATCCTCATTTTCACCCTTAAAATAATCCACTGAACTTATTTTAGCACTCAAGATAACAGATCACAATCATCCAAAAATGCTAAAACATGTAATATCCTTTCTCAAAATTAGAAGCATCCTAAAATTGGTCATAATCACAACCAAACATCCATAAATCCATATAAACAAATTATATAACCAAAAACATCAGTATTGAATTCTAAGAAACACGATCCAACTCTAAATATAACACCATACTTATAGGAAATAAGAAACTCCAAGAAAGAAGAATATTGAATGCTTTAACGTGGAGTAATCAAGATGGAAAAATAGTAAAATAAATAATCATGGATAAATACCCAATAAATACACCAAAATGGAGGCATGAGGGATAAAATGGGAGAGGGAGGGTGGCTAGGGTGAGGAATCCCGAGATGGGAGGTTTTGGAGGGATTGGTGTTGAAAATTGGGGAATGAAAAATGTTGAAAATCCAATTTTTAATAACTTAGACAAGTATGATGGTTTTCCTGCATGGTTTTCAGAATATTTTTATTTTCCAATGTCCAAAAACGCCAATTGGTTTCATGGTTACCTGGGAAAGGGTGCACCATTCTAAAAACTATGCGACGACCATTTGACACCTGATGTTTTCCAAAAATATCCATTTCTCTCCAAAAAGTCATGGGAAACCCAAAGACAAAAGTGCACGACCAAAAATTAATAAAAAATACCACCAAATGATAACCCAGATGTGACAGTATTAATTATAAAAGAAAAATCAGTCCATTAATGTTAAATAGATGATATTTATTTTAAATTATATATCACTTTTATGATGATTGGATTTTTAGTAATTTTAAATCAATTTATAATATATTATTTAATATAAAATAACAATAATGTAAATTTTGACATTATCAATTTAAATTAAATTTAGAATAACACTATAACGATGGAATTATAATATATTATTTTTATACATGTTCAACATGATATATTGATATACACAAATAATTTAAAACAATAATTTATTTCATTTATTTCACTTTTTATATATTTAGTACAATTTATTTTATATTATTTCTAACAAACTAAATTTTGTGCTGGAATTTCATAAGTATTTAAATAATTATTTCATATCTAAATTTTAAATATGTATTATTATGATGAAAAATGCATGTTTTTTTCAATAAAATATTTATATCCAAAAAAATAATATATAGTTTCATAAAAAAATATTTATAGATAATAAAATCAAGGATGGTTCCTTATATGTCTACTTATTTACTTAAATTATAATATGGAACATATTTAAATAAAAATGACAATTAATTGATGTATTTAATAGAACATGTTGTACGATGTTGAAATAAACTGATTAAATAAAACAAAGATATTATATTAGGTCATTTAAACCCTTATTACTCTATTTTAACCCCACAGTAAACCCATTCCTACCTTAATTGCGACATTCAATTTTAAATTACAGTCACTATTGATTTTGGTTGAAAATTATATTGAAATTATAATGAATAATAAATTATGTAGATTAAAAATATGGAATCAATTTTTCCATAATTCAATTTATATAATTAAAAAATATTAATTTAAAATTTATCCTACAAAAGTTCCAAGAATGCATAATTTTAATGTGATAATATTCAAAAGTATAAAATGTTCTTATAACTAAATTCCTTAAAAAAAATTCAAATACGTAAATTGGATTCATGGAGGTAATATTGAAATAATTTCACTTTGAAACTAATTCAAAATATAATTTAACAATATTTTTTATTTTAAAGAGAAATCATTTTTCAATTATAATTAAGGATATTTCACTATTTTAAAAAAATGAATCGTCCCAGAAAATGAATATAATTTTACCCTATATGAATTTTGATATTCCAATAATAATATAAGATTATTTTTTCAAACAAATTTAATTAAATTGATATAATTTAATACTACATTAAGAGTTCCAACTGTGACTAATCTACGTTTTGTTCAAAAATATTCATGAATGCATTACAAGCTATCGATGAAATTAAATTCCATCTAAAAGAAATATATTATAAAATCATGGGGTGTTACATTCTCCCACACATAAATAAATTATTTTTCTCAATATAAACATGATATCAGTAATCAAGGGATATAAAACACCTTTATCAAAAACCCCACATCATGAAATGGTTAATATGATATCCTCTTAAAAAGTGATAACCAGAAGTAATAAAGGCTATATATTATAAAAAAACAACTAAGTCTCCATGTTGGATATTATACATGAGATATGAAAACATGGTTGTGGAAGAGAATACTAACTATCAATGATTAATATGGACTGATAAAAATTGTTGATCATATGAAAATGGGTGATCTAGAGATGTTTAAAAAAACAAAACCACAAACCAAATAGTTTTTAATAAGTTCATTGACATCATCAGAAATGAAATTAATATGATTTTTTTTTCATTGGATACCATTTTCCAATATTTGAGAAATTATTTTATAGTATAAAAATATATTGAAATATACTCCTATGATGTCTTTATATTTCATAAGTTTAATTTAATCCTTTAGTATTATTCAATACATTATTTACTCAAAGAAATTAGTACATGAAATGGATTTTTTATTCCTAAAGCACTAGAATTACTTTTTAACATATCATATGATTCATAAAATACAAACAAGATATTCGTCATACCTTTAAAAATAGATAGACAGTGTTTTCCAATAATTTCTAATATCAACATAATCTATTTCATAAATATATTAACCTAATCCTCATAAAAACTATATAAGAAAAATTTAGAAATATTGTCAATAATTCAATATCATATTCCTCTTAATAGATAATGTGGGTCGTAATCATTACTTAACTAACATGTAACTACCTTTATCATGTATTATATTGAATCATGGTAATGAAATGAACTACCATAAAACCATATTCGAAACAAGGATTCTTCTTTATTAAATAAATAGAACAAATGTTACATTATGTATAAATTAGATTAAAAAATTATACTTCCTCCATAAATGATAGCATAAATCACATTCTTCATAAATCATTCATAAATAACATTATAGTCATTACTATCCAATTTAAATTATTTAGATCAATGGTTTATTTATGAAAACATAATAAACTCAAAATCACGAACATATTAATGGTTATACAACCCTCAATCAAGTGCTTTAAATTAATTTTAGTGTTACCCTAAATAAATTTTCTTGTCCATCTGTATCGTTCATGACATGCTATAAAATATATAATAAAATTCTAATTGATTACAAATACTTATATATTTCATTATTATTATTATTATAACATCAATAAAATAATTTTACATCATTTTTATTGTAACTAAATTAAATAATCACATTAATAATTCAACATTAATTGTATCAATAGCATAAGACTGTCCTAAATCAGTTAGCTTCATATAGGTTGCATTCCCTTGAAAATGGGTAATTAATTTGTGTTTCTCCCATATCCTTATAGTGGAACCATTCCAAAATTTTATTTTCATACACTTGAAATCATGATTGGGGTGGAATTTTTTCCATAGTTATAGTGAAATGTTTTTCCCTTTAAGCATGTACAATGTTTTTTACTTCCACAATTATCACATTTTTTAAAATACATCTTTATATCCATCCCATTATCCTTTTTTTCAATACCAAACTATTCTTCTCTTTATCACCTTTTAAAAATAATGACATGGTGAATTTATTCTATATCTTGATTTCACAAAAATTTATTTCAGCGCACAAATACAATTTCTCAGAGACAATCTCATTTAATATAATTTTCTTTAACCGATCAAAGAAATGGTCAATATTGCACAATATGTTGAATATATAACATATATCATACCTATAAAACCAATTACATTTATCTTCCTACTTCACAACAATTTATTATAAATTTTTTATGCTAAGGAACATTCTATTTATCTCAAATTGTTTCTCACATTATAAATATTTGTTAGATTACTCCTCCTTAAAATAGTTGCATTCCATGAGTTCTATTTCCTCTTACTCAATAATTTTTTGGATAAATAACCACCATTGATCAATGTAGCCTTTGATAAATTACATTTAAAGTGAATACTTTTACTTCTTACCACATCATAATTCAATAAATATATTATCTAGTTATATAATCCATTTCATAACTGTCATTGATTTATTAGTCCCACAAAATAATGGGGACTCAATCTCATAAAGTGATCTGAAATTGGAAAATCTCATTGTGGAATAGTGTAATCCATCAGTAAAATTATATTTTTATAACCTGATTATGATACCCTGATATAGATATTATTTGTCCACTTCCAATACCATCTATATTAGATTGCTCGACAGGGAAATTTATATACAGTCCACAAGTTTTGATACCCTTAATTATTCTAGTTTCCATTTCTAAACAAACACCTTTTACACTATTACCTCACATAATTATGAATTAAAAATCTTAATATAGAATTCAAAATATGGTGCAAATTTTATAAATAAATAATAATTTATGCACTATTAATCAAGGAATCATAACCATACATTTCATTGGGGATATCATCACATTCAAGTCCTTCATTAAAATTTTTAAAAAATTGCATTATCTTATTTATAACCATCATATATGTCAATCTATGTATATATTAAAAATGGTATTTTGGTACTTTGTAACACTTGAGTCAAGTCCAAAATAGTTTATTCAGAGTTATTACCCCTATGTACCTTTTTTCCAAGACTATATCAACTTATAGTATCTAGATAATAATTTAACTCTAGGAGTCCCAAAAATAATAATGTCTTTATCAAAATATTAGGATGTTATTCTAGGATATTCAATAAATTCTGTTTTGGTTTTATTTTTCATAACCATTGTTTCCATAAATATCATTACAAATGTTTTTACTAAATATATTATCATATCATCTGCAATGAGAATGACCCTAGTATCCTGAAAATGGTTCCTTATTTTATTAAATTGGAATATATACTTGTAATTGAATCCTAAAGAAACAAATAGTTTAGTATGTTTGTAGATATATATTCATAAATTATATCCATTTTATGTTGTTAATATAAAATGAAACAAAAAAATAATTATGTAAAATTCTCAGCATCTTTAAAGACAAATTAAAATAATTCCTCTCTATAAACTGGGGAAATGAAACAAAATATGGTTGAGTTAAAATACTTATAAAGGGTGAAGTAACTCATAACCTATGATGAATCAATAATAATAATCAATATGGTATGGTATATAACTTAACACACATTTTATTTAAATAACATTACTATTGTAATTTCATAACGAAGATTCAATATAGTAAGGAAAAAAATTGAGAACACATTCAATTTAATCAATAAGATAAGAACAAAATGAAACCATGGATATTATATAGAAAATATATCATTTATAATAATAACTAAATATTAATTAAAAACATTTTTAATTATTAGACATCATGTATTTTCACATGATACCACTCTCATAAAGAGGATTCACAAGACGGTTTAAATTACAAGTATAACCCCACTTAATTTGGCCAATTGATTTGCTTCATGAGTCCTACTTATGCATTGAGTTGATAGATATTTATAGGCACCACCTATCACTATAATTTCAAATAATTCCCTATAAATAAATTAATCAATTTATTTCATTACTCCATATACCTTATAAACAAATATCTATATTGAAGAAATTATAAGGATTAATGAATATTTCCCATGTTAATTCAACTACAATAATTTTATAAACTATATGAAATAATTGTATATAGTTTATAAAATAATCGTATATGTCATACAATATTATATAATTTATTATAAATCTAATTTCTAATGAAAATGTATTACAATAATGTGATATTTTCAGGAAAATGTTAATAATCATCAAAAAGAGGAATTGCGCAATAACATTTACCACAAGGTAATTTTCCATTCAAATTACCATGGATGAAATAATTCTATTTAAAACATAACATACCATGAGTTATGAATGAATCAGTATATTAATAGTCCATGGCTATGTATATATAACACATAAAATGAAGTTGTTCATAATAACAAATAAGACTCAATGGAATGTAAATTGAGATGAAATCTCATACCTCACGATTCATTTTGATTGTGTATTCTTTAAACTCATTTAAATTTTATTTAAAAATAATATTATCATATACCATAAACATTTTAATATTATATATATTTAATATATTTCTTTAAAAACATTTTATAACCTGTTCATTAATAATAATTAATTATTTTCAATTTTTTAGGTGTAAATTATCATGTTTTCTTATTCATGCTTTTTCATTAATGAACAAGTTCATGAACATATTTTATAAATTCATCAACCCAAAATTAATAATATTGACATAATTATCATATTTATAAATCAATTATACTTTTAAGATAATTCATAAATTTTGGATATGAAAAATTAAGTATATTATGAATGTGGAGACTGTAGGTCATACGTACGCGGGAGTAACATTTTCATTTATCACTGATAATTATGGAAGGATGGTAAATAATAATATTTTTTACATTTCAGTAAATCTAATAGTATCATTAATTTAATATTATGTAGTTATATATGTCATCCATGTTTCTTCGTTATGAAAAGAGCGTCACAACGCTTTGTGAATGCGCTAGTCCGCATGTACAAGAGTGGTGATGTCATATTTGAGAGACTGAAAAAGAAATAAATAAAGTGAAATATATTATCCTTAAATAATTATAAATATGTAATTAATATAATAATAAATTCATTTATATCATATATTATAATTAAAATTATCTTTATCAACTCTTTTGTCAAGCGTTAGTGAAAGATGAATCATATCAATTTTTGAGGAGGTAGTTCATTGTACACATGAGTGACATTATTGTATCTACTACAAAATGGAAGTTAAAATAATATATATGACAGAGTGAACAGAGAAGTATACCGATTTTAGAAATATGTTATATATAATTTAGATACATCATCATACCCAATGTTTTGAGGTGGAAATGGAAAAATGAATGACGTCGGTTCATGATGTGGTAGTCTATGGTAAACACGAATGATGATTTCATGAACAATTTTATCGAAATGGATTTGGTTTTTTGATATTAAATTATTGTAAAAACATACTAGTGTATTTAGGATAATGATTTCATTATAGAATAATTTTATTATAAAATATAATGTTTGTGTAGAAATAAGTAAAATAAATATGCTAATTTAAGAACATTACCTTCTCTATGAGTATCTTCGATAGGTTTACATTAAACCACTTTTTTTGTTTCCCTTATTCCAAAAATAAGTACCCTACAATGATAAGAGGGAATATGGGAGTTTATATTTGAATGTTATGGATAAGAAGAATGTATTTATAGGTGTGATAAAGTGAGGTGTTTTTGTTCTCTTTTATAGTTTAGGAGGAGTGACATTTTTGAGAATACCCAAAATTATTCACCATTAGGAGGTCAATATTACATCAAAATTCACAAATATTAATAATTAAGGGAATGGATAGATTATATGGCATATTAAAACATCTACTATACATTAAAACACATTTTTATCCATTTTACTCCTTAATATCTATGTTTCATTATTTTTTTAACTTTTTGTTTTCACTATGGTAACTAATTGTGTATCCAAGCTATTTAATCCATTAAGAATAAATTAATGTTATAAATTTTTAATAATTTAATAAAAATAATTATGAATATGATTTATTATTTATAAAATTTAAATATTGTGAGTTTCAGAATTAAATTTTAACATAGGCACATGTAATGTTCAAAAACACTTCTTTAACATCAAACGAGCTAACAATTTTATTTCTACTTAGTGATAAATATATTAATTATAAAATAATAATGGTCCATAAATGGTAAATATGTGATATTTATTTAAATTTAAAAATCATTATGCATATCATATGAATTTTACTATTTTAAAATAATTTAATAAGATATTAATTATTATAAAAAAAGATTAATTTCTATTTTAACATTATATATTTGAATTGAATATAAAAATATCATGAAAATAATTTAATGAAGTAAATTATTATGTAAATAGTGTAACATGATATAATAAACAAATAAATGCTTTAATATAGTAATTTATTCAATTTAGTTCACTATTAAGATTTTTTGTAAAAAAATGTTTTAATATAGTAATTTATAGTAATTACTTCATCTCTAAAAATAATAATGATGAAAAAACATAGGTTTTCCTTTTAAGATATTATATATAACTGTAAATATTTTATTATTTCCCCTATCTGAATAATTTATAGATATTAAACTTTAGGAATGTTCTTTCTTTGTCAAATTCTATAATTGAAATATAATTTGAGTCATATTGAATGAAAAGTGGAAATTATTTTCAGTATTTCAAATAATTTGATGAAACAAATTGAGATAAACAAATTTGATTAAATTAATAAAATATTATAGGTCATTTTCACTCTTATCATTCATGTTTAACACCAAGTAATCACTTTTTTACCTCACCCTTAATAATTAAATTACTACTACATTAACTATTCATTTTGGTCGAAAAACTATATGAATTTATTAGGACCTATAAGTTATGATGATTTTAAATACGTAATCCATTTTTCATAATCCAATTCACATATGTTGCAAATTTTAATTTAAAATTTGTCCTACAAATGGGATGAGAAAGAGGGTTTTAAAAGTGAAAATGTCCACAAGCATACAATTTTTAAGCGCAAAATAAATATTAAAAGGATTTTAATTACTTAAATTGTATTAATGTAGGTATAATTTTAATAAATTTACAATAAAACTGATTCAAAATATAGTTTAGGATTCTGAATTAGTTATTTTATAAGATAGTTTTTAATTATGATTTTATATATATCCCTATTCATTAAAAGTGTAATCTCTCGTAAAATTCCAAAAAATCACCTTATGTAAATTTTTATTTTCCAAATTAAAAAATAAATATTATTTTTACCAATAAATTTTAAATAATTCCAAAAAACATAATTCTAAATTTTTTGATCAAATAATGTAAAAACCATGTTTTGATTAAACACAGTTTTGTTTGCATTAAATGTTATCAATGAAATTAAATTTAATATAAAATAAATATATTGAACAATATTAGTGTGTTAGATTTCTTACAATAATACATATTTAATTTATAAAATTATTTTTTAAACTCATTGGAGAAGTTATACATTTAAATATTTCTCACTCCCTACATGCACATCTAGGTGTCTATGTTTTTTTGTGTGGTTCTTATGTCATCATGTTAGTATTCATGATATTATTTATGTTAGTATCTTGCACAGACGTTCAATATAATTGTTATTTTCGATGAGGTATTTACCTTGGTTCATAAAGTGATGATATCATGGTGGTTCTAGTTTCATGGTTGTATTGAGGAATTCATGTATTATCTATGATTTCCATCCATATATTTTTATTAATTTATTATTATTAATTAATTTGAATATGACATGATGTTTATATTTGTATGGGGTTTCAACGTTTGTATAGGAAAAAATATTTTTTTAGTGTTTCTTTTAAGAACTATTTATTTAATATGTATATAAGCCTAATATATGTACACTTCATGAAATATTCACAATATGATTCCACTTCTATTTATATTTAAATGTTGAATTAAATTTAATTATATATTATTGATACCCTTCCAGATTTTCATCATCCCATGGTGATCAGAAATTTATTTCAGGCCTTTTTGTGAGTGACCTAGGTGACATGGAAGGTCAAACTAGGTTGGTTCATTACACCACCCATTTATCGGTTTTCTCCACCCAATATTCTTTTAATTACTAAAAATTTTATTAATTGTATCGGTTTTAATTTAATCTCCCAAATTCTATTTAAGGAGAAGAAAGTACATGAATAAATTATTAAACTACTTATAAGGGGGGTCAATCATTAAAAACCCCAATTACTAATACAGATTATTATCATCACAATTTAGGGAGATATTGTCTTAATGGAGATGCTATAATGATTATATATAGATACATAAATAAAAAAATGGAATAAGGGTTTTTAAAAGCACAACTACCCTTATTATCGGGTGGATAGACTGTAAAATTTAGTGGTTAAGATCTAACTATATATGTTCATATTTCACTGTCAATAAGAACAGGTAATAAATCATAGATACGATCTTGGAAATCAATAAAATAAATTAAAATAATCCCCAAAACTTTAAAAATTATATATTCACTTTTACTAAATGAAACATTAGAATATGAGTTATTTGTGAACCATTGTACTTATCCTCATTTACAACCAACATCTCCTAATAATACTTTTTTTTGTATCAAATAATGATATAACCATTTCATTAATCCTTTTTTATTTTGTGGATTGCGCTATATTTAAAGACCTTTCATTTTTTGAAGCATGATAAATATTTATAATGTGTTGTTTTATAATCCAATAGATATGGAATTATAATCCAAATGATTTTATAACAAAATTGAATGGAATTGTATCATAGTATATTATTTTGACATCTTATTGGATTAAAAAATATAGAACCATTAATGTATTAAATTCCACCAACTTAATGCAATGTAGAGTTGATAGTTTATTATAGTGCAATGTCCCCAAAATCATGATGATGAATGGCATGAAAAATTTTCATGACAAGTATCAGTATAATGTGACTTTAATTTCTATTATATATCTTTTTATATATAAAAAATAACATATTCTCCTTCTAGACAAGTACAACTCACATAATTCATGGGCTCCGCATCGTGGTGAAATTGATTCACTATAATGTAAATCTACATATGAACACTTCTAAAGACAACCATCTACAAACTCATTAGGACCACATTCCTGAAAAACATTTCTACTCTTCTCTACATATTTCACATAAAAATTAATAATAAAATGAACTTCATTTTCCCCACTTTTAAAAATGAGATCCTTTTTTCTACCCTTTTTCAATAAATACAGTGGAATGAATGAGGTAAAATAAACCAGAGAACATACATGAGTTTTGGGAGTGAATGAAATATTATACAATCTCATCTTTCAAAAGGTAACTTATATTTATGGATTCATCTATATATCTATTGATTCCACCTTTGTTATAATATATTCTAATAAATTCTAATCTTGTTCAACGTTCTCCATGATAAAAATGTATTTAATTTCATTATGAATTGGACTCCATTGTTGTACAATATTCAATTAATAGTTGATTTTATGGAAATTATCCAACCCCATAATCAATGGGTTTGGTTCATCCACCCTCACATCATTATAATATAAATTCTTTCACATAATTTATTTAATTTATTTTGATTCAAAAACCTATCCAACATCAATTATTTTCCATGTAATTGATTTTTTCTTCATGGAATGTCCTAAAATGTAACGTCAACTTATAAAAGTTACACCTTCAGAGGTAGACTTCATATCACAAATAACTCTCACGCATTTGGAATCATAATAACATTAAATTAGAAAAGGTGTGTCTTTAAAAAAACATACACCGAAATCCATAATTCCGATTTTTTAATGAATGATCCATTTTATATCTATAAGAAGGGACCCATTAGAATTAATTTGGAAATGTATACAAAGTGCTTCAACAAATATAATGGATAATTTTTAATCATTCATGTGGAGTATGATATATTAATTCCATTTAAATACTATGAAATCAACAATCTTTTCATCTTCATTAATGGAAAACATAATCCCAATATCTATTATAGTAGATATTTTTCATGATTATTCTAAAAACATCCTAAATAACTCACATGTATACTTATCTATGCTCATGAAAATTTCCATAACTAGATATTTCAGAAAAAAATATGTTGATTTTAAAAATACACTAATTCATTCATAATACATTGATACTATCCAGCTTCATCTCTAAGTGCTTCCAAAACTATTCCATCAATATAATGTGATAATTTCTTATTTTACAACTTAATTTCATCAAATCTTTCAATTATCCTTTTTATATTTTTATTGTACCACATCTAACTCCATCCCTAAGGTTTGAATTTATTAAATATAACTTTATCATTCTTTCCATGATATTTACCTCATAATGTCTATTGATCTTGATGCAATAAGAGCTATTTAAATACTTCAACATTCATAAGCACTACTCATTAATATTGATGTAAGAAATGAATATATAATTGGAAATTATATATATATTATTTCCTCTTTTTTCATTTATCAATATCTCTCTATATTTTAACCTCATTATCTTAATATAAAATAAATTTTATTAAAAAATATCCATATTTTATTACAAATGATCTACTATCAATAAAATATATAAATTTATTAAGAAAAATATAACTTAGAACCTACAATATAAAAAAATTATGTACAATGTACATATATCTTGGAATATAATATCTAATAAACGTCAATGCTAAAACTAGAAGAGTTAAAAAAAATAATTGTATAATACCAAAAAATTATCATATTTTAAAAACTAAAAATAAAAATATTATTTAAGATAATTATTTGAATGAATTTATTGGAAGTAAGTGTAAATATAATTATTACCTACCCATTGGAATTTATGATCATTGGAGATATAGCCAATATAATGTGACTATTAATGTTAAATTTCATTAATAACAATAATGAGTGATAATTAATAAGGATTGGAGAAACTCTTGACACTACATGTTGGAAAATTACTCATGAATTTCATTTATCAAAGATTGGTAACGGTATAAAATAAATAGGGTTCACGCAAGACCAATTATATGATGATCCTCAATAATTAATGTTTGAGTATAATCATCTACCAGATACGTTCATTTTATTTAAAATATCTATCAGATTAATATTTGAAAAAAATACCCAATGAAATTATCACTATTTAAAACATTACACATATGTGTTAAAATGGTTTGATAATAGTTTTTTTATATAGGGGTTATGTGGTAATATAGGGTTAAATCTTTTTGAAATTTAATGGTGTTTACTATGATGTTTCATTTTTGTTAAATGAATCACACTAATATAAATGTTTTAAATTACAAAATTAAATAATGATATTGATGAAATTATTTTCATATTAGGAATGAGGAAATATAAATTTTTTATGGGATGAAATTTGGAATCTTTTAAAAGAATAATAATTATGATAAAAAAATTGATGAAATGCGATACAATATAGTAAAAATGAATAATTTATATACATGATAGAATTATTAAGCAAGGAAAATCTTGTTTAATTTACCTAATTTTTACACAAACATTAATATTGGAAATTTAAGGTAATTAATTATTTATTAAGAGGACTAATAGAGAACATAATATTATGGAAATATAAAATATTCAATACATTATTCCATTAAATTTCACTCAACCCATAGATAAATTTCCACACATGCATATATATTCTACCATAGAAAAATAAAATTTCTATCATCAAATCATTCTGAATTATACTCTTCCATGTCTAAATATTTCATTTTTAAGACTATTATTATATCTATAGTTTGGATTTAATCTATGAATATCAGGAGAAGTATGGGTTCCAAATCCACCTTCCCTATTTCCTAAATGAAATTATTTATTTTTAATTTAATTCAATATCCTACAATCTATGATTATATGGATATAATTATGTTTTATTTTCTTATATTTGGTCTTTTATATATGATATATTATCAAATTCCTCTCATATTATCCATGTCATAATTTTTAGTTGGGATAAAGTAAGGGGTTTTCTCACTCTTTTATATTAAAATTTACATTTAAACTATTTTATCGCTTTCAATTTAAAATTTTTCAATCTTATATTTTCATGATTTTATTTTATGTACTGGATTTATATTATTTTATCTATGTTAGTTATCTTTTCACTCATATTATACTCCATTCATAAGCTATCATAATCCTTAATCATTCCCATACCCAAAATTCAATTTTCCAAATCCATATGTACATGTAATATTTGTGGTCTTATAAAATTATTAATTCTAATAGGTTTTATTTTTTGATTAACGATGGTTATATATTTAGTGGATCAGCTATTGGTTCTAAAGTATATTAAACTCGATTTGGGGAAACGTTCACATTTTCCATCAATGCATTCCAAAATGTAATGTTTTTTCTGAATGAAAATTTATTTATTTTAATGCATGTCAAATATGTGTGATCACATACACATGTTTTTAGTGGAGATTTACCCATATTTAATTTGGTGTCCTACCATTATAAGTATATGTATTCGATTTTCTAAACCTATTGATTATTGTAATCACTTCTAGTACCTGAAAAATTAAATTTTTTTTATTATTTACTTGATATGAGCACTTATTTGAACTACATAAATTAAAAATTATCTTTAATAAGAATCTATGGAATTTAACTAGGAATTTTAATTAATTCATTGACTTTGAAAGAAAATTGTCAATATTATATAATTAATTATTCTACTTTGTAAAATAATATAAGAAATGAATTGCTGAGAAATTACTATATATATTCTAAAGTTATATATCTTTTAGAATTATTTCATGAACTACATATGTTTTATAGTATATAATTAAATTCATAAGAAATTGATGTTATATGTGGGAATAATAACTATATATCCTTTATGTACACCATTTGGTTTCATGAAATTACTAATATAGTGTAATGAAAAAAAATACATAGCCTTTATATACAATATAATTGAACAAGTCCTTGAAATTATTTTTCTTATATCGGGAATTATGATTCCCCATTATTTTTACAATTATGAGTTCATTTATCTTCACTAATGGGACTATTTATTTCATTTATAGACTAATGGGAATTTTATTCTTTTTTATTAATTTATATATATTGCATTCTTATCTATTAAAACTACATTTCCTATTCCGTTATTATGTGATGTTAGATTCCATTTATGTTATCCTTTATATAGTGTTTGAGCTCACGATTTATATTTGGATCCAATTTCATCATGTAATGATATATAATACTGTATATAGTATCTATTGTTTAATCTATAAAATAGTTATTTATTCAAAAATTGTATAATATATTATACTTTAATGTAATATTTATGTATCAATTCTCTTGAGGATTAAAGAACACAAAAATTTCAAATGTAATAACATTTAATATGATTTCCTTGGAATAAAAAAGCATCAAACTATAGTTAGATATTGTTGAGTTTTTAAAGATAATGACACATACATCTGTACTGAAAATCCACACATTATTATTTTTAGAAATATGAGAAGAACTCAAGATGATACACTTCCTCCCAATGAAAAATATAATGTAATTAAATTAAATAATCTTATTGATAATCTTATTCAATTTAAATCCCTTGAAATTTATAGATCCATCATTTTCAAAAAAATAAATCTTTTACTAAATCTTTTTATATTTTCCCCTGTATTCTTATTACCAATCATGTGTTTTCATAAATCCTTATTTATTATCCAACTATTCTTTCCTTTTCATGATTTACAATCAACCTCAATCACCACAAATTTCTCTTAATTATTACCAATCAATAATGATTTTGAGTTATCGTTTCTCTTTAAACACTACTATATCATAGTAATACAGTAGTTAGAAGTGTGCATAAAATTATCACACTATTTATATGTTCTCTCAGAAGAACATTTTTTTAGAAAAATTTACTTTATCCATTCGATATTGTCTTATCATCCTTATAATAATTAAAGTTAACTTCCCCATGATGAATGGGATCAAATCAATTATTGATGTGTAATTTTTTATTAATAAAAAGATAATTATCCATTTAAAACCTTTAGATAGACCTCTTCTTTCAAAGATATATCTACTAGTTTATTAAATTTATTCTTAAAAATTTTATAACTTTTATGGATTTTGATTTCATATATTATTTTTCATTTTAATATTCTTATTCTTAGGGAATTTATATATAAAATTGTCCATTACCTTTAACCTAACTTTTGTATTCTTCTTATCCTATAACTAATTAATTTTTTTATTTTCTGAACCATAACAAAATTTTTAAATTTATTTTTTCTCTTTTATAGGTAAAATAATCACTATATCCAATCAAATTTCATTACTTCTGTGACACTATTTCCATAATTGAGTTTATAATATAATAGTATATGATACCATAATAAAATATCTAATATTATTTTTAGTTTTATCAAAATTTTCTTATCTCTTAAATCATCCACCAACATCATTGATAACATTTTGAATTGAATAGTGATTACCCCTTGAGGAATTTTCATATTCAACTAAATTCAGTAAAATTTCCATGACATCACAATTTTTGTTATAACATTTTTATCAAAAATATCATGTATCATTATTCAACTTCAATTATTTCATTAAGAACAATTATCCTTCAAGTGAACGCATTTTCTATCACATTAATGTCACTAGATTGAGAATTATCAATAGATTCATCAATGAATAATCCTGAAATTTAAATACATTATTTTCTCCCCCAATTCTATTATATTCCATTTTTTATTTCAAAATATCTATTTTTAATTAAAACCCCTTTGTTGTTTCAACATCACTTATTTTTTACACATTATTATCTTCTTCCTCTTCTTAAATCAATTAATATTTCATCTATTTTGACTTATAAATATTCTTTTCTTTTTCTCACCAATACATATTTCAATATATTACAGTAATATTCACATGTTCTTTTTGGATTTTATAGAATGTTAATTTTTATTATTGTTTTATAATTTCCATTTTCATTAACAAATAATCATCCATTGTGACCACTAGATATCTTTTTTTCTATTTTTTGATTGTTAGGATTTATCATATTACACCTATATTTTTCCTTCTTTGGGAAATTAGATAAAAATTATCGAATCATTCAATTATTTAAAAATTATATTGCAAACCTATTATGTTATTTAACTTTTCCGTAATCGTGAATTTTCTATATTAATGAGAAAAACTAGCTTAAAATTTACAGACATTAAATCAGTTTCCCTTTCATGATACATCTTATACAGTCTTTCTTTTAGCATTTAGAATCATTGAATGCAATATTTTTCTATAAAATTACTTTTCTTCATAAGAATGTACCTTTTATCATTTTATAGTCCCTCAAAAGATTATTGATCGTGTGTATGGTATACTCATCCTTTTATTACATGTATTGGGATGAAATAATTTCATGGAATTTATCTACGAAGATTATAATAAATTTCATTGTGCGGATATAATCGTTAATAATTTATCTACATCATCGAATTAAAAAAAATTATTCTCTAGTTTTAGAAACATTTCCCCCATTTCATTTTCTTCAAAGCAGATGTATTTAAATTAAACCTTGTGTATTTGTAACCATGTTTACATTAAAATTTAATCTCTTATAAGGATATCATAGAGTTTTTTCCAAATTTTATTCACTATTTTTAATTCAATGTATCTTGTATACACATTCTCTAAGATGCAATAGCGTAACATGTTCCAGGATCACACATCCTCTTTTGTATTCTTGTTATTGAGAAAAATATATGATTTTCCAAAATTTTGAGGATATAGACCATTTGTATTTATGTCAAGAACATTAAAACTAAAATATTAGAGATATGTAGCCATCATATACTTCCATAGTTTAATAATCCTACCATTTAATTTTGTAACTGATTTATTATAAAATGAATGACCTCAATATGAATTTTTAATAAAATTATTTAACAAATAAAATTAAATTAAAATCCGTGGAAATGTTACCTAAAACCACTTCAATAATTCTCTTATGAAATTTATTTGTCCCATAAAGAGTATTTTATTGGAATAGAATTCATAAATACATTAGATATGGTCTGTCTACCTATTAGAAAACTACATCTAGTGTAGAGTTAGTCGTAGTCATTATACCAGAGCTCACCAGGTGACATTAGTGGGAACATGTAGCTTCATGGATCTTTTTCCATCGCTATTGTACAATAGCAGACTTACTATTCAAATTAAAAATATATAAATATGGGTTACTATAACACTATTTTTATTTTTTATCACCCCCTGAGAATGTATTTCTATAAAATTGAAAATAACCCCATATATTTCTCCTTATAATAGTAAAAATTATTCTATATATCCATATACGTAAGGATTATTCCAATGCCATTTAAATCCCATTTTTAATTGGATTATTTCTACTTTTTTATATTTTATCTTATTATGTAAATTTATACTATCATTTTTTAATCTTTGTTATTCCATGAAAACTTTTATTAGAGACATATTTTATATGATTGATGTAATATTTCATGAAGTGAATAATGGATACATAGGAATAAAATTTGAATATCCATAATTCTAATGAATCTGACTAAAATTCATGGAGGTGTCATTTGGAAATGTATCATTATTATAAAAAGTAACACTTTATTATTCAGGGTCAAAATCCCCCGGAGTCATAGAATAATAACTGGGAGCTACTAGACCGATAGGTCCAAGGATTTGAGAACATTATGTAGGAAAAAATCATGGTTTTAAACTTTAGATAGAGGAAAATTATTTTTTCATCCAACAAATATATTACAATAATGTATGATAATCATTCTTTATCATTCAAGTTTACTTGATGTGTTGATTATTCAATATAAAGATTACTATATGAATATTTTTTTTCTAATAAATTCAGTGAATTTCACCCCATCAGAAATCAGTTGTCATTAGGGATAATTATTTTAAATAAAGAGGTATGTGAAATTTTTTTACACTCATCATTACCCAATATTTTGGATTATTTTATAATTCTCCTTATTTATTCTTAAAAAAATAAAATTTTTATAAAAAATGGTGGGAGATACCTAATAATTTGTTAATTTATTTAGAGATTTGATTCAGAAAGACTATATAGTTCTTCTCTACACATAAAAGGAAGGGGAGGAATCATGTGACAAGATAATTATAGAGGATTATCAAAATCTGGAGTAAATATATAAGATAACGAAAAGGTTAATTCTATTAAATGTTGGTATAATGATAAGAAAAATCATATCAAGATTACGTCTAGAGAAAAAATGTTCATTAATAGAATCTAGCTAACCCAAAATTTGAAGGACCTGCTGATGTGTAATCAATGCCTGTTGAAAAAACCATAGAGTTATGGAATTTAGATTTATAGGTATCCTTTAATTTCACATTACAGAAGGGTTATTTGAATAATTTAAATTCTGATTATTTGTAAAAGGTACATCTTGATGAGGATGAAATGATGTAGGTTGTGGAAAATGGTTATTCACAGATCAATACATGTAGTTGCTGTCTTAAATTTTTGAATAATTTCTTATATATTCTTAAAGAGATTTATAATCATATTTATATCATGAATATTGATGATGTAGGTTTTATTAGGACATTCACTATAACAGAATGAAATATTTCATATGAACCTATTACTATAAATCACAAATTAAATAATAGATGCCTACAAATATGACATATAATTTTATAGTCATTTATGGAATATAAAATATTTTTTGGGAATCACGATTATTGAATTATATAAATTGGTCCAAAAAGGATATGTTATTATTACCTGAAATATTATTCAATAATGATTTTTTAATTTTGAATAAAATAGAAAAACATTCACATTTTGATAGAACAATACACATCATAAAATATAAATAACAATAACCTATAGATATAATTCAAGTAGATGACAATAAAAGAATAATTCAATCACTAATATAAACTCCATTTGATTGAATTCTTCAATTAATGTTACTCAATATAAAAAAATAACAAATAAGTAAATCTTATTAATATGATATAAATTATCAATGGAATTTTAGAACCATTGTAATTAATGTACTGAATTTAGAGGTACGATAATGGTGGAGTATATATATGGTATAAAGTGAAAACTGACCACTATGATCTGACTATTAATTGACCAATTTTTAATATACCTGTTGGTCATTTTGACTATTAGTCAATGTGGTCATTGGTCATTATGACCATTATTAATAATTTTTCCTTTAGAATTAGTGTATATAAAAATGTAATAACAAGAGATATTTTCTATTGAATAGGGAAATGATGAACTCATCAAATAGGATCAATCATTTTGAATCTCATTTAACTAAATAGGGGAGGGATGTAGCATTACTAGGGTTCACCTTGGACCTAGCCAATAATATACTAAATAATTATGATCAAGTGAAATAATAGCTAATATAATATCAATGTAGTAGAAATAATAACCTGATAAATTTTATATGAGCCACCACATGAAAGTACCAACAAAGCACACCATACCTGTAGGGAATACCCCATTGTAATAAGGGGTTATGTATATACTTTTAATTATTATAAAAATAAAATTTTCTTTATAGAAATTAAATATAAGTTTCATTTATCAATTTTTAATTTAATATTTTATATAACCAAATAAACATGAACCCAAAATTAATATGATAGATAAATTTTTTTAGACAAATGAATAATATATATATATTATTGGAAATTATATTATTTTAATATGGATTTTAAATAAAAAAAATTCAACATGAATGATATGTAAATAATTGTCTATTTAAATATAAATTTTTATATAAGGTCATAGTTAATTATTATGAGGATATGAAAGTTTGTTTTTTCTTAAGAACATTTATTTTCGGGAAAATAAATATTTTTATTTAAATTTTAAAAGTTCTATATTTAGAAAACTATTTTTATAAAATATGTATATTATATTTTAAATCCTAATTATATAATTAGGTTAATGGGAAACTTTATGAATTTTTTATAAACTTTATTTTTCAATTAATATCAAATATACAGTATTGTGTTTTTGATATATTTTTTGAGTTAAAAAATATTTAATAATGTTGTATGAGATAAAACAATTTAACTAATGACCAAATATAATTTAGTTTAGTAATAATATCTATATAAATAATTTAAAATGATTTTACAAATCAATAAATAACTATGAAAATCAGAAAATGGAAATTAAGGATCTAAAAAATATTATTTAATGAAAATTTAATTTTGTTTCAAAATGTAACATAAAAATGTTTTATGGATACCAAAACCAATTATTTTAAAATCCCATATTTTTTATTTCATAATCTAACATCCAAAACCTTGTATGTCCTGTAGAAAATTTAATATCACAAAAATTTAATTCCAAGGAATATATTCTAAAAATAATAATCTATTCTCTTGATATTCTAATAATTACATGCATCTATACACCATTTCATCCTCTCCTAAGATTGGGATCATGGTTTTCTCATCATTTTTTGATCACAAGTTTCTTTCAAATATTATTCAATGGTTCCAAGGGAATCTCCAAAAGCATAAATAATATATCTTGTATGGTAAGTTATTATCGTCTTCTCCGTTTGTATATATGTTCATTATTAATAGTTAGTTTTCAAATTTAAAAGATTTTATGTTACCATACACTTATGATTATTCAATAAATTTCCAAATATTATTCTAAAAATTATATATTCAAAATTTATTTCATTAATAATAATCTAAAAACCAATTCTTCTAGCTATTATGATAAAAAATCATTCATTTACATCTTCTTCATTCCTTTCAATGTTTTGAATAACAGACCTTATTTCTATTCACATGTATTCATATATTTTCAATAGTACTTTTTTTAATGGTTGTTTCGATGTATGAAAACCAAATCCCCTAATATTTGGTTAATAATATATAATTTTCATGTATTTATACACTTATATGATCAATGATTTTATGTATAACATGTTAATTATAATCTATTGGATATTATTGAAATTACATATTATGATCTATGTGGAACACACTAATTAATGTTTTTTATCAGTTCATAGTTATATAACAGGAAAATAATAGAGAAATTATTAATCTCTAGAGAAGAAATGTTTTATGTTAAACTATCTAATAACATGGTAATATGTTTTATGACACCTTCGTGTTGAACTATGATGATATGATTTGGAGTGACTCATTTATTTACTACAGCCATATTTCTATTAGATGTATCCCTTACTAAGTATTATGCACTGATTTCATGCGACATGATTTATCCATGATAATAGATCTTTTTTCTCATCATTTTTCATCATGTACTAGGCATTAAAACCTTTATTTTTTTATTAAGGTGTATCCCCATGAAATCTATTGTAGTGAGTTGAAATATGATTGAATAATAAAGGAATCATTCAAGATGATTAATTTTTTTATGTACTTCATGTGTTATGTGAAAATTTACAAATACAATAATACTAAAAAGATACATCAATGATAATAATTAAATATTTTATTAAAAAAATATGTCCAAATACAATTTAAAAAAGGAGGTTCATTATAATAGGCAGAAAAGGGAAAATTATTTTTATTTTCATAAATTTAGACTATAAATAATTAGTAAAATACCTTTTGATACATCTTATAAAAAGAAAATATCCTAAAATCTTTGTAATGTATAGATATAGTTTTTCCAGGAAATGAAATCCCTCTCAAAATACAATAAGAGGGTGTGTCATTAAAAAATATTTACATAACTGTAATTACCCTAAAAGTGATTTTTAGGCATTAAATTAATCTTGACTTGTTGTATGTCATTCATTCATTGCTACACACCATGTTTCACACTTCAAAGAGATATTATACTGTTAATAAAAATAATTTTACCAATAATTTTAAGGGATATATTTACATATTACAATTTTTAAAATGTTGAATAATACCATCATAAAATATTGTTATTTTAAATATTTATATTAAAATTACCTTATATTATTATTTACAGAATTAAAATCAAAATAAATTTATCATTAAAGTGTTATTCTTATAAGAATATTCCAAAAATAGAAGACCTCGTGTAAATAATGATGAAATAGAAAAATTATTAGAATCCAAATATGGGTGGTTCTAGAGTTGAAAACCTAATAATGATGATAAATATATTATCTAATATCATTAATAATAATCTATGAAATACATAGCATCCAAATTCACAATAAAATGAATAACTAGTAGTTTAATCTATAATATATCAACAACCGCAAATTTTTAATGGAACCTCTTATGTAATAACAACAGAACAATGTATCAATACTATGTAAAATAAAGATTCAAAAATACATTTTGTAAGGGAATGATATGTTATAAGAGTATCATTTATAGGGAGATGTCGATCAATGGAAGAAACTGATCCAGAATATGAAGAGAAAATATTATATTGAAGTTATAGTGTGGGAAGACAACAAAAAAATATTTACCTAAAAATATTTTTCTTATTCCCATAGAAAAATATTAGAATGTGAATTATGTGAATTGAAAAAAAGGGAAATGAATCATTGGGGATTCATGAGATGAAATTTACTACACTCTTATGATTAACATTAGGTTACTTTATTTATTTTTATGGTAAGATTGACTTATTCTTTAGTTATATAAAATGTTATCTATTAAATAAATGTGAAATAAATGGGGTTGAGAGTTATAAATCAATAGATTGGTGTGATCTCCAAATAGAAATAGAGTTTATATATTCATAGTGGTCTCATAGAATGAATGAAAAGTATTGTATGTTTGATAAAATGTTTTAAAAAAATCTACCACAGATATAAGGGATGAAAAAACTACTTCTATTGTAAAATATGTTTTGGAAGAACCTTTCATTTAACATATTTTAAGAAAATTGAATGTTTTATGAGTGTGGAAGAGAATACCATGTGACCAAAACTATCACGGAGATATAAACACTCAAAATATGGATGTCTATTACAGAGGGATGATAGTTCAAGTAAACCCTTATGTACAATTCTTAAATTGTGGTGGGTAGAAATTTTACTAAGGAATATTCAAATCAGAATATAGTGGATGGAAATTAATATCCATAAAAAATATTCCAAGGGAGATGTTTTGTTATTTTTTAGTCATGAATTCTACTGTGAAGCATCCTAGTGAGGTAGAACGAGTTACAATCATCAAACACATAGAGAGAGAAAGTTAATTTTTTCAGTTCTATATATGTTTATTTTTTATTCAGGTTTTCAATGATCATAAACATATACATTTAACTACTAGTGGTATAGTTTTTTTAAAACATTCATATGGGAAATCTTCAATCATTAATGATATATATGGATCATCCTATTATCATTGATAATATCAATATCTCTACAATCTTAGTCTTTATTCCAATTGTGATATTAGAGATAATAATAGGGATGGACTAATTTCCAAAGTATAATTCCAAGATCATCCATAGAAGTACAGAAATTTTAATTCTATCCACGGGGAAACCTATAATTATCATTAATGGAGAGATACCCAAGAATAATCCTTTTCAAACCCCATATACTATTTACTTATTTATATAAATTATTATTGAATAAGGGTGAGTAAGTGAATGTACAAAGACATTTTATGTAAAAAAATTGGGAATATGTGGATATATTTCCAAAAACATTCTCGGACCAACCCAACAAATATATGTATTATTCTTAATTGTACTTATTCATGGATTAAATAATATATATGTCACCCCATATAGAATGGTATATATGGAGATATAATAATTAAACATATAACTTCATGATATTTTGTAAAAATTAAATTCATCATAATGTATCTACAAGGGAAGAACATTTTTATCTTTGTGAAGGATAAGTATGTAACTTTGTAGTTATGCATTGATTATTGAGAACATAATTGATATTGGTGATGAAAAAATAAAAATCTTTTTAGTATTTAAAATATTTACAAAAATATTTATGGTTATTAATTCTACCCCTTATTGACCTATTATTAGTGTGTCCCTAAATGAGGATGAAAAAAATAAATCCAAAATAATACCATTTAATAAAACATATAGACACTATGATTTTATTTTTCAACCATTTTATTATCTCATTCTTATTCGAATTTTATATATTTTATGAATACTATATTTATGGATTACCATTATAATTTAGTGAAATTAATTATTAATGGTATTCTATTATATTCCAAAAATTATGTGAAGAATGATGATCATATAAGGGTCTTATTAAAATCATTTAGAATATATATATATTTTGGTAAATTCATAATATTTGAGTAATAGTAAGAAAAATTGTCTTCTTATGGTGAATCATTGTTACCAATTAAGTAATATTTGTTGATCTGGAAATTAAAACATCCATAGTGGAGTGGGATCAACTTATATAAGTAACTAAGATGTTTAATTTCGTTAGTCTACTAGGGTACTATTAATTGACTATAAAAATATTTTCAAAGCATTCTATTCCTGTAACAATGTAAATATGAAATGGGGTAATGTTTTTCTAGGAAATGTAGTGTGAATAAATTTTCTAAGATCTAATATATAGGTAGGTTTTTACTCATGTACTAAATTTACCTAAAAATTAGTATTTATTTTGATTCTTCTTTTAATGTACGTGGATGAATACTCATGAAAAAATAAAAGATGATTGCATATGAATCATGCCAGTAAATTCCCCATGAACAACATTATCCTACCCATGAAATGATGTTATTTTTAATTATAATTTCATTGATGATATATAGACCTTATCTCAATGAGAGGAGTTTCATATAAACACCAACTACAATATGATGAATAAAATATTCACACAAATGGAACAGAACATGGGGGAAACAATATTAGTTGAAATTTTTAATGATTATTTTTCTACTTTATATTATCACCATGAAATAGAAAACAAAGTCATAGAATCATGGAATTAGGGAGGAGTTTTAATTACATTAATGTTGTTCATTAATTTTGATCCATTGATCTAGGAGTTTGTTTAGATGGACATATAAATCATAAGATAAGGGACATAATTAATCATATCCCTAATTATTTCAAAACCATCATTATGGGAGGAAATCAAGAAAGCACTAAGAGATGATCCTATGTTAATAAAGAAGATATAAGCTATGGAAAATTGGATTTACTCTATGTTTAATTAAGATCAATAAGGGTGTAAAAATGATTGGTACATGGATATGTATCCCATTAATTAAAAAGTTGACAAATTGATTATGGATGAATCACATAGATCTATATTCACCAGATATCATAGAACCTCCATAATTTATTATGATATATAAGATGATTATTGGTAGTATAACTTGGAATGGAAGACTACATATTTCACTGAAATATTTTCGTATGTTATTAAGTGAATTGGAATAGATAACTAGCCAATTGATTGTTTCAACCAATACCCATACCAGTAAGAATATAAGAAAATATCACTATGTAATTTTATACTTGACTTACTCAGACATCATAGGGGAAAATTTGATTTGGGAAATTGTTGAAATTGTTTAATATTTTATTCATTTTATCATATATGAGAGTATTCCTAAATTGAGTGTATTTCTAATATATAACTCCATGAATGGGTGAAACATCATGGGGATCCATGATCAATATTTTCAGACCATGATCAATTATTTACTTCTAAAATTTAGGGTATCTATAAAATGTAATTGAATACAGTAGTTAAGTTGAGCATAATATATCATCCTCAAATTGATGGTCATTGTGAGAGGACTACTCTGAAACTAGAGGACATGTTATGTGCTATATCACATTATTTTCACAGGATTTGGACCAAAATATTCACCTTATTTAATTCTTAAATCACAAAAGTTTCAATTGTCTATTTAAATTGAAACCTATGAAGAACCCAATATGAAGTGGTATAGAACTTAAATACTCTTAAATAAATTTTTTTAATGAAAAATATTGGAACTAGACATTGTGAAATTCACTATTGAGAAAATAAATAATATCTAAATAGAAAATAATGATGCTTTGTGTTAGAATAAGATTTATTTTAACAATATAAAAACGTCTTAGAATTTTATATCTTGGATTTGGTATTCTTTTATATTTCATCATGCAACAGAGTTACTAGAATTAGAAATAAAAAAAAATTGATCAAATTGTACATCGGGCCATTTGTGTTTTTAGATCATAGTGGAGAAGTCAACTACTGGAAATATATACCTCTAAATCTATCCAATGTAAACATTGTCTTATATATTTCCACCTTGTGGATGTATTTTTTTAAACCCAACACATATACAAGGAACAAATGGTTTATAATTGCAAACTGAACTATAATAAAAACAAAAACAAATCATATAATTTATAAAATGTATCAATTGATGAGTAATAATATTACATGACTTGTGATAGTGTTATGGAGAAATTACATGTTTTAAAAAGAAACCCAATATCTTATAGATACAATGAAAGTAAAATTCCCAGTTTTTTGAGGATGGGCACAAGTTTTATGAAAATATTTATTATGTGTGTATAATTTAATGACCCAAATATTACATTACATTATTAATAGATGAACCCTTGTTTAATAATTACTTTTTAAATATAAATCCCATAGAATAACTTTTATATTCCATAAGTACATTAAAAATCATTAAAAAAAATTGAATATAATACATACATATAATAAAGGGGAAAATAAAAAAATAACTGTGAATATACTACTGTAAACTCCATAGGATTGAATTATTCAATTAAGAAATCTCATGTAATAAAAAAATATAAAAAATTCAAATATTTCAGAATATGATTAACATTATTAAGGGAAGTTTAGAAAAATTGTAAGAGATATAGTCAATGTTGAGATTTGATAATTACATGGTATATATTGGGTATTTGGGTTGGATACCATTAAGATCTAACAATTAAATAATTTATTTTCAGTATTATCATTGGTCAATATTATATCTAGTATTATGACTATTGATGATAACTCCACCATTGATATTAGTATAAATAAAAGGTAATTACCTGAGATAATTTATACATAAGGGATAAATGATTTTCTAAACTAATCAGGTAAATCCTTTTGAATTCTAATAATTAGAAATTGTTAGTGAGGAAACACCACTGGGGTTCACCCATGACCCATTCAAAAATATCATTAATAAGTAAAGATTCAGTTCAATCAACTGAGGGTTAATTTCGTGTTTTTATAGACCACTAATACATAAATGCATGATGAGCCACCCCATAAATGTATCAACATCAAAGACCATACTCTTATGATATATTCCGTTTTAATAAGGTTTTATATATCTAGAACTTATTTTTCTAAAATTTTAACTTATTCTTATAAAAGGGATATATTTTTCTTCAATCCGATTTAGATTATTATTTTTTAATAAATTATACATAACTATAAGATGAATATGATAAATATATTTTTGGATTCAAAAAAATTTAAAGTATATTATTTTGATGAATAATTTAAATAAATGTTAATTTCAGGAAATGTGATTATAAATTTTTTTTATTTAAATATAAATGAGAATATAATGTCAAGGGAATTTTTATATGTTTCACAATATTGATTTTGGTATAAGAAATATAATTTTTAAATAAATATATAATTTTTCAATAAGTATAATAATATTGTATAAATAAATATATTCATAAATTATATATTTTATTTTAACTTATATTATCTATATTAGTTTAGGGAATAAAATTAATAAAATCATAATCAAATTTTTTTAATTTATTTGCAAAAATACAATTTTAGGTTATAAGAATGTTTTGTGAATTAAAAAATATGTAATAATGATGTAATAATAAAAATAATTTATTTCTTGATAATAAAAAAGTTAATTTATTGAAATAATATATTTAATGAATTATATTGAATTTCCAATTCTATTAATAACTTTCGAAATTCTAAAATTGATATTAATATTTTAATATATATATTTTTGGAAGAATTATTTTCACAGACTAGATGTAATATAAATATATTGGTTAGTTAGAAAACATAAATATTTAAGAATAAAAATTATTATTTCAAACACCAAAAGCTAAAACATTGGGTGTCCTATGAGAAATTTATTTTCCAAATACATGAATTCAATGGAGTCTATTTGAAATATAATAAACAATTCTCCTTAATTTTAAGTAGACAACCTCTTATCCACCACATTTCATTCACTCTCATGCCACTGGGCACGAATTTACCCTCATTTTCACTCTATTTATCCTTATAAGGTGTTTATAATGTTACAAATAACTCTCTTAAAGATTTATGAATCAATCTCTCAAGGTAAGAGATTTTATTCCACTTTAAATTTTTCCAGGTACTTTATTTGTGGTTAGTCTTAAAATTTAAATGTTATTATTTTCTCATACACATATAATCATTATATTTCTATCAAAAATTTAGTTCTTATAATGTGTGACTCTCATTATCTCTCATTATTTCCATTCTATAAACCACTTTGTATTCCTGTTATGCTGGAAAAATATTTGTAGATTTTCCATGCCACACTTTTTATGTTGAAAATACCCAAAACTATTTATCATCATGTTTATTCATATATATTTAATTATATTATATTTATTATATATTTCCTTATATGAAACCCCCATCCCATTATAATGGGATAAAATGATGAATATTTTATCTCTTTAGACGCTTGTGTACTAAATGATTTTTTTATAAACCCCATTCTTTATCCACCTAGGGTTTTTAATGATCCTTTTTTATTAGGAACTATATCAGAATCCTGAACTAATAAATATAAAAGGTGAAACATAATGTCACTCTAATTCATTATGTTATTAATCAATCTATAGATATAACATTCTTTATGATACCATGGAGCGTAATATTGAAATATGTTTGATGAAACATTTGTATTTAACCATGGTTATTTGATTATCAATGTCTACTCATTACATTGTACCCATATTGATATTTTATAAATCATTTACTATTATTAAATCATGTTATGCCTATTTTTTATCCTTACTAATCACTCATATTTTATTTATATTATATATTCCTTAATTGTGTTAAGACTTACCCTTTTATATTAATGTGTGTCTACAGGAACAAAATTGGTTTGCGGTGAACTATGACCAAATAATAAATTATTCTTTCAAAAAGATTAAATAAAATTTATGTTTATGTTTTCAATTTGTACTTAATGTATTATATATTTATATTTGAATACACTAAACCTCAAAATATCCTTTAAACTTATTGTTGTAATATTTTTTTCAAGGAATTAAAAAATAATAATCTATGAAAATAGGGTGTCACCATATTATAGGTCATGTAACTGAGTGAATATGGGATGAATTTATCATAAAAATGTATTCAATCAGATGTAATGTTTTTGATGTTGGATATGTGAATTTTTTATATATATTAATTATATGAATGTATATTTTTTGAAATGAAGAAGAACACTGATGGTTGGTAATCTAGACCTTCTGTATACAGATATTTTGTGTCATGTAGCAGTACAATCTATTAAAGGGTCTCATTTTTAAGTTAAATTTATCTATGAATAAACAATTATGCTAAGTGTTTACTTTTTTAAAATTAAATATTATTTATTTACATTATTTTTGAATTGGAAGACATTAGGGTTAATGAATTAGGATCCAGGTTTTAATGTTGGAGGTGAAACAATAGAGGATGGAATAATAGTAAAGATATATGGGAGTGGTTGACTAATAATGAATTTTTTTGGGAGAAGACACTTCTAGTTACACCACAATAATGTGGACTAGAATAAAGTAAGATAAGACACTATGTTATTTTCCTATACTTTTAATCTACATATATGCTTTCCAATGACTTCTTGATAGATGTTTTGAATATGGAAGCATATATTATCAACATGAGTCTATCTATATTAATTGGTGAATGTATACCTGATGAGTTCTAGGCAATAAATGTGGTATATCTGTCCCATTAATGAGTGACTATTTTTTTGGAATATGTACATTTAGATGATGATTTCAGGGAATATCTTGAATGAAATTCCAAATCATTTTTATTCATTGGTTATGTTCTATAGAGTTTTGTAACCACATCTAGGATGAAAAGAAAAAATTTATCATGAAAAGACATAATGCAATATTTAATGAAGGATTCCTATATACTAACCTACATGATGATTAAATTAACGGTGGGTATAAAAAATTAAGAGTGTTAATAGAAAGACGATATTGAAGGTGTAACTGAGAATATGAAATTTGAACAGAGGAGCTTACTCTCTATGTATATTTGATGATATCAACATGGGTGAGAAGGCATATGAAATGTTTTTCATCATTATAACAATATTTATTATCATATGAAGATGGATATCAAAAATTATTTTAATAGGATATAATGTTGAAGGAATAGATCTAGTGTTTGTCAGCTATCAAAGGGGATATTTATGCATTTCATGATAATATTTCTTGGTATATAACAACTTCTCCTAACAGAAAAAAACAATTGTGAGAAAAGGGTTTACCATGTCAAGGTGGAATTTGAAGCTACGTGGAGATAAAATGAAATTATGGCGGTGAAAGGAAATAATTATATAGAAGGTGTTTATTTCATTGAAATTGAATATCCTTCAGTAATGCTCACCACAATATAGGTGGTTCTTAGTACTATTTCATTACATGAATTACATTTTGTGCTAATTGATGTATGTACTACATTATCTTATGAAGATATGGTTGAAAAAAATTATTTGATGTAATATGAGGTATATGTTTAATATATAAATAAATATTTGGTTTGAAAACTACATAAAAGTTTATATGTGTTAGACAAGGAACCCAGGAAGTGGAATGGGGAATTTGATTCATTCATGAGTATAAAGTCATAAAAACAATTTGAAAGTGGGTAACTATTTTTATTTTGAGTATTTTGGGGATGGAAACATCATATTGATTATTTATGTGGATGGAACGATCATTGATCAGTATTTTATTTAGAGTATAGATGAAAAAAATAGAATTTGGAAGAATAAATTTTCATGAATGATCTTAGTGAAGGAAATAAAATTTTTGGGATAAATAGAAAGGTATAGTGACTATCTAGAATATTAATGTTTTCAATTTTGGACTACCTTGTAAAATTTCTAATAATAATTTTTATAATGGAATAAAATCCAATTTTTATTCTCTTGAGTACAAATTATCAATATTTTAATTATTAATCACCAACTATATTAGAATTGGTTCAGTATATTAAAGATGGCCCTTTTGCATCAAATGTTTGATACTCTATGTATTCCTTGATATGAATTTTGCTCAATATCATTCATTTTGTTGTGATTTCAGTGGGTAAATGTATAACCTAGTAAATTAATTGTGTAAATATTTTAAATGGTTACTGAGATATGTTAATTGATGAAATTAATTATTCATGTTGATTGGGACATGAATGTCATTGATAATATATATTGATGGAGACATTAGATTTGATGACAATAGTAAGAGGAATATCATAGGTTATGCATCTACACATAGTAGAACTGTAGTGTTATGTATTTCTCAATTATAGAAGATATTTATATAATGTAAAATAGTTGTACAATAAATTATCATATCTAAATACAATATTATGATGGTTTGGATAAACAACTAATTGGAGGATACATATAGAAAATAATATGAAAATGTATTTCATTTTGATATTTAAAGTTTGATACATCATTAAATGAACCAAGTTATTTATATTAGAATAATAATGTTCAAATGAAGAAACATTTTATCAGAGTCTTAATGGATTATGGGTTAGTGACATCACAAAATATTCATCAAACAAATAATCCAAGAGGCTTGTTGATGAATTTAATGGTGGTTGAGGAGTTGAGGAATTGATGTACCACTTTTTTATTTCAATTATTAATAAAGGATGAGATATATAATATGAAATAATAGTAAAGGATAATGGAATGAGAGAATATTTATTCCACAAATCTCTAGGTTTAATTTGAATATTTTGTGGGAAAACACCCATTATTGAATAAATAAGAGTACAATATCATATTATGTGTGTTTTATTAATAGGATACCTTAGAATATTATTATTTTGATCGATCATAGAAAAAGGGGGATTTTTTGGAATTGTATATCCAAATCCATTGGATGATATTGGTATAACTTTAATCAGAGCCAGCGTGGTGTGGACTTCAACATGGAAACCATTTAAGAGCTAATAAGGTAACACTACATTGTAATGTATCACTGTAGTCCAATATGTTAATAATACTCGTGTACATTAGGCTTACTATAAAGATTGAAACTATTGTACATCAGTATACTATAATATAATTATTTATTATTATCTCCACTTATTCTTATTTTTTTGTAATAATAATAATTTACCAACTTTTTTTCTTAAAATGGTAAAATCATTTCACCTCTTCAACAACCTAAGAATTATTCATCAGCCACATAAATCATATGTGATCTTAATATTATTCTTCATATTTTTATTTTTCTCCCTTGTAATATCTTCCTATATATTTCAACTATATTTTATGTATTTTAGTGGTTCCACTGTATAAGGCACCACTAAGAGGAGGATTAAATCAGTGGTTACAAAATTAATAACTGTCAATATATTTTATTACCTTTTCCAGTACTTTTGTTTGTATATAAATCATATTGTTGTGATAATTGAATGTAGAGTAAGAAATAATACACATTTAACAAGGGTCTATACATGTTTCACTCACATTAATTATTAGTTGGATGATCCTTGGTCTATAATGCCTAAAATCTAAATAATGAAAATTTTATTTTATTTTCAATAAAAAAATTAAATAAAGTAACAATAGGAAATGAAATTTCAATACATGGATGAAATATATGTTTTAATAAGTTGAACTATATTTACTTGTCACCTTTATATGTTTCATTTCAATTTGGATTAGACAGTCACCATTTTTTCCTCACTTTGTTACCCGAAACAAAATCCCTATAGTTAATGACTAGTTATCTCTGAGTTTTACAACCTTTTCAGGACACACATATTACTAGGAAGATCACCACATTTTTTATATAACTATAATGTAACATATAATAATGTGATTTAAAATGGTGTGGTTCTCAAATATTGAATATACATAAATAAAATCTCAAATATATTATAATTATATTAACCAACATTGAAAGATATTCATGTAGGTTGTGGTGTGTTGACTTTGAAAATTTAAAAAAAATTAAAACATTAAGTTCATATACATTTTAGTGTTATGGAATTGAATGTATATAATTTCTCAATTGAGATAAACTCATAGCTTCCCCTTTATCATTTCACTTCATGATGGTCTTCTCCAATCTCGACAAGTTGTCAACTCAACCCTTTACTAAGGGATCTTCATATGACATTTTAAGAGCCATTGAGTCATGTGATTGATCATTAATATTAATTAATACGTTTATAGATAAATAATTACCTAAATATATACACATTTGTTTCGTAATTATTAAAATATATATAAATCTATAAATATATAAATTACATATAAATATAAATATATAAAATTTTAATATCATTATTAATTAAATATATAAATATAATTATTCCTAATATTAAAAAAATTATAAAATGTAATGTTAATTAAAATAAATTACTAATATAAATTATCAATTATATAATATATATATTTTTATATCTATTATATTTTATAAAAATAAAAATAAAAATAAATCCTCAATTATGGCCGAGCATGTTCAAATCAATCAAGTATAAATAGTGAGAAATTTGTGATAGTCAATCTATATAAACAAATCATTATAAATTCTTGCTGCTAATGTAAATAGATTTCATTGTTTTCAATGATCCTCTAAAGAAACTAAAAAAAACCCCAAGGTAAATCCTAACACAAGAAAATATAATCACTTTTTTATTCTTTCTGATTGCTACAACATTTGATCAGGGACAATAAGAACTAAAGAGAATGAATGAAAAATTTTAATCCAATATCAAATCCAGATAATTAATAAACAAAATATTAGGATATAATTTTAAATGGAAGGGAATTGAGAGATGGAGAGTTTAAATACAATGAAGGGGAATTTATAGAAAATGATTTTGTGGAAAAATTGTATTATGATTTCTGAGTCATCCTTATAGAAATTGGAAAATATGACATGTTATCCTTATATAATCAACTAATTAGTGTTATAAGGTTATCGTGATGCATTTCATGGTAGTCCTCAACTAAATAGTGTTTATTTGAGGATGTAATTTATATTTATCCATATATATAATAAAATTTATATTATTATCTTCTAACGGAATGACCAGTTATTTGAACTACCCTCCCACTAAGATAGTTGCATGGTTTCCATGATAGGGGCCAATCTAGTATAATAGTAGAGGTTAGAAAATACCACAAAGGAATGAGGATTTCCTAGTAACTTCTCTATAAGGGCCAATTCGTGGATAAAAATAGATGTTTTTTCAACTTTTTTTAACACATTAATAGATGAATCACTGTATACACACAGTTAATCACCTAGCCACAAAATTGACTCCATTAAAGTCATCAGAGAGACTTGAAATTAATTCCTCCCATTGATAAATTCATGGTGTAATCTCAGATAAACTAGTGACAAAAAATAGCATGGATTATATATATGATTGTGTGTTTGTGTATAAGTGATGACGATATAGAATATTTGAGTAATGTTAAAGTGGTGGGAACTATAGTGAAGGCATGTACATTTATTGATGTGGATAATGTTTTAGACATTATTGTAAAATTGGTGTGGGGTACTGCAATTGGTTTATTACTAACAAATAGTTATAGCATCAGGTGTACTATAGTAGTAGTATTATTCAATGAAAATATGTTTAGTTGGGCCAAGAAAATTGTCTTTCTAACCACTAGTTCTTTTTACCATAATGTATTTAGGAAATCAAATATTGGGCCTCAATCTATTTAAAACTTTTATCGACAAGATGAGGGGTGGCTCAACCTTGGAAAGGTGGTGTGGACATTCTATTTTGGTTCATGGGACTGTGATTTATTTTTCTTTCTTAAAACATCTAGGATATTAAATTAATTAATTTCTTTTTTAATTATTTAATATAAATTTTTATTGTTTAATATTTTTTGTTACTATATATATTAATACATTTTTTATATTATTTATAGTTATTCATATGTATTTATATTATTGTGTGGGTTAGTATATTGACAAAAAAGAATATAATAAAAGAATAATATACATACATATATATAGTAAAATGAACATAAATATAGGAAAACAATGAAATACATTAAATAAATAAATATGTGTGTTTTTCTGTCTTAATATTGAAACATATATATATATATATATTAACATACCCAAACACATATATATGTATATTTATAGACATACATTCATGTCTATATACTTTTTTTGGTAATATATATTTTTATTAAATTATTATATGTATATATATATTTATGTATTTATATTTTTATATATATAATAAATATTTATATATATAAATGTATTTATATTTGTATACATATATATTAATATATTAATATATATTAATATATCTATTACTAGTTTATAAATGGAATATTATTTGTATAAAATTGTGTGTATTTCTGTGTGTCAACATCTAAGAATTAGTAATTACTAATATTATAACATTTCACAATTATTACCAAAATAGGTTGGGGACCTCTCATTTACTAATTACTAATTAGTAATTATAGAACTTTTAATATAATTTCTAATTATTTATTATTTATTGTTATTATATATATATAATTCATTTGATGTTTCCTATTTATTATAAATATATATAATCTATTGTGTTTATTTAAAAATATATAAATAACTAAATTTTAATATTAGTGTATATGTTAATTATAAATAGAAATAAAAATATATGCATTTATAAATTTTCAACAAATATATTTATATATATATTATTTATTAATAAAAATTTTAATATTAATAGAAATACTATCATAAAAATATTACTTTTTATTTCAAAATAAATTTTAATTTTTCATGTAAATTAAAATGTAAATATTTTTTAAAACAAATTAATAAATTAATTTTAAAAAAGCACTTCAAAATGTTTAAAACCACTGAATAATTCTAATTTTTTCTATCATTTAACGATGGTTTTTGAAATTAACATTTAAACCCATAGTAAAATATAATTATTATTATAGAATATATATCTAGTCTCTTTAGACTACTATGATTTTAGAGCAGATTTATTTGGATCTTATGCAATTTATTATCATTATAATAATGGAAAATCGACAATAGGATTGTTTATTTGGGATGCTTATTACCCCTTATTTGTATGTTGTTGTTTCATTGAAGGTCCATCTGCTCTACGATGTTAATATCCATCAAATTATATCTGTGAAGGGAACTCTAAAACCATATTGCTATGGACCCTATTGAAATAAAATTTATTACCTCCATATTATGTATTCATGATATATATTCCATTAATTGTTGATTTATTATGTAATACTTATGGTCTAAATCTTAATCTATATGACACTGAGGTATGTTATATTTTTTTATTTTCTACTGATATTGCTCCAAATTTTTGAGGCTCAACATTTTTTCCAATCCCTATATCTACCTTCGAATCACTTCATCTCGATAGTTATCTCTAAACAAATATGGGTATGTTGGAAGATAGTTGAAAATAACTACAACCTCAATATTCATTTTTAACAATTCCTCAAATTATCCAGAGATGAGAACCACATTATGAATCTTCTCGTGTTATATACTACATATATTTATGAATCATTATCAATACTCCTTGACTAGTATGATAACCTATCAATGGATATGACCTTCAACACCGATATTATCTACATAGTAGTTGGATAGTGCACAAATCTAAAACAATTCTCAATATCTATTCTTGTCCTAGATGAATCCCTATGTAACTTGAGAGTTATATCCTATCTGTAATTACCCTCCAATTCTCATTGGCTTGAGAGTACAATGGGTCATTACTATGCCTTAAGCGACGTCCCCAAGGCACCAAAGGTTGGAAATAATGCCGAAGGGTTTCACGTAAAAGTGGGGGATGACATACCCTTTAAGAAATAAACCCACAAGCAAAGAATAAACAAAAATTCACTATATGATGCATGAACAAATGAAATACCAATAAACACTTCGTTTATATCAAACTACGTCAAAGTTCACAATAGTGGAAGACCAAACTAAGAATCAAAGTACACAGCGGATGAACAACTCCAGACTCTCAAAAGACACATAAACTCCATGTTCTAGAAGCTCCAAGCTCCACGACATCTCCCAAGCATCCCCAATCCACTAGAAATAAGACTATTTACCTTTACATGTGTCTCATAATATGACATCTTCAAAAGCACAAACGTTCCAAAGCAGGGGTGAGTATAAAACTCAGTATGTTTTCACCAATGACTTCCCTACTCACACCACTAGGATTGAAGAGTTAATAACAATTATATAAAACAGTTTATATAAAACATTTTCTCAACAGTAGTTTATTACTAAATATAAACAAATTTCCAACACCATTCATAACCAAAAGCATCCAAGATCAATTGAAACCAGTTTTCCAAAACTTCATTTTTCCAAAAAAATAACCAATCAATATTTAGAACCATTTCACAAAATACCTTATTGGCATACCCAACCATTTCACAACCCGTGAAATCAAACATGCATGCTTTGTTTTGAAAGTTCCATAATCATTAGCGGTTTCTCGTCGATCTACCAAGTCGTCACAAGGTAATTATTTTCCATGTTCCATTACACCATTGGCACCGAGCACAAGGTCATATTTCAACAATGCCTCGTACAAATAGTTACCATGTTCCAGTAATCATTTGGCACCGATCACAATGTCATATTTCAACCAAGACTCATACATTAAATATGAACACACACCACATATTCCCATCAATCATTCTAAAACACCCTTTTAATAAAAACACCTTTTTTTTAAAACCATTTCCATTAAAACCATTTCAATTCCAAACCATTTCAATAAAACTCCCATTTTATTGATAACAAATTCCATCAAATTCCATTCAATCTCAAACCATTTCAAAAAAACACCCTTTTTATTGAAAACCCACTTTTCATCAAACGATCTACAATTTTAGATTATCCATAATTCTAAATCAACATTTTAAATTCAAAAATTCAAATGACTTTTCACAAAAATTCACAAAGATTTCACAATCTCATCAAGACCATAAATCATCACTAAAGAAGAATTATTCTATAATTTTCACAATAAAATCCATCCAAATAAACCAATTTTAAACTAAGACAATCAGTTCTAACAAGAGGAGTCGAGAGTGAAGCCTCCTACCTCAATTTTTTTGATGAAAACCCTAACAAATGGAGAACGCACAAGGAAACTAGGCCGATTCTCCAATCATCATCCTTAAATCTCTTCTCCTAACACAACCAAGACCAAATCTCATCATATTTGGAATCCACACACTTAGATCTACCCATAACAAGCATAGATCTATGAAACCGAGAGAATAGGAGAAGTATATCTAAGTAGATCTAAGAAACCAAACAAGAACAATCACATGCCTCAAGAATCCAACTTCGATTCATCAAGAGAAGCCATCAGATCACCTCCAGAATGATGGGAGAACCGTCCTTAACCTTAGGAGAACCAAAATCTCAAGTTAGGGCCGCTTAAGTGAAAAAAAGAGATACATAGAGACAAAAAAGTGTGATATCCACCATTGTAGGATCTCGTTTAAGTGGATGCATGGTTAGTTCGCACAGTTTGACAAACCATGCCCTAACCGTGCGTTAGCTGCCGCCTCGACCACCCTTCTTGCACATTTTAGCCACAAGGTTAGACAAACCATGCACTGACTATGCGGAAGCCACATCCTCCAAGACCCACTGCGCACGATTTGGCCACACGGTTTAGAAAAACTATGCACCGCATGTGCCACTTCCCCTTTGCCTCAAAACATCATTCAAAGTTTTCCCGAACCTCCCATTGAACACCCTTAACTTTAAAACAATAAAAAGAATTAAGTAAGGGTTACATACCAGAAATAGGGGGTACTAAACTATCAATGATACATTCAATCTAAAAATAGGCTCAACTCTATAACCCAATAATCTATTTGTTTTCTAAAAAATATCACTTAGGTTACTACCTCTATTTAATGCTATTTAATCTATTGATTTGGTTCACCCAAAAATATGGGTGGCATTTGGTGCTGAGACTCATTATGTTCCACTAATATATGATTGATCTCAGTCTTCTCTAAAAATATTCTTCAATATATAATATTAATATTGGGAGCACTAAAATTTATTCATGGATAAGCTCTTTAAAAGTGTGCATATCATTAAAATAGTACACAATAATGGGCTTTAATACAACCAAAATATTCTATTGACTTTTTGTTGTATATCTAAAGGGTGATTTACATTAAAAAATAAACACCATTCCATACACCCATTTTTATAATTTGATAAATGAAAATGTAACCTTTCCAAATTTTACTTTCATCTATTTTTCTCAAATACAATGAATACTTGAACAGAATAAAAAACATAACCATTATACTACACTTTTACTAAATAAGTTACCGCATGTTGAAAATTATTTATATAATTAATTTATAAAGTTGATAATAAATTCATTTTAGCAGGAATGCACCACTCACCACACCCATAGTTTCATTCCCTAAAAAATAAACATATATTCCTTGAAATTTTTTCCCCAATTCACATAATATACATCACATGTTCTGACCTCAAACATTGATCAAAAGATACAATCAAATTCCACATTGGAATAATCAATCATTTTAAAACCCCACATGGGTTAGGAATAATGTTGGTTGTTCCTCCCATATTTAATATATAATTTTCTCGGGTCAAGTTACAAGAATCACAAGGGAATTCATACATGATAAGTATTATTATCCCATGAAAACTGTTATAAAAAATCATGAAAATCCACTAAAATCCACACAAGTAATCAATATACTCAACATAATATGGAAAATTTATTTATGGATGATGTAATGTACAAATGTTGTCAACATAATTAATATCCTATTATATGATAAAAATAATCAACTAATGTTAAACCAAATTTACTTACCTAGAAATAATTATCACTCACAAAAATTTATCTCCCCAATTGACCACATATTTGTCACCCTAGAGGGATAATTCCACCAGCAGTATTAGGTCTTGTATCTCTTGAAACGTTTTAGTAAATATAAATACCATTATTACATCTTTGTGTATGTTTTGGGTCATGAATGTATATTAATTTTCTTTTTGGAAATCTCAAGTATTGAGAAAGACCAAATCTAGGCCTAAGTATGCATACAAATATACGAAAATTAAATTATATTATGGTTTGAAAATCTCACCAATGGTCACCATCTATAGTGAAATAGGTAAATAAGTAACCTTTAAGGATTTACTATGTAAATATACATATACTGATAACAAGTATCACCCCAAAAATAACAAATATCACATTGACACTCGTTTCAAAACAAGCACTCGTGGTCATACATTTATCTATTATAGAACACCATTAAATATATAGAGAATTATATACCACTATTAAAAGATTCAAATGGATGAATTCACTTAACCATAATATAAAAGATAAAATAATATAAATATAGGTATCAGTACATTTGATACAGAACCCCTATTTCATAGTTGGTGGAAAATTATACACTTCATAGTGTAAATTTCATATAAGGGAATTATGAAACCACGTAGAATCCAATTATTCATTAATGGATATGAAAATTACCTATAGATATTCAAGGAAATGAATTATTATAGTATAATTATAATATAGAAAATTAATCATATAGGGTATCACACATAAGAAGAATCATGATCAGCAACATACATAGGAGAAATAAATCCATATGTTCATCTCTTATAGTCAAGAAATAGGAAACCAGGGACCCACAAATCTATAAATCATACATATATGTCTCACATTTCATGTAATCTATATGGGAGGAATAAGGGGAGATAATGGTGTGGGCTATAATAAATATTTATGGAAATAACCCAACTATATTTTATGATATGGAAATAACACCGTTGAATCATTGTAATGAAAAACATCAACAATTTCAAAGAATATTCATGAATTTTCATTTAATTATGAGACACACATAGATCCCCTGACAGATCATCATTTTTAAACCCATCATCAATGAAAACTTTCAACCTGTATCTATAAAAAATATTAACATACCGAAAACACCATGATAGGATATCTAAATGATATTTCATAGAATATTGTTGTTTTGTGGTTTTGAAAATGAACATGATGGTATCATAAAAATTTCAATCGACATATCCTTTGCTAATATAGAATTTGAATACTTAAAATAACTAAATGGGATATTAAATTTTATTCAATGTATTTTTAATAATTTTCATTTGGATAGATATGGAAATTTGATTAAAACTAACAATTTTTGAATCTTTAATGGACACTGAGACAATCTAGGAAGGGATTTTAAAAATTAGGGGTCGAGTTTTTAAGTGGTTACCTTTAGGAAATACCACATGTGATAATATGGTGAGGGATATATAGAAAACAAGATATGATTCTTCATATATGAATTAATTAAGTGATCAACATGATGATCACAATCATGAGTCAATACACAATGACATGATATACTTAATTTGAATCATGCGGAACTGACTCATTCCATGGGCCCCTGCATCGTATTTATACTCTAGTAATGTCTATACGTTTTTTTTCATGGGGATAAATCAAGGTGTACAAAATAGAACATTATGTGTATGTGGTGGTCAACACAATGATCCATGGATAGTAAAATCAACTCACCTTCATGTTTCAATGTAAAAAACATGATCTGAGGCCTATAAATAAACCACATGATTGATTAAATAGACCTATTTCATCTTCCATCATGACTATAAATTCTAAAAAGTTTATAAAAATTTACATTCTATTTTCATATTGAGATATTTTTGTGGAGTATGTTTTGAGTAAAGTGGTGATGTAAGATTTTCATCTTATAAAATAAATTAAATGTAAGAGATAATTTCTCTACGGGGAGTTAATGATATTTTGATGTTTTTGTGTGGAATATTTAGACTTGAATGACATCTAGTTTATTATATTATATGAGGTTTTATAGTGTGATTATAGTTTCCATATCATGTGGCATTTCTTATTTAATTTTAGAGTTTATTTTTTTTGGTAGAATTAAATAGTTTGTGAGATTGTTGGTTTTATTATGGAATAAAAATCTCTTGGTAAATATTATGTTTCGTTCATTATTGTTTGTCATGTTGAATTTGGTTATGGGATTCTTTTATGTTTTTATTATAGTCCTACTACTTTCATTTTTTGTAACCATATTAATGAGATTTTTATATTTTTTTCTCTCTTGGTTTTACTGAGTATGAGGGAGGAGGACATGTTTTATTCCTTGAACACTATATATTAATGAATTGTGGAATGAAATAATTTATTACATAATGAACTTACTCTTTATATCAAATTTAATGGAATTTGAGTTTATGATTTTTATTACAATCGCATCATGGTTGTTGTATTGATACTATTATGAGGGATCACCCCTCTCAACACATTATAATCAATATAAATCCACATTTTTATTATAAATTATTTTCCAGGATTGGTTAATTTTTATTCCATAGAATTTCATTGAATTCTAGGAACTCATTTTCTCATATTAAGATCCATATAGTCATTCCATGTTATATTATTAATGCTATATTGGTGTGGTCAATATCATTTGGTCAAATTTGTGACTCCCCAAAACCTATTTCTATTGTAATAAATATATAATGGTTTTATTTTGTTATCTGAACAAAACATACAAACTAAAAACCAGACTTTTTATTTAAATAAAACATCAAAGTGTTAACATTACAGTAAGATCAAAGGAAATTTATGCTAAACAAAAACAGAAACTAAAAACCCTATCAAAGCCATAGGGAGACCACCTAACATAACTACATGACCTAGTAAATAATTCATATCCTTCAGGTCAGTCACAACAAAGAACATAAAAAACAGAATCATGAAAACTCTACTAATAATCAGTGTTATAGAAAGAACCATCTTCGATATTGGTCATAAATTTGGGACACCCTAATTTATGGTTTTATAAAGAATTAACTCGAAAATTTCCTTAGGCGACCATTGAGTTCAAATAGCTATAATTATAGCCATTGGTCGTTTGGTGGATTAATTAAAAATATCTAAGTATAATTTTGTTTTTCCAAATATTTTTCTTATGAGTTGATATTATAATAAAACCAATTATAATGAACATTAAAAGGACAATGGTTTAATATTTTTATCTACCCTTACTGTTATAATAAAATGAGGTGTGGATTTTAATCAACTTTAAATTATTTAAAATATCTTGTAAATTTTATCATTTTTAATGCATAATCAGGGCCTCTAATAAAATTTGAATAGCTACTGTATAAAAATATTAAATTTTAAGTAATAATATTGAGTTGAAATAAAGGTATGTTTTTTTCTCTAAATTTGGAAACATGTTTATAAATCATTTTAGTAATACTCTTAGTCAAGGCGTTGTATAATTTTATTGGGGTACCTTAATATTTTAACGATTAAAAAAATCAGTTTTTATAAAAGGAATGATATTCTATTTATAGTTAAAATGAATATATTTATTTTTCAATGATTTTAAGGTTATTTTTGTGAGTTGGCTATTTATAAAAAAAATATAGCCCCCACGGGCCAACCATTTAGCCGGGCAGGGGAAAGAATCACAAGCTTGGTGGCCAAACATAGCCCTCAGCCTCATCACAGTCCGACCTATGGTTTAGAGTGTGTGCGCGCATTTGAGGCACACACAAGGGAACCGGAGGTGCCACCATGTGGGGTGGTACAATGGAGTTGGTGCATGCATGAGCATGCCCGTAGAACCCAGTATGGGCCATTACTAGGAGGGGGGAATTTGTAATCTGGCATAAGGACAAGAGCTCCCAGTTTATACAGCGGCCACGAGAGTCCCTTTGATTCAATGTTGGACAAGAAAAATCGGCCAGGAACAAATCCAGGTCGTTGGATCATGCCCCATGTGATCTGATCAGTTGGATCAGTTCAGCTTCCGAACTCCCATAGTCCCAGAATACCTTAGAGTTTTTTCACGACGTCCGATCCAACATGGATCTAATCTCGGTTGTCTAGTATTTTTAAAACATTGCATTGATATGATCCTTCTGATTGAATCTCAATCTAATCCAAGCCATTCATACCTTTTTAAAATATGTGGTTTCTACTCCACCACTATATTAATCTCCATTTAATCCCCATCGGTCATTCTTTGTCTATTTATCTCCCCTGATCCTTTTTATTCTTCTCCTGCCTGTGCCAGACCAACAACCCTCCTCTTTCTTTCCCTTATATTTACACACCTGCGGTTTCTATCATCAATATCCATGGCCCCTCATTTCATGCATTTTCCACAATGACCGACCCCTTGGTATTTTTATCAAATGAATAGGCCCCAGTTTTTTCAACAGTACCATTAAACAATATTTATATTTTATAGAGTATATAAACAATCCATTGCAACCCAAGAACCCTTCGGTTGTTTCCCCGTCAAGCTTCTTGGAAGCCTCATTTGATGAAATTTTAGAGCGTATCCACCTCCTCAAACTATTTTAAGGGAATGAGTTGTCTGGATATGTTTCATTAAATTATAACCATATATATGTATTCTTAGGAAAATATTTATACAACCTTACGGTTTAGTTATGATTTTCTCTTATACCGATCCTACTTCTCTTGGATTTTGAGTTCAAATAGTATTTCGAACATAATGGATTTATTTTTCCATGATTTTTGTGTTGAACATTTATATAATTATATAAATATGTATACTCATACATATATAAACCCTTGCGGATTGGATAAAAAACCCTTCTATACCAGATTACAAGACTTCTAATTCTTGGGTTTATGTGGTCTTCGTATTCCAGATGGATAATTATTTTCTCATGTGAATCATTCTTATATCCTTAGTATATTTGGCTAAATATATATATTTATAACTATATAGTTTTATATAAACCCCTTATGTCTTGTTTTAAGACTTCTAATATTTGAGTTTCAAAGTTAATGTATAACCTAAAAAATCTAGGAATTATATTTTGTACAGAACTTATATATATATATATATATTGTATACACGGTTTCATATAATTATATAGTTTGTAAGACTCAACTTCTAGACAAGATTTATGAATTTTAACATTGAACTCCAATGGTTAATTTATGTTGTTGATAAAGAAGTGAGTGTCTATTTACTTTGGTGTAAGACCCATATGTATACTCGGCTATACATGTGAGTTATACATGTTTACATAAGTATATATATATATAAGTTTGTTTAATAAATTATCCTTTTAAATTTCACATTATGATTTAAAATTTAATGACTCTGATTAACTGATAATTAAAAACTATGATTTAAAATTCAATTACTCTTGTTAATTGAAATGTCCAATATATTTTAGTCATATGGGTGTATTAGATTTTTGTTTAAACCCTTCGATAAATACAATATTTTCAGTTTTTTGAATATATATGTACACCTATAATCTTGGACCATTAATTTTATTTGATGTTCTTCCAAAGATTTCAAAGAAAGAGGAAAACAATTTGTCATCAAAATATAAATTTTATATTTTAAAACACTTCTCTTTATATACACCCTAGTGAATAAATAGGTCTACACAATGATAAACCCTAATTGTGGATATTCCAAATATTATATGTTTGATGTGTTTAACTATGGAGAGTTTATGAGTATAATATTTGGGGTTTGAATCTGTTGAATTCATATGTATGAATTTATTATATTTAATGGTATTAGTTTTGGTTGAATCTCATGATTTCCATTTTATCATTATTTATATCCTTGTGATAGGTTATACCAAATCATATCTGTAATAAATGTATAAGAATATATCATTTTAGTACCCTACCAGAAATATTTTCTTTATCTTTTGACTGAATCTGCATCCATGTAAAATTCCAAAATGTATTGATTAATAATGTCTTAGAAATTTTGGATATCATTTTATGTAACTAAACATGTATTTATTTTATTGCACTATTTGACATCACATATGCCATAAATTTCTTATCATACTCACCATTCAATGGAATATCCATGAAGTTGACAGTTTGGTAATTAATGCATATATCATTAATTCACTATTTATATATATAAATGCTAATGAATGTAACTAAAACTCTTATAACAATTTTTGGAATTATGAATGAAATTATTCAATTCAGTTTGGGACATCTTCATAAATATGATATGTGAAATTAAATATTCAAACTGCTATGTGACACTTTGAGTATACGACCCTATTTGTAAAATGATGAATGTAGTAGACTATGTATAACGGGTTGGGACCGGTTAATGAAATCCCATAGATGAATCAATATTTCTCAATAGACAATCAAGTCATGGTACGAGGCCATTGGTAATTTAGAGTCTTGTCACGAGGTCATGACATAGTCTGATATTTTACTTTCCCCCATTATGTTTATGATAATTAATTAAACAAGTGGTTATCTAACAAGAAGAATATGCATGATTAAGATCCAATACTTATGAGTGATAGAAGTATTAAATGCTTATGGAATGACGTTTATTTATCCCACAATGATTTATTATCCAGTTTATATTTTCATAGTATCAAAAATAATATTTAATATATTACCTTTATGAACTACTCTGATTATGTATCACTCTTAGTTATTAAATTCATACTTTCATATTCATATGTCATACTTATTTATAATTTTGATTACTTATTACTCAAAATTATCATGCCTAAAATTGAATCATGTTCCCTTGTAATTTTGTTAGTCTGCTTTTAATTGTGCACTTTTATTTCTTAGAAAATTGTTATTATATGGTACATGTGTTATAGCCTTTCTTAAGAAACATTTTGATGGATGTTTTAAAGAATGTTTTTAAAAGTTATATTAGTCTATTCTGTTATTTTAAAACCCCTTACTGGGATTCGTATTCTCACCCTACGTTTTTGAAATATATTTAACATGTATTAGTTTTTAGCCAAAGAAGCATGTTAGAAGAGGCTCTTTTCCCTGAACCTGAACTGAATCAATCCTCTATATGGGACTTGGCATGTAAAATATTAGTGCATGGTTTTGGTAAAAATTTAAAAATTATGATTCATGTCACAGGATCCGGGTATTCTAGTGTGGGTATATCCCAAAATATATTAATATGATTCTCAATTCATGTTAATTAATTGATCTTTCTTCTTGAATGGGAAATTATAGCAGGTTTTCCCTATAAGTGTAAATTCTCTGGTCATGTTTCAAATGTTTTTCAATGTGGTAAGGTATTTTACTTTATCCTTTCATGTTTGGTGGGGTTTTATCATTTTTTCATTATTTTACATGAGTTTTTTGGATGAATCACTAGTTAATGATGGAGACTCATTCATATGTGAATATTGAATTTCTATAAATATTCATATAATTGATATATGGTTATTATTAACCAAATAATGATAATTAACATGTTAAAAAGAATTGAATTTATTTTTTATTCATATTCCCATAACATGATTTATATATTATTTCTATACTTTTTATTTATGATGTTTTTGTATTTTTCTACTAGAAAACTGTATTTTTTAATATTATTTTTATTACCTTAATTTTTCAAAGTTTCTTAATATAGGAAAATATGGAAAGAAAATATGTGAATTAAAATATATGAATTTAATTTTACTAGACTATTACTAATGATTTATAATAATATGAAAGTACATTAAATAGGTTTTATGTGTGTAAATCACCGATAAATTTATTTTTATATTATAACATTTTTTTTGTATTTTTTGTCAATAGAGGAGACATTTTTTGGGGGTTTTATGGTTGTAATAGATATAATATTATGTGATTATAGATGTTTTAGGTGAGGTTTAATATGTTTTTTGAGTGTTTGGTCGGACATTGATGGTTTGGTATTGATGTAAATTATTTGGTAGCTATAGTAGAATTATGGAGGTTGTTAATAGTTGATAAGGTGTGGTAGTTGATGTGTTTTTGAATGGAGGATGATGCAATTTGTTATAGATTCCTCATAATATAAAATATGTTTAAAATTAATCAAATTATTAATGGGAATTGGTAAGGAGTTAATGAATGACATTTTTTAGATAAAATATAAAATTGCATCATATTTGTCATCACCCATGTTTAATGATAACAATATCAATTTTATTATGATACTAATGATTTTTATATACTATGACTCTATTTTAAATTATAAGTCATATTTTAAATATATTTGGCTATGTATGATAAATAATCACCATTGATGTTGAGTCATCACCAAGGATCGCTCACCGCTAAGGTAGACTCACCATTGAGGATGAGTTGCCGCAATGAATTAGCCACTATGAAGGATGTATCACAACAAGGGGTGAAATTTTTCTAAGTTATGGAACCACCCAAAATCATCTATATTATCATAAAAGATGGAATTATAGAAGATAATGGGAAAGGCTCTCAATGATAAGATGACTCGTCGTTGAACCAAATTTTTTCCCAAATGTTGGAAACACCAACAGTTAGAGATGAGTCGCCACCAGTACTGAGTCATAATTGTTTATGACCTTGAACTAGAATGTTCCTTTTGAAAATTATTGGATTGTTTTATTACTAGTCTGAGTTTCTATTTGTATTTCTCATCGCTATAGAGTTCCTCACCTTTAAATGAGTTACAACGAATGTTTTAGTTTACATTTAATTAAATATTTATTATTTCTATGTTATGAAACATAATTTCAAAACATATTTTAATGATTGTTTTTAATTTATTTATAAATATGAATTAAATAATTTTTTAGCTATTAATATGAATATATTGGAATTATGGATGTCTCTTCCTATATACTACAGTTAAAAGAAGTAGCAAACTTCTTCTTTTGTGAAACAAGGACTGAACAAAAATAATAGAACTGGATAAGTGTAGATACACATAGATCTGCACATGTAAAGTGAGATAAACCTTATTTCATGATCCATATGTGTTCATACATAATTCATCTTTCATACACCTAATAGAGAAAAATTATTGCCTACATAAACATTTATTCTCATCCTTCATTCCAGAAAAAATGTTCACCAAACCCTATTCTACTAAAACTTTCAGAAACACAACTAGATATTCAGTTCAAACTTCATTCAAGAGTCAAATGTTTTAGATATTTTTATATAGTGATACACCATATCTCTTTCAAGTTTCAATTTCTCTGTTTGAATATTTTTTTACATTACAAGCAGTGTGTGTATACTCAATTTATTATACCCACATTTTCTCTTTCAATGAAACTAGAAGAGACTGTATATCTTTTTAACAAACACTTTAACTATTTCTTCTACAGTGTTATGGTAGAGGCCTAGTTGTAAACATTCTCATATTTTACTCACACAGGTATTTTGGAATATGTCATATGGGTCCTAGATAGTTGTATTTTTGTTGTAAACCTAATAATGTTTTGGTATATATATTAATTTTTATGATTTGGTTGGTAGTATGTCAATTACAAGTATAGAGGATTAGGTCTCATCTTGAGATTTACCCTCTTGTATTTATTTATCCTATTTTTTATATGTTTTATTTCTAATATTTATAACTGAATATTTATTAAACTATAAAATTACTTATACTTTCAAATATATCCTTTATTAGTGTTTATATAAGGTTTTTATGTAGTTTATATTATTTTAAGGATAAATAAACATTAAAATTTTTTTAACCGTGTCCTTATCAATCTATGAGAATTCTTTGTAAAATTTTATGCCTTATATCGATCTATTATTATTTTTATCTAGAAATGTTTCAGTTAATTGTTTGAATTTATTTTAACCTATATTGAAGAAAAACTTTTCTTAGGTAATCATTTTAACCCCCCTCCTTCTTGGGATACTCACTCATAAAATCATTTTGTATCAATGGTTTTAAAAATCTTTCCTACCCTGGTTTTAGTTTCATTAGAAATAATAAAATTTATGTTTTTTCAAATTTCATTCATTAAATTGGATAATAGAAAAAAAAGATTCATCAACAAATATACCATCTTTTTTAATGAAAATAATTATTATTAGTGAAAAATTAAATAAATATGAATATTTAAATAATGAGTTTGAAATTTGGAATGATATTGATGATATATATGAGCTACCTAAGACTCAAAGAAAATACTATAACCATGATATTGTGCTGGATTAGACTGAAAATAAAACATTAATTAATAACTTTTAATATTCTTTTCAAATAAATAATTTAATAGAATGTGTGATAGTAAATATTCCTTTGAGATTTGAAATACTATATCTTTTTCACATTAATGGATATAAAACTTTAATGATATGATCTTAAATACCTATGAAATTAAATATGATACATTTTAGATGAAGCATGATGCGAAAATTTATAATATTTATCTCAAGTTCAGTGAGATAGTCAATACAATTAGAACAATGGGATATCCAATATCTGAAGTGACCTAGCCTTAGAGAGCCTGGATCCTGTGTCCACTTCCATTTCATTGGAATTATAAGAAGGAATAAAATCCATAAGGTTTGAATAGTTTAGTTTTCTTGGTAAACTACATACTTACACAAGTCTTTCATTAAAAATGAATAAACTAATTACAACATAATTTCTTTCTTTTGATGATAACTTTTTTCCATCTAGTATATCCCTTCATGTCTTTTATATTACCCTTCAAGGATTATTTGTAAAAGGAAACAACATTATATTGATCTCAAATTATCATTAATCGTAGTGTATAAATGATGTAATAATGAATCAATGAGAATAATAATTTGGTAATGGTAAATAAAAGGGCACACATTCCATGTAATAAAAATTGACAAAGAAGTGTATAAACAATATGGAAAGGCAATAACTAGAAATAAATTCCATTCCAATTACTATAAAATTTAAAATCAATGTGGAATGGTACATAAAAGAAACACATTCCATTTAATCAATATACTAGTAATGAAATTCAACAATAGATATATCAACATAAAATCACATGGATAAATAATAAATGACTCTAAATGAGGGAAATGCTTAATTATTGGGTTCCATATTTCCTAGGTATATAGAAATATTAATAGCAAGACCATTCACAGGATGTTTTAGTATATCATATAGAAACCCATATAATTTTCATATTTAATTCATTCCATGGTACTATTGATGCTTCGATTATATATCTATAACCAAACCCTGCCAATGTCCCAACATTAAAAAACAATCCACATAAAAATCAAAATTAATAAAATTCCTTATCAAATATAAACATTTAGTAGAAGATGATAATTTATCGAAAATTCATAGTAGATGATATGTAACATCAAATTATGTTGATTTTGATGAATGGAAATACCATTAAAGGATCAATAAATGTATTGTCCAAAAAATAATCATTAAACATTTAAAAGTGTCACATATCACTATGAAACATTTGAATCATATTCTGCATGAAGTAATATCATTAAATAAACATTTAATATAATTATAATAAGGAGATTGATTGTAAAACATTTCAAGGGTCATTATATAAACTATATAAAATGATCTATTTTCAATACAACATGTCACAATAATTATAGGAAAATAAATATTTTAAGTAGACGAGAAATAAAATCATGGAATTTAATTTCAATACATTCTCTGTAAAAATAAATCAAAAACCATCCAAAGGTATAATATTGATTTTATCAAAACAATAAATCCCAAGGAGTGTAAAATAAATGGTTATAGTCATTTATGAATAGAAATACTATAAAAATTTATTTTAGAAATAATTTTGATGAAAATATACATTTCATTTTTAAAAACATCATGAAAGTAATTTAATTTGAAAATTAATTTTAAAAAAATTAAATTTAAACTTTTAAATTTTAATCATGGAAATTAAGATAAAAATAAATGACTATGGGAATGTTCATAGTTTTTATATGAGGACAAAAACATTCCTCACTCATGGTAAAATGGATATAAAAATTCTTTTTTCAGAATTAGATAGTAAGATTCAATTCAAAAAAGTGAAAAAAATAAAAATATCTAATCTTTTATTTTTATAATAATTTTTAAAATATTATTAAATATTTTAAACCATTTTCATAAAAATTATCTTTTCGATGAAAATCTGTTCTCTGAATAAAGAACGAAATGAATTTGTGTTTTCAAAAAAAACAAATAAAACATTCTAATTACCAATGATTTGATAATGGTAATATTATGTGATAAAGTTAATGAATAATTAGATAAGAATGAATTTAAATGTATTATTTTATAATTATAAAATAACTTGCATTGATGTAAATTCAAGTGTCAATAATCCTGAACAAAATGAGATTTATAAGTAAACCATCAAATGACCATAACATTGAAGTGATACTCAACCAATTAATTTATTTTTTGTATTAAATATATATAATTATCTTAGAATAGGGAATAGATAAATAGAAGGTAAATTTTCATTATATAGATAATCATGTAATATTTGTGATAATGAGGAAGTAATATAACCTAATCAAAAAGTAATTAGATTATGAAATTCTATACCACTTGGTATCTTTTCATAAAAAAAACATAGAACCAATAATTCAGATTGAAACCTAGAATAACATGAATAAAAAATAATATTTATAAATATTTATCAAAATATAAAGTAGATATTCCACACTAAATAAATAAGTGGTGACCATGACATTTATCTCACAAATGTAAAAAGTGAGAGTAAAATCCCTTACCATGTGTTTCACTTTTGGTTGAACATACTTTATATTATTTTATAATAGTATTAAACATGTAAATAACTTATAAAATAAGAATAATCAAAATTATAATATCATATACTGACTTCTTATAATATCTTATTACCAATTTTTTAACAATCATTCATTATTTTTACTATTTTTGGTGCTAATTGCCAAGTCCTTCGAGTATGTTTTGACTTGTTACTATTTGTTATTATTATTTAGATCATGGGTTGATAATTTAAATAATTTATACAATTATTTAATTATTATATATATTCATTATATATATATTTATAATAATATATTGGTTTTTTGTATAAGAAATGAAATTCACCAATCATGGAGATGGTAGGTAGTATATACGCATCAATGCGACTTTCTTTTGAATGACCTATTTTAATGAATTAAAATAAAATTATATATATGTTTAATATTATTACAATATAATTTATATTTATTACATGTTACATATGTTTATTAAAACCATAAATTATACATTCTAGGTATGGGGTGGACGAATCACATCACTTGAAGGGGTTTGTAGTCCCCACTTTCACAAATGTTGATATTGTATTCCCACAAAATAGAGTGTATAAAATAAGGCGTTATAAAATAATTATAGTTGTATTAATAAATTTAATGTATCATATAAAAATATATGAATATATTTTCTATCATAATCTCACCATGATAGGTTGTAAACGAAGAATTAATAACATCTCTTCGTAAGGCTATTGTTCACCGTACACATAAATAGTAAGTTGGTTATCTATTAAATGGATGTCTGTGTAATTGTAGGTAAAAAACATAGAATGAAAAATATCAGTATATTTAGGATTTAGTTGTTTTTTTTTGTAATCATGAAAGATATTTTATTGAAAGAGTAAAGAAAGAAATAATGATAAAGAGATTTCGGATAGATGTTACCTCTTATTTGGGTAACATCATTGGGTTTGCACCAAAGGGCTTCTATGGATGGCTTTATGAAAATGGTGAGGCTTCTAGTATTAAGGTATTGGTGTTAGGATCTGTTTTTCAGAACATGGATGATCCAAAGTGTCTTTATTTGTATGAGTATGTGGTAGGAGAGGATGCATTTTTATAGTGGATGAGGAGGGACATTCTTCTATATTTTTGGGAAAAGGAATTCCACAAATTGTTTTCCAATGACAGGTGGACAAAATAATGGTCCAAAGTCTATCAATGGGAATATAGGGTCTAAATATTTCCCTAAAATGATTCTTTTTCATGTTTCTAGGTCATTTTTTCCCTTAATATTCCTGTTTAGCCCTTTGTTTTGATAATTTTTCTCTTAATCATTATAATTAATATTAATTTCATTCACTAATATTTTTTGTAAGTTTTTTTTAAATTATTATAAATTCAATATTATTTTACTTCCAAATATGGTATAAATTTTTTCCAAATTCATAACTCATAAGTGGTTGAAATTAATTTAAATATAATCTCACACATAGGATAAAAATAAGTGTCTTTAATGTAAAAACGTTCAAAAGTTTTTTATATTTATTTGTTATAATTAAAATTTAAATTGATTAAAATAAAATAAATTGGATTAAATAATAAAAAAATCATCTAATTGTACTTTTATCCCAATTAAAAATTTAAATTATGTTCATAGGTAAATTATATGAACTACATTTTTTATGTTAAAATCCTGTATTTTTCATGTTTCATTAAAAATGAAACTTCAAAAAAATATACAAAAATAACCACGAGATAATTTATATGATCCAATTTCAATTATTGTGTTTATTTTGATAAATAAAATTTATAAAAGTTGAAAAGTTGGATTTAAAATAGGTTCTCCATTAAAAGGTGGTAAAATTTTCCTTATAAAAATATTGGGTTTTTTATATAATATTGGATTTGATCTCATATTATTTCTATAGAATGTATTCTATGAATATAACGATATTTTATTAAATTTATAATAAATTAATTTCACTAATATCATATACTTATTAATTTAATTTATTTGGATAAAAATGATTTTCGAGTGTAATAATAGTTCTCTCTAAAAATATTCCCATTAATTTCTAATTTCTAATCAATTGAAAACCAATTAAAAAGATTTATATTTGTCTAAATAATTATATTTACATAATTGAGTTCAAAATATTTATAAAAACTAATTTAACATCTAAGTTTTATCTTATTGTATTAAATGACAAAATCTTAATAATATATGGTTTTTTAGTAAAATTGTGTCTTCTGTGTCATGTAGTCTAGAAAAGAAAGTGTTTGATTCCTGTAATAAATGTTAACTAAGTATTGTGTGAATTTGAAGCTATATTATATATTCAATTTAACTTAAATACTTTACATATTTTAATGTCTCGGGATACAATATCCACTTACCCACTAGGCGTTGTGTTTCATAAATTCATTCAAAAATAATGTTATTACTCTTGAATTTCTTCGCATTATATTATCTCCACCTTAGTTAAATTGCATCATCCCAATTTTAACACCATAATACTGTTATATGGTTTTATATTTTCTATTTTTAAAATCCCATATTATGAGAAGGGTTCATAATGAATCCTTTAAAAATAGAAAATTGGAAGTATAATGGTCACATGGAATCACATATAAATATTTCTCTATGTAGGGTATCATTCGTGGAATGTAGAGATATAGTCGTGGAGGGAAATAATAAATATTTATAGGGGTGACTATGGTCATCAATCACAATGAAGTTATTGATCAATATGACATTGAGGTCCTCAAATCCATATATCTGTGATGATTAATAGGACAAATAGTTCATCAAAGAATTACGGTATTATGAAGACATTTCATTGAATATTTTTCAAATTTTGATTAATTTGTTTACTACATAATAATAGAAGGAAATTTAAATTATTTAATGTTTTAATTTCCTTTTAAAAATTCCATCATTTGGTTGTTCTTTGATAAAATTATAATTCACACCTTACATAAAGAAATGGATTTATAAAATTTATATTTTATTATAGAATCATGAAAATATAATTTTAACATATCTTAAAGACCCTAAAAAAGTGAAATGCATAAATATTTGTCTCAAAATGTTCTCCAAATAAGATATTGTTAATACATTAATGTATTAAACAAAAAATTATCACTATAGGTTCATCATTATTATTTGTTGTAAAAAAAATTTAACTAAAAATCATATATCAGTTAGGACATTGTGCAGGTCATTTGTTGGTGTTAGAACTATATCATCATTCATTTGTTGATTAATATCCATTGACCATTTCAGACTTGTTTTATTTTCATTTAGAATAAAGGTTTTCTATCTCTAAATCCACATTGAAATTGTTTCTATAAATAAATGTGTTGACCATCCTTTAAATATGTTTATTCACATAGTATCATTCTATCTATAGTTATAAATACAACTAAAATACCTTAATACTTCATCTATATATTTCAAAAATGTATTTCTATGTTCTAAATATTATCATAGTCTGTTCAATGTAATTTTCTATTTAAATCCTTCAAAACGGTTTGTAAAAAGAATGTATATTATCCTAATCATATCCCATGGAAGTGTCATACTAGGTGTGTAGTATGGCTCGTTGTCATGTACCAGGTTATGCTGAGTAAACCCTAACTCACCTTGGTAGAGTTTTTACACTTATGTATATCTATTCTAGAGCCATGTCCACTTATTGTACCCCTACATGGATGTATTTCATAGAATATCCATATAATCGATCAATTAAAAATATTAAAGGGTTTTATTCAATTCTTATCCTCATAATTTTTATTTGCTTTTTTTATGTAATATATTTATACTAAATCTAGTTTTCAAGGTTTTTAATAAACATATATTGGTTCTAACGATATATACTTGGCCTTAGATATCTTGGAGATTTTTTCCACTACTTTAACATTGGTATGATTACAAAGAATCAAATCTCGAATGGACAATGAGTTTATAAGTAATGGTAGACCAAATACATACATGAATTTATTATTTCAAATGAATATAGTAATTAAAACACAATTTTTTCATTTGAGGAAAACTTTATTCCTTATATTATATCACTTCATATCATTCATTGTATTCTTTTTATATTCTTATGATAATGAAAAAAATAATTGTGGTCTCAAATGCACAGTAAGGGAAAAGTAAAACTGAAATAGTAACGAATCAGTTAGAATAATAATTATATCATAGTAAATAATAGAACACATATACCATTTAATCATCAAAATGATATTGAAGTACATAAACAATATAGAAATGTAATAAATGGAAACCTATGACATAAAAATTACTAGAAATAGAATAGTAAAAATGAAAAGGTAATAAACTAAAACACACACCATTTAACCTATTAACTGGGAATGAAATTCATCCATAGATATGTCCTCAGAATATATCATCGATATAAAATAAATTTATCTAAAAGGATGAGATGCCTATTTATTTAACAATATATTTTAAAAGGTATTGGAACTATTATGGTCAAGACGTTTCACAAGATGATTTAGAATATTGGGTATAAACCCATCTAATTTTTGTAACTAATTCATCTCATGATACTACCAATTCATCGAGAGGAAATCTATAATTGGGACCCACACATTTCTTATCTATCCAATGAAATAATCATATCAAAAAAATTGAAATAAATAATATGCCTTATCAAATATATTTATTAAATTAATGATACATATTTATCAATACTTCCTAGTATATGATTAGAATCAACAATGGTTTTTGATGTTCATTAATAGAAATACCATTTAATAACCAAAAATAGTATTCTTGATGAAAATAATATATATACATTTCAATGTTCCCTATACCATTGTGATACATTTGAATCATAATCCCCTTGAGGTAATAAAATTACATGAAACTTTGATTATAATGAATATTATGAGATTCATCATATAACATGTCAAAGGAAATTATATACCCCATACAGAGGAAACTAGGTGAATTACAATATGTCTCAATGATTAAAATAAATTGAAAATTTCATGGGGACTGAAAAAGAAATAGAGGAAATTAATTTAAATATTATCGTTTTCCAAATCAACCAAAACCCATCCAGTGGTAGAATAAGGATGGTATCAATACAATATATCCCAAGTAGAGTAAAGTAGAGGGTTATTGTCATTGATGAATAGAAATATTGTAATAGTATTTTTTTAAAACATGGTTTTGGAAAATATAAATTTCATTTTGAAAAACAAATGAAGGTAATTATATTTGAAAGATATTTTTAAAAATATATTATATAAAAATTATGATTTTAAAATTTTAAATTTAGAATCAATGAAATGGTGACGGATAAATCTGAAAATTCATTATGATGTAAAAAAATTAATCACCATGCATGGTAGAAGGTTTGAAAAATATATTTTCTTCAGAATTATATATGTATACTACATTGAAAACATTGGTAAAATTAAAAATTATAAACAGTTATATACTTAATCATTTTCAAAGTATAGAAAATAATTTTCAATTTTTTTAATAAAATAATTTTTTGATGAAAATATTTTCTCCATCTAAAGGGATATATGAAGTCAGGTTTTCCTAAAAACATTTTATAAAACATTTTAAGTACCAAATAGTTGGAAATTGGTACGATTACTTGATAAAGGCCGTGAATATTAATAGGTGAAGAAAATAAAATCGTTTATTATAAAATTGCATAATAATTTCAAATAAAATAAATTAAAGTGTAAACTATCCCGAAAAAATGAAATTGTGAAGTAAACCCTTGAAAATACCATGACATTGAAGTGAGGCACGAAAAATTAATTGATTATGTGTATCAAATATAAATATAAAGATCATAATTTTTAATACACCAATAGATGTTCTATGTGATTATACATACAATTATATAATATTAATGATAATAATAATTTATTAAAACCAAATGAAACATAAATTGATATATGAAATTATATGCAACTTGGTATCTATTTTGATCAAATAATTATATAATAAATAAATAAAATTAATAGATAAAATACCATTAATACTAAATAATTCATGATATAATATATCCAAATGGTCAATAGATACACCACATGAAATAATAATGTGCTGAACATGACATTTATCTCAATGATGTAAAACATAAGAGAAAAATCTATTACTGTGTGTTTCATTTTGGGTGAACATCCATTAAAATATTTTATAATGGTTTTATGCATGTAAATATCTAATACCTGAACCATTATCTTATATATATAATATTATTTATTATCTTATTATAATATCTTCTTACTCGTTTGCTAATAATAATTCATTTTTTCACTATTTCAGGTGTTAATTGCCAAGTCTTTTGTGTATATTTTGACTAGTTACTATTTATTTTTCTTAAGTGGATCATGGTTTAATCATCTTGCAAATATAAAAAATTATTTAATTATCATATATATTCATTGTTTAGTTATATAAAATAATATATATGTTTTGGAGAAAACAAGTGAAATGCATCATTCATGGATACGGTAAGTTGTACGTACACATAAATGCTACATCAATTAATTGTCTGTATTTAAATGAATGAAATGTACATTATATATATATATATATTATAATTTATGTGTAATATATATATATATATATATCTATATATATCATCTATGATACATAGTTTTATTAAAACCATATTTTATACATTCCATGTATATCATGAGCGAACTATATCGCTTTGTGGGGGAGGTAATCCATACTTCCAAAAATGATGTTATCGTATTCCTACAAAATGGAGTGAAAAAAGGCATATGTTATAAAATAACTATACAAGAATAAAGACCTTATAAATATAATTTATAAAATATATGATTATATTTTACTCACAAATATCACCATGATAGGTGGTAAGGGATGAAGGAACAACATCTTTTTGCGAGGTGGTAGTTCATCGTACACATAAACGGTATGTCTGCCACCCATTAGATTGAAGTGTGTATATGTGTATGTCAAACCCTTATAATAAAAAACATATCAGTATTTTTATTATACTAATTTTTATATAATACTAGAATACATTTTAATTAAATAGATGAAAAAATTGATATAACTAAAGATCTTGAGAAATGATGTTACCTCTTATTCAGGAAACTACTTTTGATTTTCACTGATGGGATTCCATGGATGGATTTATGACCAATGTGATTATTTTGGTATTACATGAGGCATGTTTAGAATCTATTTTTAAAAATATTGACCGATCCAAAGTTTCGTGAGAGTTGTGGGGATGTGGGATGACATGAGGACTTTTTATAATGGTGGGGGAGTGTAACTCTTGTATATTTTTCTTATGGGAAATTCAACCAACATATCTCGTTTTCAAAATGAATAAAATAATATTCAAAGGAGGATAAAATTTATTATAGGGTATATATATGGATAAAAAAAATTTGGATTAATTTATAGATCATTTTGGATATTATGATTGTTGTTTAGTCAATTGTCATTCTTATTTATCCCTTTATGATTGTATTTAATTTTAATTACATTCACTAATTATTTTTTGTTAAAAAAATATAACTTATTATAAATTATATAATATTTTGATTCCAAATATGGAATCCATTTTTTCTAATTCAAAACACATAACTATCATAAATGAATTTAAATTTAATTATATAAAAGAGATAACAATGCGGGTTTTTAAAATAACAATGTTCATATGTTTTCTATGTTTTCATAATATATTTCAAAGGGAAATTTATTTCAATGAACTATATTTGATTAATTGATAAAAAATTATCTAATTAAACATTAAAACTAATTAAAAAATTATCCTTATAAATATTTTAGAAGAAAATGGACTTTTAATTTAAAATACAGTATTTTTCAGTATGCATTAAAAATGAAATTCACATAAAAATACAATAAATTATCACTAAAATAATTTTTATATTCAGATTAAAAAGATGATTTTTATTTTTATATATTAAATTTATAAAAGAGTGATTTTTTTTAAAATATGATCCCCATTAAAGTTAGTATAAGTTACATTATAAAAACATAGGTTTTTATGTTTAATACTGGATTTGTTCTTATATTATGTCTAAATAATCTATTAGAAATATTTAAATAATATTACATTAAATATATAATATATAATTTTTTTTGAATACAATTCTCTTATTTATTTATTTAATTATTATAAAAAAACATTTTCAACATAAAAATAGATTTCTTTAAAAGTATTCCCTTTATTTTCAATTTTTAATAATTATTTATTATTAATGAATTAGATTTTTATTTTTGTAAATCATAGATTTTCATATGATAATTTATGACATATAATTTTAAATCTATGTTATAATTTATTTTATTAATTAATAATATTTTAATAATATTATGTTTTTTGGTAAACTTTGTTCATGCATGTAGCGTAAGCTGTTAGAGAATTTTTTTTTGTGTGTAATGCATGCTAACTCATTATTGTGTCCATTGAAAGATATATCGTAGATTTAAATTATCTAAAATAGTAAATATATTTTAAAGACATTGGATATTATATCCCCTAAAGTGATTTTTTTTGTGTTTCACAAACACAATAAAATATATTGTTCCTACATTTGAATTTGGAGGAGTTATAGTATCTAATAGTGACTAGATCATGAGACTGCGGATATTCCTTCCATAAAGATGGAGAGAGACATCTACATGAATAAGGGAATCCTAATACGTCCTAAAATTACCTGTAAATAAATTGATTGGTAAATTTATGATGTACAAGGAATAATATAAATTCAATAAGGAGGAAGAGGTTAAACCTAAATGAATATTAGTAGCTTTCATGTCTATTAAATCCAAAATAAAATAAAATAAAAGGTCCTAGATAAGAGTTCCAATGATGATGGGGCACCACTAGATAGTGATGGGTATATGGACCTTCTCTCTATATGCATTAAGAATTCATATAGAAAGAATATATTTTTTACAAAGCATATTTACAAAAAAAAATACAACAGTAAAGGGGACTGGAATGAATATTGAAAAAAGGATGATAGTACAAATGGGATTACCTTGTTTGACTGTAATTGAAAACGACATGATAAGGAAGAATCTCAAAAATCTAAATACAAAATGAAATATGAGGAATATGAAAAAAAAAATATTATGAAAGAAATGAATCAAACATGTAGTTCCCTTTAAAAAATATATAGTGACACTGACTCATCAAATGAAGAAAAACCTGAAAAATACAACATGGGATTCATAACAAAAGACTTGAGGAACCTATTTTATCTACTAAATTATCTATTATTAAATTATAGAACTCTAAAATTGAACACAATTAAGATGATATGTCTCAAAATAAAATTTAAATATTATAGAACGTTAGAGGACCCTATTAATGAGCATAAAGATAAATAAAATTTCTTCAATACACAACCTGTTTTACCTACTAGAATTATATATAATCATACTATATAAAAAAATAAAATGATAAATTACTAAGGGATAACACTAAACTAAACCATTGTCCAACTGAATAATTTTTTTTCAAAGAATGCCACTTTGATAGAAAAACAAACACATATTCTAGATAAACAGATTTCTCAAAATTATTTTTTAGATCTAGGAAAACAACCTAGACTGAGAATAATAGTAATGATCACATTTGAACATAATTTTGAATCTAAAATCCCTATTACTAGTTATTATCATAAATAAACTAATGAATATTTCATTTCAAAAATCTGTAAATATGATTATAAGTACCTCATTAAGAATATGTGGGTTGCGAAAGATTTAACTTCTAACACATCTGTACCCATGAAAATAGGTGTAGCAAATTAATTGTTGTTATAACCATATTTTATAGAACTTATTCTTGAAAATATTATATATATATAAATATGGTACTTGGATATCTAATGATCTAGGCATATGATAGGATACTTGTATGGATTCAAGAACATCATAATGGTTTATGGTGGTTGTGTCACCTTTGGAGATAATGATAAATGAATTATCATCATCCTTGAACAAATTAGTATGATCAACTAAGTATTATATTTAGTAGTACTGTTTGATAATGGTATAGTGTATAATTATATTATCATCTCCTAATAGTGTTATAATGGTTTTCATGTGTTGATTTTAAAAAAATGCATGTCATTATTCTAATTCTAATGATTATTTAGAATTTACTTCCTTAATGAACGAGATGTTTATGATGTTAATATTTATTCCGTTGATTTCTAAAATATTTTCCGACAAGAGTTCCTTTCATTAAAAAAATGTATTTGGCATAGGGGATTATTAAATTGTAATTTTTACTCACAAAGAAAGCTTACTAAGAAATGTTTAGCCGAGGATCTATTTAAACTTTATTTCTGGAATAAAAATTTCTATAACCCCTTTAAAAAGGAAAATATAATATGATCTATTTTATAAGTATATACTCTAGGTCCGCTTATAATAATTGATTTTTAGATATAATAAATAGAACACTTTAATATATATCACTTACTATGAATAGTGAGTATGAAGTATCTATCTTATTTTGGTATGAAGAAGTGAATATTCTCTTCTATATAATAAATAGAGTTTCTATTTGATGTATCTTGTAGAGGAAACCTTATGGTCAATGGAATATTATTAATCCTATAGTTAATTATATTACATTCTATAATTCCAAGGACATTATTCTATAAACCATGTATAATCATGAAAATTTTACATTCAAAAGTGATGAAAGAATTTTCCTTTTTAATTCAAACACTATAATGTCTTATACATTTTTTACAAAAAGAAATAGGACTATGGAATAGTATATTTAGATAAAATTTTATTTGATAGATCAATATGATTTGAATAATTCTTCATAAAACATTGATTTTGGTCTATCTTTTTTTAACATAAATTCCAAACCATTCTAATTTTTTGTAAAGCGAGCAGAAAATTCATCTAGTTCTAAGGAATTTCATGAACATGAATGTAATCCTATATAATATTATGATGTTACCATCCATTACTTTTCTATAGTTTTTAGGACTCTTAATAACCCTCAATTAGATGTTGTATATGGATAACTATATATAGGTGCACATACTATAGTTTCTCTAATCAATTATGTTGAACATCAATCATTCCTGTCACAACATTATCCAAAGAACATCAAAAATTCAATTAATAATTAATTTTTGTTAACATGAATATATGAATAAGTAAATATATTTAAAATAAATAATTTATGGTATATTGTTTATATGCAAAAATACACCTTGACAATAGGCACAAATTGAGTGTTTAGAAATATTGTTGAGGAATTTGTTACACCAGTAATAAATATGGCTAAACAAGTTTCAGAAGGATATATTCATGAATAATGGATATATTATGAAGGGTCTTTTTCAATAGTATCCAGACATGAAGCCATTAAAAGAATGATTTCCTATGAAAAATATCGAGATATTAAGATTTATCAATTAGATGGAAGAAATAAATTCATAAATGGGTATATATTTGAGGATGTTCTTATGAACAACCCACTATATTTCAAAAACCCAATTTTCCAAAACAAGTCTTCATATTATCTACATATATTTACATTTCAAACTATCTCTTAGAACGTGGTACAATTGGCCCATCTATTTTTTTAATATAAAATGTTTTCCGAAAGGTATATCAAATCCTACCATTTTTATAAATTTAATTCCAATGAATGTTTTATTTTTTCTAATTTATGTAGTTGATTTTATTTTGGGAAATTATAAATATATTTATATTTTTTTAAAATAATAAAATCAATTAGAAATGTTTTTAACGAGAAACTGATATTCTTTTGTGGTTTTCAGATTTTTCAAAATATAGAAATATTTATTTTAAAACAACGTAAATATACTAAGAATATATTAAAATGTTTTAATTTGGATATAAATAAGTTTATGCTACATTTATGAGTAATACATATAAATTTTATCTTTATGATGCTGTGAAATAAGTGGATAAAACCAGAAAGAAAGGAATGATTTTAAGACTTCTCTATAAAATTTCCTGTTGACCTTAAAGTATGTGCAGTGTGCATATGTGTTATCATTCATTAGAAAATCCAAAATATTCAAATATGGGTATTATAGAAAAAATTTTAAATACCTCATATATAATAATAATTTTTTCTTTTTTATTTAATATAAAATTAATAACAAACTAGGATTAACATACATGGATATACCATAATTTGAGATGAATATTATTTACATTATAGAAATACATTCTTGAGGACCATAATAGTTTAGATATTTAAAAAAAATATAAACAAAATCCCTTATCTGATGAAATATATTTAAAATATCCTATAATGATCTCCACCGTTAGTAATTCTACCTAAAACCTTTCTTCGTGACATTAGGAAAGGAAACATAAGAACGGAGTGAACTACAAATATCGATAAAAGTAAATAAGGTAGATATGGAAGCATAATTATGAGTATTTAAATTTGAGGACATGATCATTAAAATATAAAAGAATAACCTGTATATCAAAGTACCATTACATGAATAATGGAATAATGAATGGATGTTCATAAGATAGAAATTTTAATAAAATAAATAATATATGTCATAAAATCATAAAATAGTAGTAAAACATTGAACTATGGAAGACACAAAATCATATAATATGGTTCCCATAGTATCCAAGGAATCTTTTCTAATACTATATTGCTAGTATGGGTTCACTCCCCATTCCTTTTTGTTGGTCATGGTTCACTCCTCTATAAATAATAGAAGAATTAGTTTTCTATTCATGCCATATTGATAGTCAAAGTTCACTCACAAGACCATCTTAGATGCATGACTTCACTCCTCATACCATCCTAGTATACACAGTTTACTCAAATATCCATCTTGGTAGTTGGGTTTCGTTCACAATACCATTTCAGTCTTTCACATGAGACATAAATATTTACGTGAGGCATTTGTGGGAGATAAAGTTCCCACCCTTCTCATAATGAAATGATGAATACATGTTCTACAAGATCATAAACAATCTTATAATTAACCATGAAATTAAATGGTGTCTCATAGATCGTCAATCGTATCATAACCTGTAGAAAAATATAAAATTTTCATAATCATTTCATAAAAAACAAAAATCATGTTAGAAAATATGATTTCATAATCATATAGCCCATTAATGACAAACATGTTTCATAAATACCATGACATCAATCATGAACCATTCAGATAAATAATATGAATGAACCCATTAGAAAATTTCTGAGAAAGGAATGAGTAACATCAACAGATCTTATCTAATATGGGAAATAATTTTTATATATATTTTAAAAAACAAGAAGAAAATATCCTTTCTTCTTTGAAAAATTAATCTTAATACAAAAAACCATTTGAAAATAATTTTCATATAAAATACCTAGAATGAATATAAAGAAAACATGAAATCATTTTGAAATAATTTTTCAATGAAAACATATAAAATTAAAATTAAAACATTTTAAAACATTTTTCATTGAATACACTTTAAAAACATTTGAAGAATCCATTAAAATATTTTGAAAACACATTCTATGAAAATAATATGAAAGAGTATAACTAATGCATTAAAACATTTTGAAAATAATATTCATTGAACACATATGGAGGATTACATTTAAAATTTTTAAAATCATTTTTCTTATAATCATATAAAATAATCCTAAACACCATTTTGAATAACACTTTCTGTGAAAAATTCATGGATAACATATAAAAAATGATTGAAAAAATTGTGAATACCATTTTATGAAAATAACATTGAAAAATTAATAGTAATTCTTTTAAAACCATAAAACATTATTAAAATCCTTTCCCCTTGATACTGATCTTCAAATATAATTTTAAATTTTTTTTGAAAACATTTTTTTGAAATAAAATAAATTTCAAACTAAAAAAAAGATACGATCATATTTTTCTTCAAAAAAAATTTTTAATTATCTTAAGTACAAATGGGAGGATAATTGTACTAATTCATGGATACAATGTGAATATAATAATTATATGAATGTCCACGAATGTTTGTGAGTTTTGTTTTATAATATTTCAGCATATAAATCATAATCACAAACAATATCCCAAAGTGATGAGACTGTTTTGATAAACTCATATCACTTAGTAAATTTGAACCATAATCACCATGTAATAAATTTAAATTAAATTAATCTTAATAAATAATTAAAATAATGATATTCACAATATAAAACGAAATATTTGAGGATATAAAACTTGAAAAAGAATTTATGTTCATAACAAAACATGAGTCTCAAAGGAGGTAAATTGAGGCAAAATTGGTTTACCAATTTTGTAACGTTTAAAACCTAAAACCCATGAAATAAGAATAATATAATGTATATTTAAACACCAATAAATAAATTTATAACAATAATTTAATACATCCATGTTCATTATTTACATCACACAAAAGGAATGGGTGGTTAATAAAGCATGTATATCAAAGAAATAAAAATTTAGATGAAATCCCCTTACCTGATGTCTTAACTATCTTCATACTCATTCAAAACTATTTTATAATAAAATAAATATATAATAAATATATAATATAACAATATTATTATATCTAATACAATATATAGTTTGATTATGAATTTACATTACTCGCTCCTAAATAATTTTCAGTTAAGGTTTCATTTCGGGTAATATCTTCTTCATTCATCGCATGTGTCTTAAATTGTCATATCATCGGAACTTATAATTATATCATGATATCCACAATATAAAAAATTATTTAAAGGTAATTTATATTTATTATATTTGAATTATAATAATCCTTATATTATATAGTTATCAAATTGAATACCTCGTCTATAGAGACTGTAAGTCGTACGTATGCAGGAATACTATTTCTGTTTAATTATCATGTTGAAAGAAATAAAGTAAAAAATAATATGTGTTTGTATGTTTATATATTAAATTATTAATGTATCATTATTTTATAATATATATTTTTATATTCACTAAATCAACCCTTTAATACATATTATATAGTGTATGAATGAATCATATCGCTTTAAGGGGGTGGCAGTCCAACTTCCTCAAATGAAATTGTTTTATTTACACAAAATAGAATGTATAATTATAAGTGTTATAAAATAATTATAAAATACATAATACATAATAAATATAACATATAATATATATTAACATATTTTACATCGTAATTTCCACTATTATAGGTGGTAATTTAAAAAATGAACAATTATTGGTTAGTGAGGCAGTAGTCAGCCAGACATGTAACCATTTTGTTCATTACCCATTTGATAGAAGTCAGTGTATTTTTTGGTCTAATACTTATAATTAAAACATTATATTATATTTATAATAATTTTTTTGTTATAAAATAATAGAATATTATCTTTTTGGGAACCATATAAGGAAAATAAAAGATATGAGTTTGAGGGAGAATGCTGCCTCTAAATCTGGTAACTCCTTTTGCATTGTGCCAAAAATATTCATTGGATTACTTTATTCTCAAGGGAATGATTCATGGTATAAGAGAAGTAATTTGGAGAGATATTTGGTTATTTTATTTTGGAAATTATTTATCTGGATATTTGTGAAAATATGGGAGTATAAGAGTCCTTTATAATAGAGGAAGAGTGACACACTTGTAATATTTTAAATGAATGGAACTCATGTGGTGTTGTATTATTGAATGTGGTTCAATAAGGATAAAAAGAATATATATAGTATAGGGTCGAAATATATCCAAAAAATATCTTTAGGACAAGTCTATAATTCTTTTTTAGTCGTAAATTCATTGTTTAGTCCTTAGATTTGCTTAATTTAACCTAAATCATTGTAATTAATTTTTATAACATGAACAATATTTTGGGCCAAAATATAAGGGTTAATTATGTAAAAATATAAATTATGTTGGTCCCAAATATGGAGCCCATTTTTTCAAATTCCAGTCACACAGGTGGTAGAAATTAATTTAAATATAATCTCATACATGGGTCGACAATACAGGTTTTTAATTTAAATTTTTTTTATCATTTTCTTTTTTTAGTCTATATAGAAATGTCATTGATTAAAATTAACTAAATATGATTTATTGATAAAAAATATTACCAAATTAAACATTTATACGAGTTAATAATATAATTTATCCTTATAAATAAATTATATGAAACAATAGTTTTGAATTAAAATCCAGTATTTTTAACTATACATGAAAAAAATGAAACATAACCTAAAATACCAAAAATTTATCATAACCATATTTTTATGCTTCTATTTAAAATATTTAGTTTATTTATAAATATTATATTTATAATGGTTTCAATAGTTGGATTTAAGAATGGTTCTCTACTAAAAGGGAGTAATTATACCTTAATAAAAATATTGGGTTGTCTGTGTTATATCGGTTTTATTCCTATCTTTTTCTTTTAAAAAATATTGGATGAATATAAAAATAATTTGCATGGATATATAAAAAAATTACCTTGAGATTAATTGATAATTTCAATTAATTTAATTAATTATTATTAGAACTACGTGTGATCATAATATTAGTTTTCTACGAATATACTCTCTTAATATACAATTGGTAGATATACTCATTTATAAATAATTTTAAACTAATTAATTAATTTTATATTTTTTTTAAAACATATATTTATATACATTATTTAATAACATTCCGAAAATAGTATTTAATGGAATGCTTATATATTATTATATTATATTATTTTTGTTTTTAATAATATATTATTGTTTAAAAATTGTTTCTGATGTCTGTTACACAAGCCATTGAGTAAAGTTATTGTTTTGTGTAACAAATGATATTATATGAGTTCTATATAGATAAATATAGAAAATTTGTAACATATTGTTCATTTAATACAACAAATCTTCTTTTAAAATAAACTATTTTTATTGTGGAGTTGGATGAAAAATATCAATACTATTAAAATTGTTTAAAAAATCCAAAAATCTTGGAGTGTTACATTTACCCCCCCCCCCAATGAATTTATCCGTAAAAATTCATCTAGGTTTTCAATATTTTAATACCTAGTCATTACATTAATAAAAATACACATCATAAAAATGAATATTAAAACATCCCTTAAATAAGGGAATGTGGGAAACCTAACAGTTAGCCAATGTAACATATAACCAGGTTTCCACATTGGAGAACATATATAGGAAGTGGAAATATGGATATGAAATAAAAATATAACAATCTAGTTCTAATTGGGATTTATCGATAAAAATTTCTAGGAAAATATAACAATCTGAAAGCTATAATTCTAGGACGAACTGAGGGACCATATTATTCCTCAGAAATAGAGGTACTAGGATAAATTTTGGGTGTAATGATCCTTTTGAAAAGTTAATTAATTTTCTTGAAAATATAAAATTTCACGATTCCATTGAAATACTACCCATTTTTATTCCTTTTTCCACCAATCCTCTTTATCCAAAAAAGATAGTCATTTTTTTAATCCCAAAGCAGTAATGATCATGAGATCCATGATATGCCATCCTATCTATTAGCAATTATCATAAATACACATGTGTATATGCTAATTATTTTTCTATAAATATTCATCCAATGATTAAAATAGTATTTCTATAATATCTATAATATCTTAACCATAAAACACTTCTAAAATATGAAAATTCAAATAATTATAAAGAAATTCATGAAATCATCTTAACATTGAATCCCCCATATATCAAAAATTATAACAAGGTTATCCCATTCCAAACATGTGAATAACCACATCGTATAATCCCTTGAAACAAAGTAATATCATTAATTACCATAAATACTTTTGGAAAACATGAAATATTTCTTATTCGAAAGAAATCTACATATATTGTTCATATTCATGAAGATGGTAACATTATCTGTGATGAAATAGACCATTTTTATACTGAGTTCTGGGGTAATATGTACTATCCCATTTACTTATTCATAACCAAAATATCATTATCCAAATATCATTATCTCAATTTTAGGCATGAATTAAGGGTTACCTTCCCTAAATCAAAATATCACATTTCCATGAAATCACGTTCCTATATATTCATCACCATTAAATAAGATATTTCCGTTACTTAATGAAAACTTATATTGAAGATTCCTATACATTTCATTATTCATATTACATGATCATTAAAATAAAAATCGTAAATAATTAATAAATATGACTTTATTCTTAAACCATTAGTTAGGATTCATAATCTTTTTCTTTAATATCTAAGTCATAGAATATTAATATTCAATCATGTCTCAACGTTCATCAACCTTAATCTAATCATGCCCATATTTTCAATATAAACAATACATAAAGAACAAATCATACCTTTCATTTTTTATGGTATCTTTATCTTTATATGTATAACCAACACACATTACTCCTTGATTCTCCTTGTAATATTTTCACTAGAGAAATTCATTTTAAAAATTCCCATATCTTCTTCTTCTGAAACATTCAATGTTAACCATTATCCTTCTAGTTCCCACCTTTGACTTAAACCAGAAACATAATGTGGTAATTACATATCATTGTAGGAAATAATATAGTCATAAAAAGAACTATATAAATGATGTATAAATTATGACACCTTCATTAATTGATGACACCCACGGTTTATCTTAAGTTATTTATAAAAAATTTATATTTATATCATTTGTAATGGTTCTTAATGTGTTTTTTATTTCCCAAGAATATCCCTCTATAGTGTACATCTATGTGTGTGTTAAGGATCATTGGTGTGTATTGAATTACCCCAATTTATACTCGAAACATCTTTTTAGGGTTGTTACCCCAAGGTATATATGTTCTAGATCCAGATCCAATTGTTTTATATAGAAAATGATTTATTTCATTGAAAACACTCACTCAATCATCTTATAAAATTCTAGGACATTTTCTGAAATGTTAACTCATCCATATAATTTTACTTAGATACATCCAAAGACATATCCTTAGAAATATGCATAGGGATCTACCAAAATATTTATTATCCAAGTTTCTAAAGGACTACTATAATTTTCCTTCGATACTAGCTATAATAACCCTGGATTAACATTTATTGATAGTAAATAATTTTAGATAAATATTCAATTCATTACAAAAATACACGCATGAGGACCAGAATAGTTTAGTTCCTTGGGAAATTTAGAAACATAGTATTCTACTAAGGTGAAATATCTTCAATATCTTCAATAAAGACATCAATATTTAGAACTTCTACCTAAAACCGTTATTCATAACCTTGTTAAAAGAATCATAAGAAATGGGTGATCTCATTCGCTCGGAAATGTTAAATAAATGATATGTGTACCCATAATTATGGGCATAAGGGTAAGATAAAATTATAATAAAAATAGAACATTACACCCTACATAAAAAAGATAATATAAATTAGCCAGGGCATAAATCATAGAAAATAATAATATATGAATCATAAAGAAATATATAATTTAAGTCATGAAAGCCTAATATTGGAATGAAACATGGAAATATGGAAGAGACATAGGCATATAGTATTATTTACATAGTTTCTAAGGGATCACTACAATGACTATCTTGGTACCATGGGATCACTTCCCTCAATATATTTTTAGTCATGGTTCACTCCCATAGTCATCTTAGTTGAATGATTTTACTCCTCCGGCCATCTTGGTAGTCATGGTTCACTCACATTGACATCATTATAGCATGATTTCACTCCTCATACTATCTTGGTAGTAAGGACTAACTCCCACAACCATCTTGGTAGTTAGGGTTCATTACAAATACTATTGTAGCTTATTTAATGAGATATAAATCATTATATATTTCATTGAAGGGAAATATAAGTTCCACCTATATCAAAATTAAGTCATTCATACATGTTACACAAGATCATACACAGTCATATCACGACCCATGAACATAAATGGGTTCCATAAACATTTAATCATATCATACACTCTAGAAAAAGGTACAACTCTCATAATAATTTCATGAGAAACTTAACATGGGAATGAAAAATGGAGTTAATAAACATATAATCTGTTAGAGAGAAACGAGTGTCATAAATCCCATGAATTAAGTCATAAACCATTCAAATGATGATTGTGAATGGAACCTTTAGATCATTTCTAAGAAGTAAATGAGTAACATCAACATATGTTATCATATATGGTATGTAATTTAGAAATATATTTTTTAAAAAAATTTATTTGGAAAATAGCCTTTCTTCTTAGAAAAATGTGAATTAATACATAAAACCATTTAAAAATAATTATCATTAAAAATTACTTGAAAACATATAATGAAAACATGAAATCATATAGAAAATTGTTTTCCCAAAAAACTTATCAAAAAATTCTTCAAAACATTTTAAAACCCATTTTCATTGAATACGAATTGATGAATTATAAATAATGAATGAAAAGGTTTCGGAAAAAAAATTATTTTAAAATACATTGAAAACATATAAATAATTATTTTAAACATTTTCAGAAAAAATTATATGATAACTTATTGAATATGATTAAAAAAAATTTGATAACCATTTTTATTAAAAACGTTTAAAATTATCTTAAAACCATTTTTGAAAAACATATTCCTTGATAAATACTTAGTAAACATATAAAAAATGATTAAATATGTTTTGAAAAATATTTCATTGAAAATAAAATTGAAAAGAATTACATAAAGATTTTAAAACCATAAAACATTTTTCAAATAATTTTTCCTTAATTTTTATATTCAATGATCATTTGTACACATTTTTGAACAAATGGTTTTTAAATAAAACATATTTTTGACCGAAGAGAGATAAACAATAATATTTATCATGAAAATTGTTTTTTAATTATATTAAGTAAAAATAGTGTAAAATGGTACTAATATATGGATATGACTTGATAAATAATATCATAAGAATATTATTGAATGTTAATGATATATGGATCCTAAAATTTCATCAAAGTAAGAATAATCATAAACAATATCAAAAAGTGATGACATAGTTTCAATAAACTCATATCACTTTGTAACATTGAACCACAATCCCCAAGTAACAATGTGAAATTAATGTAATCTTAATATATCATTAAAATAATTATATTAAAGATATTAAATGTAAAATAAAAGTATATAAAACATGAAAAAATATTTTAGCAACATTAAAAAAGAAGATTCTCAAAGGGGGAATTATGAGACAAAACTTTTTTACCATTTGGATAACATTTTAAACATAAACCGCATTATATAAATATCATAGAATAGATATTAAACAGCCATAAATATAAGAATAAGAATCATTGAATACAAAAAATTTCAGTATTCACAACACAGAAATAGATTGAGTGGTGAAAAAAGATTGTATCTCATTTAAATAAAAATTGAGATGAAATCCAATTACATTATATATTCACTCTCTTGGTACTCATACATAAATCCTATATAAAAAATATATGTTTATAATAAATATATCACAAAACCATATTATTATATATAATACCATATATGTTTATATTATAACTTTATTTTATCCACTCGTTAAAACTTTTATGATAAGGTTTCACTTCACGTAATGTCTACTTCGTTCTTTGAATGTGCCTTAATTTGTCATAGTTTTGGTCCTTATATTTATATCATTATTTCCATAATATAAACCATTATTTAAATATAATCTATATTCTGTGTATTTATGTTATAATAATTTATAATATATATATGTATCATATATAATACACAATCCTTAGATATGCTAAGGCATATGTATGCAGGAACGATATTTCCATTTAATTCCAATGTTGAAAGAAAGAATGTAAAAGACAGACACATATATATATCATTATAATATTTTCTTTATTATATCATATATATATCATATATATTCACTAAATATATCTTTAATACATTCCATGAAGTTTATTAAATAATCACATCACTCTGAGGGGGAGGTAGTCTACACTTCGTCAAATGAAATTATCGTATTAAAAAAATAGAGAATATAAAGATAATTATTGTAAAAGAATTAAATAAGATAAAACAAATAATTAAGATAAAATATAACATATATAAACATATTTTAAATCACAATTTCTACCATGATACATGGTAAATTTAAATCGAACAATCATCATTTATTGATGTGGTAGTCCTTCATACACATAAAAATTACTTATATTACACATTAGATAAAAATATGTATCAGAGTTGCTCAAATAAATTGAATAACAAAATACTAGTATATTTTGTATACTTATTTTGTTATAAAATTCTTTGAATAATAAGTTACGAGGGAGGGGAGGATGAGAATAATAAAAAAAGAAGTCTGAGGGGGAATGCTACCACTTAATCAGGTAACTCCTTCTAGTTTGTTCCAAAAGGATTAGTTGTATTTCATTCTACCCAAGGGGAGGACTAACGGTCAGCAAGAGATAATTTATAAAGTTATTTGGGAATATTTTTTCTGAACATAAGTTGTTTGAGAGGTGTGAAGAAGTAAGAGTAGAGGGGTCCTTTTAGAATGGAGGAGCAGTGGCACTCTTCTAATATCTAAAAAGAAAGAAACCCCACCCATGTATTTTATTTAATGTTGTTTAATAATGGTAATATTATAATAAAATAGAGGATATGGTCTAAATATGACAAAAATTGTCTTTACGACAACTGTATTGGTCTTTTGGGTCTTAAATTGAAGGTTTAGTCCATAGTTAAGCTGAATTTAACCTTAATCATTGTAATTAATTTTAATTACATTACTAATAATTTTCATTATCCTATTTTTAAATTATTATACATTATCAATTATGATGAATCAAAATATTGAATTCATTTTTTAAAATTTCAATCACAATAGTTTCAAAAATTATTTTAAATTCAATCTCATGGTCGGCTCCAAAATGTGGGTTTTAAAGTAAAAACATTCTACTATTTTTTATGTTTTTATAGAAAATTGAAAAGTTAAATTTTTTCCAATGGAATAAATTTTATTTATTGATAAAAATATTTTCTAATTAAAAACAAAATTTAACCTTCTAAATATTTGATTTGAAAAAATAGTTTTGAATTAAAATCCAGCATTTTCAATTGTTCATTAAAAAATGTAACTTAAGAGAATATACCAAAAAATATTCCTAAACAAATTTTTATGTTTATATTTAAAATATAATGTTTATATTGACTCATTATATATAGAGATGTGTAAAAAAATATTTAAAAATGTTTATCCATTAAAAGGTGATAAAAATACCCTAAAAATTAGCGGGTTGAAAGTGTTAAATTAGTTTTATTCATATCTCATGCTTATAAAATATATTGGATGAATAAAAAAATTTACATTAATGAATAACACGTATATTTCGTTAAAATTAATTACTAATTTTTATTAATTTAATTTATTTGGATTAAAACATATATTAAGCACAATGATAGTTTTCTATAAAAACACTCCAACTCTAATAAGTTAGTTCTTATATTCTTTTATAACAAATTTAGAACAAATAAATTCATTTTATATTTTTATTAAAACTATTTATTTAGATATTTTATATAAATATACTAATAAAATATAATTTAAAGGATATGTTATATATTAATATTTTATTATTTTTATTTAATAATATTGTATTATTCAATCATACATGGCCATGTGTGTTAAACAATCCATCATGGAAACATATTTTTTACCGTAACACAAGCTATCCTCAGGGTTCCATGTATTGAAATGTAAAATTTATTTTACATATAGTTCATGTAATCCAAACATAACGCCTTAAAATATACTATTTTTATTTCTCCGTGATATAAAAAATATCAAAAATAATGAAATAATGCAAAAAAATAATTAACACAATATTTAGGTGTTACAAAAATCATTGATATTGATTTCTATTGGTATATGTTAGATACAAAAAGAACTTATGAAAAATTTAATACTCTGGGAAGCTCCCTTGTATTTGGTGTAGTAAGAAAACAAATTGTGTCTAACTGTCTACTGATGAATCTGTATGCATAACTTAAGGTAGATGATGTGCACCAATTGTGTGGATAAAACAAAAATTAATAGACTATGTATTCCAATTTAAACATGTATATATAAAATGGGACAATAAAAATTCAATAAATATTTCATAGAATCTACTGTCACATTCGAGAACATTGTATAATGATGTAAGACATCTCTTTTTGAGATATCATTTTCAAAATTGAGATATCACCCTTGAATACATTGATACATAACATTATCTTGTTCACATATTCACTAAGACATTGAATTTTGAGATATTGACCTTCATAAAATAATATTTCCGTGTTATTAATTTCAATTGATCTCAATTTTCTGGGACTCCCTGTAGGGATTTCTCATCATTATGATTTCTCATCATCATGATTTATCACCGTTGTGATTTCTCATCATTCTGAATTATCTCCCCATTGAATCTTCACACAATTAGTTTCTTTGAACATTTAAAACCTCATTCCAGTGTAAATTTTTCATTAAATATACTTACCACATCATTCTCTATTTTATATTTAATTTATGTAATTTTCTTATTCAATACAATTATATTCTGATTTTAAATTTTCAAATTTCAAAATCAATAAATGATATAAAATTATACCCCATCTAATATAAATACTCTACATTCCATATTAAATCTATCTCTAGATATTTTGTGACCTTCTCTCTAGAGACTATCGACCTTACCTATCCATTTCCAAAAATAAATTAGTCGATCTCCATGCTCAAAATGCATCGAGCTTCGGATTCTTATCTATACGAGTAGCTCTGAGATACTTAAGGATAGTCTTAATAGCAGTCCAATGTTGTTCTCCTGAATCTTCTTGATATCTTCCTACCATGCTCAGTGCATAGGCAACATCAAGCATGGTATATAACATGGCATACATGATGGATCCTATAGCCGAAGCGTATGGTATCTTGCTCATCCTATCTTTCTCCTGTTGTGTCTGGGGACACATTTTCATAGAAAGATGTAAGCCATGTGACACTGGAACCAATCCCCTCTTGGATTTTTCCATACTAAATCTCTTTAGTATCTGGTCAATGTATGTACCATGACTTAGTCCAAGCAGCCTCTTGGATCTATGACGAATGATCTTGATCCCTAGAATGTAGGCTGCTTCTCCTCAGTCCTTCATGGAGAAACAATTGGTCAACCAGTCCTTAACTGACTGTAAGGCTGGTATATTGTTTCCAATAAGCAATATGTAATCAACATATACCACTAGGATGACGACCACATTCCCATTAAACCTCTTATAAACACATGGCCCACATTCATTCTTAATGAAACCAAATTCGTTTAGGGCTTCAACAAATCGAATGTTCCATGACCTGGATGCTTTCCTCAATCCATAAATGGATTTATGCAACTTGAAAACCCATTTGGCTTCACCTAGTGTCACAAACCCTTCTGGTTGTGTCATATAGACATCTTCCTGAGGGTTCCCGTTAAGGAATGTTGTTTTGACATCCATATGCCAAATCTCATAGTCATGGTAAGCTATTATGGAAAGTATGATTCTTATGGATTTAAACATGGAAACTGGCGAGAAGGATTCATCATAGTCAATTCCTTGACGTTTTCTGAATCCTTTAGCCACTATCCTTGCTTTATAGGTGCTAACTTGACCTTCCATGTCCAGCTTTCTTTTGAATACCCATTTGCATCCAACAGGCTTTACATCAACTGTCTCATCGACCAGAACCCAAACTTGGTTCTGATACATGGAATCCATCTTAGAATTCATAGCTTCTAGCCATCTTGCAGCTTCTGAGCATTCTACTTCTTCCTTATAGGATATAGGTTCATCATTTTCAACAATAATGATTCACCATAATCGGTGACTGGGAAACCAAATCTCTCTGGTTCACATACCTCTCTTGAGCTCCTACACAGTACATGTGTTTCTGGAACCTCTTCCATGGGGACCTGTGGAACTTGTTCCTGTACCAACTCTTGTGTATCTTGAGCATCAACTTCATCAAAGTCAATCTTGCTCCCACTATCCTTCTTGAGGATGTGCTCCCTCTCAAGAATGACGGCTTGTCTGGAGACAATCACTTTCTTGTCTTGGGGGTTATATAGGTAATATCCATTCGTTTCATTGGGATATCCTATAAAGATACACTTCGTGCCCCGGGGTACTAGTTTGTTGCCTGGGAAGGCCTTAAAAAACTCCTCGCATCCCCAAACAGGTGTGTGTGAAAAAGTGGTTTTCCTTCCATTCCATAACTTGAATGGAATTCCATTTTCTGCCTTAGTTGGTACTCGGTTTAATGTGTATGTTGCAGTTTGTAATGCATATACCCAAAAGGATAATGGAAGATCCGCATGACCCATCATCAACCTCACCATGTCCAACAAGGTGTGGTTCCTCCTTTCACTAACACCATTCCACTGTGGTGTATAAGGAGGAGTGAGAAGAGATATAATCCCAGACTCCCGTAGAATATCGATGAACTCTTAGTTCAGATATTCTCCACCTCGATCCGATCTAAGCTTCTTTATCTTATTACCAAGTTGATTCTCTACTTCATTCTTGAATTCCTTAAATTTCTCTAAGGACTCTGACTTATACCTCATTAAGTAGACATAGCCATATATACTCAAATCATCAGTAAAAGTAATAAAGTAAGAATATCCACCTCTAGATTCTATTGGAAATGGTCCACACACATCTGTGTGTACCAATCCTAGAAGCTCTGTGGCCCTTTCACCTTGTCAACCAAAAGGCGGCTTGGTAATTTTTCCTTGTAAACAAGCATGACATCTATCAAGTGGTTTTAGCTCAGTAGAGTCTAAATAGCCATCTTGGTAGAGCTTTGTCAAGCACTTCTCGTTCACATGACCAAGGCAGTGATGCCATAACTGGGTGATGTATGAGTCATGTGAGTTTGTTTCGTTATCGAATGCCAACACTTGGTTTTCATAATTTAATACATCAAACCATTATTCAAATGTGCCGTACCATAACATAAGTTGTTCTTATAAAAGAGACAACCCTTATTTCCAAACTTAAAAATAAATCCATCCATATCGAAACAAGATACAGAAATTATGTTCTTGGTAACACTAGGCACAAAATAACAGTTTTGTAAAACCAAAATCATGCCAGTTGGCAATGAGAGGTGATAGTCGCCAATAGCCAACACAGCCAGCCTTGCGCCATTGGCAGCTCGAAGATCCACCTCTCCTCTGGCGATCTTTTTAAATCTACTTGGTTCCTGAATTTGAATACATATGTGAGCCCCACAAGCTGTATCTAATACCCAATGTGTAGAAATAGAAATATTGCACTCGATAACGAACACACCTTTAGCGTCCCCGCGCTTCTGGGTGAAATTCCTCTTCCAATGGCCCTGCTTGCCACATAAAAAACACACTGCCTCACGTTCCTTGCCTTGACTCTGGATCTTCCCCTTCTTGGTGGGACAGTGCTCGGGGGCTTCAGACCGTTTATAAGTCTTTGGCCCCTTTGTCTTGTTCTTCCTTTTATTGTTCACCACAAGGACCGCGGGTTTGTCACGCCCCATGTCCTTATCTACCTGGAGAATCAAGGTCAGAAGCTCTGATAGACTCTTCTCATTGCCGCTCATGTTATAGTTAACAATGAAGCTAGAGAAGGTCTTAGGAAGTGATGATAAGATGAGATCTGTACGCAACTCATCCGGAAATTTAATCCCTAAGATGTCCAAGTGTTCAATGTAGCCAATAAGCTTGACAACATGAGGCCCAGCTGGCGCAGACTCTCCAAGCTTCTTGGTAAACAAAGCATTGGAGATCTCATACCTCTCCTGTCTCGCCTTCTCTTGGTAGAGATATTTAAGGTAATACATCATGCTATACACATCCGTGTTTTCATGTTGCTTCAGGAGCTCATTAGACATGGCCGATAGAATGAAACACTGGACATCTGTGGCATCATCCATGTGTTTCATGTAGAGAGATAATTCCTCATCACTAGCCTCTTTCCCAGGCGCAACTGGAATACGCTCTTCCAACACATATAATTTCCTTTCGTGGCGAAGGACGACGCGTAAATGCCTCTGCCACTCTTGGAAATTGGTGCCGGTGAGAAGGTTTTCCTTCTCCAGTATGGTGCGCAATGATATGTTTGAATTAATTTTCTTTTCGTTCCTACAAATTACGATGAGCAAAGGTTTAGTACTTTATTATAAATATTGAGACAAATAAATTAATACTTATTAGTCTCCCACTATTTTATTGAAATCCAATATCCCTCACCATTGACTTCGGAATATTCTGTTGCGTGAATATTCTAGTGGTAAGGATCCATATTTCCCTTCACATTACCCCAACTAGGGTTGGTCATGCAACTTTAAGGGTTTTAGGTAGGCATTCTTAATGCCAACTACATTAACTCTCAGTTCCTTGATCCGCTGAGTGGACTCCCCAATCCTGAAATCCTTTTTTGGATTTCCTCAGCCATTGCCTCTTGGTCACACCAAGTCCTGTTGTGGTAGTCAACCCTTGATGCGAACCAAGTCAAGTCAACCCAAAACCTTAAATTAGAATTCCCGATAATTGAAAGCACCCCAACTAGGGTTGGTCAAGCACTTTGAACTATGGTTCGATTCTAACCAAGATTATGGAAGGCTATGCCGACTTAATATTTATCTTGAGGGATTTTATCCTTATATGTAAATTTCCATTTTATTATCTTTGATTACATGCTTGTTAATATTAAGTGGGATATACTTAAGTGATTAACCATTTCTAAGATAATATTTACGTATAAGCCAATTTTATTTTAGTTCCATCTTGCATGCTCGTTTAATTCATTAATTGTGTGATCGTGACAACAAACCCACAATAAATAAACCATCCAACTGACAGAAATAAAATAAATGGTATGATCATGAGTTTTTCTATTGGTTAGTTTATCTAGCGGTTGATAAACTAACCCAAGACCTAGGGGAGAAACACCTTGAACCTTTTGGGTTTGTTTCTATAGCTTTCCACCTTTCCACCTTTGTATCTCCATGGATTGGTTTCACCTTGGCTCTTGACTTGAGCCACCTCCACTAGCTTGGGAGCTGCATCCATTACATATGCATTTATCTCACACGCAGGTGAGGGGTAAAAAGGGGTTTTTACATAAAATAATCCTTGGGCGCGCAGGCCCTACATATTAATGAGGAGATGGCTCACAGGCCAACAAATTTAATTTAAATAAATAAATTAAAAGAAACCATTCCCATACAAAGGTCTCGGTCTAGATCATGATCATCCATACATGCAACGATATTTACGCATAAATAAAAGTAGCATTCAATCCTTTAATAGTTCTTGTTTAAGATAAATCACACTCGAATCAATTAATTACCTTTAATTAATCAATCCTTTTATCTTAAATTAATTTTCTGAATTTCCCTGATATTCTCATCCATCATAATTTTAAACAAATAAATTCATTTAAAATTATCCTTGTACGTAACTTGTACCTTGGAGGCAACCCGGTGAATTCCCAATTATTATGCAGATGTTAAATTAAACACATATATATAAAACACCTATCACGTGTTGTGCCTAAGCTTTACGCATGCACCATGGTATAGATCTCAAGGGTTTGTATAATATAATAATAAATTTTAATAAATCTATGTAATTTGGGTGAGTACACGGCGTGTAGTTCCGACTACACACCGTGTACTTTTCTTCACCATCCATCCGAAGTACATGCCTGGGGATAAGGATTGTTAATGTACTTTGGAAATTTTCAGAGTACACAGCGTGTACAGTGGGACACACGCCGTGTAGTTTCCACGTTACATGGTTTCCAGCCGGGCAGGCCGTGTACGGAGTACACCACCCAACCCTAACCCGAAGGGACTACACGCCGTGTTCATTGGACCACACGGCATGTATTCTGGAAACTGTGTGCCACCTATTTCTGGTCAACACACGGTGTCTTAAATTCTTAGAAAGAATCCAATACACGGCCTGATTTGGCAGATCAGTCAATGCATTGAACCTAGACTACACATTGTGTACTTCCGAATACACGCGGTGTATTCTGGTGTTATACGGCCAGAAACGTTTGGCTCCTCTGGATGAGTTCTTCTATTTTTTTAATCAAAATTATAAGAACAATCAGTTTCTGTGAGGTGAACGAGAAACGAGGGAGGAAGAACAGATCTCGAGATTCAGATTTTTAGAACGATTAAACATGAATTGAAATAACTAAATTATTAAATGCGTAAATCACCAATGAAAAAATAAATAATTATAACCAACGATATGACCGCTCTGATACCACTTGAAGGTTCCGGGCGCAGCGGAAGCGCGTTAGTGGGTTTGCCCAACTTTGATTTTAAAGTTAAAAAACATTCAATCTGAGATCTGTCACGATATAAAACGCCGAATCTTTGGAATAGAACGAAGAACGAAAAGAAAAGAAGAGTCCTGGAACCCTTGAGGAGGATCATCATATGTTGATTATAATTAATTTAATTAATGTATAAGAATTACCTCGTTGGAATTCTTTCTTCGTTGATGTGTCTGGTCACGATTCAGTGATCTGTCGTTGCGTCGTAGAATCCAAGTGTAGGATTCCTCTAGCGACTTTCCACACGTGTGTCACATATCTCCAGACGTCGCCGAAGGGATCTCCGAGTGCTATGGCGGAAGAACCTTTGCTTGCGATATCCGCCTTTGACCGCCTTGATCCGGTGGAGGATCTTGCTCTCGTAACTTGAGGGCATTCTTGGTGGAAAGAGAATTCTATCTTAGCTTGAGAGTATTTCCAAATCTGTTGTGCACAACCAATGTCTCTTCAAAATGTTGGGGTTGTCAGGATATTTATAATCATGTTTGAGGTTAATAGAGTTATGACAATAAATAAACGCATTACGCATTTTATTTATTTCATTAACTCTTATTGAAACCCCCCCCCCCCCCATGTCGAATTATTAATTCCTTGACATGTGCCCACGCTGTTTATAATAAATATCATTTAATAAAATAATATTAAATCCTCAAAATCCCAACTGGAAAAACTACACAGCGTGTAATAATTAATACACGGCGTGTACTTGTTTTCCATAAAACTACACGGCGTGTATATCTAATATACACGGCGTGTACTTTTATTTTCCATTTTTCTCCACCACATTTATTAGACCTTGAGTAATGACTATTTATTTCTAAAATAAATTTAACATCATTACTCACTAAATATTATATTATTTCGTCCACAATATATTCTCTCGAATAACTAGTGTCAATATAAATGCGATCAGACATCCTAAAATAATTATTAAACCACAGTCGGGAGTAATATTTTTTTAACTTGTTAAATTAATATCTAACTGAGATACATGGAAACACTTAGTGTGTGACCCTCTAGGCCTCTTTCTTAGTGGCATTAGGTTGAGCCTGCCTAAAGTCCAAGGTTAACGTCTAGAAACATGCCAAGGCACCCATAGAGAAAGAAGTTAACGCCGCAATGATGTGTTACCTCATACGAACGCTTACCGTGTAATATAATCCATTTTTCTCGATATCTCCAATCAAGCGGGTTGCATGCTAGTGGCATAAACCCATGTGCTTGATTATTCTTTCTTTGACTTCCCAGAATTGAACTTGCCCATACCATACCATGGCCATGGATTTATTTAGGCTATATCAATTCCATCAAAGGGCCTGAGATATCTACTTCCCTTATGGAACGGAAGGGACAAATCCTTTCTTGCATTATCTATTAATGCGGTATTACTCGTGACGCACCCAACGTATCCAACCTCGCTGTGAACAATGTGTCGTCACAGTTTTCGTCAATACATCTAAGTGAGCGAGTTGTAATACCCATTAATAATAATCTTAAAGTCGAAGGATCAATACACACATTCGTAGATAGGAACATCCAATGACACTATGAAATGTGGATTTCCTACTGGCGGGTCTCGTTCTCATAATATCCTCCTAGATATTACCAAGGGCGCACACCATGAGAAGGTGCCTCAAAGTTTTATGAGTCCTCACCCTTAATGACCTGTATTATTTGTGTCCCTCAAATAATATCATCCGGCCATAGAACATACATTCAAGAACAGTGTTATAGCACTTCCGGGTTCTCATCATAGCAGGGATCCGCTACGACCCTTTAATGCAACAGCTGTCCTTAGGAAATTATCACATGAAATGTCACGCAGAAGAACAATCAAGATGTGATAAGGCTTTTATTTAATGAATAAAGTACAAAGTAGTTGGTTCTAGACCACCAACTCCAACAGTGACAACGTTATCATGGATCTCGTAAATCTTATAAAACCATTTATATAGGTTCATGAAAGAAATGTTCTAGATAATGATTCCATTCATGTTATATCTCATCTAAAACGTCTATATATTATTTGATGGTTTATAGAACTGGTGTGACTTGTAACAGCCCGAGATTTTATGAAAAATATTCTTTTTAATTTTATTAATGTCTTGTGTTTTACGCTACACCAAAAAGAGCTTGCACAACACGCATCTTTGACTTGCCTTTCATTACACGCAATCGCAACCTTCCTCGATAGCGTGTGTAGTACGCAATACTCAGTTTCACGAAACAACGATATGCTATTAAAATATTATTAAAACTAGCCGTCATGAATAGTAATAACCACTTTTTAAATTTTAGAAATTTTAGCTCTCAAAATGGACTTCATTTTTGGATTCGTAGTATCGAATTTAGCCTAAGGTGAAATTTTGGTACTTTTCGGATAACTTTCATATTCTGATGAATAGTGAAAATTACTAAATTATAATTAAAAAAAAACTTTTTTAATCGAAATAATTAATAGTGATAAATTATTAATTTGAGTGGTTTTAAAGTATATTTAGAATATATTTTTACAATTTAATACAATGTTGGTCATTTAATGTAATTTCACATTTAAACCAGACATAATCAAGTGTCAATCTTTTGATAGATATTATTTCTTAAAACCATGCTATTTGTTTTAACGGCGTGATTTAATTATAAAATTAATTAATGACACTTCTATGTTATGAATATGGTAAAATAGACTTCATTTTTGAATTCGGAATATGAAATATAGCTTAGGATGAAATTTTGGCATTTTTCTGAAAAACATCAATTTTTGATTAATAGTGAAACTACTAAGTGGTAGTTAAAAACTGAATTTTTCATAAAACTTAATTTTAACGCTTCTGTGAATGGAATTTAAAAAAACCGAGAGACACGGTTGATGTCTGTAAGTAAAATGTGGTTCAATGAGATGAAAATAATTTTTGGTGAATAGTAACTTTTTACTTTTATTTACCACGGTTAAAAGTAAATAGGGTAATTAAGGGTAAAAATGATATTGATATTACCCTAAAACATGTCCTAATTATATTTTACAAGTTTATCTCGACCAAAAATAACCTTAAGTGTAAAATATTATCATTTAGCCCCACTTGGATTAGATTAGGACATTTATTATTATTTAATTCAAAGAAGAGTTAAAAGAGTTAAAATCAAAGTATATTTACTAAAACATTTTTAATATAGGGTTTTACATAAGATAAATTCGATTGTAAATATTAATTAGAAAGCTAAAACGATTTCCTACATGATGGTATTTTATTTGTAATTTTTAGACTTTAAATAATTTAATTTATTTATGACACAAAGATGATGCATTAATTATCTTATTAATGAAATATTGACATAATTGATGTTATAAACACCAAAATAAATGTAATTTGAGACTTTTTATGAATTACACTAATTTTCTAGGTTAGTATGATATATTAGTGGTGATTTAATCAACTTGTTTCGAACATATAATTCTGTTATGATGTTCACAAAAATCATAAATCAAATAGTGTCAAAATTGACACAAAATAGTTTTTAAATCAAATATTATATTATTAATTGTTATTTTATTCCTAAAAATCTAAGGTTCGGCCAAATGACTTAGATAAGGATATATATATTAATAATAAATAATTTGGGGTTCTTTTGGAATGTTATAGTAAGTGTATTAACCATATAGTGTAAGAAAACAAAAAGACACGGTAAAAGTTAAATTATTTAACTTAGAGTTAAATCTAATTGATAAGGTTAAAATAATACCCTAAACTTGTCTAAATCCTATTGTATGATAGTATTTCGACCCATACCCACTTTAGCTTCGAAATAATACCCTTTGGAACCATTATAATCCGATTTGGACTTTAATATAAAATAATATTTTGAGATATTCCTAAGGTGCCCCTCTCCTCCCTTATAAAAGGGCACCTCCTCCCCCTCCTCCTCACACCAATTTGAGCACCCAAGCTCGGACAACCCCTGCCAAAATCCCTTTTCCACTTCCCTAGTATCATCATAGAGGTCCTGGCCTTCTTCAAAGACCATCCTTAGTTCCTTAAGTGGAGGCTAAGGAAAGGGGCGTCAAAAAGAGGTAATATCCATTACTGATCTTTTTCAATTTCTTTCTTCTTCAACTTCTTCTTCTTTAGTTGTTTCATGATAAAGTAATAACATTAGTATTTCTTATATACTGATATGTTATTATAATTATGAAACAACTCTAATTAACCTTCTATCCATCCTACGGAAAAAGGAAATCACCGCGCGTGCGTACGTACGGAATACCGTCTCCACGCCGTGGTGTAATCTATTTTCCGCCACCACGTTAACTGGATGGGTATAAAGGTGTAATGAGTAACTATATATGATTATTATAAAGTGATATTGATATTGAAATAGTATACATACACTTCAACACAATTCCACGACCATGGGAACGATATCATCGCTCGTGCGTACGGACGGACTACCGTCTCCACGACGCGATGAGATTCATTCTCAATGATTAACCATTCATGAATGATTATAAAGTATATATAATAAGTAATAATGAAATATATGACCTAATAATGATACTGTAATTATTTATATTTATATGTATGTCATCTACTTAATTCCATTCAATTCAATAAGGAAACGAAAACAGCATTCATGCGTACGTACGGACTACCGTCTCCATGAACGGTATATTTCTTTCCATTTACTGATTTATTATATATGTGTATTATGAATATATATATATAAATAATGTTTTATATTCTGGAATTAAGTAATCATGATCTAAGTAATCATATGAATAATTACAAGTTAAAAACACGAACGACAAATGAGACGATTTTACCCAAAACGCTACTTTAACATGAATTTACAAAAGAACGGGTAATATAAAGTCATAAGTGGACCATATATGTTATAATAACAATGAATATGATTTTGGAATAAGTCAATAACATGATTTAAATCATATATAGGAGGTTTGGACACTCACAAAGCAAGTCGGACCTAAGGTAAGGGAAATATCACAATCTCATTTTTATCCGAGATTGTTTATTCGTAAGTATTTACTGGGGTGTATTTTATCATCCACATCCATGTTTTATAATATTATTTCCATCCACCTACAAGTGTTTAAATCCATTTTTACCCTTCGGTGAGTTTTTAGTAATATGTATGAAAGGAATCTTTTGTCATTTTTCGTACGAGGTACTTTTTGACTTTTCCGACAAAAGTACAAAGAATGTTTTTTTTAACTTATACGACATGAATGGATTTTTAAAAAATTATTTCCAAGAAGCTTCCTTGACAAGTTTTCAAGTTTTTTTTAATTATATTCTTTTTTTTTAAAGTCGTATGACATGTTATGAAAGGAAAAATGTTTTTGAAATAGAAAGGATATTTTCCTCAAGAATGGAGTTCGAGTATTTTATCAAAAAAATTCTCCATCTAAGATAATAAAAGTGTTCTGTTTTTATCCCTATTATTACATGGATTTTATTATGTTGTGATGGAAATATTTTTATGAATTCATGTATCTTATATGAATTGTTTTATGATGACATGTTGTTTAATAATTCCATTTTTATTACGTGGGTTACGCTATGATGTGTGGTTTATGATTATGTGGCACACATAAGAAAGGATTCATTATAAGATTCGTGGGACCTATATCTCCCTCCAATGCATTGGGTAAAGATTTTATATCTCATGAGATAGACATGGCTGGAATGGTAGGTTATACCGGTTGAGTGAAACAGGACTGAAACGAGGGTTACTCGATTCAGAAAAGGGACTTTGACCACTAAGATAGTCTTGGCAATGAGTCTTGACTAACAAGAAATGATTCTCTATGATTATGTATGCCACAAAGTTTCATGTTTTAAGTTATGCTTATTGGGATTTCATTTCACTACTATGATTTTTCCCATGTTACAAAATTATGCTCTCCTTTGCAGGTTAAGATTTCCAAAAGTTATGTTCTTATGAATATGATGTGATTGATTTTCATTTGTTTACCCTTACTGAGCATTTGAGCTCACCCTTTTTTGTTTTCTTTTCCCCAGGATATAAGGAATGGTTTTAGGTAAAAAAAGGGAAGATCTTAATGGAAGATATTGAGGATCTTTCACCACGATTAGAAGATTACGTTCCGAGTTTCCAAAGACACTAAACTATTATGGTCCTTGTGTGTGTGTTTTTGTTATGTACTAAGTATTCTGCAAAAGTAATGTAATGTCCATGTACGATAAGCTTCGGGTCTCTACAGTTGGTATCAGAGGAAAGGATTAGTCAACCTTTGGAAAGTAGGACGCGAAAACATTAGTGAGATCCCTAGAGATATTTATAAGGTATGTCTAGGGATGTCCCTAAGGTTAAGTATACCTATAGGTTATAGTACTAGAATTATGCTAACGATCATAGAATTTAACCTAAGATGTTAGATATTAAAGGTACTCCCCCTTTACTATGTTGTTTTCCATAGCATTATTTTGCCTCTCACACTATTCTTTTTGGGTTTTAGAAAATGGCTGGAAACAAGATGATTCACGATAATGGAGGATATGATGGACAATGGAATGATATTATTTATGAGCAACCAAATGAAATGGGATTTGGAAGTCCAAACATCATTATTATGCCGAATCAGCAATCTAATAATATGATCAATAAAGTAAAATTTGGTAAGTTTCCTGACTCGGCTAATAAGAGAAATATGGAGTTTCATGATGATCATAGAGGAATGAAAGTTCAATTTCCCCTATGTAAATCATGTGGGAAGAGGCATCAAGGAGAATGTTTCAAGGGAACTGGAAGATTCTTTGGGTGTGGAAAAGAAGGACACAAAGCAAGTAAGTGCAAAGGAAAAGGTTCAGTTTACACCATGGATGAGGATAATGGTATTGCTATGACATTAAAAATGGTTAAGTGTTTTAAATGTGGAATGTATGGGCATTATGCAAACCAATGCCCTAAGGGAAATACTCATGAAGAGAATCAGTATGGTCATATGGGTAGTATTTATGTGGTTGATAATGAAGAGACTACAAATGATATGTGAGATGAAAGAATTGTTGAAGCTCGGTTAATGGTTTAAGAATGTAGTGAAATGATTACATGTTTATCATGTGTAATGTTGTATAAGAAATCTCATGGTACTATGGAATAAAGAGACATCTAAGGATTGTTACATTGTTGTCTTTCCTTGAGTTTTAAAAGTGTTTTATTAATGTTACCAGTATACATGAAAGGTTATTCAGATATTTTTGGAATGTAGATGATATGCGCATAATGAAGGGATAAGGAGAAAATTAAATGTTTAACAGTATTCATGAGCTCGTGATTGATATAAGGACTAAGTGATATCATTGTTTGAGTATATAGAATTTTGAGGATTTTGGTATGTGGAAAGTGTTAAATTTTAACTGCATTCATGTTTTCACTATGTTTTTCAAGAGAATACATGATTAAGGACTTTGAATGTTTGGAATGTGACCAACAAAACATATCTTATGATATATGGGGATCGACGATGGTGTTAAATCTATGGTAATCGTTTTCACTATGTTTTGAGAGTGGATTGCAGTATTATGGATAAGCCTAAAGATTGGAATGGATTATGTTGGGCATAGGTTAGTATTGTTTAAGGATAGAAGTTTTCTGGATATTATTGATGGGATGTTATAGTAATGTAATTTTAGAAAAAGGACAACCTGTAGGACGGGCGACAACCCATCGCGTCGGACAAGGCTGTGGGAATCGAACCCACAACCGAAGTGCGACTGGACTTTATCGCCTACCACTGGCCTACAGGAAGTCCCTATTTAGTAGAAACTAGTTTTATTATATTATGCAGTATGATATATAAAGTATAAGTCCATTTTAGGAACCATATATGATTAATCTCACTATAGATCGACTTATGTATATAAATTTTGCTAACCTTTTGAGACAGATGGAATGACCCGTCATTCTATCACATGATCTGCTAACACTTCACGAATAACAAATTCAACTTCATTTATTTAAGAGATGAACTGGAAATTGTTAAAGGCACAAACAACAGTGAGGTTGTACCAACATAAAGTAAGTATTTATTCTAATTCAAATTCTTTAACTTTAGGGAAACGATCTTGAAAACCAAAAATGTTGTCCTAGTGATCTTATATCTGATTAATCAGATGATACCTTAGATCGTCACAAATTTATGGCTTTGTGATTACTGGCTTTTCCATAGCCATGTTCTCTACCACTCTCCATCAGAACATGATGGTTAGATTTCTCATCCATGTCCATATTTTCACCTATGTGGAAACCGAGTGATTAGTTTATTTGGGTAACTATTATGTTTCATACATTTTTTTTAATGATTGGTTTTGATATTCCATTTTACGATGTGGGTTTCTATTAAATAAACTTTCGAATAGTAAACCATTTAGAACCTCGACGAATTTCGAGGGCGAAATTCATTTTAAGGGGGGTAGAATGTAACAGCCCAAGATTTTATGAAAAATATTCTATTTAATTTTATTTATGTCTTATGTTGTACGCTAAACCAAAAGGAGCTTGCACAACACGCATCTTTGACTTGCCTTGCATTACACGCAATCACAACCTTCCTCGATAGCGTGTGTAGTACGCAATACTCAGTTTCACGAAACAACGATATGCTATTAAAATATTATTAAAACTAGCCGTTATGAATAGTAATAACCACTTTTTAAATTTTAGAAATTCTAGCTCTCAAAATGGACTTCATTTTTGGATTCGGAGTATCGAATTTAGCCTAAGGTGAAATTTTTGTACTTTTCGGACAACTTTCATATTCTGATGAATAGTGAAAATTACTAAATTATAATTAAAAACAACTTTTTAAATAGAAATAATTAATAGTGATAAATTATTAATTTGAGTGGTTTTAAAGTATATTTAGAATATATTTTTACAATTTAATACAATGTTGGTCATTGAATGTAATTTCACATTTAAACCAGACATAATCAAGTGTCAATCTTTTGATAGATATTGTTTCTTAAAAACACGCTATTTGTTTTAACAGCGGGATTTAATTATAAAATTAATTAATGCAACTTCTATGTTATGAATTTGGTAAAATAGACTTCATTTTTCAATTTGGAATATGAAATATAGCTTAGGATGAAATTTGGGCATTTTTATGAAAAACATCAATTTTTGATGAATAGTGAAACTACTAAGTGGTAGTTAAAAACTGAATTTTTCATAAAACTTAATTTTACTGCTTCTGTGAATGGAATTTCAAAAATCCGAGAGACACGGTTGATGTCTGTAAGTAAAATGTGGTTCAATGAGATGAAAATAATTTTTGGTGAATAGTAACTTTTTACTTTTATTTACCACGGTTAAAAGTAAATAGGGTAATTAAGGGTAAGAATGATATTGATATTACCTTAACACATGTCCTAATTATATTGGACAAGTCTATCTCGACCAAAAATAACCTTAAGTGTAAAATATTATCATTTAGGCCCACTTGGATTAGATTTGGACATTTATTATAATTTAATTCAAAGAAGAGTTAAAAGAGTTAAAATCAAAGTATATTTTCTAAAACATTTTTAATATAGGGTTTTACATAAGATAAATTAGATTGTAAATATTCATTAGAAATCTAAAACGATATCTTACATGATGGTATTTTATTTGTAATTTTTAGACATCAAATAATGTAATTTATTTATGACACAATGATGATGCAGTAATTATCTTATTAATGAAATATTGACATAATTGATGTTATAAACACCAAAAAAAATGTAATTTGAGACTTTTTATGAATTACACTAATTTTCTAGGTTACTATGATATATTAGTGTTGATTTAATCAACATGGTTCGAACATATAATTCTGTTATGACTTTCACAAAAATCATAAATCAAATAGTGTCAAAATTGACACAAAATAGTTTTTAAATCAAATATTATATTATTAATTGCTATTTTATTCCTAAAACTCTATGGTTAGGCCAAATGACTTAGATAAGGATATATATTAATAATAAATAATTTGAGGTTCGTTTGGCATGTTATAGTAAGTGTATTAACCATATAGTGTAAGAAAATAAAAAGACACGGTAAAAGTTAAATTATTTAACTTAGAGTTAAATCTAATTGAAGAGGTTAAAATAATACCCTAAACTTGTCTAAATCCTATTTGATGATAGGATTGCGACCCATCCCCACTTTAGCTTCGAAATAAGACCCTTTGGAACCATTATAAATCGATTTTGACTTTAATATAAAATAATATTTTGAGATATTCCTAAGGTGCCCCTCTCCTCCCTTATAAAAGGGAACCTCCTCCCCCTCCTCCTCACACCAATTTGAGAACTCAAGCTCGGACAACCCCTTCAAAAATCCCTTCTCCACTTCCCTAGTATCATTATAGAGGTCCTGGTCTTCTTCAAAGACCATCCTTAGTTCTTTAAGTGGAGGCTAAGAAAAGGCGCGTCAAAAAGAGGTAAAATCCATTACCGATCTTTTTCAATTTCTTTCTTCTTCAACTTCTTCTTCATTAGTTGTTTCATGATAAAGTAATAACATCAGTATTTCTTATATACTGATATGTTATTATAAATATGAAACAACTCTAATTAACCTTCTATCCATCCTACGGAAAAAGGAAATCACCGCGCGTGCGTACGTACAGAATACCGTCTCCACGCCGTGGTGTAATCTATTTTCCGCCACCACATTAATTGGATGGGTATAAAGGTGTAATTAGTAAATATATATGATTATTATAAAGTGATATTGATACTGAAATAGTATACATACACTTCAAAACAATTCCACGACCATGGGAACGATATCATCGCTCGTGCGTACGTACGGACTACCGTCTCCACGACGCGATGAGATTCATTCTCAATGATTAACCATTCATGAATGATTATAAAGTATATATAATAAGTAATAATGAAATATATGACCTAATAATGATACTGGAATTATTTATATTTATATTTATGTCATCTACTTAATTCCATTCAATTCAATAAGGAAACGAAAACAGCGTTCATGCGTACGTACGGACTACCATCTCCATGAACGGTGTATTTCTTTCCATTTACTGATTTATTATATATGTGTATTATGAATATATATATATATAAATCATGTTTTATATTCTGGAATTAAGTAATCATGATCTAAGTAATCATATGAATAATTACAAGTTAAAAACACGAACGACAAATGAGACGATTTTACCCAAAACGCTACTTTAACATGAATTTACAAAAGAACGGGTAATATAAAGTCATAAGTGGACCATATATGATATAATAACAATGAATATGATTCTTTAATAAGTCAATAACATGATTTAAATCATATACAGGAGGTTCGGACACTCACAAAGCAAGTCGGACCTAAGGTAAGGTAAATATCACAATCTCATTTTTATCCGAGATTGTTTATTCGTAAGTATTTACTGGGGTGTATTTTATCATCCACATCCATGTTTTATAATATTATTTCCATCCACCTACAATTTTTTAAATCCATTTTTACCCTTCGGTGAGTTTTTAGTAATATGTATGAAAGGAATCTTTTGTCGTTTTTTGTACGAGGTACTTTTTGACTTTTCCGACAAAAGTACAGAGAATGTTTTTTTAACTTATACGGCATGAATGGATTTTTAAAACATTATTTCCAAGAATCTTCCTTTACAAGTTTTCAAGTTTATTTTTAATCATCTTCTAGTGTTTTAAAGACGTATGAAATGTTATGAAAGGAAACATGTTTTTGAAATAGAAAGGATATTTTCCTCAAGAATGGAGTTCAAGTATTTTATCAAAATTATTTTCCATCTAAGATAATAAAAGGGTTCTGTTTTTATCCCTATTATTACATGGATTTGATTATGTTGTGATGGAAATATTTTTATGAATTCATGTATCTTATATGAATTGTTTTATGATGTCATGTTGTTTAAGAATTCCATTTTTATTACGTGGGTTACGCTATGATGTATGGTTTATGATTATGTGGCACACATAAGAAAGGATTCATTATAAGATGGGTGGGACCTATATCTCCCTCCAATTCATTGGGTAAAGATTTTATATCTAATGAGATAGACATGGCTGGAATGGTAGGATATACCGGTTCAGTCAAACAGGACTGAAATGAGGGTTACTCGATTCAGAAAAGGGACTTTTTCCACTAAGATAGTCATGGCAATGAGTCTTGACTAAAGAGAAATAATTCTCTATGATTATGTATGCCACAAAGTTTCATGTTTTAAGTTATGCTTATTGGGATTTCATTTCACTACTATGATTTATCCCATGTTATGAAATTATGCTCTCTTTTGCAGGTTAAGATTTCCAAAAGATATGTTCTTATGAATATGATGTGATTGATTTTCTTTTGTTTACCCTTACTGAGCATTTTAGCTCACCCTTTTATGTTTTCTTTTCCCCAGGATATATGGAATGGTTTTAGGTAAAAAAAAGGGAAGATCTTTATGGGAGATATTGAGGATCTTTCACCACGATTAGAAGATTACGTTCCGAGTTTCCAAAGACACTAAACTAATATGGTCCTTGTGTGTGTGTTTTTGTTATGTACTAAGTATTCAGAAAAAGTAATGTAATGTCCATGTACGATAAGCTTCGGGTCTCTACATGACTAGATATCATCATACACCATTTTCATGCTGTTTTCATCATTTTCTTATGTCCCATTGAGAATTTGTTCAACAGATTATACCAATTATCATCTGAGGGGCTCATAATTGGATTGGTGTTCCTAGATCCATCCCTTGAAATGCCTTGGTTCAAGATGCACCCTCTTCCTCAAACAAGGATAGGGGTAGATCTACTCGTTACCCATTAACCAAGGCCAAAATATTGTTGAGGATTTGAATATGTTTTTTTTATGGGGTTGTTTTTTACCTAACGTTCTGTTTCACTTTTTTGTTTTAATTCTATTAAAATTTATTACAGAAAATTCATTTATTTTTCTTATTATATTTAGTCATATTCCTATTATATTAATTTCATGTTTTCCATTCACACATTGGTATTCCTAAAAGGGAGGGGGGATATTCAATGCAATTTAATTATATATTATTATTATTTTTATACAATACTGTTAATTTCATACCATATTGATATTCCTTTTCATTAATGTGTAAATACCAGCCTTTGAAAATATCATTTTTTATACTATTTACAATCTAGTAACTTTTAATACAATGTTCCCTTCACAAATCTTTGATAACATATTTATAAAATGTCATCATTTATCTTTGATTTCATCTACATAAAATTACATGATTTGTGATTATCAAAAATGGGGAAATTGTTAGCACCATTGTTTTAATGATAAAAAATCATGTTTCTTAAGATATTAATGAGTTTAATGTATTATGACAGAATTTTATAATATAATTAAAATTGGAATGATATTTTCCAAAAGTTTATGAAATACTCTCCATGGAGGTTGAGATGTCGCCAAGGCTGACTCACCGCTAAGGGTGACTCACCATTGATGATGTGTCACCACCAAGGATGATCCACCACCATGGATGTCTCATCGACGAGACTAAAATATGTATTAGTACTAGAATCCCCAACCATCATCTATGAATCACCATCAAAATAGAATTTTTGTATCGTTTTTGAATGAATCTCAAAAATAAGATGACTCATCGTTGAGCCCAAAATTTGGATAAGTGTTGGAACCACCAACCATTAGGGAAGAGTCGCCACCAGACACGAGTCATCATTTTTTATAACCTTCCCCTATAGTAGAAATTTGGGAAAGTGTTTTAAAGTCTCACTGCCATCCTGAGTCACCATTTGGAAGAGTTACCACCAACGAGTTTCACACCTTTCAACGGATTCAAATCCTCTCTATCAATTTACATTGAACTAAATAATTATAATTGATATATTATGGAATTTGATGAAGAAACATATTTTAATGATAATAATCAATTTTTTATAGAGATAAATTAAATAATTGGTCATCCCTGGATATGATGATGTAGGAAGTCCGGATGATTCTTCATTCATGCTGCTATTAAATAAAGTAAAATACCCACTCACATGTTCAAACCAAATACACAAAACAAATAGAATTGGATATTTGTAGATACACACATATTTCACACATTAAGTGAAATAAACCTTATTTTAAGAACCAGACGTGTTTTTACACTATATATCTTTCTTACACACAATGAAGGAGGTGTGTAGATTATAGAAACATCCATTTCAATCCATAAAACTAAAAACAAATTAATCCTTGACACTCTATTCTACAGAATACTTCAGAAATTTGACTTAAGCATCAGTTCAGAATATATTAAAGAGTCATGATATTGAGAGATTATCAGATAGATCATTTTCATTTCATCTATATCTTTTCTTTGATCAGTTTCTAATTTTTATTTACATTATGAAAAGTATGTGTATAATATATTTATTACACACACAGTGTTCCATCCACATAAATTAATGATTCTATGTATCTTATTAATACACTCTTTACATATTTTCCACATGGTGTTTTGGTATTGTTCAAGTTGTGACCTATCTATTGTTATACTCTCATAAGTGTTAAGGAAGAGGTCATTTTTTTCATACACTTATTTTTTTTCTATTATATAAATAATCAATGTTGTTAATCATAGAATATTTTATATAAACTACTTTAAAGAATTTGATTTCCATGTGGATATGATTAGGTCTTGTCTTGAGACTAATCATCTTGTATTCATTTTTTATTTTATTTTTATTATTTTATTTAAATACATTAAAACTTAATATGTTATAAACTATAAACAAAACCAACAGTTTTTTAGTTTACCTAAATTAGTGTTTCTATAAGGTTTTGATTGAGTAAATTGATTTCACAGGTTAAAGTAATATAATATATTATTTTAACAATGACCTAATCTCCCTTTTAGAATTATTTTAAAGGGATGAGTCTTACATCGATCTATTTTTTTTATTAACTGGACTATTTTTTAATTAATTATGAGATTTTATTAAAACATATATTTAATATAAATTTCCATTGGGTACTCAATTCATCCTCTACCCCCACCTCTTCAGACACACACTCTAACCAAAATTGATGATAGGAATTTCTGTTACTGATGAATAATGGTTGATGAAATGAAATGAATGTAATTAAATATAATGTGGAAGTTAATGATAAAATAGAAATTGGAAATTATGAAATATAATTGTAATATGATGTTACTGTGGTAATATCATGAAATGGAACTGTTGTTAGTTTATATTGTAATTGGATTAGTTAGTGTTTTTTTGTGTGAGGTGTTCATTTTGATGGGACTAAAACTAGTCTTTGTAATAAACAATAGATTACTTATTAATTAACCATTACACTGATATTCTAATTTTTATTATACATGTTCTTGGGTTTAATTTTATATTATATTCACTAAAACTCAAGAAGAGTTAATTTACTAATACACTTATATAGTTTTGTGTTCCAGTTGGTTTTCAGAGTATCAAGGTAGTATAAGGGATGGATAGATGACCACTCCCACCTCCAGACTCTAGCATTTGATGAAGTATGAGTTCTGATAGAATGGGGTTTCATAATATATATATATATAAATTGAAGGGATAATGTTATAATATATAAAATTATGAATATGTATATATATTGACGATTATAGTGTTTTGGTTGTGATGTGGATTCATGGTAGCGGCCATGTATGGTAAGAGGAGGGAACAATTTTGATGTCCTTTATGTTCACATTACCATATTGTGATAAATATGTGATATGATGTTGTGATGTGGTGATATGGAATATGAAAATCCTATTGTATTTAGTATTGGATTCGTGCTTATATTTTTTTTATTCTTATGTTGATATTGAAGGGTTGGAAGCTAATGAAATATTGAATTGGGATATATGAGTGAGTAGTTTAGTGGGAAATTGGTTGTATGATTCCCTTCTTCATATTATATCTTGATATTATAATATTACTCATGGATGAACTATTATTTTGGTTTGACATAGTGAGGATGGGTGCTAGTTGAACATGATTATGTGATGATTTAGTTCGACTATTTATTCATTGACGGATTATACTGATTCACCTATATTTTCAAGAGAGTTTTTCAAAAGGATCATAATGAGTATTCCATTATGATCACCCATTTATATAGCTATATAAGAGGTTTTTGGTGATTTTAATGAACTATTATAACATGTTCTAATCTTTTTTGTAGGTGAAGTCATTGTTATTGTTGCTGTGAATTGGTATTTTGTTTTAGCAACCATGATCTAGGTAATATGTACGTGTATTGGGGATCATGTTTTATTTTAATTATATTTTACTAATAATTTATCTTTTACTCATGTAATTTATGAGTGTAATACCTCTCGTATATGTGAATTTAAACCCTTGGTGCTGGTCTCCAACAAGGGTGCTATTGAAGATAGAAATTTGTGTTCTTCCCTATCTATAATGAATGGTAAGAGGGGTTTCTAATGGTAGAGGATCATGAGATAGTGTATCATAAATAATGATGAGTTTTGAAGATAGATTTTAGATATAAGAACACTTCAAGAATACATGTGTTAGGTAGAAAATAGAACTAGACTTACTTATCATGTGATGTTTCATGGGAAACTAGTTTGGGCATTAGTGATTAGGGTGTATTATATATATATATAATAAACAAAATCATAAAACACATCATAAGTAAGATTATTCTGGTTGTTAGAAATCATTGTATCATTTATGTATCATGCTTTATTACACCTATGATTGGATTTGTGTGTTTTTAGAGGAAATTAAATGCAATCAAATTGAATTATCAAAAATTAATTCCATGTTTTTTAGAATTGTGATTTCATTTTTATATGATGTAGTGATGGATGTTCAGAAACATATATGTATGGTTTAGACTATATACGTACAATTGGATGTATTATTTAATCAATTGTGATTTTATTTTGATAAGATTTATTCTTAGAGGAAGATGTTGTGCAATTTCCAATGTCTAATATTAGAGAATGAGGAGTTTAATACCTTCAATCTAGACACAAATTAATATATATAGGAGCTAAAAATTTCTTTAGGATTGTTCCTGTTATATAATTAATAATGAATTCCTTTGGAATTTATTTAGGTTATTGGTACATATCATCATTATTGGATTCATGTAATTGGGGTAAAAATGAGTCAAAAGTCTCATATTTTGATTTCTTTAATCTTATATTGGTGATGTTGTACTCCTTGAAGATGAAGGTGGTTATGTAATTGACCTTCTGTATCTTTTGTAGGAGAGATTGACTGTGTGAGAGTATAGATCCTAGTTCAACAAAAAAAATATCCTAAACATATAATAGGTTAGGTGTACAGGCAGTGTAATTTTGAAGAGGTTTATCATCAATATATACAATTCTAGGGCACCTCATTTACACTACTAATATATCATGTGGTTTATCTGAAATATGAGGCGATGAAGAAGAGGATTGTGTAGATCAATAATTTATTGATGTAATTCCCTATAAATTACCATATAGTAAGTATGAAGGTACATATTTTCATTTATATTAGTATATAAGGTTTTCATATATAAGGATTCATATACATATTTACAGTGTATGATTTTATAGGGCTAGAAGTTCATAGGATTCAATCAATAGTAATAATCTAGTGTTTTTTTCTTTTTTAATCATTATACATACATAGATTTACTACCAAACCAACCACGGTTGCCATAATGGAAAAATTAGACTATTTTCTGTATATCCTTAAATGTAATTGATTTTCCTAGTAGATTATCACATGACTCAAGAGGGGGTATAAAGATCCCCAAGTCCATTACACAAGTACTCCCTCTACGGGCTCAGTAATTTTTAGTACTCCAACTATTTTCTTTTGTTCGTCCCAATAGAGTGTATGATCTCTCAAATTGGTATAATGTCCAAGATATATTTTTAGGATCATATTTAAAAGAAGAATACATGGCCCCTATTAACAATAAATGTATAAAGTATTCACATGAAATCAACATAGAAAATATGTGTATAAATGAAAAAAACTATGGTGAATTGTTTCTAAAAGTAATTAAATATTGGTGAAGAACATATATAAAAACTTATATATCATTGATTTATATATTGGGATAAATATTTTTAATATAATAGACTATTTAAAACTTATCTTCTTTAATAAATTAATCCACATTTTTAGAGAAAGGATTATTGTGAAAATAGACTATCATATTTTTTATGTCTATTTTAAAAATGAAAACCTTCTTTTTTGTATCAAGATAATTATTATTTTTAATTACATATCTTGAATTTTAATTTAAATAGTCATGTGTATATAATATTCTTAAATATAAGTCTCTTATATTTCATTAGACCTACTTTTATTAAAATTATTTGAACAATGTTATCCATTGATATTAGTTATGGCCTTTTAGGAAGTGTAAATTTTCATAGAAATTGGTGATTTAATAAAATCATTATTTAATCCTTCAAACATGTCCCTTTGTGATAAAATTATATAAAGGGTTAATTTTTTTAAGAATAAAAAATGATAACTAGATCCCTTATAAGTGAATTAGAAATTAATAAAACACAAATTTTTGTCGTCTAATTAGTTAGGAATTTTTCCATAAATCATTTGAATGAATAAATATTCCAATGTCAATGAATTATTTTCTCCTTAGAAATACATTATTCCGCAAAAATAAAATGATCTGATAATTATATCTATGATCTATGAATGAAAAAGTTTATCACATTAGGAAATTTTTTTCTAGACATACTATTGCATAATGTAACACAGTTACTATAGGATTAATCAAATTCACATCACATAATTTTTGTTATGTTTATGATATTTCTAAAACCTGTAAGAAAAGTAAATTTTATAAATATATGTTCTTTGATTTTATGATATAATAGGATAATTTACTCTGAAAAAATCCCTTGTTAATTTATATTTCTAGAATCATAGAATAGTTTATTCATGAAATCCCCACATAATATTATTTTATTTCTCTTTAAGAGAATTTACATTTTCCATAAGATAGTTTATTTTCAGAGGATCATGTAATACAAATTAGTATTCCAAATAATTAATTACAATAGAATACACATTATCTATTTATAAGATAACTTCCTTGGAGATATAGATTTATAGTGGCAATAATAAATATAATTACTTGTGTATAATAAATAACATAAGATAGATTATTAACACTTGATAGCCGTATTTGATAAATCCCATAATGAATTTTCTACAAACTATTGATGAAAAATAAATTTAATGTAACCTAATTCAGAAAAAAATTATCCTCATGTTAATATAAATTATTTACCTGAAATAAAATAATATAATATAATTAGTTAAAATAATAGAAATTTTATGAGCATTAAATAATTAGAAATATTGGGAAGGGATTTAAAACCATTCGACTGTCAAACAAACTATTTCTTCTGATGATCAAGAAAATAATATTGATCTAAAATAATTAATACATTTAAAGATATTACAATGCAAACCAAATATTATATATAATTAAATTTAATATTGATACTTCCATAATTAATTATACATTCAATTATATTCTCTCAAATGTTTTCTTTTTACAAATATAAATTTTTCTTTTATTGTATTTTTTTGAAGTACTTTTTTTACTCAGATATCCTCCCTTTATTTATGATACAAAAAATGAAGGTAATGTATTAAGATAAAATATAAAAAATATAACACATCTAATTAAGTAAACATCTACAAATTAAAATTTTTGAATTGAACAATGTTATTGAATGTTCTTACAGAAAAATATTAAAATAGAAATTAAATTAGAAATATAAAATAAATTGTAAGTATGGAAAGGATAAATAAGAATAATTCACTGAGATTATCACTCATAGATAAATCAATATTATAGTAAATTGTTTATTTCGATCAACCATGAATACATTAAATAATCTATTTTCTGGCATAGGATATGTTTTACAATTATCTTTAGTTTCATCCGGTGAGTGATAAAGAGGACTATGTATTATTTGTCATGCTATAGAATACATTTCAAGAAATATTGGACCAACATTTATTCTTCCAAATATATTGAAGTTGTAATCTAATAAAATATATTTTTACATAATGATTTCGTATCTGCAAAAATGTACAATTATGTTTTATTATTTTGAAACCCTATAATAGAACACTTGGTAAGAGTCATGAAGATCTTTAATTATTGAATTTCATTATAAAATAATTTTTAACACATGTCTATATGATTATGAATAATTCTTGGGGATCATAGAATATATAATTATAGTTTGTTGTGTACAATTAGAAACCACATGTTTTTTCATAGTATACACTTTTTAAATATTTAATTCTTGCTCAAAAACCTAAGATGAATATTTTGATGATTTTTAAGTACTAGGGGATTCAATAGTATTCATAAATATAATCAATTAACTGCATATGTGTGAAAATTTAGATCAATAGGATAATCCATATATTTAAGACCCTTATCAATAAATAGGTATTATAAATTATTGGTCTTTATGGTCTCTATTAAAGTGACAATATTCTCCTCGAAACAACCTACTAGATCATTAATTTCATTCTATATATTCAGAAAGATTATATTTGATAGTTAAATAACTCTTAATATCATAAGATAAATTTAATCTAACGTCATTGAAAGGGTTTAAAATCATTGAGTCGCAATGCATTGACAAAATCGATCACTAAGTGAATTCATATCTAATGAAATAGACAAGAAAATTTTCTCTATAATGTATGGAAGAGAAGAAGATCATTGTTATCCTATCTAAAAAAGATGCACTACATATGTAGTTGGGGTCCTTTTAATGCCCTCGAATTTGTATTTTATCATTATCTTTATCATATCAAAATCTAACAATGAAACAATATCATCCTTTAATGCTTTCACATAATCCTGCTATTCCATAGGATAAATCCTTATTATTTCCCATTATGAATTCCTTGAATTCAAATAATATAGTATGTTCTCGGAAAAATATTGATGATGATGATATGATTTTGTTCATTTAGACTGCTGAAATACTAAATAACATCCCTGCTCCCTTTGTTCTTCTTCTTCTTTTCCTTATTTTTTATAGATGCTTAATCCACCAAACTCTTATTTTGTATTTCAAATCATGACATTTTCTTCACATAATTATTTATTGGGTCCACAAATATCACTTTTTAAAACAAAAATATTTTCAAATTTCACTTCTTTACCTCATGCTGATAGCATTTCTATAGTAGTTGTAACTAGGGGAATCTCAAATATATTAAAGGTTGCTTTAAAATAGGGGAGATCCCCCTTTTGAAAAATTTCAAATGTAATTATTATTCTATTTGAATCACTCAAGTCCAACATGGGTGGTGACATTTGAGTATCATATTGAACAGCTACATTTATTGGATACCTATAATCAATAGCATTTGAAAAGGTCACTTGAGTCAAATCTTGGTAAGATTCAACTTGTTCTTCTAGAGAAGATCCTCAATCTTCCCTAACTGCATCATCGATTACTGGTTCATCTTGAACCATATAGATTTAATAATATTAAAGCTAATGACATTATCTATTTCATTACTTACACATATAATTATAGAAAGAAGATTATTATTCATGTAATCCCCAATGTTGTTTTCAGTTTTAACCACAACATGTCAAATAAAATTAGTAATTTAAAAAAAGTCCATTTATATTAACCCCTTAAATATTATTAGGGTAAACTAATAATTCTTCTTCAATTCAATCAATCATAATCTTATACAAGTAATTGATTATAAAAATTCACTTTTCTTAAAGAATCCAGCCCTTATATTTGTCGAACCAAAGAACATATAGTCTATTATTTCACTGAGCTGAAGCCCCACTCATTTAAACATAAGAGTCAAAATATATTCAAAATGATATAAATATAATTTTTTATTTAAACAAGGTACATATTCTAAAAATGTAGAAAAATGATATTCATATTCTTTTGTAAATTAAATGTGGAAAAAATTTTATGTATAAGTACACAAATTTTTAGAATTATATTATACAATGATATATTACAGTCTAAATGAACATTACAAATTATTTTATCCTAATCAAAATCATTAACAGACATATTTTACATAACCTGACATCTAAATAGTGCTGTAAAAATCACAGTAGGGCATACATCATCTAAATTGACCATAAAAATATTGAACATGTAATTACCGTCATGAGGTAAATGGAAAACATTAGCGAAATGCATTTAATGAAATTAAAAATGATTTCTTATTACAATAAATTACTTAATAAATTATCATAAATCCTTTTAGCTATAAATACTATATATTTATTTATCAATATAATGGATAAGAATATGAAATAATGTTTTATTTTAAATAATTTATTAACTAACCCTTACATAGAATATGAAAATAATACTCTTTTGCAGGGAAAATTTAAAAAAAAATCAATGTCAATGTTTCTACTAGTTCTTCAAACTTATTTCCATAATAATATTATATGATATAATTACAATAATTGATTCTAATTCCAAAATATATCAACTATAGTTAAAATTAGTTTTTTCTACCAGAAGATATGTCCAACCATTTGATTAATTCTATGATAGTCAAAGTTATCATGCTACTACCAGTGAAATAATGCTTCCCTAATAAAAAATAGAATGCAACCAATGCACATTACAACCACCATATCTACTACCACTACCACCAGTTCACATCATTTTTTCATCAGGATGAGTTTCATACCATCAATCAATTCATTCAACCAACTTATGTATTTTCAAATTCTATATGCCTCAAATACTTATAAAAGGAAGGTTCTACCATGAGCTCACTTAATCTAACTCTAGTTGAAAATTTTAATACCAGATATACCAAATATTTTTGAAGTTAAATTCAAAAATTAAATTTCTCTAATAAATAAATTTATATTTTAATGATAATTTGAAATATCTGGATTTAAGAATATTTATTCTTAAAATGGCCACTGACACATTACAGGAAATATTAGATATTATGGTGATATTTTTAAGTATGTGGAATCATTTTACCCTATTTTTATCCTATATTCCATAATTGGGATCTTATAAAATCTATAAATATTAGTGAACTCCTCATTCCAAATAGTTGACTAATTGGTTTTCTAATGGATTAATCATAATTAAATATACCTGAAATATATCGTTCTTACGAAACGCATAGTGGATTTTCTAGTGCTTTATATGGAACATTTTCTTTGTAAAAAAACTCTATGAATGAAACACCAAGATTATTTAATTAAAGATTTATATTTAATACATAGTAGTAATAAATACATCCCTAGTTATCTTCTTGTGGATCATATAAAGTATATCTACTCAAAATAACCCTACCATATTTAATTTTTATTCTCATTTTATTTACATTAGATTAAATTTAGTAGCATATGACCCTACCATATATTGGAGAGTACTTTGATACTTACTTTAATTATTTTTACCCATGTTATAATTGGAAAAACTATAGAATTGGATTTTTATATCCTAAAATACCTAATTTTAGATGATAGATCTAAAAAATTATTCAATTATTTGGACATGTTTACTTATTTTAATAAATACCATTCTAGAAAGTGATTTCAAGTTAGAAAGAACAATGTCTTATCTTTAAACAGAACCTATTCTATTATTCTAGTGGGTCTATTTTTTCATTTTTATTAATATTTCATTTTAAAAAATACAATTTGTTTTCAAAACAATATAGAAAATAATTAGTTTTATTTTCAGGTTTATTAAATATTTTATATAATATATTTAATAAATATAAATCAGTTTCCATAGTTAATGTGTTTGTAAACCATGTTTTTAATGAGTTCTGATCACGGTCTTGATAATTTGGTTGAAGAGTTAAAATTATATATTTTCACTATTATAGTTATCTCGGTATTTTTTATAAATTGGGTATTTTGTCTCAAATACTTCTATAATAAATATTTTAATTGGAAACACAATTCAATATCCACTTCCCTATTCAGTTGAATACTCAAACAAAAATTTAGTGTCTAATGGAAATTTTTTATTTGTTTCATTATTTTATTTTTTTGGATCATTTTTTTTTTACCAAAACGGATAAAAATTTCAATTTATTTTATTTCTTTTATCTTTATGGATAGTAATAGACATGATTTGATTTATTTTAGTATACCTCCTTATGTAAATGGTAAAAAATATTCTCAATATAAAACTAAGATGAAAATACATATTGGGGGGATGGGATTTGAAATTTACACAATAAAAGAGGTAAATATTTAAAAAACATAATCATTTATTACTAATTTAGGTGATATAACTATGTCCACATATGATTGTTATTTCAGTGGTATTAAATCCTTATATTTTTCACTACGATAAGATGTTTTAAAATATTTTTTGATTGTTCTACTAATTCTGAAATTTGGGATATACCTTACCTATCTCATTAAAGAACAGAAAATGATAAAACAATTCACCTAAATACCTATAATAATTGATATGATACTATTAAAGTGAAATATGATGAATAAATTTATAGCATGTATCTCGTGTTTAATGAAATTGTAAATATTATTTTTTGAATTGAAATGAATAATGAATATAAAGATCATGTAATTAGACTTCTAGGGTGATTACCACATCGATGGAAAAAATTATATAACCTTTCGAGATTCGTGCGATATAAGGAAATTTCTAATGTTGGAGATGATTATAAAACTCTTAATGTAAAATTATGAGTTTAAATTTAACATCAAAATGACGAGGAAAATAAAAAATCAGTTTCTTTTAAAACATTTTATTCAAATATGAAATAGGAAATACAATAAGAAAGGTCATGTGAAGATGAGTCCCCCAATGATAGATATTAAAAGATGGATCATCTATAAAATAGATATAAAATATCTATAGAAAAAATAAATTCTTCAAGAAATACATAGATAGAGGAATTTATGACATAAGAGGAAATGGAAAAAGGAAAAACAATCAAAAGAAGTGAATGTTTATAAATGAGAGAGGAAAAGTCATATCAATGATGAATGTAAAAATTTATAGTATAAGAAAATGGTTGAGTTCAACTGATGAATGAATAAAGAGAGAATTGAATCCATCTAGATCTCCTCGGATGAATGTTTTAGTGACTCTGATTCAATAATATAATATAATACTAAAAGAAAAAACATGTGCATTGTAGGAAACACATCTAAGATAATCAATATTTTCTGTACATGTCCGGGTCATATTTATAATATTTTGGAAAATGGTAATAGTAGTGAAAATATAACTACAGATTATTCATTTTAATATTTAAAAATACTATAAGAAAAAATTATTTAATTTAAATATAATAATAAAAATTTAAGTAAGCTAAATTCTTTATATATTTTTATTAAATCAGAACTTCTTGACTAAAAAGAAAAAATAAGTCTCATTAATTAGAAGAGAATAATGAATAAAACTAAAAATGATAAACATAAAAAAATATTTTGAAATGATGATAGATGGAATTGGATCATCTAACATGTATCTTGAAAAGTACACTGCATAAATTTAAAAAAAATAATATTGGATACCAGCCTGGTCAAAGAATAATTTATATAAATAATGTTTTTAAGTGTTTACATTGAGAAAAAATTTTAATATCTTATTTTCATGTTGACCTGAAAATATTTTTTATTTTAAAATATATAAATCTAAACATTCTAAATTTTTTAAACATCATTGGATTCCATAATCACTTATTGGAAACTTCTATAGACCCATGAGTTGTTTGGTTCCAATATCATTTCTTATTTTAAAAATTTTATAAGAAACACGAATGAAGAATACTAGAAAAAGTTTTGGGTATCCTGATACTAGATGTTCTAGAAAAATTAATGTATACTACTTGAACTTTAATAGCCTTATAATGTTGGATGGTGGACATTTCCCTTTCGATGATAATGCCAACGGAAAAATAACAGGACTTGGTCAAATTTAAAACTACGATTCGATTTTAATTTCAATTGTGTTATTTTTTAACGGATTAAAGAACAATATTCATAGAATACCATAATAATGAGATGATGGTTTACATGTAATTTTTCAAAGTAAATCTTGTTAAATATTTGATTCAAATCATTTTTTATTCATTGTTTCTTTACATAATGATAATGTTTGTATAGTTGATTTATATTATTTACTTCTTAAAAATATTTTTTATATGACTTTCACAATAAATCATAGTTATGGTATATGATAATAATCAATCACATATATTTCTCACATAGAAAGATAAATAATGAAGGTTTAGTCAAGGATACTCCTAATCTAGAGTTTCCAAAAGTTATGGTTTTAACCCCTTTCCAACAAAACACTATAACATTTATTTGGAAGAAAAGAAATATTTTTCAACTTCTCAAAATCAAGAGTTATTTAAAATAAACTTAGTAGTCAATTATATTTTTTCTTGATTAAATTGTAATATTTATGCCTATATTCTTAAAGATAAATATTCTAGATATACTTCTGTATTTTTTACCTAATGAAATTGAACAATATTCCTATTTTTTAAAATATTCAAAATTAGTAGGAAATCATAGTGGATATGTTATAGATACATTTTGGTGTAATTACTGATTTAAATTTAAAAAATAATTTCTTTGAATATTTATAATCATGATATGGTTACATTCACAAATTTTCACCTCCTTGGAATCTCTAGTATGATGTTTTTGTATATGAAAGGAATAAATCCCTTTGAGAGATATACCAGACAATGGTCAAGGATTATGACCTACCTACTTACTTTTTGACACCAAATATTAATAAATATTTTTAAGTTATTAATTGGTATCTTATCAAAAAAAATTAAATAAGATTCCCTATGAGTTATGGAATTGAAGGAAACAAATGTTTAATTTATTATGATTTTTGGATATAAGGTGTTTATTATCAACGCAATGGAATTTTTAGAAAATTTTTCATCCAAATGTTATGAATTAATATCCCGTAGCTACTAAACATTTAGAATATAATATTGGGTGTTCAATAGAAGAACCAATATTTTGGAAGAATATTTAAATACCAAATTTGATTAAATAGGTCCACACGAGACTAAAAATTCATTAGAAATCTCTTATTATGATCTTTATAACATATATATCAATGCCTTAACTAGGACTTGTGATTTTCCTATAAAACCTTCTATAAAACATAAGCCAGTGTTGTGGAATATTTTAAACTAGACCATAAAAAACAAAATGATATACAGATTACTTATATCCCTAAATTTATGAGAACACATAGAGACCATCCTCTATATACTATTGTAATTTTAAAAACACTTCTCTTTATTAAAAATTAAAACATGACTATATTATAAAATATTACACTTAATAAAACCTGAATAATAATTAATTTTAATGTATTTAGTAATTATGTACATTTCATTACAACATTCAACATGAATTACAAAATTTTTCTTGAAAACTTCTTTAACATGAATGATTATAATACTACATTGGATAACATAGATGAATATATAAAAAACAGGTAAAACATAAATAAAAAAACTAATAAACATTGAATAAATGGAATATAATAAAACATTCTATAAAACGCATATCAAAGATTTATAAAGTAACATGAATAATAAGGCATGATATAACATGATAATCATTACATGGGATAGGTTGGAACATCATAAAACACTACACCATTAACCTAGGTCTTTTCTAAACCACCAAGACATCATCATGGAAATGTTCCCATAAAATAATTAGGTACACCCATATCCCAATATGGATTTTCATGATATTAATAATTAAACAATTCTTTGCAGTTATATATAATTCCATGTGAACCCTTCAATTTCATTTCATTCTCGTGCTTAAATGTTCCATATATATCATAAAATGTGGATTTGGTTCACATCATAACATAGTAAATGATCATATAGTGTGGGATACATACATGAAATTCATCAATAAAATTTTATATGTGTATAAACATGAAAACCCTAGATAGTAAATGGGTACAAAATTCACATCAAAAATGATTTGGCATGGAAAATCGTGGTAAAGTTTTTACCGCAAAACTGCATCACATTAAAATTCATAAAATATGTTGATGTGAGAAAAATTGGTCCCTTATAATTTTTAAATTAATAGGACAGTAATAGGTACATCGCAGGACATTTCCACAAATGTTTAATTCTAAAAAAAGGAATACGATAACAAATAAACATGAATAAAATGAGACCTGAAATGTTGCTTATGGAATTTTATCTTCGTAACATGTTTACATGGGAGGGATTACTGAGAGTTAATGAGTTATCTCACCACTAAAGAATAATATGTGATATATGGGGGAGGTTATAACACATATCCCATCATTACTAATTGAAAATATAAGGAATAGTTAAAAAAAGAAACATGGATAAAAATGTGATAGGATAGAACTCTTACTTGACTGGGTGTCTCAAAAATATAGAAAATTGGATATTTGACAGAATGGGGCACCTTGGGTGGATTCTAGAGTTATTATTGAAGAGTAATTATGTTCTCCATTGATTTTTAGTGATGTTAAATTAGAGTGTGGGTGGGTTTTTATAAGAAAAAAGAGGGATTTCTTCAATATTTAGGTTTTGGAGTCTTTAAAATAAAGTAATCAAAATAAAAAACCATAACATGGTTTTTCTAAAATAATTCTACCAAATGGGATTTATTTATTTATTTTATCATATAATGGTCAGATCTTATAAAAATATTACAATTTTTATGTGAAGATGAGTCACACTTTTAAATAAATGAATTTAAAAATCTAAAATATACTAATGGTTTTGGAGGTTTCAAAAATGATTAATAAAAATAATAAAATATACATAAAATAAAATTATATAAAGGTATAAAGATATAAATTTACAATTATATCCATTATATAATTTATTACATCATTATATGTTCATTATGATGCCATAAAACACAACTTATATTTATATGGTATTTATTTTTTACCCAAAAATTCTACTGTCTTGGAAAATTATGAAAATTTCACCATTGGATAATTTAAATTTACTTATTCAAAAACAAATTATATAAATAATTTTATAAATATGATCTTTTTACTTTTAAAATAAGATTATTTATTTGTTGATTGGTTTTTTTTACAATAATTGTTTTTTAACCCTCATAAAAAGTTAATTTATCTTCATAAAAATTATATAACCATTTATAATTATTTGAAAATATAAATAATTTTATTACAATACAACTTATTTCAAAATTCCATTAATTCATCAAAATAATTTCCTTAATGAAATTAGAATATTACTTTAATAAATAAATTCTATTTAATTGAATAAAAAATTAATTTATAAACTAAAAAAAATTAAGATATATTCATTATAAAATATAAATATTCATACTATTGAGGGGTTGATACATATCTTCTTTTTACACCAACATACACCCTCAGAATAAGGTGTGTGAGAGTAAGACTTTCATTAGGTCATTCAGCAAGAATAGTTTTGGTCATTATCTCAATGTGTTTTAACTTATCCCATGAATGGTTTCAGTCATGCTTATGTAGTTAGATCTCGGCTTGGATTTGGTGAAGGGAAAATAATATAGATTATATTTTTATTGGAATCTCTTATAAATGGGATTCATGGGGAATGATTATACTTCTTAAGACCATCACTTCCTTTTTTTGAGTCAATTAGATTTGTTAATTGACCTATATTTATACTAGCCATGTGATCAGTGTTGAATAACTATAATAACAATGATAATATTATAAAAGTTATTTTAAATCCAAATATATAAATAATGATGTGCATGTTTTTTCTATAACCATATTACATAATAGCACATTTAATTAAATCCAAAATATGAACTTCATTTATAAATGTTCAGGTCATTACAATCTTCCCTCCATGAAGAATTTTCTCCCTATAAAGTTTTGTTTCACAAATTAAAACAGATGAGGGTAACTCCGTTACATCACATACAATGGTTCCCATGTAGATTCTTCAATCAAGTGTTTTCTCCACAACACATTTACACGGTGAACTGTCTTATTTTTTAAAACATTGTCTCTACAATCTATGATCTCCACTAGATTTTATTCATTGGTAAGATCATTCTCCAATGGAACTATCTCTAAGTTAGGTGCATCTGAGGGTTTATGTTTTTTCTTCCTCAAGAGTGATACTTGGAATATATCATGAACTTGAGATAGTTTATGTGGTAGTGTAGGTAAAAAAAGCCTCCACTCTGATGCGATCAAGGATCTCGAAGGGGCCAATGTATCTCGGAATAATATTTAAATTATTTCCAAATCTCATCACAGTCTTCTACTCTGAGCATATTAGATGTTCTATTGAATGATCATAACCTTTTACATAATTTTCTCAACCATTTTAAGACCTAAAATTTTTTATTCCGCAACTTCATCCATGCATGAAGGTGGATTTCACCTCTTCCCATAAAGGGTTTCATAGGGATACAATTGGATGATTGGGTGGAAATTGGTTTTGTAAGTGAAATTGTCCAAATTAATATGTTGATCCCATCCTCCATTGAATTCATTTAAACAAAATCTCAAAATTTCCTCAAGTGTTTTGAAAGTATTCTATAATATTCCATTTGTATAAGGGTGATAATAAATGATGATGTTCCACTCTGTGTTGAAATAATTATAAATAATTTTCTAGAACTTCGTGGTTAATCTTGCATCTCAATCATATACAATTGATTGTGGTACTCCATGCATCCTGGCCACTTCCCTAAAATATATCTGAGCAAGTAGATCTATGGATAATTTCAATCATATTGAAATAAACTATGAAGTCTTGTAAGAAGATCCTTCAAAATCCATATAGAATTATTCCATTTTGATGATAATTTATGATCAATGACAAATTCTATGGTGATGTTTTCCCATTTCTATGTAGGTGTGGTATGGGTTGCATCGCCCCCTTGGATTTTTTTCCTTCCTGCTTTCACATTCTAAAATGAAAGCAATATTGGTGTATATTCATCAATACTCGTATTCATGTTGTCCCACCAATAGTGCTCTCTAATTTCTTTATACATCATTGTGCATACTAGGGGCAGAGAAGGTTGAGCTATGTGCATCATCCGACATCTCCTACATTAACTCGGTATTTAATGGTACACATAGTCTTGACCTAAATCTCACAAAAACATCATAATTAACATTGAACTATGAGGATACACAATTATTTATATATTCCACTATATTGTAAGTTCTCATATAAACTCTTTGATAATCCTTCAACATCTTGGGAAGAGAAGGTTGAGAAATAATTTGTGAACGAATTGATGATGTTTCTTCCTTTAGGAATCCCATTTCCATCCTTTCCAAATCTAAGAAGATTTTATACCTATAAATTATCATCCATGACAGAATTGATAGATCCATTCTATTTATAGAATCTTCCAAATTTTTAAATTTCATAGGATGGTTGTGAATTGAGTATTCATAGTCTTTTATCATATCTAACCATCATTGTTGGTGCATGTCCAACTCTTTCTATGAGAATATAAGCATAAGACTTTTGTGATTCATATATATTTCACACATCTCACTAAAATATAATGATATATAATTTCGTAGGAAGAAATAAATACATACAACTATAGATAATGTGTTTGGTAGTTCTTTTCACGCACATTAAAGTCCCCTAAATAATAAGAAATGAATTTATCTCTTTTCATCAATGCACATCCAAGTCAATTTATTAATGTACCATGAAATACAACAAAGAGATATCCGCTTTTGGGTTGGATGAGAATAGGTGTGGTAATAAGACTTCGTTTCAAATACTTGAAACAATGTTTGTATTCGTCATTATAATAAAACCTTACAACCATTGAAGTTATTTTGGTGGGAGGGTTTAAAAATCGCAGGAAATTTTAATGAATTAAAAATAATACCTCGAAAACGCAAGGAAGCTATAGATATTTGATGGAAAATGTTTTCCTTTATCATCCTTCAATTGGTTCTATATTTTAAGGTTCTACATATTTACAATTCCTTAGGATGATATTCTATAAGAAGGAGTCTTCCTTCAACCATAAATCACATGTGATGTACTTGGTATAATGCTTTTAATTTCACAAGGCCATTAGTAGAGTAGTAAATTACTGATCATTCTCCTTATTACTTTTGAAGTATATTATAAAATAATTTATAAATACAAACGAATTTTTTTTTGAGGAAACCTCTAAAGACTCTATTCGTCAAGTCTGTGATGGTTTCTCATGAATTACTGTGTCTGAATGGCATTACTATGAATTCATATTTCTCATGCCTTATATGAAAATAATTCATGGGGATATAATCTTTCATTACCCTAACATGATAATATCTAGACTATATATCCTCCTCGAAAAAGTTTTATTCTCTATGTAGTTGATCGAAAAGTCATCAATCAAGGGAAGATGATAATTGTTCATTATCATGATCTTATCAATCTCACAATAATCAATTCAATGGTGCATTCAACCTTCCTTCATCTTACCTAAGAGGGCTAGTTCACCCCATGGTAAAGTATTTTGGCATATGAAACATTTATCTAGATTCTCCTATGTTTTTTTCTTCATATCCTCATGTTTCTTAAAAACCATTCAATACATAGTCTTGGATAATGGTAACACCCCATCTATATTCTCTATGGAAAATTATATATCTTTTCTAGGAGGAAGACTGAGAAATTATTTAGTAAACACAAAAGTATATTCCATCAGAATGGGAATGTATTAATGGATAATTATTTCCAATGAATCAATCATTTTATCTAGACACACATTCAGGGAGCGAAATAATATATATCTTTGAGATGATGGTGTTGAAGAATATTTATCATACTTCTTTCAATTTTACATAATTGGGGGTATATTTTCATTATAGAGATTGATTTCGTTCTCATGGAAAGTTATGTTGGCTCAATATAATGACAAACAAAAAATTCCCATTGTTTCATTAAATTCCACCAAAGGGAGTATGAAATGATTTTCCAGGAAGATCATCCCACAAATTGTGATATTGTAGGACTTATATAATTTAGATGCAATAATTTCTCCATTTTACATCTTAACTAAAAACTCCACTTCTATTCATTATGATGGTGATTGAATAATTCTACCAAATAATTCAGCATATAAATGAATGTGTTGAACCAGAATCAAAAAGTAAGTCTCCTATTATTGAATAAAAATCTAGTTTACCTACCACAAACATGTTGTGTGGATATACATTGGTAGTTTTGATGGAAAAATATCTCCCGTTATTCCTTGGTGTTTTTGGTTGTCTTTGAAAACCATTATCTTAGTGCATTAGTTTTCAAAATTCTATGTTTCCTTTGAGTTGTATAAATTAGTAATATGTTTAGGTTTGACTGTTGGATTTATATCTTGATTCATAGTAGAAGTTTTTCCTACTGGATATCACTAGATTGCTTACCTTCCTTGCCACACCTAACGAAATTCCCCTCCCCCTTTAGGCATTTCTTTCGGTGCATCTTTATGCACAATTGGAATGTGGGATGTTGAAATTTCATGGCACCATTAGATCACTCTGTTGGACTCCTAGAATTGATCTCCAAATTCTAATTCTTCTCCACATGATACCCCTAAGATTCGACACTCCCCATTTTGATATTGTGGGAATATTAGATAATTTTCTCATATATATCAAAGTCCAGGATTACTTAAGAATTATATGGGATAGGATTTATTGCGACAATAAAGTGGTCATAATTTCACTCAGTGTAATAAAAAATCCATATGTATATCATGAAAACCCTATGACTTTTACCTCATATGAACTAATAGATTTGTTTTCTTTTTTTCTTGAGGGAATGAAAATCGAATTCCGTTTTATGTTAGAGGTTTGAGGGAAAATATTTATCAAACTAAATTTATAGAAATCTTTTTTTTCAGTAACATCAATCTCCACCTCAAGATTATTATTTTTGATTAATTTCCACCACTAATGAGCTTCACCCTCTGTATAAAAAATATCCAAGAGAACTTTCTCTTGTTCAAGGAATTGAATTATAGATAATAACTCTCAATAAATATGATCCACTATTATACGATTAAGTGATCGGATGAACAATTGAAAGTTGGAGTCCGTTAATGCATGAATATATCGATTGAGGATTGTTCTCTATTAGGGGGTATTGGATGCTCCTCCACATCCTGGAGTCTATTTAGAACATTTTTTAGCAAATAAAATATTTTCATTTAGTGTGTGATTCCTTCTCCCATTATGTTGGGCATCTTGTTGGGGTAGTCACCACATTTGTCATCAAATTGATGGTTTATCCAATTCCTCCTATTTCCAGACAATGGTTATAATAAGATGAAAATTATGTATGACTATATTAATCTTCGAAACATCTAAAAATGAATATCATGACATTAAAGAGATAACATATAACATGAATGTATTTCCATAACTTATAGATTTATAGGTTTCAATATTTTTTATCAATGATCTATTTCCTAATATATATTCTTAGGGGAAATTTTATTTTTTCCATTAATAATGGTTAGTAATGATCTTATCAATTACAAAATAATATCCCCCGAAAGATTCCAACCAGGTGTGTAGTAAGGCCCATTGTTGGGGACAAGATTTACATGAGTAAGGCCTAAAACACCATTTCAGAGTTGTTACTCCAAGGTACATCAATGCGAGAACCACGTACACAAGTAGTATCCAAATAGAGAATTTATTTTTTTAATAAAAACTAACACTATACTGACCAAAACTCTAGGATGTTTTATTATACGTAGTGTTATCCTTTATTCATTCACTAGAGTTTTCTCATCACAATTCCAACAATAATTAAGAATTTCTTTTCATACCAACTATAACAACCCTTCACTTTATCACACATTAAAACCTTCTATAATTAAATAAAATCACAATTAATACTACCCAAATTATAGATATGTGTAGTGTATTTGGTAATTATGTATATTCCATTAAAAAATTTAACATTAATTTCAACATCATTATTGAAGACATGTTTAACAAGTTTGATATAAGAACTGCATTTAATAAACTAGGGAAATACGTATAAAAGGGGTGATACATAAATCTAGTTAAGGGAATAATCATGGAATAACATAAAGATAATAATACATGTTTGAAAATGAATATCAATGATTTATAAAGGAACATGAATAATAAGTAATGATATTACATGATAATCATAGCCAGGGCTATGTGACCACAACTGAAAACATTACATCATAAAAATAAGGCAAGGCAAAAATGCCAAGAATTCATAGTGTAAATGGTCTATTATAGGAATCAGGTACCCTCTTATAAAAACATTATGTACCATGATACAAAGCATTACCAAATTCATTTAGATCTATATAATTTTGGGTACACCCATCACATTCATTTCGTTCTCATACATAAGTTTGCCACACATATCATAAAACACAAACTCAATCAACATCATAAATATTTCCATGATCAAAGTGATTTGAATAAATTCATAAATGTTACAAATAAAAAGATATATGTGTATAATGGTGAACACCCTTGTTAGGAAATGGGTACGAAATTCTCTACACAAATGGTTTGGTGTGGAAAATCACAGTGAAAATTTAGTAGAATAATAGTGTCACATAAAAATTAATAAAATTTGTTGAGGAAAGAGAAATGGGTATATAATAATTTTGACATGAATTTTATATTAATAGATACATGTAATGACATTTCCACACATTTATAATTAGATAATAAAATAATATGATCATAAATATTCTTGAATTAAAATAGAACTGAAAGGATACTTATGAAATTTCAGCATGGTAATAGGTATACATGGGAGGGCTCAATTAGATACAAATGGGACTCTCACCTCCTAGAAATTATAAATAATTAATGGGGAGGTTTTAACACATACCTCATTATTATTACTTGTATATAAAATAAAATAACATTATGACAAAACTCAATAAAATTTAGAATCGAAAGAACTATTACAGAATGTGTTGTTCTAAATCAATGAAGAGGGGATTCATGAGAGCATAGGGGTCCTATTGAAGATTCTATATAAGGGAGGGAAGATTTATTATGTGATAAAACTTTTTTTAGTGAATTGAAATGTTATCTTACGTGGTATTAAATAGGAAAACAGAGTGATTTCATTAATAGTTTTTGGACTCTACAAAATAAAATATTAAAAACCACAAACATTCCCAGGCGTTTTCACAATGTTTCTACCAAAGGGGATTGTCTTTCATTATTTTATTAGTAAATTGTATGAACACATTAAAATATTACCCTTTCTTATGTGGATATGAGTCACACTTTTAAATAAATGAATTTAATACTCTAAAATATAGTAATTGTTTTGGATGATTTATAAAGGCATAATTAAAATAATAAAATAAATGTAAAATAAAATTATTTAAAATGGATAACATATATTTGACCTTTTATATTAATTGTTTTATTTATAACATCATTATTTTGTCATTATGATGTCATATAAAACACCATATATTTATACGGTATTTAAGTTTCACCCTAAAATTTGAATGTCTTAAACAGTTATGACAATATCACTATTAGATAACATCAATATTAAGATACAAAAAATAATATGATTATTATATAAAATATTTTCTAAATATTTTCAATTTCAATTTTAAAATAATATTTTACATTTATTGATAAATTCTTGGTTTTTTTAAGTAACATTTTTTGAACCGCTAAAAAAAGTAAATTTTACATCATAAAGGTTATATGACCATTTGTAATTAATAATACTTATTAAAAAGTTTATTAAAATAATATTTATTTAAAAATTCCACTAATTCATCAATATAAATCCCTTAATTGAATTTTAATATTACCCAAAAATATAATTTCTGTTTAAATGAATAAAAATAAAATTCATTTATAAAGAAACAATAAAAAGGAAAACAAATTCATTATACAATATAAATATTCATATTGTTATGATTTTAATATATGTGGATTTATTAAACTATTATACTCCCTAAGAGAAAGGTTTGTGAATGTGAGACTTTCTTGGTTTTTTTGGCAGCCTTGGTTTGGGTTGTGATCTCGATGATCTTGAACATCTCTAGTATATTGTTTCAATAATTCTTAATTTTATGGATGTCATCTTTGGCTTGGTTAAAGGAAAATCATAGAGATGTTGTATCCCATACAATCTCTAATAAATATGTTTCATACTAAATGATTATAATTTTTGTGTCCATCACTTCCTTTATCTATGTTAATTGGGTTTTTTAAAAGACTTATATTTATATTAATCATATGAAATATGCTCAATAGCTTTATTAACATTGGTAATATTCATAATGATCCTTTAATTACAATGATTTAACCATATAAGTGAATGAGTTTTCAATGATCATATTACGTAATGTGACATTTAATTAAATCACAAATGAAAACATTATTTATAATAGTTTGGGATGATATAGTAATAGAGGTATTGTGACTATATAATTTCCTAGAAACAATGTTAAACATCACGACTTCATTCCAAATATTAAACCTAAAAACATCACTAGAGTTATAGATGATGAAGTTTTATCAATTTATATGTAAGAATAACTAAATTAATCTGAAAAAAAATAAATTCTAGGAAATGGTAGAAAATCCGAATAATTCTTAATCAATTTCAATAAATTTATATTCATGAAAATGTTGGACGATTCAGGGACAAATTTTAGAAATAAATATATATTAGCTTTACAAGGATAAAGTCAATATGATGGTATTGTAAATGAAAAATCCTTTTCACTATTATGAATTCATGAAGAAATTAAAATTATCATTTCATATGTATCACATTTTAAATTCAAATTATATCAACTGCATGTCAATATTTATTTTCATAATAGTTATATTTTTGAGGATTTTTCTTATTAAAAACCCAGAGGATTTCAATATCCTCATTTTAAAAATTGGGGTTCTAAAATTATCCAAAAATCACAAGGGTTTTAAACCTGATACTAATCGTGGTATGATAATATCAACAATTTTGTTATTTCAAATGTTATTTATAAAGGAAATGATGATCCAACAATATTTATTAAAAGGATTTCCAAATGAATTTTGGTAGTTAAAATTTATATTGATGAAATAATCATTTGATATTGTGTATTGTATTTTATAAAAAGATCCAAATTGAATCTAAAAATAGTTTAATGGTTTAGTTAAAAGTTAGCCTTTATTTTTATATTTTAGAAACTATTCAATCAATCATTTTAAGTCAAATTATAAACATAACGAATATTTTCAATATTTTTGGAATGAATATAAAAATGTTGTGATTCAACAATTGGTACATATATAAATTAGACCTTGATGTTACTGAAAATTCATTTGACGAGACCACTTTTAGATGTATAATTATAATTTTATTATTCTTTAATGCTAATAAACTAGATATTCTGTTTACAGAGTGCATGCATGTATGTTTTTAAGAAATCCCAGGGGAATATAATTTATATATTCTTAAATGAATATTCCAATATCATAAATGTATAATCAATTTTTATTTGTTCTATACCAGAGGAAAATTATTTCACTTAGTTATTCAATTGAATATTTTTTATGGACATATACTCTTCCAAAAAAACCTCTAGAACATGTCAATTTTTAGGAATGTCTCTTGTCTCTTGTTATAGTAAACCATAGAATAGTGTTTCATTTTCCACTGTTAAACCTACAGAAATAGATTTATTATCATTATATACATATATTCAATGGATGAAAAACAAATTATTATATTATGGATATAAGTCTATATATATACATATAAAAGGTGATAATACAATTGATATATAGATTTATAATAATCCTATGTATCATTCAAAGATAAAATATATTAAAATAAGACATCGAATTTTGAGATACCATTATCAAAAATGTGATATAACTCATAAATTCACTAGTAATAAATATCATTTTACTAACATATTTACTAATCCAAAAAAATTTATGATAATTAATTATATCATATATGAACATGGAATGATAAATTTTTCTTAGTTATTCCATTTAATTACATTTATTCTGGAAAAGATGATTGAAAAATTCTGGTGCTACTCTAGATATATACCAAGTATTTATAGTCTATATTTATAAAATGAGCCTTGTTAACATGATCTTTTATACTATTAGATAATATAATCATGTTATTCCATTTTATAATACATTTAGGTACTGATACTACAATAGGAATGTCCAACTATATTTTTTCTACCATTAATTTTTTTTAACATAGAATTTTTAATTCAATATCCTTTTCTATTAATATTTTTTATTGAATCCCTAAATGATAAAAATACATAATAAATGTTATATTTGGAGTCATCATTCACATGTTCTCTTGGAATCCTTCCTTTCTCTATTGACATGTGACCCTTCCCCTTTAACATCCAACCCTAAAATCAATGAAAATGAAGTGAAAGTGAAGAATTATGTTGAATATAATGATGATTGTAATCATGTAATGATATATAAATAAGAATATATTCGTTCATTAAAACAATTTAGTTCGCATCATGAATCCAGAGTTGTTTTTTTAAAATATTGATGTTACTTGGTTAACATCAAGAAATTAGGTAATGTTGAAAATGATATAATTTAAAGTATATATAGATTGTATTTTATGCAATGAGGTACCATTCTATCCTATGATGATTAATGTTTTATATATATTTGATTAGATATATTTTAAATAGAAAAAGGATTTTATCATGATTATAGAAAATCCAAAATATATAATGTTTCCTTCCAAATATTTTGACATGTTCATGATAGTTATTCACTTGAAATTTTTCACTAAGAGGACCTAGTGAAGTTGAGCTAGATAATGATAACATACATCTTTTCAAATTAATCCAACATAGGTTGTGTCCTCTGATGAGGGATTTGGGAATTATGAGTTATCAAGAAATTTTTTTATATATATTTGATGATAAGAAGTGATAATATTATTCACATTAGATATATTATGGTCTGCATGATGGAATTTTGTACAACTACTTCAAGATATAATTACCATTCATTTACCAAACTAATATCTTCCATATTAGAAGAAATATGACTTGTTTATAATGTATAATAAAAGAAAACCAAATGTGATGGGTACTTTCTAATTCAATTCACCTATAAAATAACAAAGGTGAATTGGAAGACTTGGTTGACAAGATTGGAAGTAGGTAGTGAAAGATTTTATGAGATATTTAATCATTCAATGAACACATCTAGATTAAGAGACATTGTTGATCCTATCATGGATTTAATTTAGATACGGGTTTAATCACTAGATGAAGAAGTTTTAGAGGCGAGTACTGAAATTGTGGATGATGTTCAAGATGAAGAAAAGAATTATTGTACAACATTTAGAATGGAGGATGGAAGTGACCCTTAAATGGTTATAATTATATATTTTTTATATGGACATATTGAATAATTATTTCAATTAATTGTAAATGAAACTTGTTGGAGGATGATGAAGCTGATGATATTGGTTTTTCAAATGGTTCTCACCAAGAAGGTTCCACATTATTGGGTCATGAAGATTTTTTATTTTTATCTAATAACTCTATGTATGATGATGATAGGGGGGATTGGGATGATAAATATATTTTCATCCTGAATATTTATAAATTAAGTAGAAATTCTAATGGTGACTCTCATAGTTCCTCCCAATATGTTTCTATTAGTCAAATTATAAGAAAGAATTTGGGGTAGATATTGCAAATAACGTGAAAAATATGCATTATCTAATGTGGAGATGTAAATAGAATATTATGAGATTAGACTCAGTTATTTTTTTTAATGTTATATATAGAGGTGACGATTATCATGAAGGAATTCTACTATATAATAGTTGACCTATTATCTTAGCTACTCAAAGGGATCCTATGGTGTACTTTGTGTAAAAGATATACGAGGAAGATAATTTTGATCCATTTTCTTCTAGAGTACCTGTTATAGAATATATTCATGAGATTTTACCTTCACCTAAAATGAGATCCATTAACCTCTCCCTCCCACTCATGATCAGGTTGTTTATAAAACAAGAGATGACCTAGATGACTTTAAGGAAGATTTGTTATCTGATATCATTGGTATACTCAGAATATCCACCTTCTTGGATATAAAACTCATAGAGGATTACATGTCCTTGATTGTTTCACTATTTTTTTTATATCCAAACCAAAATATTCCTATAAACTAGAAATTTCTTTATGGTGAATAAGAAGCTTGTAGAATATATTAGTTTCATTTTGTCCACAATAGAGGACTTGAAAAATGACATGACATAGATATACCGATCTGATTTGGGAAGGATGGATTAATTGTCTATAGAAAGAGAATTTTATTATAGAGATCCTATTCCCTATGTACCAATGAATTTTTATATTGAGATGATTATATATTTTGTTATATAATAGAAAAGGTTTTTTTTGATAGGCTCCATTACCACTCACTTGGATTAACATCATCAGATTTTGTCTCATGATGATAATATTTACAAAAATGGTAGATATTATTTAAATGAATCTATAAGTGATAGATAAACCATAAAAAATCCACCATGTATTATCTTTCTATTATTTTTACAATTAATGGCCATATATCTCATTTTATGTTTAGGATGCTAATGTATGGATACCACCTATCATCAATGCCTTCAAATAACATTAAATCACTTTAAGATTATATTCTTGTTTCTCAAGGTATTTATGTGTAATAATACATGTTTCTTTATATCCATGCACCATAGTGAATAATCCATCTCTCAATTTATAGGGAAAATGGATCCCTTTCTCTACACTAGAAAATAATTATTTTTTCTTCTAAAACCATTCACATAATAGTTTTAGTCATTGTAACAATCTCAACAAGTCTTTAGACAAACTCCATTATTTTCAATCCATTTTTAAATTCTCCAATAGATATTATATGGCATCTGTGTCTTATTATAGAATCAATTATGTCATTTCCCTACACCTCATTATGCCTTGACATTTTCACCTCCAAAAATCGGAAAAGGTAACGATGTATTTTATCATATAACCCATCATGTGGGGGATTCATTCACTTAATTAGACTACCATTTTATAGGGAATTTTCCCTTTGTTTGATATTATTAATGAAATTATTTGACATTAAGGTTCCGTAAAAATCCATTCTCTTTTATCATCTTTTTGTTCTTTAATACTTTCCATCTTATTTCAATATTTTTTGATAATACCAAAAATTTGAACAAAAAGTCTAAAATGAAATAAATATCATTATGGAACATTTTTAAAGAGCTTCTAAATCTTTTACTTATACGAAATTTTTATGGAAATATGTTGAAAAATAATACTTTTTACTATTAATTTGTAATCAATTATTTTTAATCATCCAAAAGGTGGTTCCTTTTGGATGAGTCTAAAAAATTATTTAATTAAAATCCAAAAAATCATTTTTTTATTTATTAAGGAAAAGTATTTATTCATATCTATAAATAATATGAAAATAATAAAAAATAACCATTATGAAATTGATCACAGAACCTTATTTAATACAAAAAAATCTTTCCTTAATATTATACAAGGTATGTTGAAATTTTTCTCAAATTCAATGTTGCTACTATTAATTTATCATTTCAAGTACAAGAATATTGGATTCTACATCCAAAATAGTTTATACAATCATAAGAATATATATTTTACAATTAAAATTTATTTTTTTCTAAAAGAATATATTTTCATATATTTATTAATATGTGTTGTAATTAGATTGATCCAATAACCAATAGTTAAATAGAGCTACCATACATAAAAATTCTACTTCTACTAGTACACATTTCCAAGGCCTATATGCTACAAATGGAAATAGTTAAAAGCATGTTATCACAAGGATGATTCTTATAAAATTTATGATGTCATGATAGCAATAGATCAATCAGCTATTGGTAGGAGACTCATCTTCAACTTAAATAAACTTGTTACCACGGGTTCACTAAATCTATTTATAGTTAATGTTAAAACCTCTAGGTGTACTCTAGATATATAATATTAAATTAAAAATTTTACTTCTCCAATATCTAATTTAATATATTTTATTCAAATATGAAACATTTGGATTTAAGATGGTTTATTCATAAAACGCCCAAATAGATGTTAATGGAAAATTCAGATGTTTAAAATTTGCATTATGTGGATTTTGGTTATTCTATTATTATCAGGAACATATAATTTGGAACTCTGAAAATATATAAAGGTAGAAGAACCCATCATGAACAATGTTTTACTTGATGGCTATAATAATTCTTATTCTTTCATAATAATTTATGGATTGATCATTACTGACTCAATAGATGTATGATTTTCTTGTTAATCACATGACACAGTGTTCTTTCCTAAAAAGAGAAACAATGTTAGAAAAAGAATGAGTGTTTCCAAGGATATATTTAAAGAGAATCTTGAAGAAAACAAATAACATAACTAATCATCTAATACATGTATAGATAAATAATATCTACTCAAATACATCTCCAATATTTCTTTTTTATTCTATATTTATTTACATTTGAGTTTTGTATGCTTTACATTTAAAATTTAATAGAAGGAAATCCTATACTATATTGACGAGTTCAAGGATACATTATTCATTTTTTACACCTATAATCATAGGATGAACTATAGAAGTGGAAATGTGTAGAGTATATTTCTTATCGATGATTTTAATATATAATAAATTATCGTTTTTTGGATCAGTTTAATTTTTTAATAAACTTATTCGTAGTAAGATATTTCCATGAAGAGAGATCTAGGTTTAGTATTGATACTGAACCTATTTATTTAATCCACTATAAAAACATGCATTTTTTTCATTTTTTCTAGTTCATATTGTTTCCTTGGTTTAGGATCTAGAGTTTCTGGTGTAACAGGTTTAAAATTTTGAGATTTGGGGTTTTCTCCATTGACGCACGGTCTATATACAGTTTGGAAAACCTGTGCTACATTATCTACGTAACTGTTTGAGCCTTAGAGTGTTTATGGTTGGGGGTTAATTTCCAATGCACAGTTAGTCAAACTATGGTTAAATCATATGGATATCCAATATCTCTGGATAGAACCATCTTACAAATTTAGAGAAAAGTTTTCAAATGGTGCTTCTAAAATGTGTGTGTTGCCTATATCTTAAAATTTATAAAAGTAATCTTTTTCTCTTATACAATTTTAACTCCAAGTCCACCCATTACTCCTACCACTAGGATCATAATGACCTAGTGAAGATCCTTGATTTTTCTTCAATCATTGTACTTCCCCTTCATGTGTATCTAGGTATTTATTCATGTTTGTGGAAAATATCTCAAGGTAATCCCATACATTCTTATAATTATTACATATACTAAATTATTATATTGGTTTATTCCTCTCCTATAGTCATGTAAAACCAGGTTTTGTATTTGTCATTGATTTATTTTAGGGGCTTTGTGTTTTTAGGTTTTCTCCTAGTAGATATTTTATCTAATAACTTCCATGGTGTGTTTTTGGGTGTGCGTTGTGGAAGCGTCATGAGTTTGATGTAAGTTTCCATTTCACATGACTTTTAATATAATAATACATTATTTCATGAATTTCTCACCTTTCTTACAAGGAAAATATTGATTTTTGGACTTTGACTTATTTTTTGGGTGTGCAATGAGGTGTGTTATGCCTTGTTATGTAATAGTTAGAATTGTTTTGTTAAATATTTCACACCATGTGTTCGATGAAATGCATGGTTAGATTTTGTGACAAATTAGTGGTTTGTAAAGCGTGGTTTGTCTTTGTTAATAAATATGTATCTTTGTAAATGATTACATTGGTTTTGATTATATATTTTCCACTGGTTGTATATTTAAAAGAAGTCTGTATTTTTCTTTTCAAATTTCATTGACGTGTGATGAAGGATTATGGACCGTTTGGAATTTTAATAATAAAAAATTGGTTTTTAAATTTTCTATCAATTATTCAAATGAATTGTTAGATTAATGATTGTGAAATGGAATGTGTTGTGTTTTTACCTTTTGGAAATATGGGTTGTTTCTTCTAAAATTGGTGGTTTGTGAAAGGATCTTGGGGCCCATTTAAATATTTTGTGAAAGTGAGGAAATTATTAATAATCTAAACTTCCATTAAATAATTCTATAGACTTTTTTATGTTGAATATATTGGATTTCATCATTGTATAATCCTTTTTATCCATTATGATAATTGGATATCATTGGTATAGACTCCATTGAGATATATTTGTTACATGGAATCAAATAAATCACTGGAATGACTCGGGTTATGCATGTTATTAAATTATTTTTATATATAAATGTGATCGGATGATAGGTTGGAATTAGTTAAATCACCCCTTTGTATGTGAAACATTAGAACCTGGCATAGTTAGATAATTTTTATGAAAAATTACTGCACCAGAAAGGTGATGCACTGGATGGTAGACCATAGTAGGGGGATATATTGGGTTTATTTTTATGGTATTATCCCCTCAGTCTATCCTTAGTTAGGGTGGTCGGTAGTGTTTTGGGTGCTTTTTATTTTCATCATGTGTGGTATGATTTGGGGGATGGTTTATATGCGTTAGTATGTTCTGGATTATTCATGATCTCATATATTCTCTTGTGTCTATTAGAACTTAGTTACTTATGAAGGCTGATTGAGATAGTTGGATATTCTTTTATGCTACATTCCATTTACCATATTATGTAATTGTGGCAGTGAACTCATGTGTGGTGTCTTTCTTGTAAGGTGATGAGTCTTCACCCAAAGGATTATAGAAAAATGATTTAAATTAAAAGTGTTTTATACTATCTTTTTCCATTTCAAATGAATGCATCACCTTCCCCTTCAAAATAATAATGATTCATTAATGGAAATGAATCTATTTCTTGGAATAGAATAAGAGAAATAGATTGTGATTTATTTTAAAATGGAAAATCCATAAAAAAACATAATTTTTATTATGTATTTCAAACATGAGGTTGATGTGTCATTTATATTCAAGGAATTTCACTGGGATAGATTATTCCAGCTAGAAAACTACATTTTAATACTCACACCTATAATTATTAATTATTTTATGCGTTTGTGGTAGGTTTTCATCTTAGTATTGACAATCATGGTATATGGTGGGGTTTTTATCCAAGAGTGAACATTGGAGTCACATAGAGATGTTGTAGTCATTAGTTTCAATTTGGGCGATGTATAGTTTGTTTTCTATTCTTTTTTGAATTTATATCTTTTTATACAATATATATGGTTTAGTTTTATTAATATATTAGGAAATTTATTTTATTTATTTATTATTGGGTGAAATAATTCTATTTTTTTACACTTTTGATGCCGGAAAGCAGTTTCCAACCCATGGGAATTAAGAAAGCCCATTGGTATTTTCTAGGGATTGGCTTGGGTGACCAGTTTTGCATCAACCGGGAATAGTTTGTGACAAAATGGTGTTAGAGGAGGACATATATTTAGAGTAATTTCGCTTTCATATTTACCTTTTTTACATGGTTATGTCATGGTAGATGGAGTATAACTATGAGGAAACAATATGTAGGAATGTGAAGGATGACATTAACCCTTTCTCGTTCTGATCCTCTAGGTTTCGGACGATGTCTAGTTTTTTTTCTTTTCGTTCTTGTGGATTCTTTGTTATTGGGATTATAAATTGGAGTTTTTCTAGTGGCCTCAATGCACTCACTAGGCATGTAAAACCATGTTGATCATAGGAAATTCTCATATAAATCTCTCTATAAAGGTAGTGAGTTTAGAATATGGCCTCTATCCTTATGGTTATGTCACCCATCAACACTAGTTTCCCTTATGAGTTTCATTGAGTGTTCTTCGATTATAAAAATTGTTTTCAATGCCCTTGTATTAGAATTTTGAAAAAGGGGGTTTTAGTGGTAATGGATGGATATTGGAAAATTGGAAATAATATTTTCTGAATTATCCATATAAAAGACTTTAGAAAAAATAGTTTTTATAAAATGACCCCATTGTGTAAAATGGAAATGATTTGATGAGATAAGGTTTCTAAAATCGAAACATGGGTTTATTGAAAACGAATGTTGGAAATTTAATGTTAGTTTTCAAATTTTTTGAATGAAATGGATTGGGGTTTAACACCATAATATTGATGAGACAAGATGTTTTTTTGGATGGAAATCTGTGGAGGTTATGTTTTGAGTACCAAAAAACTGATTGAAGTGTTTATAGCATCCCGTCTTTTTATAAAATAACTTTCATTCCATTACACGGAACTGGGGATCTTTAAGGTTTAGTGTCTTGGAAACAAGGAACATAAAACATGAAACAAAAAAACCATTCTTCTTAAACACTTGAAAGGCTTCTCCTCATGTTCACCCTAGGCTCATTACTGCATCTCATAACCTGGGGACATACATCAAAAGGAAGGGTGAGAAGAAGGCCCAGTAAGGGAAACAAGTGAAACATTATACATATGAACTTGAGATACATCAATAAAGTCATGAAAAGAACTTTAAGGCATGAAAATGAAATCATGAGGCATTTCAAATAAAAATAAAACTTTTTCATAACGTGAAGATGTGGCTACATCATTTAACATAGACAATCATGAACATATCACCAAGGTCCATCCCCAAGGTGTCATTTGAAAATTGCAAAGGTTATTCACCAAGGTATCGTGAAAATTGTAATCTCTAGTGGTTACATCATTACCCAATGCATTAGAGCGCTATCAGGGCGCACCCTTAAATTTGCCTTTATTATCATGTGATCCACATATATCATCATCAAACATTTCATAAATAACCCATATAGCATAAAATAAATGGGTTTCATTTCATAATCATAACGTTTTAAAAACTTCTTTAAAGACATGATCTTTACATCACTTTAAAACCCACAGAAAAGGAAGGCGGGTATCATGTATGTAAATCCCAGAATTCAAAATAAAACATTTTGGTATATATCTTAATACCCCTTTAGAAGAAAGAGATTTGAGTATTCACTTAATAATATAAAAGAACTTTAGAAAAAGAGAGAGACATTTTGAGACGGAAATTCTGCAGCATAACGACTATGTTACAAGGTTTTAGAAGACATTAAAAAAAGAGGTAAAATGGGTAAAACATTCATAAATGACCCATAAAATAGTAGATGGACAGAATAATAAGGATAAATGATCATGAAAATGAAATTTCAAGGACATACCATTTGAAATGAATAACAAGGAAGGAAGACAAAAATTTGATTTCTCTTATGAATGTTCGGCAGCCTAACGGCGTTACTTAAACATCAACAAAAATGATTTGAAAAGATCAAATAGGGTCTCTCATCATGTGAACATAAGAGTTCAGTATGATATATATAGAGATAAATCCCCAACATAACAAAAAGGAACTTGAAAGAATTGACATGAAAGTAGAACTTCAAAACGAGAAGGGTGAAGAACCACTTAAAAATTTGGCAGCCTAACGGCGCCACTTAAAACTTCAAAATACTGAATTGAAGAGATCAAATGGGGTCTCTCGTCATATGAACATAAGAGTCCAGTATGATAGATATAGAGATCATACCCCAACATAACAAAAAGGAACTTGAAATAATTGACATGAATGTATAACTTCAAAACGAGAAGGGTGAAGAACCACTTAAAAATTCGGCAGCCTAACGGCGCCACATAAAACATCAAAATACTGAATTGAAGCGATAAAATGGGGTCTCTCATCATATGATCATAAAATATAAGTATGATAAATTTAGAGATCAAACCCCAACATAATAAAAAGGAACTTGAAATAATTTACTTGAAAATATATCTTGAAAAATGAGAAGGGAGAAAGAATCTGTTACAAAAATTTCGGCAGCCTAACGGCGCCACTTAAAACATTATAAAACGAAATAATGAGAGCAAGAGGGTATCTCTCATTATATGAACATGAAAAGGGATTTAAGAGGAGTATAAAAGAACATCCTCCAACATAAGAACATGGAGCATAAAAGGAATGACATAAAAGATATTACTTGAAATGAAAGAGAGAGGTCGGATCCCTTACCTTAAAACATAACTCTTAAAACTCAACGTTTGGGACCTTGAGGGCTTGGGGGAACCTTGGGAGGACTCCTTGGGAGGTAATGAGACCAGAACTTCGTTGGGGGAGAGTGCGGAGTCGAATGGATGAGAGGATGGCTTGGTATTTATAGGGAAAGTGAGGGGACAAGGCATTAATGGCAAAGGGACACCTCATTAGTGGTTTTGGCAAAACCATGGGCTTGCCCATGGTATTGGCCACTTGGGACACCTAATACCTTATCTCACTATTCATAATTCTAACATATTGATTACAAACTTAATACATCATTTAATGATGTCATTAAACACCCGTAACTTAAAAACTGTATTTTTACTATTCATCAAAAATTCAACTTTCTCAGAATAATCCCAAAATTTCACCTTAACCAAATATCAAAGCTCTGATTAAAAATATGAACTCCATTTTAAAAAAATAATTTTCTAAATATTTTTAATTTAATTTTTAAATAAAAACACTATTCACCGAAAATTCATTTTTTCAGGAAAAAACCCCAAAAATTACCATAGCATAATATCGGTGTTCTGAGTTCAAAAATGAAATCCGTTTTATAAAAATAATTTCCTAAATATTTTTAATTAAATTTTTAATTAAAAAACACTATTCACCCGAAAAAACTAATACTTGAATAATAATTTATGAAACTGTTATTTAACCATTTTATTGAATCACATTACTTAATCAAGGTGCCTGGATTATATTAATACTTTCTTTAAGTGAGATTACTAATCCATTTGTACACATTACTAATCCTAATCATAAAATCACTATTCATAATTTACTATTCATCAAAAATTAAGTTGATCTTATTAGACTCTAAATTTCGTACTGAACATAATTGTAGAAGACCATTTTTTGAAAATCATTACACATTTTTAATTATTTAAGGTTTACACAACCATTTTAAAAAAATACTTTTTCTAAAATTCATCAAAAATATGCATACTATATTTATCCGGTCATTTGAGAATTCATAAACATCATCATAAGAAGAATACAATTTTTTTTAAACAAAGGATTACACAAGGATGTTACGATCTCCTTACATAGCCCCTTATCACACCAGCATAAGACCTAAGTGTAAGGTGTGCTAAGGTGAGAGAATATGAGGGAGGCTCGGCCAACATCGCACGAGTAGTAATTTCTATCAGTTTGAACTTCTCGTGAAGGCGATCCCGTTCTAGCTTCACACGATGAAGTTCAGCTTGGGTTTGGTCCAGAGCAAAGCCCAGTGGTGCTACCTCCTTCCCAAGTTCTGTTAGATGGGCTTCGATCGGTCCAAGACTACTGGGTGAGGCCATCGAATCTTCTTTCCATATTAATTAACCAAGATTACTTGTATTTAGAGACAATAATCAAAACGTTTAGTTTCCCGCGTTCATATTGACCAATGGTCATATAACAGTCAAAAACCAACGGTATCATTTTAATTATACTCATGTTATCAAATGAAACATTTTTGTTGAGTATAAAAAATAAAATAAAATAACACATAAAATTAGGAAACAAGATTTATTCAAAATTTCGGGTCGTTACAATCTTCCCCCTTAAGAAATTGCGTCCTCGCAATTTTTTTTAAAATTAGGTTTTGAAATTTCATTGAAAGTCCCACATCGGAAAAAGAGTCAGTAAAACTATTACTTTAAAAGAAAGAAAGGGAAGTACGAAGGTCACCCGAGTTAGCCCACACTGGGATTCCATGTAGGAAAAAATGGACATGGAAGAAAAACAAAGGGTCAAGCTCTGAGGGAGAGTGATAGAGAACATGATTAGGAGAAAGTTAACCATAAGAAAATCCCAAACTTATGATGTGTGTAAACGATCTTTGATTACCTAGTAGGAAATGTAAACCAACAACATTTTTGTTTTACGTTCCTTTTCATAATTTTGAGGAATTCATTTACAACATAGAACAAGAACATAAGGAAATATATCTACCTTCATGTAGAGTTTCACCTTTGAATAAGTTTCTACCAAAACTAATCTTTTCTCCAAATGACGAGCATTCAAAACTACTTGGTCTCATCAAAACACAAGAATCATGTTCTAGAGAATCACATAATCCACAAAAGATTAACTATCTATTTCTTCTATCATTAAACATTATCCCAAAAACATAAAGGGTAAGGTAAAACAACTCTTCAAAAAGAAAGAATCCCATAGGAAGGGAAACTATTTTTAAATATTCAATGTTACTTGGTTCTACCCAAAGTTCATCATAGACCATCCCTTAAATAACGGTCCTTAAAATTCCTCAAAATAAACCAAACTAATATTGAAAGCCAATTACAAGAGGGGTTTGATAACATAGTCTTCCAAAATAAACTTCATTGTTCATATCCAAACAACATCTAGCACAACTAACATCTTATAACAAATGTAGCTAACCTAAACATATTTTACCCAAGATAGGTTAATCATTTCCATAAGTAACCTAAATTACTATAAATCCTCCTTAAATTCATTGATTCTTCAAAATATAAGTCAACCTTACTCCTCAATGAAAATACCGCAGTAATCTATTTACCTTGATCATATAGGGTCCTCAAAATAGTGAACGTCTTCCAAAATAATAATCATCTTTTAATCCCCTAATCATCTTTGTCGTATTAATACGGAAATCGTAGCATTTCCTATCACATTGGTTGTTGGGACATGTTCTTCCATTTCCGGCCATTAAATAAGAAAAGAAGCTATAATTAGGGGCTTAAATACATAGCCAACAATCATGAAAAGAAACTTAAAGCATACAAGGATAACTTGTAGAAGAAAAGTATACCCTAACTTGTGATCCCCTAGGTTCCCATCTATGTTATCCATGATCATATATTCTTATGTGAACCTTTATTTAATTTTATCTTTGTTCCTTTAATAATGGTTCATACTAAGCTTATGAATTTACCAAAGCATTTCCCCCGGGAGTGTCGTAACCAAGAGTGCAGCAAGGACCGTTGTCGTGTACCAGTTCCCGTTCGAGTCTAGCTCAAAGTGTTGTTTTCGGGTTTTACCCCTATGTACATCTGTGCCAGAGCCACCTCTACCTTCTCGTATCCAGACAGGGATGTATTTTCTTGGTAACCCCTTACTCAATACTCACCAAAATACCAGGAAGATTTCCTATATTTAAACTTTTCTATAGGGTTCTTCCTAGAGTTTTCATATCCTAATTTCCACAAATAACTAAACCATCCTTTGATACCAACTATAACATCCCGTATTTTTATAACATAACTTTCATTCCATTACACGGAACTAAGGATCTTTAAGGTTTAGTGTCTTGGAAACAAGGAACATAAAACATGAAACAAAAAATACATTCTTCTTAAACACTTGAAAGGCTTCTCCTCATGTTCACCCTAGGCTCATTACTGCATCTCATAACCTGGGGACATACATCAAAAGGAAGGGTGAGAAAAAGGCCCAGTAAGGGAAACAAGTGAAACATTTTACATATGAACTTGAGATACATCAATAAAGTCATGAAAAGAACTTTAAGGCATGAAAATGAAATCATGAGGCATTTCAAATAAAAATAAAACTTTTTCATAACTTGAAGATGTGGCTACATCATTTAACATAGACAATCATGAACATATCACCCAGGTCCATCCCCAAGGTGTCATTTGAAAACTACCAAGGTTATTCACCAAGGTATCGTGAAAATTGTAATCTCTAGTGGTTACATCATTACCCAATGCATTGGAGCGCTATCAGGGCGCACCCTTAAATTTTCCTTTATTATCATGTGTTCCACATATATTATCATCAAAAATTTCATAAATAACCCATATAGCATAGAATAAATGGGTTTCATTTCATAATCATAACGTTTTAAAAACTTCTTTAAAGACATGATCTTTACATCACTTTAAAACCCACAGAAAAGGAAGGTGGGTCTCATGTATGTAAATCGCAGAATTAAAAATAGAACATTTTGGTATATATGTGAATACCCCTTTATAAGAAATAGATTTGAGTATTCACTTAATAATATAGAAGAACTTTAGAAAAAAAGAGAGACATTTTGAGACGGAAATTCTGCAGCATAACGGCTATGTTACGAGGTTTTAGAAGACATTAAAAAAAGAGGTAAAATGGGTAAAACAATCATAAATGACCCATAAAATAGTAGATGGACAGAATAATAAGGATACATGATCATGAAAATGAAATTTCAAGGACATAACATTTGAAATGAATAACATGGAAGGAAGACAAAAATTAGATTTCTCTTATGAATGTTCGGCAGCCTAACGGCGTTACATAAACTTCAACAAAAATGATTTGAAAAGATCAAATAGGGTCTCTCATCATGTGAAAATAAGAGTTCAGTATGATAGATATAGAGATAATTCCCCAACATAACAAAAAGGAACTTTAAAGAATTTACATGAAATTAGAACATCAAAACGAGAAGGGTGAAGAACCACTTAAAAATTCGGCAGCCTAACGGCGCCACTTAAAATGTCAAAATACTGAATTGAAGAGATCAAATGGGGTCTCTCATCATATGAACATAAGAGTCCAGTATGATAGATATAGAGATCATACCCAAACATAAAAAAAAGAAACTTGAAATAATTGACATGAAAGTAGAACTTCAAAACGAGAAGGGTGAAGAACCACTTAAAAATTCGGCAGCCTAACAGTTCCACTTAAAACATCAAAATACTGAATTGAAGCGATAAAATGGGGTCTCTCATCATATGATCATAAAAGATCAGTATGATAAATATAGAGATCATACCCCAACATAATAAAAAGGAACTTGAAATACTTTACATGAAAATAGATCTTGAAAAATGAGAAGGGAGAAAGAATCTGTTACAAAAATTTCGGCAGCCTAACGGCGCCACTTAAAACATCATAAAACGAAATAATGAGAGAAAGAGGGTATCTCTCATTATATGAACATGAAAAGGGCAGTAATAGTATTATAAAAGAACATCCTCCAACATATGAACATGCAGCATAAAAGGAATGACATAAAAGAGATTACTTGAAATGAAAGAGAGAGGTCGGATCCCTTACCTTAAAACATAACTCTTAAAACCCAAAGTTTGGGACCTTGAGGGCTTGGGGGCACCTTGGGAGGACTCCTTGGGAGGTAATGAGACCATAACTTCGTTGGGGGAGAGTGGGGAGTCGAATGGATGTGAGGATGGCTTGGTATTTATAGGGAAAGTGAGGGGACAAGGCATTAATGGCAAAGGGACACCTCATTAGTGGTTTTGGAAAAACCATGGGCTTTCCCATGGTATTTCCCATGGTATTGGCCACTTGGGACACCTCATACCTTATCTCACTATTCATAATTCGAACATATTGATTACAAACTTAATACATCATTTAATGATGTCATTAAACACCCGTAACTTAAAAATTGTATTTTCACTATTCATCGAAAATTCAACTTTCTCAGAATAATCCCAAAATATCACCTTAACCAAATATCAAAGCTCTAATTAAAAATATGAACTCCATTTTATAAAAATAATTTTCTAAATATTTTTAATTTAATTTTTAAATAAAAACACTATTCACTGAAAATTCATTTTTTCAGAAAAAACCCCAAAAATTACCATAGCATAAAATCGGTGCTCTGAGTTCAAAAATGAAATCCGTTTTATACAAATAATTTTCTAAATATTTTTAATTAAATTTTTAATTAAAAACACTATTCACCCGAAAAAACTAATACTTGAATAATAATTTATGAAACTGTTATTTAACCATTTTATTGAATCACATTACGTAATCAAGGTGCCTAGATTATATTAATACTTTCTTTAAGTGAGATTACTAATCCATTTGTACACATTACTAATCCTAATCATAAAATCACTATTCATAATTTACTGTTCATCAAATATTAAGTTGATCTTATTAGACTCTAATTTTCGTACTGAACATAATTGTAGAAGACCATTTTTTGAAAATCATTACACATTTTTAATTATTTAAGGTTTACACAACCATTTTAAAAAAATCCTTTTTGTAAAATTCATCTAAAATATGCATACTATATTTATCCGATCATTTAAAAATTCATAAACATCATCATAAGAAGAAATCCAATTTTTTTTTTAAACAAAGGATTACACAAGGAAGTTACGGTCTCCTTACATAACCCCTTATCACACCAGCATAAGACCTAAGTGTAAGGTGTGCTAAGGTGAGAGAATGTGAGGGAGGCTCGGCCAACATCGCACGAGTAGTAATTTCTATCAGTTTGAACTTCTCGCGAAGGCGATCCCGTTCTAGATTCACACGATGAAGTTCAGCTTGGGTTTGGTCCAGAGCAAAGCCCAGTGGTGCTACCTCCTTCCCAAGTTCTGTTAGATGGGCTTCGATCGGTCCAAGACTACTGGGTGAGGCCATCGAATCTTCTTTCTATATTAATTAACCAAGATTACTTGTATTTAGAGACAATAATCAAAACGTTTGGTTTCCAGCGGTCATATTGACCAATGGTCATATAACAATCAAAAACCAACGGTATCATTTTAATTATTATCATGTTATCAAATGAAACATTTTTTTTGAGTATAAAAAATAAAATAAAATAACACATAAAATTAGGAAACAAGATTTATTCAAAATTTCGGGTCGTTACAGTGTGGAAGTGAAAAATGGTTTTGTTTTGTTGTTTGGACGAATTAGGAATGTTTTATGATATATTAAATGAAATGATTTGTTGTGTAATTTCGTATTCTCAAGTGTTCTCACATTTATAGTTATATATGGAAGTGAAGATTTTTTTCCCAGTATACCATTGTTAAAGGGTTTCTGAGGTGGCACAAGAATGTGCATGTGAGTAAGACGCTAAGGAATACCATTTGTGAGTGTGAAACCCACCATGTTTTTTATCTTTCAAAAATGTATTGACTAGGAATGTAGTATTTTTTCAAAAACTAGTGGTTTTGTGATGCTTCATTTTAATGATTTGAATTATTATGTTTTTTTTGTTTGAAAACTATTGTTAATGAGTTGGTTTTGATAAATATCTTGGATCTTTTGTGGAATTGGATTTACCCCATATACATTCATTGTATATTTAAAGTGAGAGCACAAGTGGTACACCATTGGTAGATCCACGAGTTGATCAACTTAGAGATTTTGATATTTAGTTTGATAAGTTAAATCCACCTCTCTTTCATGGTCAAGTAGATCCCCTCAAAGTAGAAGAGTGTGTGCAGAATATTGAAAGGATCTTTATCCTGGATGAGAAGATTTAGATTTTAAATATTAAGTTAGCTACATTTATTATTTATGGTTCGACATAGAAGTGGTGGAATTCGGTGTCTCTGATAAATCATAGGGAATATCTTACAAGGGAGTTTTTCAAGGCTTTTTTTATTCATAAACATTTTTATAAAATGATAAACTTAACAAAGTGGATGCGGATGTTATTTTTGAGGCAAGGTAGTAGATCAGTGTTTGGATACACTCATCATTGTGTAGAACTATTTCCTTACATTCTAGAGTATGTTTCAGATGATTCAATAAACACTCGATGTTTCATGTGTGGGATTCAGCCTAATTTATGGAGGAAGTTGTCAGAGTTAAATCTCGATTATTTTTCTGATTGGTGAAGTATGATCTCCATGATGACATTTTTCTAGAAGGATTATCTAATTCCATATACTTTCCTCTAGTTAATAGAATGGGTAATGATAATTCTAGTAAAAAATTTGCGAAGAAACCTAAAGCTATTGGTGTTGGTCGTCGAATCATAAGGCCTTGGGATCTTTCATCCTCCTCTTCTATGAATTTGATTATAGTGTGTTATTATTGTGGCAATTTTGTCTATATAAATTTATGATGTTCAAGGGATCCAAGGCCCTTCCATTCTTGTGGGAGCTTAGTTCACCAGTAGTGGTTTTTTCACGATGTATTTTGGAGGAATCAAGGAGCTAATTATCAGAAGTGATGTTCTGTTTGGGGCCTTTTCTAATGTTTATTTGTTGTGATTGTCCATTCAGTTATAAGGGTTATTGTTTTGGTGGTTGTTCTAGTGGTTCTTTATTTTTTTTAAATGTATGGGAATATTGTAATCCCTTTTTAATGAAATAGTCTTTTGAAGGAATGTGTGTTTTTCTTTTAGAAATTAGGGATCTTCTGTTATAACTGGTGGCATGTTTAGAATATGTATTCAATAAGTCCCAATTTTGGTGATGGTTTTTGTTAATGAACAACAGTTTCATTAATTAAATCCTGACTATGGCACAATGTATGCTTTAGACATCAAGGTTCTATCTATTGGTCTCAAAGAGAATCCTTTCTCACATTTAGGAAACTGTTGAGGGTGTAGGGAGCTAGGGATCAATTCCCCCCCCTCCAATTGGGATTAGAAAGGCTAAATTTTATTTTTCTATTCTTCTTATTCATTGGTGGTAGTTCGATGTGGATTATTTTTGGATAGCCTATGTTGGAACGTCCTTTTGGTGTCATATATTGAATAATTCAATTTGATTATTGTTAGTTGGTTTCTTATGTTAGGGAGTCCATTCAGGGTACCCATTTTGATTTTATGGTGTGGTTACCAGTGTGGGTCGGGAGACATGATGCTCCTTCTTAGTCCATCCGAATTTTGACTTCCTTTAACACTAGTAAACATTAAGATTTTTAGTGGAGTCCCAACAGTTCTGTTCGAATCCTTGTTAAAATGATTGCTGATCAAATTTCGCATTGTTTTTAAAGAATCAGTTTCAATAATCGTTTTGTTTTGGGAAATAGGAATGATTTTTCCAGTTGTTGATGTGATATTTTTCTGAAAGGTTAAATCATGCCGTTTTGAGAATCCTTAGTCATTGCTCAATCAACTGGAAGTTTTTGAAGACATCTAGGGGAAGAAAGCATCATGGTTGGGAGATTAGTCACACACTAATTTTTATTTATGAAAATATAATTGGTTCTAATTTTTTCCTTGGGATTTAACAATATTTTTAAGTGTGATGGGTTTAAAATTTTGAGTTTTGTGGTGTTTTCCAATTGGCACTTGGTTTGCACAGAGTCTGGGTAAACCATGTGGCAGGCTCTAGGTAACCATGTGATCCAGGGAGTTATTTCAGTTGATGGTCCATGGACCACACTCTTTTTAACGAAAAATTATTAAAGCATTTGGGTTTTCACCATCTTAGGACATAACCATCTTGAACATTTGACACATTGTTTAGAAATCGTGTGGCCAATCAGTGAGGGCAGGTCAGACTTTAAAAATTGTCAAATATCTCTTTACCCTTAAAATATTTTTACTTAAAACCTACCCATTCATCCTACCACCTAGATCATACATCCATAGGGAGGATACTACGTTGTTCTACTATCAAACTTCTTCCAACCTTGGTGTGATCTAATCATTTCAACCAGTTTTTTGGAAAATCACTCGAGGTAATCACCTATTTTCTTCTCTGTCTTTCTTCTCATTCCATTTTTTCTTGGGTTCTTCTCATTTAGTCATGTATACCTATAGTTTTATTTCCCATTGATTTATGTTTGTGTGTTTTGTGTCTTTAGGGTTCATACATGTAGCTCATGGATCTATGGATCTTTGGGGTGTGAATTCATGTGTGTGTTGTTGATGCGTTATGAATTTGAGGTAGGATTCCCTTGAAAATGCCTTTTAAATTTAAAAATATCGAATTTCATTCCTTTATAACCTCCCTTACAAGATAAATATTTATGTGAAGAAATTTTTTATATTTTTTGGTTTTTAAAAGTGGTGTTTTATGCTTTCGTATGTGATAAATTGAATTGTTTTGTTAAATATTTCAGACCATGTGTTGGATGAAATTATTCGATTGGATTTTATTAATAACTCATTGTATGTAAAGCATGGTTTGGCATTGTTAATAAATTTATGACTTGTGAAGTGATGACTTTGTGTTTATTGAAAGTGTTTTAAATGGTTATTTGTTTAAATGAAGTGTGCATTTAGATTTTTAATTCATTTTAACATGTGAAAAGGGATTATGGCCCATTGTCATTTAAATAAAAATGGATTTCATTTGTAAATGTGGTATATGAATCTTAAATAAATTTTGTGATAAATATTTGTGAAATAGAATGTGGTTTGTTTTAACCTTTTTTAAATATGGGTTGTTTCTCCAAAAAATAATGGCTTTTTAAAGGATCTTATGGCCCGTTGGGAACTTTTGTTAATGGGGTGAAAAAAATTATTATGAAAACCTCAATTATATTTTTATCTTTCATTGTTTATGTTAAATGGATAAGATTTCCTCTTTGTGGAGTCATTGTGATCTTTTTTTATAATGGGATATTCTTTTTATGGACACCTTTGATGTCAATTTGTTCCATGGAAAGAGATCGATCACTAGGGTGACTCAGTTGATTCTTATATTTTAATTATTAGTATATAGGCATCTTATATGATGATAAGTGATAATCAGTTATCTAACCCATTTATATGTGAGACATGGTAACCTAGAATAGTGAAATAATTTCTCAAGAACGATTATTGCACAGGAAAGGTTATGCATTTTTTGTGGACAATAGTAGGTGGATAAATTGGGTTTATTATTATGGTACATTCACCTTGGTTTGTCCAAACTTAGGGTGGTCATGAGTGTTTAGGGAGATTTTCATTTTCATATTGTGAGGCATGATTTCGGGGATAGGCGTCATGTATTAGTATGTTTAGGATTATTCCTGATCTCCTTGGGAAGACAATATCTATTAGAACATAGTTACTTATGATGGATTATTGACATAATTGGTTACTCATGTGTGCTTCATTCCATATCCTTTATTATGTAATTATCGAAGTGATTTCATGTGTCATGTCCTTATTTAAAATTTATGAGTTGTATCAAAAAAATTATAGAAAAAATATTTTAAATTAAAAGTGTTTTATATTATCTTGTGTCATCTTGAAATGAATGAATCATTGTCCCCTTGAAAATGATAATGCTGCATTAAAAGAAATGAATCTGTTTCATAGAATGGAAGAAGAGAAATGATATGTGATTTATTATAAAGTAGAAAATTTAGGAAATGTAATCCTTTTTATATTGTATTTTAAACATTAGTTTGGTGTTTCTTTTATTTTAATGTAAGGGCTTGGGAAATATATTATTCGTTCTAGCCAACCGAGCTTTAGTATTGAAGCCTATATTTGTTTCCTGTTTTAATATTCTATTACATGTTTTCAAATTGGTATAAATTTTCATGGGAGATATTTGGATTGGTAAAAGAGAGTGGCATTCGGGGTCACATGGGGTCATTGTAGTTTTCAGGTTCATATTGGATGCAATATAGTTTGTTTTCAGTTGTGTTTTATTTCTCGATTTGTATAAAAGATATCCAGTCCAGTTTTATTTGTTTATGCGGTGGTTTAATTTATCTATTTATTATTTGGAAAAATATTTCCATATATTCACTATATTTATTCCCAAAAATAGTTTCCATCCTATGGGGATCAATAACACCCTTTTAGACCTACCACGGATTGACTCGGGTGATAGGTTCGGGGTCAACCCAGGTTGGTCTGTGACAATCACTGTGTGTTTTTCTTTTTATATTATATTATGTTTAAAAAAAACAATTACCATTTTAAAAAATTTATATAGAAACATCTCCTTTATAGTTTTACATAATAATTCATTTACATACAATGTTTGATACAAGTAAATGAGTATCAAATTTATGAGTATTTTTTAAAAAAAAATTAACTATGTAATTATTGATTTCATGATAGTATTTTTTTAAAATATAAAATTTTATATTCCTAATATTTTAGAAAATGTGATATTTTTTTAAATTTCTGATTTAGTTTTAAATTATTTTATATTATAAATTTTTATACGATACACAATTCCCCCATGCGTGTGATTTTCACTCCGACTAATAAAGAATATATTTTTTGTTGATCCTGAGACCATAAAGTCTTCAATATCATTGAAACTAAATAAAAATATATCATGAGACTACCCATTTTTTCTCATAAATGATCATATTTATTTTTTTATTTGTATTGAAAATCCATCCTTGGGTGTTGATAACTTTATTTAGAAACATATTTCATTGGTACAACCAATAAAAGTACCCCACCTTTCAAATTATCAATTGTGCATAACATTATATCTTTTTAATCATCATGATGAAGTATAATCTATTCTTATATTCATCCCAATTAATTGTGAGTTGGATATATTTATCAATTCAAATAATATATTTTGGGTGAGAGAGGATTGATTCAAAAGCTAAGAGTCTGAGGATTGGAAATGCTCAAGGTTCATAAACCAAAATAGGATCAATTGTTTAGGGTTATATAATAAGTCACCAAGGGTGATGTGATTATATTAATATAACTAAAATTATGAACATTAATGGGGTTTTTTATCATCTTATAATAAGATAACAATATAATAAAATAAACCAAAAAATGGAATTATTAAACACGTATCAGTATTTTTTTTCATATTATTAATTACATAATTTGGAAATAAAAAATAGATTACTTACTTAACTAAATAAAATTTTTAATGAACATAAAATAATTTCAAATTAATGAAATCCAGGTAACATTTAATAAAAAAATATCATCAATGATTAAAATAAAAAAACATTATATTATATTTTCAGTATAAATGATCTATAAAGATATGTCTCATTTTTTATAAATTATCCCTTCAAAAAATATTCGTTAGATAAATATCCATCATCCATGAATGGATTATTGGAGTTTTTTTGAAATATTCATAGCATAATTGATGTCACATTGGATTATTATATGTTGAAAATGGAATCCAAAATCTATCAATGTGTGTTTCACCAAAAACACTTTTTCAAAAAGAAATACCATTTTAAATGTATTAAAAATTAGTAGTTTATAATGAAAATGAGTATATATTATTACTATAATGATAAACAAAATATATATCTCGAAGTTTGTATGCTCCTATTGTAATTATTCAAATCTTACCCACAACCTCATTAGTCAGAAGTATAATATGAAAATAAATCAAAGTCAAATGATTTTATAAATTGTAGAGATACTGAAATAGTTACTTTCAAATACCATAAAATTCCTTTGGAAGGTGTTAAATGAGACTCTTAAGTATTTTCTAAAAAATTCAAATGAACATTAAAATATCACCATATCCATTATACTAGTAGTAAGATATATAAAACATTTATTAATAACTCTATATATATTTTTGGAACTAGATTACAAAATTCATCAATATAATGATTAATATTATAACTCATAAGTGTATCATGTTTGTTACTATTTTTAAGACCCATAAAAATTAATAAATTTTTATGTATTATATTTTAATTTGATCATTTCTTGTTTTTTCTTGTGATAAATAATAACACTAAACAAAAATTATAACTTAACAGTCATGCTCATTTCAAATTACATTTAGGATTTTGGATGATTATTTACATTGTTTTTTTATTTGGTAAGACAAAAATTAAATAGTAAACATAAATATGAACAAAAATAATATCATTTTATTAATCATTATTACTGTCTGTATGGTATTACAATACAATGAATAAGTAAATTTGATAAAATAAATTTACTAAACCTTTCATACCAAGCTCAAAATTCTTGTTTAAGAACATAAAATATTTTCTAAGACAAAAAATAAAATTTCTAAAATTTCAATTTTCAAAAGTATGTTTTTATTCTTCATATAATACCTCCATTCAAAATAAATAATGTAAAAGATTATTTTATATCCATATGAAATATTTAGAAATTCCGATATGGTTTATGTAATAAATGGATCCTAAATGACTCTTACTAAGAAACTAGAGAAGATATTTCTACATAATCTATTCTTTTCTCTTTGTCTAAACGTTTTTCCACTAACCTATTGTATGAACCAGAATCTTCATTTCATGTATGTTTTTCTTTATAGGTTGTTTTTGAGAAAAGTGGTTTTTTTGTAAATTTCTTAAGTGCATGCCATGTACATTATAGGTACAATATGTGTACTCGGTTACCGTAGGTAGCTGGGTGATGGCAGTGTCACGGCCCTGCACACGGCCGTGTGTGGTGACTTGGAGACCACCTCATGCGGGGGGCCGGTAAGAGAAAGTACACATCGTGTACTTCTAAAGTACATGTCGTGTACTTTTTTTCATGAAACACACAGGGGTCATGTTTGAAAAACAAAACTATCTCTTTTTAGGTCTAGTTCATCTAAGAGAAACCGTACGACCACAATCTTTCCCCAAACCCCCGGTCAATCATCTGATCTCTGATTTGACCGTCGTCAATTGTGTTGGGATATACTAAGTGTTCTCTTCCATATCTATAAACATAGTTTCAGGATTCCTCCTTTTTCTCAAGTTATCCTCCATTGAATGTTTTGAGCGTTTTTGAATATCTACAGTGTTCTTGGATGATTCAAGTCCTAAAAATCATGTATATTGATCTCCCAATGCTGAGGTAGGAGGTTTGTGACTTTTCGTTGATAGTTATTGAATTTTATGTGCAAAAGTTCATAATACCCTTGATCGAGGTATTGCTTATTTAGGGTTTTTTCCATGTTAATTGTCCCCTCGGATTGTATGCTTGAGTAGAGGTTAATTGAATGTGAATAAGTTTAATTTCTATGCTATGTATTTTTTTGACCATGCATACCTTGTTTTAACCATTTGGTTCGGCTTAGCCTATTAGGATTCCTAGTTTTTCACTTTCCAGTGTTGTAGGATGGATTATTTTTTTATCTGACATGCTAATATGTTGTAGATTGCTAGCCAAGTAGTTCTTCAAGGTTACAATGTCTGATACGAGTTACTATGCTTTCTTGACTTACACAGAGCCATGAAAACCTAGGGTAGCAGACCATATGTAGAATGGACATAAGGGCTTCTCTATAGTGTCTCTTTACTTTTACGATGTCAGACTACATGGTAAATTGATGTAAGTGCCTCCTCAGAGTGTGTGTAGTTCCTCGACATGGGCCATAGGGGGAATGTGACGTAAGTGCTTCCCCCGAGCACCTTTAGTTACTAATATGATACTATAAGCGGAATTTATGGTGAGTTCTTCCTTAGAGATTCTATACTTATGTTGAACCAGCGGGGTTAGGCTATGTGTACTGCACCGAGGGTTACTTGCCTTGTTTGGTTGAACCAGAGGTGTTAGGCTGTGAGTACTTCCAAGAGGGATACCATTTGTGTTTAGCTGCTTGTTGTACATATTTGGATGAACCATAGGGGCTAGGTTGTGAGTATTACCCATAGGGTTTACTACCTTGATTACTTGTTTCTTGATATATGAAACAGAATGCACTAGAACTGGGGATTGTTTACTGTTGAGTACTTCCTTATTTATTTATTTCTTTTACTTTTTACCTGCCATATATTCACTAACTATTAGGCATAGATCTCATGGTGGTTGCTTACTAGGAATTAGTCTCACACCCTGTTTGGGTCATGCTATTGTGCGCAAATAGATTATATTATTTTAGGTATACATAAGGTAAGGCCCCCTACTACTTCAGGTACATGACTGCATTGGAGCTGGAGAGCATTGGACCAAGCATAGGCTGGCGATGCAGTTTATTAAATTCCATTTTACTTTTTTTTAGTATTTTATTTCATCACTATGACTTTTATGGAAGCTTTCCAAGATATATGTATCATGCATCATTATATTTGTTCTCCAGCTATTTTTTTCAGTCTTCTGTTGTTACTGTTGTATAAAATTATGATTTCTTCTGATATTGCTATTTGTTATTACATATACTATTTTACTCTGCCTATGAGGGACTAGTTTCTCCCCTATCACACCCAAGGCCCTCTCTGCTAGTTGGCAGCCTCTGGAATTCGGGAAAATGCACTTGAGGCCATGTGACCCACCAGGTACAGGGCGTCTCTGGGAGGCTTCCTGAACTGGGAAATTACAAATTGTTATCAGAGGTGTTTTTTTCTTCTTGACTTACTATTTGGAGAATATATTCAGGGATGGAATGGAATAGGTACTTGGTAATAAGTTGTTCTCAGGAGTTGCTAATTCGTTTAGAGGGAAAATTCAAACTACCTCATTTGTAACAAATTTTTTGGTTTTTCAATTTTAGAGTTGATTTGATTTCACCATTGGGTGATTCACATGATTTGTGTTGTTACCATTGATGTTATTGAGCTTCTATTTCTATTAAAGCCCGGTGAGATGAGGGTATGCCATCTCTTTCATCCTATAGGAACTTGCAAGAAATCGCATGTCATGCACTCTTGCCATGCCACTTAGGGTGCATTAGCGATTGCATGTTGTTCTGATAGATGTTGTGCTAGATATGCATGTTTCTGTGATAGATTCCTTGATATAAATCCTATTTTATAGTAGTGTGTTGATTTGTAAAATTTTATGTATGAATGAATGCCAAACATTGGTTTTTGAGGTTTTATGGGCCCTCACGAACTGGAATTTGGGGGATCATTGCACTGTTATCCTTGTTCATAACATATATAATATTCCAAGAATTGATTTGCGGGGATTATGGGCCCTCATGGATAGAAATTTGGAACTCAAAGGTTTTTTTAGTGTTTTTATGGGTTCTAGAGTAGTTTGTGAGACTTAGTGTCTAGAAAATCCCAAACTATATGCCATGTAGATTTAAATTCACACCATGTGTTCTTCTATTAGTGAAGAAACTGTTTTTCTTAAATACACACCATGTACTGTATGTACACATCATGTAGTCCCTAATCATTTCACTGGCTGTGTGGGAAGATACACAGGGTTTGGAAAATTCTAGGTGGGACAAAACATGTACCGGATGTACACACCATTTGTTTAGATCCATGTGTACACCCATATGAATAACGACATGGTGGGAAATAACATAATCATATATACACGTCATGTTAGTCATGAACATGTCGTGTAGTGTATCTCGAGTATCCATTTGTGCAACTAACAACATGGGTCGGTGAAATCAATTCTAGTACACATTGTGTCTATTTGTGAACATTCCTTATAGAGTCATCTATGTACTAGGCCATGAAACTAACAACACGAGTCAGTGATGTTAATCTATTAAACACATTGTTTGGCACAAACACGCCAGGTTGTCTTGTTCTACGAAAACCATGTATCTTAGTCATGTATAAGGACACAGAAAGGGGAAGAAGATTCATGTTCATACTGTGTCTTAGGAAAACACACCGTGTGTTTGGGGTGTTACATGACAAGTTTTTGAAAGGGTACAAACCCATGTGAAATGCTTAAGGGGACAGGACATGTAGTCATTATACACATCATGTATCAATGTTTTGTAAAACATGAATGATTTATTTCTCTTGTTCCCTCCTTACACATCCAGTTTTCTGTCTCTGATATTCATAGTCTATGGTGTGTGCTTGACCTAGCAGATTCTTTCCACCAAGACATCCTCCAGATGTACTCCAGTTACAAGGAAACGATCAGACAACAGTCATGGCAGATCAGGGACTACTTACAGATCCTCTAGTTATGCCAGTCTTGGCACTAGTTGTCATTCCAAACACATGTGCTAATGCATAGTTCTGAGATGGATTTATGAGGTTCATGCAGACCATCAGTGGAGTAACGCATCCTACCCTGTCAATGGAAGAGCTGACACATGTTTTCCAACAGCATCATCCTCCCACCTTTATAGTGGAAGGAGGACCTCAGGCTGCAGAGTCATGGTTAGAATCCATTTTGTCTATCTGTTTCTTTTATGGAGAGTCGTGGGATCTCTATCTTTTCTTATTCAAATATCTTAACGTTAAACACACTGTTGGGGACAATAATGACTAGTGTACAATAGTGCAAGGATTTCTCTCCTGAGGTTGTTGTGTGTCACTTTTTTGGGACCTTTATGTTCTAGAGAAGAAAGACTGTGATGTCATTCTTTGAATGGACTCGTTATTTCCCTTCTATGTAGTTGTCGATTTCTATCGTTGTAGGGTGAGTTTCACATCACAAAAGGGTTGATTGTTTCTTCATAAGTGAAAATGGGATTTCCAAGTGAGAAGAGCAGGATCTGACCATCATGGGTTGGGAGGAGTTACAGCTCAGATTTCTAGTCTATATCTGGAAGACCAGGGGACATCACAGTTTGACTTTCATCTAGTGGTGGATCGTTCTAGGGTTGTCTTTCTAGAGGAATTTTCAAGTTCTCCTCTGGAGTGAGACGTGGACTTTTCTATTGATCGTGTTCAATGAGCGACACCGGTGTCCATTCTTCTTTATAGGATGGATACACCAGAGTTACAAGAGCTCAAGAAGTAGATGGAGGTGTTGGAGACAAAAGGTTTCATCTGACCCATTACTTCTTCCTAGGTTTCGCTTATCTTGATTGTAAATAATGCAGATGGTACCCTTATACTTTTCATGGATTATCAGAAGCTGAACCAGTTGACTGTCAAGAACCAATATCCTTTGCTGAGGATTAATGATCTCTTTGATCATATTTGAGGAGCCCAGGTGTTCTCAAATATTGATATGAGATCTGGTTATCATCAGTTGCGCATTAGAACATATGATACACCTCTTAAAGCCTTCTAGAGTAGTTGTTTTAATGGATGATATATTGGTGTACTCTCACACTGGACAGTACCATTCCACCCATCTTGAGATTATTTTGAGAACAATGAGAGAGCATCAGTTATATGTTAAGCTTTCAAAAGGCAACTTTTGGATAGACTAGATTCAAATCTTGGGTCATTTTACCTCATAGACATGAGTATTGATGGACCCAAAGAAAGTGAGAACTATAGTTTCCTGCGAGAAGATGAATAATTTCATTGAGGTATGAAGTATTCTATGGCTGGTTGGATACTACAGGAATTTCCTACAGGACTTTTCTGGATTAGCAGTGCCACTGACGACCCTGACTAAGAAGGGTGAAAAGTTATTGTGGTCAGATTTGTGTGAGTCAGAATTTTTGGAGCTGAAAGGGAAGTTGACTACATCAATGATACTAGTCTTTCTAGATCCAGGCAAGTGCTATACTGTGTATTGTTATGCTTTCTGTATCAGTCTGCGAGTAGTGCTTATGCAGGGAGAAGGATTCGTTGTGTGTGGGATTCAGCAGTTGTGGCCACATGAGAGAAATTACCTGACGCATGATCTTGAGTTGGCAGAAGTTGTTCATGCTTTATACTATCAGATGAATTATCTTCTAGGAGAGAATTTTTGGATTTCACCAACCAGAAAAGAGTCATGTATATTTTCACTCAGTGTGACTTCAATTTGAGACAACGAATGTTGGTTGAGTACCTTCAGTCTTTGGACATCGAGCATTCCTACACACTTGAGAATGGAAATGTTGTGGGTGATGCGATAAGTAAGAGGACTCATATACAGGACATTTTGGAGGCCATTTGTGAGTGGAATCTTAAGGATCTACTCTCTAAGATGTATTTAGAGGTGTATGACAGACAGGGTAGACTTTCCTTTCATCTATATCTATAACCTCTACTCTTCTTGATCATGTGAGAATGAGGTAGCTATTAGATTTTTAAGGAATTGTCCTATGGGAAAGAATGTCAAGAGATGAACTTATTCCTGGGTGGACCATAGGAGAGGATGAGATCTTGTAGTTTCATGGGTTCATATTGGTGTCAGCATACATACCCGAGGAGCTGGTGTAGGACTTTCATTCCCCAGTTTTGGAGGATTATCTTATTGTCAACAAGATGTATCATGAACTACATAGTCAGTATTGGTGGACATATATGAAAAGAGATGTTGATAGTTTCATCATTAGGTGTTTTACTTGTCTGCATGTGATGGTGGGGAATTATCAACCATTAGTTCTTTTTCAGCAATTACCCATTCCCAAGTGGAAGTGGAATGATGTTGCGACAGATTTTGTGACCAGTTTTCCAAGGTCAGCTCGAGGGAATGATGCTGTGCGGGTTGTCATTGATAGACTTACGAAAGATACACACTTAATTTTGATTAAATATGCTTTCATTGTTGATATGCTGGTGCAGTTTTACATCTAGGAGATTTTAAGTTTACATGGGGTTCAACACTCCATTGTTTCAGATAGGGATGTACTCTTTACGTATCGGGTCTGGCAGGGACAACAGAAATAATGGGGTACACATGAAATTTTGACTACTGCTTACCATCCCCATACAAATGGCCAGTATGAGAGTACGAGTTGGTGTGCTTGAGGACATGATCCAAGCATTCAACCTAGATTTGTGATATTCTTGGGATAAGTATATAACCTTGTGGAGTTTGCCTATAATAATAGTTTTTATGCTACTATTCTGATGGCACCTTATGGGTATTTTTACGGTATGCCATTCTGATCACCCATATGTTGGATAGAGGCATGAGACACAGCTATGTTGGGTCCTCATCTTTTCCAGGAGACCAAAGAGAAAATAGAGTTGATTCAGAAGAGGATGACTACTATATAGTCTTGATTGAAGTCATATACTGATCGTCGGAGATGACCTCTGGAGTTTGAGATCAGAGATATGGTTTGCCTACATGTCACACTGAGGATTGTACATAGGAGGATAAGGAGATAGGGAATGATTTCATCCAGGTATATCGTTATGTTTGTGGTTTTGGAGAGAGTCGTTCTGCTTGCTTATCGGCTACATTATCGTTAGAGGTACTAGGATATGCATGATTTATTTCACGTTTCTCATCTTTGACATTACTTCTCAGACTCGTCTCATGTTCTTTAACCCGGCGAGGTTGAGTTGGAGTTGGAAGCCTCATTTTAGGAGCATCCTATCTGGACTGTTAATTGCAGTACAAAGGGTTTCTATGGATGGTATGTTCCTCTGGTCAGAGTGCTATGGTAGCATAGGTCAGTACATGATGAGACATGGGAGAGGGAGACCGATGTACGATTGCAGTGGTTAGAGTTGTTCAAGGATTTTTCTTCTACGCCGCCTTGCTAGGGAAATTCGGGGAAATTTTTTTAAGGGTGGAAGTTTGTAAGAACCCTGATCTTCTTTTCAGGTATGATTATCTTTTTTGTCCATTTTTTTAAAAAAAAAGTTGTTTTTCTAGAAATTTCTTATGTACACGCAAAGTACTTTATAGATACACATCGTGTATGCGGTTACTGCAGGTAGCCGGGTGCTGGTCGTGTCACAGTCATGCACATGGACGTGTGTGAGGACCCAGAGGCTGCCTAATGTGTGATACGGTAAAGGAAAGTACACACCCTGTATTTCTAAAGTAAACACTGTGTACATCTAAAGTACACACAGTGTACTTTTTTTCATTAAACACACCAAGGTCATGTCTGATAGATAAAACTGTATCCTTCTAGGTTTGGTTCGTCCTAGTGAAATCGTACGACCATAATCTTTCCCTGAGCCCCCAATCGAGCATCTGATCTCTGATTCGACCGCCATATATTTCAATCGAATAGCCTCGGTAAGCTCTTCCTTCCCCTAGAGATTTATTTCATGATTACTCCTCTTTCTCAAGATATGCTCAGTTGAATGTTTGGAGCATTTTAGTTGATCAACGGTGGTCTTGGGATATTCCTGGCCTGAGACTCAAGTATATTGATATCACAATGTCAATGTAAGAGTTTTGTGACATTCCATAGATAGTCTTTGAATTTAATGTGAAAACGTCCCAAATACCCTTGATTGAAGTATTGCGTGTTTATGATTATAGATCTATTAATTGACTTCTATGCTTGTATTCTTGAGTAGAGTTTAATTGATTATGGATAGGGTTAATTTCTCTGCATTGGAAGTTTTTTCCCATGCATGCCTTGTTTTGACTGTTTGGTTCTACTTATCCTGTTAGGCCGCCTTGTTGTTTTTCCCATGCCTAGTATTATATGATGGAGTTTTTTTATCTGACATGCTGATATGCTCTAGATTGCTATCCATGTTGTTCCTAAGGGTTACATTGGTTGATACACATTGATATTCTTGATTGGCTTACACAGGGCCGTGAGAACCTAGTGTAGTGGACCATTGAGGAATGGATGTAAGGGCTTCTCCAGAGTGTATGTTTACTTTTACGATGCGAGACCATGAGGGGGGGATTGACGTAAGTGCTTCCTTAGAGTTTCTATAGATCCTCAATGCAGGACACAAGGGGAGTGTTACTTGAGTGCTTCCCCAGAGTGCCTTTAGTTACCAATTCATGACTATTGGAGAAATTGACTGTGAGTGATTTCTCAAAGAAACTTTGCGTAAGCTGAACAAGAGGGGTTAGGCTGTGTGTACTTCCCAGAGGGTTTCCTAGCATTTTTGGTTTAACCAGAGGGGTTATGCTATGATTAGTTCCCAGTGGGTTACCGTTTGTGGTTAGCTATTTCCTACTACTTGTTTGGTTGAACCATAGGGGTTAGGTCGTGAGTACTACCCATAGGGTTACTTTCTTTGATTAGCTGTTGCTAAATACATGAAACTAAATGCACTAAAACTGTGAATTGTTTACTACTGAGTACTTCCTTGTTTACTCCTTTCTTTTACTTATTACCTACCATATATTCACTGACTATTAGGTACAAATATTTTGGTGGTTTCCAACTAGGATTTAGTCTCACACCCTATTTGGGTCATGCTTTTGGGCCCAAAATGATTATATTGTAGTAGGTATTGATAAGGGAATGAACCTTTATACTTCAGGTACCTGACTATGTTGGAGCTGGAGAGCATGGGACCAAGCTTAGGTTTGTGATGTGTCAGAGCAGTTTATTGTTTTCCTTTGTACATTGGTTTAGTACTGTATTTCTTCATTGGGACTTGTTTTGCTGCTATCTTATACATATTTATCATACATCATTATATATGTGCACCAGCTATTTATTTACATTAGTCTACTATTGTTATTGTTTTATGACATTATCATTTCTTCAGCTATTGGTATTTTTTTACTTCCACTATGTTACTCTGCCAGTGAGGGCATAGTTTTCCCACTATCACACCAAAGACCCTCACTGCTAGTCAGAAACCTCTGGCATTTAGGGAAATGCGCTTGAGGCCATGTGACCAACCAGGTATGAGGTTTCTTTGGGCAACTTCCTGAACCGGGAAATTAGACCCAATATTGATTCTATTCATCACACATGAACATCCTATCTATTTCTAAATATTCATTTACTTATTGTAATAGGATAATTATAGGGTTTATAAACCAAATATGATTCCTTTTTCATTTTTAATTGGTTCGTATAGCCTTATATTTATAAAACATAACTCATATCATTCTTATATTATTCAATAGTTATATATTTAACTAGAATAGGAAAAAAGAAATCATAATATATTTTCCTACATTTATTATAGTACAATTTCCTTTGTATAATATTACATTATTAGTCTTTAAAGGATATGTGTTTGGGTACTGTGCTAATTATGCGAAACATATATATATTCACTAGTTTACAACATTTTAGGTCTTGATTATCCCTGATTGTGGTCTATATCATCATCTCTTTTGGGTCAAAGAGAGTTTAAATTCATGTATTTTCAAAATAATCACTTGGGTCATCAATTTTAATTTTTGAGTGATTGAAGTAATAAATTTTATCAAATATCACAAGAATAGATTCTTTATCAGTACATTAATTATTTTTTGTCAACTCTATGATTTATATGTGGTAAAATATCTTGGTTGGATTTCATTTTCTTTCATTGGACTGAACATACCAATATTGTCCATGGTGTTTAACATATAAACTTTTTACCAAAAAAAATATTTAAGTATTCAAACCATTATTTCAATTATTCTATAGATTATATGATATTCTCTTCAAAAAAATCATTAATAAAAACAATGTTAATAGCATATCATAATTTGTAAATTGCATCATCCCGAAAATGAGTAGTCTTACTATATTAACATAACACAATTCTAGAAATATCGTCAATTTCCATATTCCTCCATTCAAAAACATCATTATCAAGGTAATTACTTAGGTAATAAAATTTATTTCTAATGGAATATTTTTAGAAAACATAATGGAATTTATGATTCCTAAACTCTCCCCCATGGACGCTTCTCAAAGACAAAATTTTAGTATCTTTCAAATTATATACTAGCTTATATATATTTATAAATAATTTATATTTTTAATTTTTTATCTTATGAAATAATCCCTTGTAAAAATATCAAAATCATCCACAAAAACATAAACAAATTTATTTTCTACATATTCTTGAACTTCCATATATTGAAAAAATACAAGGGGATAAGATCCAATGGTCTAGATGTTTCAACCTATTTTATTAGTTATAAATATTACTTTTGTTTCATTTCCAAACCATGATTAATCACATAATTTTTTTAAATTTTTCATTAGAATTTAAAAAAATATTTTATAAACTATATTCAAAAATATTAAACACTAGAATTTCCCAAATATTACATGAAAAATAGAATATAAATTTAATTTAGAATTAAAAAAAATAATTTTCTTATTAAAGTAATAGTGTTCTAGAGTGTAATCATTTTCAGTTATAATTTACCTAAACATATTAAAATTGTCATAAAAATGTAATATTAAAAATTATACTAATTAATAAAAAATTCATAATCACAAATTGAGAAATATGTATCCGGTTTTTTATTAATCCTTCAAAATAAAGAACATTATTATTGAGAAATAAATGTGGATTTACAACAGATCTATTTCCAAAAATATGTTTTTATAATTTTCACCTAAGATGATATAGCCTTTACCAATATTAGATTCTGAGTGGAAGTTATAAAAATATCCTATCATAAATCATTAAATGTAACTATCCTCAAATGTCATTACATTGTTTTTTAGTTGGCTATATTACTATAAAAACAATTCAAAGAATAATATTTTTTGGTTCCTGGATGCTCTTAGGTATAGTAAGGTTGTTTATTAAATATATTAAAAAACAAATATATCTATAATTTCATAAAAAATTATATTTTTAGAATTTATTTTAACTAAATTTATATATATATATATATTTAATTCACACCACAAGATGAAGGATATATTAAAAAATAATTATTATTAGAATAGTCATTTAAAACATTGTGGAAAATTTAATATTATAAAATTTTCTATTTATTTTATCTTGTAACAAAATAATACTTATATAGCTTAGATTTATCTATTTAATATACAATTATATCTTAACCTTAATTTATTTTTTGTTAGAAATTATTATACTAAGTTTATCCCTCCCGTTAGTAAATAAATATAATGAATATTTTATTTTATTAACTTTAACCAATAATTATTTTATCTTCTTATCATGGACAATAATATATGAATCAAATTTTTCATAATTAGATTTATGTTTTGAAATATGTCTAGATAGATCCAAAATTTATATTAGTACAATATTATAGTTTTTATTTTCACCTTTCCTTTTTGTTAAAACATTTATAATCATATTTAATATAAAAAAATATTCATTTTAGTCATGTTATATTTATTCCACTGGATTACATTTTCGATTACAGATTGAATGAATAAAAATATTAAACCTATTCTATTTTTGCTTTAAATTACATTGTTTTTTGTATTTTGATAGTTTTTATTACCAATCTATTTGAGATTTATTAGTTTAATACTCCGAAGAATTCTATATAGCCATAATTTTCTATTTATTCTTATTCATATGGTAAAAAAATTTAGCATCTTTTCTATTTTTTATTATCAATATTTTATATGAAACAAGTTTTAATATGTACAAGACTTTGTTATTTATAAAACCCTAATACATCAAATATATATCTAATTTCATATACATATTGAACTAATTATTGAACAAATTACATTACTATAAAACATTTTCTCTTTTTCTAAAAATTGTGCATATTATTCTTCAGATTCTAATTATTCTGGATCATCTAAATCAAATAAGTTTGATAATAATTTTACTCTCTTAAAAATAATTAGGGAATTTAAAAACATTATTTTCCATGTTAATCTTATTTTTATCATAAATATGTGATTTAGTTTCAACCACATACAACATGAGAGTTCCAATTATATCCTTTAACTTCAAAAACATTATAGGTGTGGATTGTTTGATAAAATGAAATATTCCATTATATCTTTAAGGTAAAACTATTATTACTTTCTATGTATGATATTATTCTATAATAGAATTTTCCATGGGAATAATATCATTAAAAATATTAGTGATTATGCTATTATGTTTAATTTTTCTTTCACCATTATTCATTTTGATGATGTCATACATATGCAAAGTAGTTGTATACCTTACTTTTCGATCATTTTTAAAACTCTCTTATGACAAAATAGTAGTTTTCCATACCTAATTTATAGTAGGTAATTATGATACTTGATTAAATTCATTTGGAATAAGACTAATAATAATATAATTCATTTATATTAAATAAAAATCATATTTTTATTCTTGGGTAGTAAAAAATATCTCTAGTTCTTATATTGGATTTTAGCAACATTTTATATATTTAGTATATACATTCGACATTATTTTGTTCAAGAAAATAATCATTATGTTATTCTATAATCTATAGTAATCTCCATCAATATAGGGATTTATTTAAATAAAAATCATTCTTTCATTTCATCCATTTTTATATCTTTAGAAATATTTTTGTAGATATCAACTACTAAGGGTTCAAAAATCAAAATTCAATTAATCTGATAAAAATTTATTTCTTATAGAGTTTCACAATGACTCAAATGGTCTGGTGTGTGAATTTTGTTATTAAAATATTTTCCATCATAAAACCACTCTAATAAAATGATTTGAACATATCATAGTTATCTATATCAAATATATTGTGGGAAAAAATAAAATAAAATAAGTCTGAAATAATATATTTATAGTTGTTCAAGGAATAAGGATCTCTTAATATTGTAAACTAACATTATCTCTAAAAGATCAATGATTTTCACTATACCACCCATTATCATAATGGTTCTTTAGTTGAGTAAAATCATATGTCACATGATAAAATGCATAGGATATTTTCTTGGATTCTATTTTTAGGGCTTGTATGAGTACTCTAACTACACTTAATGTAAGGAGTGTTCACATTAAATAAAAATAACAAACGATATTTATAAAATATAGCAACATTGAAATACTATTGCAATAAGAAATAGTTAGTTTAAGGAGAACCCTTCTATATAAAGGTTCTATAGTTGAACTATAGTTCCAAAAGTTTATTTGACTATTTTTGTCAATTTTAAACATAGTAGAAATGATCAATTTTATTATAATCATAAAACAAATATAATCATAAAAATAGGGAATCTACACTTTTATATGTTATTACAAAAATGGAAACATCTTCTTCAATTTTCAAATCAATATTGTTTTTAAATTAAGACCTTGAGATATATTTAAATGTATTAATGAATTTAATATTATAAAAGCACAAGATCTATTATTTAATGTGACCTTATTCATTGAAAATTTTAAGAATTGTGGTGGTTTTTACGATTAGTTATGAACATCTGTGGAATTATATATTTTCCTAGAAATAGGTTCTTTACTTATGGCATCTTTTCTTTATTCATATTAATATATTATTAATAAAATAATAGAAATAGTATACTATTATATGAATAAAAAAATTGTAATAAGATACTCAAAAAAGAAATTAAATATTGAAAATAAAATTATTCTTGGAGACTTCTTCTCTACAAGAAATTATATATTATGTTCTCTGAATAAATAAGTTTATTAATCTCAATGAATAAGTTTTTATCTTGTAATAATTTATTCTATGTAAATATACCTATATAAGAGTGATATGTAAAGTATTTGGATGAAAATTATAATTATTCGAAAAAATTTATATTGTAAACACTGTTCTATTAGATGATTTTTTACCATAGGATATATCTTGTGCATGTAAGATAATTTCGTTATGTGTATAGTAAATCCTAACCATCTTATAAAATTGATATTTAATATTAATAGTGATTTTTCTTCTTGAGTACTTAGGACATGCTAATTTGAATAATATCTAATGCATAAGAATTTCTATCTTCTAAGTATAATTTTCAATCAAAATACCATTCTATGGAAATTGTTTTTAATTGTAATGTAATTTATAAATTTCATTGGACAATATATTTATAGAACCTCTTATAATATTGTTTGGTCCAAAAAGGGACCTAGATACCCTGAGAGAGGGGTGAATCAGTGAATGCATATTCTTTTCAAAATTTATTCATGCCCCACAAAATATTTACCTCTTTATTATAAGGCACACATTGTTTCCACATAAGTGTTAATGTTTATATTATTCTTTCATTCGTTATAAAATAATGATGATTTGAATGTAATATAAGAAACAAAACCCACAAGCACACCAATGTTTTATTGGTTCACCATCACTGGGATATGTCCAATGAGCTTATAATAGTGATGTGCTAATGTACCAAATTCCTTGAATCACACTACCGATTACAAGGTTTGGGAAAGATCACTACTATGATGAGGCTCGCTACTTTTAAATGATTTTGGTTTTTCTCCTTAAATTATCAAGGTTGACCTCATAGGTCTCTTTCTATGGCTCACTGTTGGTGGAATGGATCACTTTCTCCCCCTTCCATCACTCAATGTTCTTGGAATGGATCTAAACAAATTTTATGGACTTTTTAGTCCTTAGTAATTTATAATCAATGAATCCTCCAAAAAATTAATATGGTATATTAATGATCCACTTTCATCAAATTTTTGAATACCACTTTACCACATATTTACCAGGAAACATCAAACATTCACACAACCTTAGGTTTACATGAGCTCTACTATGTATAGTATGAAAATTTATCCATTTTTCATGGAAAAACAACTTGTGCACTACTCAAAAATTGTGTGACACACCATTTTTATGCCCAACTCACTATTGGTGTGCAACTCTCTTCTAGAGCGCAACCTTTGTGTGACTTACTACTTGTGTGTCCTCAACACGTGAACGACCAAAGATTCCAATTTCATTATGTATTTAGATTTTCCAAAATTAGAGGGGTATTGACCAATTAATTCCATTTTTTGGGACCCATTAGGTGATATGCACAACATTCACCCAAACACACTATCCTTGACCACCTTAGCCAATGTCACAAAACTAACCTTGTGTGCCAAACCATAACATCGGCAACCTAATTCCAATTCTATATTTTGATAAATTTATTTAAAAAATGCCTAGAATTAAAATTTTCAATCCTTATTAAAACTAGCATACAACTCCATTTTCCAAAACACTTTTCTCAATTCTCTAATTTTTGGACTAATTTTTTTGGCAAACACTGGAAAATGGAACCACCAGGAATATTTTATTTTTGTACTACTCCTAAATCATCCATTACATTGTCTTGAGTCTTTATCAATATACCATATAAAAAATATATTTGGAACTCCATAACTCATCATGGAAACCTGCTTTTTCATTAAACATAATTAATCTAAAAATGATGCAATACTAAATTGAGGGATTTTTTCCTAACAATGAAAAATACCATTTTTAAATAATAAATTCTATCCTAAAAACATCATCTTTTTAATCGATGAAATCCATATATTAAATGAATACTAGTGAGTATAAGTTAATTGTTGTAGCTCATATAATATATTATGTAGGTCAAATTTTTCACAGGTTAAATCCATGTAAGATAAATCCCTTGATGAAATTATTTGAAACTCTTGAATAAAATATCTTTGAACTAAAAAATTATAAATTTACCACCCATGTAAATATAATTTATTAAACTAAAAATAGTTATTATAATATTATTATAATAATAGTTAGGGATTTTTTAGGAATAAATTTTTGTGAAATATTGGGAAATGTCAGAATAAAATTTGTATATCAAACAAAATTACTTCTAATCCTTCTCAGTAGCATCAACAATGCCATTTTTATTATAACAGTAATAAAAATCGATATGGAAAGAGATAGCTTCATGATGTTATTAATATTCATGGTTATATAGATAATCATGGTTGCGGATATATCGATCACTAGGATTAATGTGGGAGATAATTTTGGTGAGTCCAGAAATATTACATGGAGTTTCTAGAACTAGGTGAACTAAAATCATGCAAGTTATGTTATTTATTTATTCTACTATGGGTTATTTTGTTCAATTAAGAGCTTCTCACTCCATTTTTATCCACCTTGGCCTATTAATTAGAGCTCAAGGTAAATAGGATACCATTTCTCATGGTGTTGTTAAATACTATTAGAGGAAAATCAATGATGTATATTGAAATTGGGTTGAGAAATAATATTGAGGAAATATCATATGTTGGGATATTTATTTTTACTACCTATATAAAAATATTATTTCATTAATATCATTTATTGGATTTTTTTAAGAATGATTTTATTGATTAATTTTGGATTAAATTTATTTTAATTAATATGAGATGCTAGAATGTGGTGTTCATTTTCAAGTGGTCCATTAGATGAGTCAGATGTGTTGGATCCCATTTCTTCTCAACTGATGGAGTTGGTGTAGGATTTTTAAAATATTCATCAAGAAGTGTTCCAACGTTTTTTGTAGGATATTCATGTTGTCATACCTAAAGAGTATGTAACACAATCTTCTTAAATGATATAATTGTTATGACATAGTTTCAACCTAATGTATTTCAAAGTTTGATATCTTCTAATTGGATGGATCATTTTAATTTTTCAGATATATATAAACAAGTAGATGATATAATGAAGAAGTGTATCAACTAACATAATGATTCACCTTGGATTCATCTATGTTTTTTACCAAGAATTTAAATTGTAGTATAAGGATGTATATATACTACTGACATTTAAAATAGGTGATGTTGAAGAGACATTATACCCTCCAACGCATATTTTTTTCAATTTATTAGATGCATGTTATTTTTAAATATTATTAAATTATTTATGTATCATTTGTTAAGGGTAATGTTGGAATATATCATGAAGACTATAATTAGTTTTCACTATAGAAACTTCAAATTCGTATTTATGTCCCTAAGTGTCCTTAATTCCACATATTTATTGATGGTATTTATAGATTTACTATTTTCTTTGTTCTTATATCATTTTATATTCGCCTTCACGGATAAAATTATTCTATATTCATGGTCAATGGTGGATCATGTTAAAAATTTTGGACCGATTCTAGAGGTTCTAATGGCACATTAACTTTGGGGAATGCTTTCCAAGGAATTTTTTGGATGAGGGAGGTGCACTTTCATGGAAATTATCTTTCTCAGGTTGGTTTTTGTGGGTGATCATTCAAATTTAGAGTCATTAATTTCATATGTGTCTCATTAGAAATTTATGGAATTTCATAGCATTCATGGAAATGACATCTGTTATGATATCTTCATCTTCATTTAATCTTGGGTTGATAACCCTTCAACGGACTTAAAATTTATAGAATAACCATTTATATAGACTGATCAATTTTATTCATCATTCTAGTACCTAAAATAAAATATTATCATTTCCCCTATATTTTTTTAAGTAGAGTATAAAGTAATCTTCAAGGTCTCTTGGGATGTATATCAACTTTTCATGGGTTTCATTTTGATATATCTTAGAGAAGTGATCATATATTGGTCCCAGTACTTATATCCCCATGGTTGCATCAACTCTAACCCTAATCCTGAGTAATAAAAAATTGTGTTTTCTATGAACATTTAGTGGGATTAGCTCATGGGTTATCTCACTTTGTTCTTATGTAATTACATAATCCTACGGTATATTTTCCCTAATATATATTTTAAACTGTATTAAAAATTACGGGGAGAATTATTTCCAAAAATTTATTTTGTTGAATCCTATACACTAAATAATGGGAATGTGTTTGAAAATAGGGTGACTGAATAATCTCATTTTTCCATTTTTAATCGCATGAAGATGCATAGAGTTTGATAAAAGAGAATATAAAATTTCTTCTTACTATGTAGGATGTTTTGGTTAGAGATTAAAATATCATAATACAATCCAAACATCATTAGTGAATTTAGTGGAGAGATAACTACTTTACGACCCTGAATGAGAGGTTTATAAAGATCATGTATAACTCAATGATCCTGTAGAGGGATGGAAGAATGATTATGAAAATTTTCTTTTGTTTTAGGGAAGGTTATTTGTTCAATCAGTACATAATTAGATAGTTTATCATTAGTTTTATAAATATATATTAGAATATAATATTCATATATTTATTATATGTCAATATTTGACAAGTTAGTTCTAGATTATTTGTTTGAAGAGGTCGATGAAAGATTTAATCACTAAGTGTTTAGTGTGTCAATATGTGATGTTCGAGAATCGATTTCTTGGTGGTTTTTTATAGACATTAAATTTTACTAAGTAGAAGTTGGTTGAAATATGTAAATACTTTGATTATATTTTTCCTCAACAATAGGGTTTATATGTTGTTTTCAAGGTGATGAGGGATCATTTGTAAAATTCAGGTTTTTTATAAGTGATCAATGAGTACAGTCTGATGGATAATTTGGTAAAGTTGTATTTGAAATAGAATTGGAGGCTTCATAGGGTACCATGGATGATCATCTCTAATCATGAACTTTTATACCTCAAATGAATGGTTTGTATTCAATGCTATTTTTTATCTTTTTAATGACTTATCACCACATTACATCTTTATTTGTACTATTAGAAAAATCATATTGTGAAGACATCAGAGGGCATGTTTCTTATTTGGGTAATAAATTTTTTATGATCATTGGTGAAAAAATAATTTTAATGTGTTTTTACTATAATAATAGTTACCATTCATCTATTTTAATGGATTTAATTGAGTAATTGTATGGGTGTTTTTGAAAATTGTTATTGTGCTAGAATTTAGTTGTAATACTAGAGATTTTTGGACAATATTTGGTGTTGATCATGACTATGAAGGTGAAAATTATTCATTAGTGGCTAAAGGTAAATAAAAATCATTATTGTTATTATGAATGTTTGATAAGGAGACCCTCTGATTTTTGAGGTTTGTGATTATGAGATATGTAAGGTTTTTCTTGTTCATGTGAAACATTGTTTTGGTTGAGCTAGTAATAATATTCATAAGTTCATTACACTTTTAAAGGTGGTTTAGTTTATAAATGAGGATGAATATAAAATTTTCTTTCCTCTATATATGGACTTAATCCATGAAATTTACCATGTTCTACAAATTCATTTGTATTTTTATACTGACTCTTATGTCATTGATTGGGGATAATTGAATCTAATGAAGGAAAATAAATTCATGTAGTGGCCTTTTGTGTTTTAGGTTAATCATGATAAGGTGTTGTGTGAGACCACCATTTCCTTTGTTCATATCATGTGAAGGCATGGTGGACTGGAGTAATGTATGTGGGAGTATGATTCATTCTTCTTGACTCTGTATCTCCTTCTATTTTTAACCGTTTTTATTTTTCTATGATTTTAAGAAACTTGGTTTTATGGTAATATTATTGAATGTTTTTATATTATTATTCTTAATTGTGATTTTTTGGTGGTTAGATTCCAATTTCATATAATCATAAGATGTGTCGATCATGTAATGTTTTGGACTATATCAAACCCTTACATCACATATTCGAGGTTCTGGGATTATTGATAAGATGTTTTAGAGATACATTTTAATGAATAGTAGAGTCTCAGTGTAAATTTATCATTGTGATTTACTTGTTCCATTAATGGTGGATTTTTAATAGTCATGTTGTTTTTAGAAAGAGTTGTTTGATAAGTCTTTCCATGATTACACAATAGTCTATGAAATTTTGAAGTTAGGATTTTTGTTATGCGATGAGGCCGAGGATGTGATTTTTCATGTAAATATTTCTATATGGGGAAAACATGTTACAATGTTCGGTATTTTCATGTAAATTGATGATTTTTGGGTATATATTAATGTAAATCCATAATTCCAGGTCTTTTGGATTACACACTAGGATTCATGGTTTTTATTTTTCCCCAAACTAAAATTTTCAGGATTACCACATCACATTGATGGGAACTGTATCCTTAAGTGTGTATGGGGTTTATTGGGATTAATGGGGAAAGTTGAGGTTTTCATTAATAACTAGATGTAATAAATCATTTCAGTTTGGTGGTCCCCATTGAACAATGATATTCCACTCTATGTCAAAATTAAATATGTTTAACACATTTATTTTATTGGTATAATTTTTTGACTAATAGATTGAACTAACATTTCTTCATAAAAATTTATAACAACATGGAAAATAATATTCATAATTTTTATTATAAATTATTGTTCCCCTATATATTTCAATATATTCCCTATACTTCTATTAAACCCAAATAAATTTTTGTCCTAACTCTTTTTCTATATTTTTGTTCCTTTTTGGATTTAGATCCCCAACATAGATTGGTTGAGATCTTTTTATTCTATGTGATATTCCACTTTTCTATTATTATTCATATAATATTATTATTTTCTTTAATGTGAAATGAAAATGGGATATTCTCATTTTCTTAATCTTTTTATCTAATTTCTAATTATAGGGGGAGTCAATGTGGTTATGTAATGTAGTGTATCAATATAAATTTTGTGGAACTTGATCTATGATTCCTTATTATTCATGAACTATATTAGTTGAAGATCATATTATTATAATTGATTCAAGACGTATATTTTTATATTATTGTCTAAATGTGTAATTACTCTGAAATTTAAATTTATTACTATATGATAGCTATTAACATGTTAAAAATAATTATTTTAAAGTAAAATTTAATGTAATGTGTGATTCAAATTTCATTTTTAAAATTTTCATTTTATTTTACTCTTCTTATTTATAACTTTCGTTTTTTTCTTATGTGAATCGGTATTCATTATTTTTTTTTATTATCATAACTTTTTATTAATTGGTTATTTTATGTGAAAAATATAATGAAATAGAGTAATGTATTTTTAAAAATATGGGAGTTTGTGTTTATTTTTTTTCAGATTCCATTATCATTTTTGTAGAGTTTGTATCATTGTTTTGTAGTGTGTTTGGTTTGGAATAGTTATTGTTGGAATTAAACGGATGATGTTGTGGTTATTATGGAATTATATTGTTGGTTATTATATAATATTGAGTGTTTATTGAATTCGTTTTCATAGGAGGTTCGGGTTGGTCAGTATGAGTTTCTTGGAAATATTAAATTTGGATGATATTAAATATTAATGTAATGGGTAAAAAGAGAATATTTATGGGAAAAATATATTTAATAAAATATATAATAGGATGAAAAAATATGAATATTAGTGGCCAAAATTAAATAATATAATGAATAAATATAGCTCAAATATAAGAAATTTAAGTGAATAAAGAGTGGATACTAATGATAAATGTATAATTTGAAATGATATGACAAAAAGTGTTGTTATTTTAATGGTTCATAATTAATTTAATTGTCATGTGATTGATTTTTTTTATGTCCAATTGTGAAAATAGTTATTAGTATAAGGATATTTAGTCAATATGGTTATTTCTAGTCAAAGTAATACAAGAAATTATAGTTGAACCATAGGATGTTCATATAAACATTATAATAAATGATCTATAATTTCATGTTATATTATACTCCCCACCAATGTAGATGGGTAGCCTTTCATATATTCATATGATGTTTAGATGATTGAGTGTTTTTTCTAAGATCCAATTTATAGAAATAATGAGTGGATGAATACTATTTACATCCCAATATCCCTTCAAATGTTGTTCCATCAATGATCGATCAAGGTTAAGTTATGTATATATATTTTTTAATAGATGGAGTAAATAGAATATTTATAATGCATAAAATTATTTTTTAATTACTAGGTTGATCCATTATGGGAGTGCATTGTAGGAGGTGATAATGAGGATAATTTACTTCAGGTTCACTTTCCTTACTATGATGATGAGTTGTGTGTGTTTGTGATGTAGTTATATGGTACGTGTAAGGGTCTGTAATATGTGACTTTGGAGAAGTTCAAGTGGTTTCGAAGTTTTGGATACATGGATATGGAAGGTATGGTACCGTAGGACATATAGTACTGAGGCATGATAGTGAATAGTTTAGCTATGAAGTGGATAAAATATTACTTTCAAAATATATTTTCTAAATATTATTTCATTATTCAGGAATTAATTTTTTAGTGAGTGAAACATGTGGTATATGGGTGGTAGATTATCTATTAGAGGTTACAAGATGGTTAAAATATTTATTAATTCGGGGATTAGTGTAACATCCCAAGTAAGTAATGAATAATATAAATTATTATCTATGTCTATTTATGAAATATATAGTGTTTTAGAGGCTTAAAATGAGAATAAATCCAATCTTAAGCATTCAATACACTAATATTCTTAAAAGATTGTTTTAATGCCTTTTGATGGCAAACCATTTTTAAATCAAACTTTTGAAAATTTTATAAGCTCTATTTTTTAAAATAAACTTATTATTTATGATTGGGACATTGAAATTTACATTGGATAATTTTTTGGTATTTTTCTGACAATGTTCATTTTTCTAATGAATAGTGAAAAATACTGCATTTTACATCAAAACTGCTTTTCCATATAATTTAATTATATGGTTAGATTATATTTTTAATTGGTTTTAAAGTGAAAATACAATATATGTTTACCATTTAATCCAATGGTGGTCATTGGGATTAATTTCACCTTGGAATTAGGCATAAACAAGTACAAAACATTTCATAGATATTGTTTCAAAAAACCCTCTATTTGTTTTGACAACGGAAATTATTTTTAAATTAATTATTTCAATTTATATGTTTGTAATTTCGTAAAAAATATTACATATTTTGAATCATAAGGTCAAAATTATTTAATTAATACTCTTTTGTTATTGGACATTATGAATAGTAATGACGGTAATTATCATTAATTGTCATGATTAATGAGTAATCGGGTAGTTAAGGATAATAAAATAATATCATAATAATAAAAAATGACACCAAAATGTGTCCTAATTCTACTAGTTGTCTCATGGCCGACCATGTGATGCCTTTTTCCAAACTTGGGGACCCCATGGAATCACTTTTGTGTGAATGTGACTTTTTATCTCTTTATTTTTAAAGAATGTTAAATATAACAAAGAATGTATCACCTAAGTAAAACATTTTTAAATTTGTCTACATAAATTATATATTAGTCTATAAATATTCATTGGAAATATAAACGGTTTTCCTACATCATAGTATTTGTTTTATAATTTTTAAACATTAAATATATTAAATTATTTATGACATCATGATGATGCAGCGATTACCTCATTAATGAACGATTTAAATAAAATGAAAAGATAACATAAAATCTAAGACATAAACATGTCAAAGACCTATTGGATGAGTTTATTTAGAACCCTTATCACCTTACCCTTGGAATACATCAATTTGGGACCTTTAAAATCCGAAACTCATTTGAAAATAAAGTAAACTTTTATAACATTCCAAGAGTGTTCCTCTTCTCCTCTTATAAAAGGTCCCCAATTCTACAACCTTACCCACACTCCTCAAGCCTTTGGCTCGGCCAACCCATGACTATTTTGTCTCTCCACATCCCTATATTACTCTTAGAGGCAGAACTTTGGGCAGAAGTCTTCCCAAGGAAGCCATTGAGCTCAAATTAAAAAATGTTACCCATTTTAAAGGTAGTGTTTTCTCTTGTGTTCTAATGTTTTATTTTGCTTCTCCAACCCCCTAAACACTTTTTATTCATTTATTTTGTAACAACACCAGTATCCTCAATATACTTGGATGTTTCTTTAATAATGATTCTAGCTACACTTACAGAAACCTTCATCTAATGTTTAAAGAGCATACTGTTTTCGTGGATGGCGAATTTCTGCCTCACGAAACGATGATTGTTGAATATTCTTGTAACACCTTCAAATGTGGACATTAATATGTAACTATATTTATATATGATATATAATATGTTTATGTTTTACTTAAGCATATGTATTTTTCATTTATGGCATACCTTTATGGTTTCCATTATGGGCATACGCGATATCGTCATTTTAAAAAGTGCGGACTACCGCCCCCTCAAAGTGATTTGATTGGTTAATGCCATATGTGGGACGTATAAAGGATGGAGTTAAAGTTATTATATTTGATGTTATACTGGAGTTATAATATACCTTTATATTATTATTATTTCTTTCCATTAATGTATGAGATAGAAATGAAAGTAGCGTTCATGCGTACGTATGGCTAACCGTCTCCATGAATGGTGCAATTCATTTCTTATCCCCAAATGTAATGTACTATTATAAGTACATATATATAATGGATATATATGATTTATGTTACATCTAAATTATGAATATAATTATGGAATTAAAATATACATATCTCTCATTTAGTTATAGTTCCATTAATATGACATAGAAATGAAAGTAGAGTTCATGCGTACGTACGACTTACCGTCTCCATGAACGGTGCATTTCATTTCATACCTCTAAATGATTATGTAATATAATAAATTAATGTATATACTGGATATATATGATATATATTATATCTACATCATGAATATAATTCTTGATATAATGGATATTTTACCACATGAAGAACATGTAATTATAAAGAGTTTATTTTTTTAACTCTAGTACCAATGATCAACAAAACGACCATTATTAACATAAATAATTACATAGTGTTTGTAACACCCGAGACTTTTATGTTATATAAATCATCAAAGGAATCTTTTTCTACACAACACTTGCTTGGCTTACATGCAATCGCGAGCTTCCTCGATAGCTTGCGTCGTACGCAATACCGAGTTTCACTAAACAACAATATGCTATTAAAACTAGCCGTTATGAATAGTAATAACCACTTTTTGAAATTTTATAAATTTTATTTTTCAAAATGGACTTCATTTTTGGACTCAGAATATCGAAATTAGCCTAGGGTGAAATTTTGGTATTTTTCTGAAAACTTTCAATTTTTGATGAATAGTGAAACCACTAAGTGGTAGGTTAAAAACTGAATTTTGCATAAAACTTAATTTTACCGCTTCTGTGAATGGAATTTCAAAAATCCGAGAGACACGGTTAATATCAAGGACTAAAATGTGGTTCAATGAGATGAAAATAATTTTTTGGTGAATAGTAACTTTTTACTATTTTTACCGCGGTTAATAGTAAATAGGGTAACTAAGGGTAAATATGATATTAATATTACCCTAACACATGTCCTAATTCTATTGGACAAGTGTAATTCGACCAAAAACAAACTTAGGAATAAAATATGACCATTTAGGCCCACTTGGATTAGATTAGGACATTTATTATTAATTTATTTAAAGAAGGGTTAAAATAGTTAAAATCAAAGTTTAATAAGTAAATCATTTTTAATATAGGGTTATAAATAAGATAAATTCGATTTTAAATATTCATTAGAAAGCTAAAACGATTTACTACATGATGGTATTTTATTTGTAATTTTTAGACATCAAATAATTTAATTTATTTATGACACAAAGACGATGCAGTAATTATCTTATTAATGAAATATTGACAAAATTGATAATATAAATACCAAAATAAATGTAATTTGAGACTTTTTATGAATTCCACTAATTTTCTAGGTTACTATGATATATTAGTATTGATTTAATCAACTTGGTTCGAACATATAATTCTGTTATGACTTTCACAAAAATCATATATCAAATAGTGTCAAAATTGACACAAAATAGTTTTTTAAATCAAATATTATATTATTAATTGTTATTTTATTTCTAAAAATCTACGGTTCGGCCAAATGACTTAGATAAGGATATATATATTAATAATAAACAATTTGGGGTTCGTTTGGCATGTTATAGTAAGTGTATTAACCATATAGTGAAAGAAAACAAAAAGACACGGTAAAAGTTAAATTAATTAACTTAGAGTTAAATCTAATTGATAAGGTTAAAATAATACCCTAAACTTGTCTAAATCCTATTTGTTGATAGGATTTCGACCCATCCCCACTTTAGCTTCGAAATAAGACCCTTTGGAACCATTATAAACCGATTTTGACTTTAATATAAAATAATATTTTGAGATATTCCTAAGGTGCCCCTCTCCTCCCTTATAAAAGGGCACCTCCTCCCCCTCCTCCTCACACCAATTTGAGCACTCAAGCTTGGCCAACCCCTGCCATTTTCCCTTCTCCACTTCCCTAGAATAATCCAAGAGGTCCTGGTCTTCTCCAAAGACCAATCTTAGTTCCTTAAGTGGAGGATTCAAAAAGGCGTTCCAAAGAAGAGGTAATATCCATTACCGATCTTTTCAATTTCTTTCTTCTTCAACTTCTTCTTCTTTAGTTGTTTCATGATAAAGTAATAACATCAGTATTACTTACATACTGATATGTTATTATAAATATGAAACAACCCTAATTCACCTTCAATCCATCCTACGGAAAAATGAAATCACCGCGCGTGCGTACGTACGGAATACCGTCTCCACGCCGTGGTGTAATCTATTTTCCACCATCACCTTACAAGGATGGGTATAATGGTGTAATCAGTAACTATATATGATTATTATTAAGTAGTATTGATACTGAAATAATATATACTCCAATACAATTCCACGATCATAGGAACGATATCATCACTCGTGCGTACGTACGGAATACCGTCTCCACGATGTGATGCGACTCGTTCTACATGATCTTCATTTCATAATGATTATATAAATGAATTGAATGAATGAATATGGTATATACTACATTAATACCATTCTGGAAATGAATTATCTATAACCTAAAGATAAGAATAAGAATTTATTCGACAAAACACGCATAAGACCAAAAAGTTATAAAGACCCGAGTAACAAGTAACAATGAAATATTACTAACAAGAAGCTAATAATATGACCATATATGATCTCATATCAATATTTATGATTCTGGAATAAGTCCATAACATTATTTAAACCATTATACAGGAGCTTCGGACACAAACAAAGCAAATCGGACCTAAGGTAAGGGAAATATCACAATCTCATTTTTATCCGAGATTGTTTATTCGTAAGTATTTACTGGGGTGTATTTTATCATCCACATCCATGTTCCCTCAATATGTAATATTGTTTCCATCCACTTGAAATAGTTTAAATCCAATTTTACCCTTAGGTGAGTTTTTAGTAAAGAATATGAAAGGAATCTTTTGTCGTTTTTCCGTACGAGGTACTTTTTGACTTTTCCGACAAAAGTACGAAGAATGTTTTTTTAACTTATACGGCATGAATGGATTTTTAAAACATTACTTCAAAGAAGCTTCCTTTACAAGTTTTCAAGTTTATTTTTAATCAACTTATTTTATTTTAAAGTTGTATGACATGTTATGAAAGGAAAAATGTTTTTGAAGAAGAAAGGATATTTTCCTCAAGAATTCAATTCAAGTGTTTTATCAAAATTATTTTCCATCTAAGATAATAAAGGGTTCTGTTTCTATCCATATTTTTACATTGGTTTGACTATGTTGTGATGGAATTATGTTTATGAATTCCTTTATCATATATGAATTGATTTATGATGTCATGATGTTTCAAGAATCCCATTTTTGTTATATGTGTTATGCGATGATGTATGTTTTATGATTATGTGGCACACATAAGAAAGGATTCATTATAAGATGGGTGGGACCTATATCTCCCTCCAATGCATTGGGTAATGATTTTATATCTCATGAGATAGACATGGCTGGAACGGAAGGTTATTTCGGTTCAGTGATACAGGACTGAAACGAGAAGTGAACTCGGTTCAGAAAGGGACATTGTCCACTAAGATAGTCTTGGCAATGAGTCATGACTAACAAGAAATGATTTTCCATGATTATGTGTGCATGCCACAAAGATTCAAGTTTTATGTTATGATTATGGGGATCTCATTTTCACTTCTATGATTTATTCCATGTTAAGATATTATGATCTCTTTTGCAGGTTTTAATTTTCAAAAAGATATGATATGATTTTTATTTCCTTTATTTGCCCTTGCTGAGCATTTGAGCTCACCCTTTTATGTTTTCTTTTCCCCAGGCCAGGAAGATGGATATTAAGTAGGATATGTTAAAAGGGACCCTAGATATGATGAAATAAATGGGAGACACTGTAGAAGATTTATGAACCATTTGTTTATGTTTCCCAGTTTCTAAAGACATTATACCTATACGGTCCTTTGTGGTTTTGTCATATGTTGTAATAAGTGTGATTCAATTTTGAATTATTAACAATGTATGTAAAGTGTGGGTCGTTACAGTTGGTATCAGAGGAAAGGTATAGTCAACCTTTGGAAACTAGGATGTGAAAGCCTTAGTAAGAACCCTAAGGATAAGTCTAAGCATAGAACACAATCTTAGAAATGGCCATGAATAACCTAGGATAAGACCATAAGCATGAAAATTTTATTCTTGAATTATGTGGTTTCTTATTATAATTAGTGTTGCTCACACTATTCTTCTTGGTTTTAGTCAATGGCTGGAACCCGAAGGAACCGTGTTAATGCGGAATGCGATGGGCAATGCAATGATTGTCCCCCTGAGCAACCAAAAGATATGGGAGCTGGAATGCAAAATCTTGTAGCCATGCTCACACAACTTTCTCAAGCTATGAATCATGCTGGATTTCCAAACGAACAAAGGAGGGAGCAACATTCTGTTGAATCCTTCATGAGGCAGCGTCCACCATCTTTCAGCGGGTCTACTGATCCATTAGTTGCTGAACAATGGATTAGTACTACTGAAAAGTTATTTTCAGTTCTTCAATGTTCTGAGCATGATAAAGTCATCCTAGTAGTGTATTGTTTGGAAGGAGATGCTGATCAATGGTGGAATCTTGTTAAGAATACAAGGAAAAGGGATGAAATTGAGTCTATGGAATGGGACGAGTTCAAGAACTTATTTTTCAATAAGTACTTCCCTCGTATTCTTCAAACAAAGATGGAGAAAGAGTTCCTTGAACTGAAGCAAAGGGATGATGAATCTGTTGGTACCTATGAAGCAAATTTTACCAGACTTGCAAGGTACGCTTCTGGTATTATTATCCAACCTGAGAGTAAGATCGATCGATTCTTTATTGGATTAAAACCAAGTCTTCGAAGGGCGTTAGCCATAAGGGACTTCAATAGCTACGATGAAATCGTTCGATGTTCTCTCAAAGTCGAGATGGAGATTGGAGTAACCCATCAGTCACATGGGTTTGATAAGAAGAGGAAGATGGAATTCAAAGAAAAATCTAAAGAGCACACGGAAAAGAAGATGAACTTTCCCTTATGCTCAAAGTGTGGAAAGAAACATGGAGGGAGTTGTCTTAAAGGGACAAGTAAATGTTTTAAATGTGGAAAGGAAGGTCATCGGGCATTTGAATGCCGTGATAATGGGAAGAAGATGTCTAATGATGCAAACAAAGGAAGGGATACACAGAATGAACCTGCTACACTTCAATGTTTCAAGTGCAAGGAGATGGGGCATTATGCCAATCAATGCCCAAATCCAAGGGTTGATGATGATGGTCGACGTCAACAAACTCTTAAGGCTAAAGAAAAAGGAATGTCACATGCAATTTCTATCAGCGATGTGGAGTACGATAACGATGTGGTGAAAGGTACACTTACCATCCACTCTAAAGTAGCAAATGTTTTATTTGATTCTGGATCCACCCACTCTTTTATTTCTGAAAAATTTTCTAAGGGTATCACCGTATTACCTCAACAATTAGATGTTGAGTTAGCTGTGACAACACCTAATGGCACATCAATCGCATCAGAAGTTTATAATTCTTCTCCGATCGAAGTTTGTGGGAAAGTGCTTCCTGCAAATCTTGTGATCCTTCCTTTAGTGGAATTTGATGTGATTCTTGGCATGGATTGGCTTTCTCTACATGGATCTCATATCAATTTCCAAAGAAGGGAAGTCACATTTCATATTCCAGATCAACCTACGATCGTCTATCAATGCAAGGATGAACATAACCTTCCAGTGGAAATTTCTTCCATCTTATGGGTATTGATTCCACTAAATGAAGGTTATTTATCTCAAATAGTTGGTGAGAAACTCACGATTAAGAATATGCCCATTGTACGGGAGTTTGATGATGTCTTTCCGGAGGAATTACCGGGTCTCCCACCAAATCGTGAAGTTGAGTTTTCAATAGAACTCGTACCGGGTGCTTTGCCTATTTCAAAGACACCTTATAGAATGGCCCCAATTGAGTTGCAGGAATTGAAGAAGAAACTCCAAGAGAATCTTGATAAGGGATTCATATGCCCTAGTGCGTCACCTTGGGGAGCACCTGTTCTATTTGTTAAGAAGAAAGATGGATCAATGAGACTCTGCATTGATTATAGAGAACTTAACAAGATCACTATCAAGAAAAAATATCCTCTCCCATGCATTGATGACTTATTTGACCAACTACGCGGAGCTCAATACTTTTCCAAGATTGATCTTCGTTCAGGGTATCATCAATTAAGGGTCAAAAGGGAGGATATACCAAAGACGGCATTCCGTACAAGGTATGGACACTATGAATTTATAGTGATGCCATTTGGTCTTACTAATGCCCCTGCTATCTTCATGGATCTAATGAATAGATTCTTTAGAGACTATCTTGATCAATTTGTGGTAGTCTTTATAGACGATATTCTTGTCTATTCAAAGAGCAAGGAAGAGCATGAAGATCACTTGAGAATTATATTGAAGACCCTGAGAAAAGAGAAGCTTTATGCCAAATTTACCAAGTGTGAATTTTGGCTTCAAAAAGTTGCATTTTTGGGTCATATAATCTCAAAAGAGGGGACATCTGTGGATCCAGCAAAAACAGAGGTTATCGAAAGATGGTCAAGACCAACAACAGTAACTGAGATCCGAAGTTTTCTTGGTTTGGCTGGTTATTATCGACGTTTTGTAAAAGATTTTTCACGATTATCTAATCCACTCACCAAGTTGACTCGGAAAGGAGTTAAGTTTGTCTAGACAGAGGAATGTGAAGAGAATTTCAAGGAGTTGAAAAGAAGGTTATCCAGTGCACCTGTGCTCACACTGCCTTGTAGTGGAGAAAGGTTTGTGATCTACAGTGATGCATCCAAGAAGGGATTGGGGTGTGTTCTTATGCAAAATGATATGGTGATAGCTTATGCCTCACGACAGTTGAAAATCCATGAGCAAAATTACCCAACACATGATTTGGAGTTGGCTGCGGTAATCTTTGCATTAATGATTTGGAGGCATTACCTTTATGGTGAAAGGTGTGATATTTATACAGATCATAAAAGTTTAAAGTATATTTTCACACAAAAGGAGCTGAATATGCGCCAAAGAAGATGGTTTGAGCTGATTAAGGATTATGACTGCTCAATCCATTACCACCCTGGGAAAGCAAACAAGGTGGCAGATGCATTAAGTCGACAAGACCATGCTAGTTTATCCATGATGAGAATCACAAAAGATCCAATATTTATGGATTTACAAAGGATGGATCTTGGAATTATAATGGAAGGGGAAAAATCTTATCTATCTCAAATGAATGTTCAACCATCTATACATGTGAAGATTAAAGAGGCACAGAAAGAAGATGTCGAGTTACAAAAGAAGGTGAGAAATGTTCCTGAATTCAACCTTGATTGTGATGGGATAATAAAGTTCAGGAATCGGGTTTGTGTTCCTCCCATCCCCGAATTAAAGAAAGAGCTGCTGGATGAGGCTCATAGTTCTTCATTCTCTATTCATCCTGGAAGCACGAAGATGTATAGGGACCTGAAAGAGTACTTCTGGTGGGATGGCATGAAAAGAGATGTTGCTGAATATGTCTCTCGATGCTTGGTTTGTCAACAAGTTAAAGCTGAGAGACAGAAGTCTAAGGGGATGTTACAACCATTACCCATACCCGAATGGAAATGGGAAAACATCACTATGGACTTTGTCACAGGACTTCCTAAAACATCCAAAGGCAATAATGCTATCTGGGTCATAGTTGATCGTCTTACAAAGTCTTCACACCTCATTGCTATTAGAGAGGATTTCTCTCTAGATCAGCTTGCCAGGATATATGTAAAGGAAGTGGTAAGATTGCATGGAGTACCACTTTCTATTATATCTGATCGAGATCCGAGATTTACCTCGAAGTTTTGGCGAAGTCTTCAGCATACTCTAGATACAGAGTTGAGTTTCAGCACTGCTTATCATCCCCAGACAGACGGTCAGTCTGAGAGAACAATTCAAACCCTAGAAGATATGTTGAGAGCATGCTCTATGGATTTCAAAGGAGGTTGGGATCAACACCTACCTTTGGTGGAATTTTCTTATAATAATAGCTTTCACTCCAGTATTCAGATGGCTCCTTATGAAGCTCTCTATGGAAAGAAATGCAGGACTCCAACTTGCTGGGATGAAGTTGGGGAAAGAAAGCTATTAGGACCTGATCTCGTTGATGAAATGGCAGAAAAGGTCAGATCTATTCAACAACACATAAGAGCAGCTCAGAGTCGACAGAAAAGTTATGCCGACAACTGAAGAAAAGACCTAGAGTTTGAAGTGGGTGATAAAGTGTTCTTACGAATATCTCCCTGGAAGAGGGTTATGAGATTTGGAAAGAAGGGGAAGTTGAGCCCTAGATATATCGGTCCTTTTGAAATACTGGATCGTGTTGGGAAGGTAGCTTACCGATTGGCGCTTCCACCGAATCTCTCTCAAGTTCACGATGTGTTCCATGTATCTCTCCTGAGAAAGTACATACAAGATCCTTCACATGTACTCAGCTCAGAAGTTGTACCACTGGAGCAAGATCTTTCTTATGAAGAACAGCCGATAGAGATTCTGGATCGTAGCGAAAAAGTCCTACGAAACAAGACCACTCGCTTGGTGAAAGTTTTATGGAGAAACCACCAACTTGAAAAAGCTACATGGGAGCTTGAGGATATGATGAGGGAGAAGTATCCTCATTTGTTTGTTGCAAAGTGACGAATTTCGTGGGCGAAATTCTTTTTAAGGGGGGTAGAATGTAACACCCGAGACTTTTATGTTATATAAATCATCAAAGGAATCTTTTTCTACACAACACTTGCTTGGCTTACACGCAATCGCGACCTTCCTCGATAGCTTGCGTCGTACGCAATACCGAGTTTCACTAAACAACAATATGCTATTAAAACTAGCCATTATGAATAGTAATAACCACTTTTTGAAATTTTATAGATTTTATTTTTCAAAATGGACTTCATTTTTGGACTCAGAATATCGAAATTAGCCTAGGGTGAAATTTTGGTATTTTTCTGAAAACTTTCAATTTTTGATAAATAGTGAAACCACTAAGTGGTAGGTTAAAAACTGAATTTTCCATAAAACTTAATTTTACCGCTTCTGTGAATGGAATTTCAAAAATCAGAGAGACACGGTTAATATCAAGGACTAAAATGTGGTTCAATGAGATGAAAATATTTTTTTGGTGAATAGTAACTTTTTACTATTTTTATCGCGGTTAATAGTAAATAGGGTAACTAAGGGTAAATATGATATTAATATTACTCTAACACATGTCCTAATTCTATTGGATAAGTGTAATTCGACCAAAAACAAACTTAGGAATAAAATATGACCATTTAGGCCCACTTGGATTAGATTAGGACATTTATTATTAATTTATTTAAAGAAGGGTTAAAATAGTTAAAATCAAAGTTTAATAAGTAAATCATTTTTAATATAGGGTTATAAATAAGATAAATTCGATTGTAAATATTCATTAGAAAGCTAAAACGATTTCCTACATGATGGTATTTTATTTGTAATTTTTAGACATCAAATAATTTAATTTATTTATGACACAAAGATGATGCAGTAATTATCTTATTAATGAAATATTGACAAAATTGATAATATAAATACCAAAATAAATGTAATTTGAGACTTTTTATGAATTCAACTAATTTTCTAGGTTACTATGATATATTAGTATTTATTTAATCAACTTGTTTCGAACATATAATTCTGTTATGACTTTCACAAAAATCATATATCAAATAGTGTCAAAATTGACACAAAATAGTTTTTTAAATCAAATATTATATTATTAATTGTTATTTTATTCCTAAAAATCTAAGGTTCGGCCAAATGACTTAGATAAGGATATATATATTAATAATAAACAATTTGGGGTTCGTTTGGCATGTTATAGTAAGTGTATTAACCATATAGTGAAAGAAAACAAAAAGACACGGTAAAAGTTAAATTAATTAACTTAGAGTTAAATCTAATTGATAAGGTTAAAATAATACCCTAAACTTGTCTAAATCCTATTGAATGATAGGATTTCGACCCATCCCCACTTTAGCTTCGAAATAAGACCCTTTGGAACCATTATAAACCGATTTTGACTTTAATATAAAATAATATTTTGAGATATTCCTAAGGTGCCCCTCTCCTCCCTTATAAAAGGGCACCTCCTCCCCCTCCTCCTCACACCAATTTGAGCACTCAAGCTCGGCCAACCCCTGCCATTTTCCCTTCTCCACTTCCCTAGAATAATCCTAGAGGTCCTGGTCTTCTCCAAAGACCCATCTTAGTTCCTTAAGTGGAGGATTCAAAAAGGCGTTCCAAAGAAGAGGTAATATCCATTACCGATCTTTTCAATTTCATTCTTCTTCAACTTCTTCTTCTTTAGTTGTTTCATGATAAAGTAATAACATCAGTATTACTTACATACTGATATGTTATTATAAATATGAAACAACCCTAATTCACCTTCTATCCATCCTACGGAAAAATGAAATCACCGCGCGTGCGTACGTACGGAATACCGTCTCCACGCCGTGGTGTAATCTATTTTCCACCATCACCTTACAAGGATGGGTATAATGGTGTAATCAGTAACTATATATGATTATTATTAAGTAGTATTGATACTGAAATAATATATACTCCAATACAATTCCACGATCATAGGAACGATATCATCACTCGTGCGTACGTACGGAATACCGTCTCCACGATGTGATGCGACTCGTTCTACATGATCTTCATTTCATAATGATTATATAAATTAATTGAATGAATGAATATGGTATATAATACACTAATACCATTCTGGAAATGAATTATCTATAACCTAAAGATAAGAATAAGAATTTATTCGACAAAACACGCATAAGAACAAAAAGTTATAAAGACCCGAGTAACAAGTAACAATGAAATATTACTAACAAGAAGCTAATAATATGACCATATATGATCTCATATCAATATGTATGATTCTGGAATAAGTCAATAACATTATTTAAACCATTATACAGGAGCTTCGGACACGAACAAAGCAAATCGGACCTAAGGTAAGGGAAATATCACAATCTCATTTTTATCCGAGATTGTTTATTCGTAAGTATTTACTGGGGTGTATTTTATCATCCACATCCATGTTCCCTCAATATGTAATATTGTTTCCATCCACTTGAAATAGTTTAAATCCAATTTTACCCTTAGGTGAGTTTTTAGTAAAGAATATGAAAGGAATCTTTTGTCGTTTTTCCGTACGAGGTACTTTTTGACTTTTCTGACAAAAGTACGAAGAATGTTTTTTTAACTTATACGGCATGAATGGATTTTTAAATCATTACTTCAAAGAAGCTTCCTTTACATGTTTTCAAGTTTATTTTTAATCAACTTCTTTTATTTTAAAGTTGTATGACATGTTATGAAAGGAAAAATGTTTTTGAAGAAGAAAGGATATTTTCCTCAAGAATTCAATTCAAGTGTTTTATCAAAATTATTTTCCATCTAAGATAATAAAGGGTTCTGTTTCTATCCATATTTTTACATTGGTTTGACTATGTTGTGATGGAATTATGTTTATGAATTCCTTTATCATATATGAATTGATTTATGATGTCATGATGTTTCAAGAATCCCATTTTTGTTATATGTGTTATGCGATGATGTGTGTTTTATGATTATGTGGCACACATAAGAAAGGATTCATTATAAGATGGGTGGGACCTATATCTCCCTCCAATGCATTGGGTAATGATTTTATATCTCATGAGATAGACATGGCTGGAACAGAAGGTTATTTCGGTTCAGTGATACAGGACTGAAACGAGGAGTGAACTCGGTTCAGAAAGGGACTTTGTCCACTAAGATAGTCTTGGCAATGAGTCATGACTAACAAGAAATGATTTTCCATGATTATGTGTGCATGCCACAAAGATTCAAGTTTTATGTTATGATTATGGGGATCTCATTTTCACTTCTATGATTTATTCCATGTTAAGATATTATGATCTCTTTTGCAGGTTTTAATTTTCAAAAAGATATGATATGATTTTTATTTCCTTTATTTTCCCTTGCTGAGCATTTGAGCTCACCCTTTTATGTTTTCTTTTCCCCAGGCCAAGAAGATGGATATTAAGTAGGATATGCTAAAAGGGACCCTAGATATGATGAAATAAATGGGAGACACTGTAGAAGATTTATGAACCAGTTGTTTATGTTTCCCAGTTTCTAAAGACACTATACCTATACGGTCCTTTGTGGTTTTGTCATATGTTGTAATAAGTGTGATTCAATTTTGAAGTATTAACAATGTATGTAAAGTGTGGGTCGTTACAGTGTTCATTACATGGTAGTTAGTGATATAAAAGGAATAATGAACTTGAAAAATGTTCTTAAGAAAGTAGAAATTAACTGAAGTTTATGATTCAGGACGTTAAGGAATGATCGAGTCAAGTCGGACCCGAGGTATGGGACTTCGTCTCAATATCCTTTCATTGAGGCATATTTTTTTTATACACAACCTTATTTTATATGGTGTATAAAACCCTTTTACTTTTACGTTAATCCAAAAGGAATATTTTTTATACGAAGCATTTTACTAAATGAAACAATGGAATGTTTTTGTCATACATATGCGGCAACAACGACTTCTCTGCCGCTGTGACCATTATTTGAGTTTCGGCTTCCTCTACAAGCCATACCTTTTTTTAAATGAAAAATAAATACCATGTTTTACTTTTATTTTATTTTGTTATTGAAAATGGTTTTAATAATGTTTTTATAATATTAATGTGTTGTATTGATATCTTGTGATTAAAATTTGGAAATGTTATTTTTCCTTTATGCATGTTTTATGTGATACGATTATGTTCTGGTTCTTGGGAATTGTTATGAAGATGGGTGGTTCCGTGATAAACTATGGGCGGGTGAGCCCGATATAGCCCTCCAAAGCATTGGGTAATGCAGAGGGGTTAAACATTAAGGTTTCTCCGAAGAGATTTAGGGAATATACTGTGATGTGTATTCCAAACGTAAACAAGAGGGTTACTCCCTACATAAGAATGTTATGAATGCCTCAAGTTACCTTTATGTCTTTTTATTTCAATTACTTTTTCCTGATTTGATTATGTATGTTAATGTTCTTATGTTTTATGAGTAAATAATGATTTCATTGATTCTTATGTATACATGTACTCATGTTTCCTTTCAATATTTTTATATCCCTTACTGAGCTTTTTATGCTCATCCCATGTTTTTGTAATGTTTTTCACAGGTCAAGGTAAAGGTACATGATATGATGATAGTGTCAAGGACGTGTCAAGAAAGAATACATGTTTTATTTTAAATATGTTTCTGTTGACGGGAACAATGAGTACTATCTTTTATGTAACCACTTTGTTTAAATGTGGAATGTAATGCATGTTTTATGATCTAATTCTCTAAAACTCTAAACCTGAAAAGATCCTCAACGTGTATTCTTGAAGTAACTCAAGATTATGTAATGTTTAAGGCTGGGGCATTATAGTTGGTATCAGAGGTCGGTTTAGGTAACTTTATAAGTTATAATTCTATTAAATGATTATCTGAAATTTTTTTGGTCAAATTGAAATGATATAGCATTTGAAGATTACCATGTTGATTAATCTAAGGCATGTTTGTTAAGAATGGTTTTTCATAGTGGAAATAGAACAACTCTTCTGGGAAGCTATACAGATGGAAATGAACTTCTAAATCGGCATCCTGAGATGGTCAGAATCAGAATTGAATAGTTTGTTGCAGTGATGGCTCAGTTTACTCAGGAGTTGAAAAGAATATTGGTGAATGCTCATGTTTTGGAACATCCTTATAGGAAAGGTGAGTTTGTTATCTATAGTGATGCTTCATTGAAAGGACTTGGTTGCGTTCAAATGTATAATGATTAGGTAATTGCTTATGATTCACGACAGTTGGAAACTCATGAGTTAAATTACCCTACAAATGACTTGGAATTACCTGCTGTTGTTTTTGATCCAAAAATTTTGAGGCATCATTTGTATGGAGTAAAGTGTGAAATATATACCAATCAAAAATGTTTAAATTATATATTCACTCCGCAATAATTGAACATGAGACAAAGGAGATGGCTAGAATTAATCAAGTATTATGATTGTACAATTCATTACCACCGGGAAAAGAAAATAAAGTGGTTGATGCTTTGAGTAGAAAAAGTAATTCTTCATTAACAATGTTGTGTTTGGAACACGATCCTTTGATTAATAATTTGATGAACTTTGGAATAGGAGTTGTTGGTACAGGATGTTATTCTGTTTTATTCCAGGTATAAGTGAAATCTTCTCTCTCAGACAGAATTAAGAAAGCATAGAAGCAAGATAGTGAGTTGCAGAAAAAGGTAGAGATGGTTCAGAAAGGTAAGTTTCCTAAATTCAACATTGATAATGATTGTGTATTGAGATTTGGGAAGATATTGTGTGTGCCTTGTGATTCACAGTTTAAGAGAGAGTTGTTATGTGAATCTCATAGTTCTCCGTTTTCAGTTTATCTAGGCAGTAATAAGATGTATAGAGATCTTCGAGAGTATTACTGGTGAGAAGGAATGAAAAGAGATATTGCTGATTTTTCTGTGAAGTGTTTGACTTTTCAAGAGGTAAACGCAGAGCTACAGTTACCAAAAGGGATGCTTCAGCCTTTACCAGTACCAGAGTGGAAATGGAAGAATATATCCATGGAATTTGTTGTGGGATTGCCGAGGACACCTCGAGGTAATAAGGAAATCTAGGTTATTGTTGATAGCTTGAATAAATCTACTCATTTCCTTGCTATACAAGATACTTTTTCCCTAGATCAACTTTGTCGTTTGTATCTTAAAGAGATAGTCAGGTTACATGGAGTTCCTCTCTCCATAGTATCTGACCGTGATCCCAGGATCACTTATAACTTTTGGAAAGTGCTTCATAAGTCGTTGGGTACTGAATTTAATTTTAGTACAGCTTTTCATCCTCAATCTGATGGGCAGTCAAAAAGAATGATTCAGACTTTGGGGGATATGCAACATGCTTGTTCGATGGACTATGAGGGATGTTGGGACCAACATCTTTCTTTGGTTGAGTTTTATTATAATAACATTTTTCATTCCAGTATACAGATAGCACCATTTGAGGCATTATATGGGAAGCGGTGTCGAACTCCAACTTTCTGGGATGAAGTGGGTGAAAGGAAGTTGATGGGACCAGAATTGGTAGAAGAGTTGGCAGAAAAAGTTCAGCTGATACAGAAACAAATGAGAACAGCACAAAGCAGGCAGAAGAGTTATGCAGACAACAGGAGGAAGGATCTCCCTTTTGAGGTAGGTGATCAAGTTTTTCTCAAAGTTTCACCATGGAAGAGTGTGATGTGATTTGGTAAGAAAGGAACGTTGAGTCGAAGGTTCATTGGAACATATGAAATTCTAGAGAGTGTTGGATCATTTTCATACCGAGTGGCTTTACCTCAGAGTTTATCTTAGGTACACAATGTTTTTCATGTTTCAATGTTAAGGAAGTACATGCCAGATCCATCTCAAGTTTGGAGACCATAGGTAGTTCAGCTAGAAGAGAATCTATCTTATGAGGAAAAACCGGTCTAGATTCTTGACCATAGGGATAAAGTGTTGCGGAATATGGTGATTCATCAGGTAAAGTTTTTGTGAAAAAACAACATGATGGAAGAGGGAACATGGGAATATGAAAATGCAATGAGGGAAAAATAGCACCACTTATTCGATAAGTAAATAAATTTCGGGGATGCAATTTTCTAAAGCGGGGAAGGATGTAACATCCCAAGTATGTAATGAATAATAGATATTATAATCTATGCCTATTTATGATTTAGATAATGTTTTAGAGGCTTAAAATGAGAATAAATCCAATCTTAAGCATGGAATACACTAATATTCTTAATAGATTGATTTACTTCCTTTTGATGGAAAACAATTTTTAAATCAAAATTTTGAAAATTTTATAAGCTCTATTTTTCAAAATAAACTTATTAATTATGAATGTGACATTGAAATTTACATTGGATAATTTTTTGGTATTTTTCTGACAATGTTCATTTTTTTAATGAATAGTGAAAATACTGCATTTTACATCAAAACTGCATTTTCATCTAATTTAATTATATGTATAGATTATCTTCATAATTGGTTTTAAAGTGTAAATAGAATATATTTTTACCATGTAATCCAATGGTGGTCATTGGGATTAATTTCACTTTGGAATTGGTCATAAACAAGTGCCACACTTTTCATAGATATTGTTTCAAAAAAACCTGCTATTTGTTTTGACAATGAGAATTATTTTTAAATTAAGTATTTCAATTTATATGTTTGAAATTTGGTAAAACATATTTCATATTTGGAATGAAAAGGTCTAAATTATGTAATTAAGAATCTTTTGATTTTGGACATTATGAATAGTAACGACGGTAATTATCATTAATTATCTTGATTAATGAGTAATCATGTAGTTGAGGATAATAAAATAATATCATAATAATAAAAAATTACACCAACATGTGTCCTAATGCTACGGGTTTCCTCATGGCCGACCATTTTATTCCTTGTGCCAATCTTGGGGACCCCATGGAATCACTTTTGTGTGAAACTAACTTTTTATCTTTTTATTTTTAAAGAAAGTTAAATATAACAAAGAATGTATCACCTGAGTAAAACATTTTCTATTTTTTCTACATAAATGATCTATTAGACTATAAATAGTCATTGGAAAGATAGAAATTTTTCCTACATCATAGTATTTTTTTATAATTTTTAGACATTAAATAAATTAAATTATTTATGACATCATGATGACGCATCGATTACCTCATTAATGAACGATTTAAATAAAATGAAAATATATTGAACATTCTAAGACATAAACTTGTCAAAGACATATTTGATGAGTTTATTTCTAACCCTTATCACCTTATCCTCGAAATACATCAATGTGGGACCTTTAAAATCCAAAACTCATTTGAAAATAAAGTAACCTTTTAAAACATTCCAAGAGTGTCCCTCCTCTCCTCTTATAAAAATCCCCCACTTCTACCACCTTACCCACACTCCTCAAGCCTTTGGCTCGGCCAAACCCTTCCCATTTTGTCTCTCCAAATCCCTATCTTACTCCTAGAAGCCTCAATTTGGGCAGATGTCTTCTCAAGGAAGCCTTTGAGCTCAAATCAAAAAGAGTTACCCATTTTAATGGTAGTGTTTTCTCTTGTGTTCTTATGTTTTATTTTGCTTATCCAACCCCCTAAAATCTTTTTATTCATTTCTTCTGTAACAAAACCAGAATCCTAAATATAGTAGGATGTTTTTATAAGAAGGATTTGAGCTACACATACACACACCTTCATCTAATTGTTAAAGAGCATATTGTTTCCGCGGATGGCGAAATTCTGCCTCACGAAACGATGATTGTTCAATATTCTTCTAACACCTTCAAAGGTGGACATTAAGATGTCACTATATTTATATATGATATATAATATTTTTATGTTTTATTGAGGATTATTTATTTTTAATTTATGGCATAAATTTCTAGTTTCCATTATGGGAAAACATGATATCTTCATTTTAGGAAGTATGGATTACCGCCTCCTCAAAGTGATTTGATTCGTTAATGCCATATGTGGGATGTATAAAGGATGTAGTTAATGTTATTATATATTATGTTATACTGGAATTATAATATACCTTTATATCATTATTATTTCTTTCCATTAAAGTATGAGATAGAAATGAATGTAGTGTTCATGTGTACGTACGGCTTACCGTCTCCATGAACGGTGCATTTCATTTCTTATCCCCAAATGTAATGTACTATTATAAGTACATATATATAATGGATATATATGATGTATGTTACATCTAAATGATTAATATAATTCTGGAATTAAAATATACATATCTTTCATTTAGTTCTAGTTCCATTAATATGACATAGAAATGAAAGTAGCGTTCATGCGTACGTACGGCTTACCGTCTCCATGAACAATGCATTTCATTTCTTACCTCTAAATGATTATTTAATATTATAAATGCATGTATATACTAGATATATATGATATATATGATATCTACATCATGAATATAATTCTTGATATAATGGATATTTTACCACGTAAACAACTTGTAAGTATAAAGAGTTTATTTTTTGACTCAAGTACCAATGATCGAAAAAACGACCATTATTAACATAAATAATTACATAGTGTTCATAACATGGAAATAAGTGATGCAAAAGGAATAGTGAACTTGTAAAAGGTTCTTAAGCAAGTATAAACTAACTCAAGTTTAAGATTCAGGATGTTAAAGAACGATCGAGTCAAGTTGGACCTGAGGTATGGGACTTTGTCTCAATATCCTTTCATTGAGGCATATTATTGTTTTATACACAACCTTATTTTATACGGTGTATAAACCCCTTCGACTTTTACGTTTATCCAAAAGGAATCATTTTTATACGAAACGTTTTACTAAAAGACAAAAGGGAATGTTTTTGTCGTACGTATGCGGCGACACGACTTCTCCGCCGCCGTGACCATTATTTGTGTTTTGGATTCCTCTACAAGACATACCTTTTTTTAAATGAATAATAAATACCATATTTTAATTTTATTTTATTTTGGTATTGAAACTGGTTTTCATAATGTTTTTATTATATCAATGTGTTGTATTGATATCTTGTGACTGAAATGTGGAAATGTTATGTTTCCTTTATGTATGTTTTATGTAATACAATTATGTTATGGTTCTTGGACATTATTATGAAGATGGTTGGTTCCATGATAAAATAAGGTCAGGTGAGCCCGATATATCTCTCCAATTCATTGGGTAATGCGAAGGGGTTAAACTTTAAGGTATCTCCAAAGAGATTTAGGGAATATACTATGATGGGTATTCCAAACTTAACCAAGAGGGTTACTCCCTACGTAAGATTGTTATGAATGCCTCATGATACCTTTATATGTTATGATTTCTATGATTTATTAATGATTTTATGGGGTATGTTAAAGTGCTTATGTTTTATGAGTAAAGTATGATTTCATTGATTCTTATGTATACATGTACTCATGTTTCCTCTCAATATTTTTATATCCCTTGCTGAGATTTTAATGCTCATCCCATGATTTTGAAATGTTTTTCACAGGTCAAGGTAATGGTACATGATATGATGATAGTGTCAAGGAAGTGTCAAGAATGAATCCATGTTTTATTTTAAATATGTTTCCGTTGATGGAAAAAATGAGTAATATCTTTTATGTAACCACTTTGTTTAAATATGGAATGTAATGCATGTTTTATGATCTGATTCTTTATTACTCTAAACTTGAGAAGATCCTCAACGTGTATTCTTGAATTAAATCAAGATTATGTAATGTTTAAGTTTGGGGCCTCATAATTAGTGTGGTTCTACTACCATTACGTGATACGTTTTTAAGATCATTATTGTTAATATACTTTTATTTTCAACCTTATGGTTATGTGTTGGTTTGTGTGTGTGTGTGTGTGTGTATTTACATGATTTAGTGAGTATGTTGGTAATTATGTTTCATCGTGAAGGTTTTGTTCATGGAACCCCAACAATAAGAGTTGTAGTTGGAAATTTAATCATGAAACCTTTTTATACGAGAAATTTACATTTATTATAGGGAATTATTTATTTTCTATATATTTTATTATTGGTTAATATTATATTCCTAATATTTATGAGGATAATGTATCACAAATGATGGATTTTATAAACTCATTTCTTATAGAAATCTATTTGATGAAGAAAAATGTAGTCATTAAGGATATGAATAGGACAATAGGAACAACTATTGATAAAAAAAATATGATTTTAATAATGATGGAACACAAAAAACTATAGGATATTATTTACCCTCAATGATACCTGACCAATAATTAAATAATAAACATCAATTTAAGCTGAAGTTTCAACGCAAAATATGTGGTCAATAGAACTAAAAAACCAAATGTATGAGTTTCCTCTAAAGGAACCTCTCACAACACATATACAGATAATATATTGTATAAAAACTATATAAAATCACAAAGAAATATTAGATTCTAAAATATCCCTAAAATATACCCCTAGAGTGAAACTAGGAAAAAAATATGTAAATATTGTTTCACCCAAACATTAGCTAAGAAGCTCACAATAATGGATTCTAAGGTGGAACCCACAATGTGTTCAAAATCTAAATGTCCCACTATGTATTATCCACATGTATATCCAACTATTCAGAATGCACCACCTGAAATCTAAATACAACATCTTGTGGATACCAATGCTTGGGTATACAGAACTCTCATAAGTTGGTGCTTTGGTTTTCTCGGGGCCATGAAAAATATGGTATGCATTCATCCCCAAGGAAAACATTAGGGGTGGGTAAATCATAACCCATGTACGTCACCACCCAACCTCATCCATACATCCACATAGGTAGGTGTTTAATGTAGTAATATAAATTAATAAAGTAAAAAAATTAACTATTAGAAAATATATTTGTAATTCAAAACAAACAATAAAAAGTAAAAACTTCCACAATATTAATTTATTAATAGTCATCCATGTAATCCAATACTACTTCAATCCATGCTCAGAATCATAGTAATGTACTTGATAAATCTCATATGTTCAATATTTTTACATGATATTTGAATAATTGTAATCCCCCATTATATAATTTAATGAATAATTGTCATATATTTAGTATGTAGAAATTTTTTATTCCTTATAATAAAATTTTTATAAAACCACAATTTTAATTATTTTTAGTTGTTTATAATTATTATATTAAATATTTGATTGAATATTGTGTTTTTGATGTTTTTTAGTGATTTATGGAGGTGAAATTAAAGTGGTATAGATCAATAAATAGAGGTTCTGAAAATATATGAACTAATCTAAAAAATTGACATTATGAGTTTATGAATTATATCTTGAGAGATCTTGTAAGTTATAGATTCATGTCTAGCATAAGGCTGTGACACGTAGTTGAATGGTTGGGATAAACATATTCTGATACTCATATATTGTATTCAACTACATCATAAGGTTCAACAAAATGATTAAAACACCTCTCATTAGTTTCAAAAAAATATTTATATACATGTTTTTAAGGTTTAGAAAAGTGCAAAAAAACCAAGAGTATGTTTTTGATATGACTTCATATGGTATGTGAAACCATCGTATGGTTCCACTGTGACCTTTGTTTGGTTTTATCCATATATAAAATATAAATAACTATGATACAGGTGATGTTTATAAGACCCTTATAGAATTCATGATGAGAATTTATATTATCAAATCATCATTCATGAAAAGAATTCCGAGATTGATTCATATAATGTAATGAATAATTTCAGCTATAATACATGATTGATAAAACATTCAATAATGAATAAGGAAATTAGGAATTTTCATTTAATACTAGATCCTGACTAAGAAATAATTTATAAAAAGAAGGAAATAATCAAAATATTCAAAAATTGGGGACCTCATGCGTATTTTATAGTAGTCTATAGAATAATTGAACTATCAATAAATAAATGAAGGTTGAAACTATTGAAGGATATTAATTTAACGGGTTCATGGAAGTTATTCTCTTCAATATAGCTTATTGAATTATTTATTTTCTTTTCATTTCATATATTCTGGGTTTTCTTAATTTTGGAAAAATATTTCACATTTATTCAATAAAATTTAATGAAAATGCTTTGATGAAACGATTATTCCGGTAAGCTAGTTTAGCATTCAGTTATTCTATTTTTCTCAAATACCCATTGACTTGGGTTGTAATATATTGATCCAAGTAGTAAATTTCATAAATATTATCCACAAATCCCGCCACATGGGTTAAAAACCTATAGGTCGATACTGTGGTGTCGTTTATGCTTCTTCTTGGGTGGTATAATAAAGTTTTATGTTACCTTTTTAAAAACAATTTGAGTATTCTTTAAAAAATTATTGATCTCTCGCATCATTATTCTCATAAATATTAGCATCATTAATCTACTATATCCATGTATAGGTATGTTTTTATTATATTATTATACAAGAAACTCCTCCTCAACATCCTTGGGTTCATTAATTTAAAACAAATAATTGGAAAAAAAATATTTATCCACTATTTATAGTTCTTATTTCTACAGTTTCTTCTCCTGATGTGTAAGGATATAATTAGTTAAAAAATTCACATTCCCTCCTTCTCTTCTACAAGGAATATGAAATTTCCCCAAATAACCATTCTCTTTACACATTAACTTAGTCCTACTTTTTCACCTGTGTGAAGTTTGTTCTTGCAAAATAATCTAAATGTGAGTACCTCATGAACATATTTAAAATTAATTTATAAAAAAATAAAAAAATTTACAAGAGGTTAATAAAATAATAAATTAACATCATCTAGGATCCATAGTAATGGTAATAGCTTTTTACTTCACCAATCATATGGTGTGAAATGTATATTAATTCTAGTTTTCTAGTGATACACAATGACCGGCTAGGGTTTTCTCTCTTGATGGTCTTTCACAGTTACCACTCATTAGTCACATTTCACTTAATGTATTTCTAAACCTTTATAGTTTTGAAAAAACTAAAAAATAATTATGTGATAAGAATTTGAAATAAATACCAAAGAGTAAATATTTAATACTAAAAAAATGAATAAAATTTGAAAGAATGTGAATTCTCTCAAGAGAATCATCTTGAGTGAAACCTCATTGTTCCATGCCTAGTCATATATCTACATAATGAACACACTATTGATTACTATTATCACCAAATATATAGTTTTCCATATAGATTTAACATTAATATAAATAATGAATTGATTAAAACACTATAAACATAGTTGGGGAATATTTTATTTAAATTCATCATATTATAATTTAATTTAATTTTATATTTTGAGTAATTTCATCTCTAAATATTTTTTTATAGATCACAAGGATAAATAACTATGTGCTGAATAAGTAGACATAGAATCAAATTTAGAAGTAAATAAAGAGTACAAAATATTATTCCCACCCCAACCATAAATGTTTTACCTTATTTCCTTTGGAATTGACTTAATGTACTATATCTAAGTGATCCTCTATAGAAAGTGTGAGGTGATGTGCAATAGATGAAATAAAATGTGGCACTCTAAATCCAAAAAATAACACCCAACATAAATTTTTGGATACAAATCAGTACTTATAAAACCCCGAGATATTTTAAAATATTATTTTATCTAATTAATATAATCTATTTGATTTTTTCATTACACACAACCCATATCATAATTTTTTTATTAAAAAAATTATGTTTTGATTGTGTCATACGCAAAAAAAAGTTAATATTGAACATAAAGAAAACAATTATCTTTTGGTAGAATATATACTATGTTTTAATTCTGTTACACGCAATAAAATGTCCCTTCAATAGATTTCATAATAATCAATGATGAGTTTTTACAAAACATCAATATACTGTTAATATGATAATTAAAATATTATTATAGCTACCACCTATACATTTAAATAGTAATATAAAAATAAGACTATTTAAATTATGAAAATTTTATTTAAACATCTATATTAAATAAATACGTTGATTACCAATTTGTAAATTGAAAGATATGATTATTTTAAAATAAATAAATTACCTTTCAAAAAAATATTTTTCTATGTACAAAATTTTTTTTATGTAAATAAATTTAACAAAAAACATAAGATTATGGTTTTCAATAGAATTTAAATATTATATATTCAATAAATATTTTCATACTCATTTAATATATTTTATTGGTATAAGATATGAATAAATCAAATTGCATGAATAATAAGATTTTTGTTTTCTTAATGGTAATTGTTTCACTTTTTAAGGGAAACCCCATTTTAAAACTATTTTTTTAAAATATAATTATTTTTATTTGAAAAAAATCATTCTTGAAATCTAAATATCAAGATTTAATGTGGGTGATTTTTTGGTATTTTCTTAACTTTCAAATTTTGATGAATAGTAAATAATACTGAATTATAGTTTGAAACTGCATTTTCATCCAATATAATTATATAGTTATTTAAATTTATTAATTATTTTAGTATACATCGATCAATTAAATACAATTAAGTCCAATTTGGGTCATTGTAAAAAATTTCACATTGAATCTAGGTATAAAAAACCTATAAAACATTTAATCATTTTTACATTAAAACCCCTCTTTCTCGTCCCATTTGCAGCATAACCGTTAAATTAATATCTTCCACTTCCATGATTTTAATTTGTAAAAATACATTAAATATTTTTATTCAGAATAATTTATAATTTTTAATATATTTAACATTGTTTTTGACCAATAATATTAGTGAATTTAATTAAAATTTGTTACAATGATTAATGAAAAAACAAGATTATTTGATGGATAATCATTAATCATAAGAAGAAAATTGAAATATACATATGTACAAACGCCATATTCCATAAAAAATTACCAATTCCCATATTTTATCTAATTTTAACAATTATTGTTGGGAAATGATGTATGGTATACCCCTCAATAGTGTATACAGTTTTTTTTACAATAATGTCACTCCCCTTCATCTATTAAAGGGAACTCACCACCCTCACTTCCATACACCTTCAAGTACAATATGGATAGGCCATAACCAGAAAAAATATTCTCTCAAAAACACTCCCCTAATATTTTAAGCCTCACTTTTTATTGAAATGTGACCATGGAATCCCTTTGGTACAAACCAATTGAAGTTACACAAAGAAGTGGTAACATCCCTCATCAAACTCCATTGTTTTATTTTCACTATTAATCCCATAAAATAAAGTTATTAAATTATTATATAACTACACTAATATAATAAATATACAAGTATTTTCTTACTATAACGTTTCATCCTAAACATACACACACTTCCATCTAATGGTTGATGAACTTATGGTTCGTGTGTACATTAAACTACATCCTCATAAAACGATGTTGTTCATTTTTCATTGCCAACACTCATGGATGGTCGTTATAATAAAAATTATATTATTATATAATATATATTATATTTATGAAATCTCTAATATTATTAAATTATTATATAAAACATATGTTCACTATCTCCATTTTCTGTAAATATGTTAACATCATTTGCGGACCTGTGGACGTCCACTCACTCGAAGAGATGTGGTTTGTTCACACGTTACATTGAATATATTAACGATCAGTTTAGAGAACATATATGATATATATGAAATAATAATTATACTTTAAATATTATATATATACATATATTTCATTTACTTTCTTTTCTTTGATATGAAAAAATGGATATAGTATTTTTGTGTATGTACGACTTACTGTCTCCATGAACAGTGTATTCCATTTCATAATTCCATATATGATATGTTATTCTAAATATTTATATAATAAATATATATGATACATATATCATTTTTTACACTATTTAAATAGGTGAATGATGATCTATGTAAGATTATCATGAATAATAAATCGATAAATAATCAAAAAAAACAATACGGATAATACCCCAAATGTAATGTTAACATGGAATTGTTAACAAACAGGGAAGATAAATTCATAAAAAATAGTATATTTTGTTATATATAATAATATGTTTCTATGGTATATTTATAGTTATCATATATTTATTATATAGTATTTCTGGATTTGTACAAAGAAGTTGAAGACATAAGGTATGAGTTTTGTCATCTAACATTTATTTTTCATGAGATAGAAGCCATATTCACCTCCTATTTCATATGAGTGTTGTCTTTAATTAAAACGTATTTATGCTATTATTCTTAAATGTAAATTTATGGTTATAAATATATCTACTTTTTTATTTATTTCATTGGTTATAGGTTTCAAAAGATAAAAAATTTGGAACATTAGTTTTAGCTCAATTTTCCTTCATTGTTACACATGTCATATTGTGCACCAAATTTTTTTTATGTGGTGTATATAATTATATTTTAATTGTTATATAAAAACCCAATTATTTTAATTATAATTTAATCATCGTGTAATTTTGTTTTCTTACATGGGGATTATAATTCAATAAAACCATGTAGTAAGATTTTATTGAAAAAATCTCATTGTTCATAGAGATTGTATATGATTATTCGTAGATTTATAAAATATTCTGATCCATCCCTCAAGAATCCTCATGATTTTTTATCCTTTTTTCATTCATGATATATTCATATATTGGTACCATTTTTCCACTACATGGATTATAATATAATTAATAAATTGTTTTTTAAAAAGTCTGACATTGCCACTCTCTTTCATAAAAAAACTCTATTCTTTGAAAACAATGTTTTCTAACAAAATCAATAAATCATCCCAAATTTTGATGAATGTTAACAAAAAAAAAATTCACAAGCTTCTCATGATTTTCTTATTAGTTTCAAAATTATTTCCCATGAAAATTATATCCAAAAAAATTTATATCATTGTGTATAATATTTCATTGTAATTTCAATGAAAAAGTATTTCAAAATATTTTTCATGAATTAATTATAATATTTTCATATATTTTTAAAGTACATAGGTTTTAAAATTTTATTCAATATTTCATTATAATTTTTTAAATTATTTTAAATGAATTTTTTATTCAAAATATTTTGAAGATTTATTAATATGTCTTCAATTTATTTTCAAATAAATTGGTTTCAAAAAAATTTCAAGATTATTTTATATATTTCCAGGGAAAAATGTTTTCAATTTCTTTCATTATTATTATATATGTTTTAATGAAAAAAATAAATTTTTTTAAAACTACTTTTATACATTTTCATTGAAAACGGTTTTTGCAAATCATGTTTATTTTATAATTATGAGGGAAAATGTTTCTCAAATTTTTTTTGAGGATATTTTATATGTTTTCAAAGAAAATAATTTCTAAATTTTTATCATGGTTATTTTATATGATTTTAATTAAAAATGTGTTGAAATTTTTTTCAATAATATTTTTTAAGTATTCTTGTAAAAAGGTTTTAAAATATTTCAAATCATCTATTATAATTTTTCAAAGATATTTTCAAAGAAAAAATTTAACCAAAAGGATTTATATTTTAAAAAAATTATTCTAATGAAGAAATGAATATTTCCCCAAGATATTGTCTTAAATGATATTTCCATGTTATATTTCCATATATTACGACAAACATAGGTATTACTCTTTCATTTGTAGTAAAATCATCCAAATGTTCCATTCATATTCTTTCTCTAAATGGTTTCTGTTTTAATGTAATAATGTTTTTGGAAACATTTTTTCTTTCATGGTTTATATTTTTATGAGACAATCTTTTATTCATGGGTTATGATTTCAAGACATGATTAAGAGAGATCTCTCTTTTCCACAAGTTAAGGAAATGTTTCATTTTTTATTATACTCATTTCATTTCATGAATTATGGAATGATTAATTCTTATGAACTTGTTGTAAAGATATATTTTATTTCACTTTATTATGTGTGGGAACTATATCTCCATCCATTTAAATCATTAATGATTTTTATCTCTTGAGATAAACACGGATATAAGGAAGAGTGAAATCAGTTATGTAATGTTTGTTGTCCTCAAAGATGTCCTTGGGAGTGAACCTTGACAACTAATATGTTAATACGAGTGAATCATGATAACCAAGAAGTTATGCATAGTGACCTAATGCTACTAATTTGGCCTTCAAAATTCAGTGAATACTATAGAGGTCATTTTATTTCTTTCTGTTTCCTCAAAAAAATTTATGTCGTATTCATGTGTTATTCTTTCAACTAATATCCTATTTATTCTCTTATAATTTATGACTTACGAATTTATAATAATTATTCCTTCACCTGTGTATATGATCTTTGATATGGAGGGTATTATCTAAAAATGTTATTTACAAGTTCTCATACCCTAATGCTTATATTATGATTATGAATCTCTTTTGTTTACCCTTGGTGAGAAATGGAGATCACCCATTTCTTATATTTTATTTCCCGAGATTATAATGAAATGTTTCTTAGAATTAATTATCTTGAAGATCAATGTTGGAAACAATAATGATATTAAACCATGTTATAATATTTTATTCAATGTTTCCAATGTCAAGAAACAATTTTAGTTCTCAATAATTTACCTTTGTAATGTGAATAATATTCATATAAAATTATTTAACATCCATATATGTTAATCTAGGGTCACTATAGTTTTTATCAAGGTAATGGATTAGTTAGCCTTTGGAAACTAGGATTAGAAAAAATTAGTGATATCCCAATGGTATTTCTAGGGAAATTTCTATGGATGTATCTAAGGGTAAGATGAATGTTTCATATATTAACTAAGGTGTCATACTTTTGACATTTAATAAGTGGTTATTCATGATTATGTGTTTTACACTATGATTAGTTCTTCTCACACAATGATTTCTGGTTTTATTCTATGGTGTGAGATATACGTAAGTCTATTAACATTTAATGTGATGGAAAATTTGCTGATGATAAGTAAAATGGGATGATTGTTGTGGAAATGGATGTTCTGTCAATTCTTAATCAGTTTCCAAGGAACATTATTAACAACGTTAAACATAAAAAAGTCTTTCACAGACAAAATTTCAGAAGGAAGGAGTTCAATAATATTTCTGGTAATGGAGACCACGGTGGAAATAAGATTCATATTCCATTGTGTCTATAATGTGGAAATAATCAACCAAGCGAATGTCAAAGAGGAATAAGAAGAATTTTTTTATTTTGGTAAATAATGGAACAAGGAGTGTAACTATAAGGAAAAAATAACAGTTCAGTTAATGAAATTGATGTGAATATTGTCCTACCTAATACATCAATTAATGTTAAATTCATTAAGCGCAGATTAAATTCTCATTATGAAAATCAATGTCCCATGTGGAATGCTCATAAAGAGAATCATAAATGTTGTATTAGTAATGATTATATTTGCGATGATGATGACACAATGAGTGAAATATGAATGTAATGAAGTATTAAGTAATATTCTTAGGTGGTCTTATTAATGACATAACGATAGGGTGTAATAATCTATTATTTTATGTATTTTGATTCATGAATTATGAATTATCAAATATAAGGATTGTTCAGTTTGTGTTTTCCTCTAAGGATTTACAAGAATGTTTTGAATTGCTCTAATTGACTATAAATTTTATTTAATTGAAACATGCTTTTCATGGGAAACACCTGATCATGGGAAATATAACCCTTAATATGTTCCTATTTTTGAGATAATTATTTTGGATAAATATTTATTGGATATGAATAAGAAAATTTGACAGTACTGATTATGTCATAACTAATAATGGATTGGTCAAAAAAGTATTTGTGTTATCATTGATGGAGTTTAAAAAAAATTGATTTTCGAAATAAATCCTATTAACATTGGAAAAATGAAACATCCATATTTTCAAAAAGGATTTTTGGTAACATAGGTTATTATCATGTTTCAAGAGAATACAAGAAGTAGGTATTCACAAGTTATGAATTTGACAACCAAGATCTACATAATGATATATAGGGATTAATTCTAATTTATTTTGGAGATATTTAGTGAATTTATTTCTAATTTTTTGTTTTAATATTTTAGAATTGTTTCATGGTTAACCATTTATGCAAATGATTAAGATAATATATTTATGAGGTTTTGGAGATTAAAGTAATATCTCTCCATATGTGGATTTATGGATACTGGATAACATATGTTAAGGTTATTTTATGATAACTGTAGACATATGGAATCACCTACCACTAAATTTATCGATCTCGTTATCTTTTAATGCTTCAATAATTTCAAATTCACCTTCATTTAAATGAATAAAATATGAAGTGTAAATTGATCTAGTTACAATAAAGGTTGAGTTTGTCCTAAAATCATGTAATTATATATGTTAATTAAAATACATCCACATTCTAAAAAAGGGTCTTGAAATAAAAATTTTCTATGTTATCATAATTTTTTATAATATCAGTGAAATTCTATAAGCCATGTTTGGTTAAGGATTTGGGATTGTAAACATTCACCAAAGCATGATCTTTATAAGTCTCCATCATAAATTAACAGTTTAATTTCTCTTCAATGTCTATGTTTTTACTTTCCACTTTTGTTCTCTAAGGTGGAATACCAGTTATGAGATACATTGGGTAAAAATAATGTTTCTAAAATTCTCTTTTTAAAGGATGTTTTAGTATTCATTTTTATGATTTGGGTTTCTATGAATTAAAATATCAATTATTAAACCTTTAATAACCATGAAAAATTTTGAGGATGGAATTCAATTTAAGAGGGATTCAATGTCATAACCTTGAAATTTTGGAAATATATTTTTAAATTAATTTAATCTTTTTAATATTTTTCATTTCAATAAATACTAAATAAATTTTTTTTACAAAAGAACTAATTCTGTTTTTCATAATACACAACACCATGTTAATAAAGAAATGATCAAAATAGGTATTTTTTATTTTTGTACATACAACATGATGTTTGGATTGTGTTACACATAATATTGAGACCCTTCAATAACTTTCATAACACGCAAGGCCAAGTTTTTACTGAACTACAATATAATATTAATATGATTATTAAAATAATATTATAGCTAAATCAAAGCCCCTAAATGGGAATTGTGAATAATATTAATTAATTGATCAAAATTTGGTTTACACATTTATATTAAATGAATTCTTTTTGTTATCAATTAGTATAAGTCAATTAATAACTATTTGGAAATAAATAAATTACTTCTAATAAATATATATTCATGCTAAAACAATGTTTTATCCTTATAAATTAAAAAACACACTTTTTATTAAATTTTACAATTAAATAACTATATTATATTTTAAATAAATATTATTATACTCATCCAATAGAATATATCAGTATATGATAGGAATAAATATATTTTTATGAATAAAAAAGTTGTATTTTTCTAGAAGGTATTATTATTACCTTTTAATGGAAATCCCATTTTAAATATTGTTTTTGATATTTTAATAATTTTTATATGGAAAAATAAATTAAATTTTTGAAAGGTAAATATAGAAATTAATTTGGGTGAATTGTTTTTGTTTTTCTGAGAACTTTAATACTCTCGTAAATAGTGAATAACACTAAATTGTAGTTCAAAACTGCATTTTTGTCCATTTATATATATAGTTAAATAACGTTTTTAAGTTTTTTAAGTATATTTTGATCAATTTTATATACATCAAACTAATTTAGTATAATTAAAGTATATTCATATTGAATTTAGATATAAAAACATTGAAATCTATTGGCCATTTTACAAAAAAAATCAGATTTATCATCCCACCTGTGGGAATAACATAAAATGAATTTATATCAATTATATGATTTGAATTTATGAAATAAATTCAATTTATGGAATTATAATAATTTATAATTTTTTATATGGTCGTCTTATTTGTTGACCAAAAATATTACTGAAAGTAATTAAAAGTAATTACAGTGATTAATGTAAAAAGAGATGACTTAATGATTAAACATTAATCAATAAATTCCAAATGACCTATAAAATATTCCAAAATACATTTTCCTGATTTATTTAGCCCAATTGTAATTTTGGATATAATTTTAATAGTAATTGGTAGCACATTATGTAAGTGAGACCTCTAGATAGTGTTTACCAATTTATATTTAAAAGAATTCCACTTCTCCTACTCTATAAAAGGGAACTCACCCCCTCACTTAGTTACACATATAATGTCCCTTTGTCTTCGAAAAATTCAACCCAAATATAATACCAACAACTATAAATTTATCATAGGGGTCTACCATTTTGAGTAAATCCGTCCAAGGAATCCCACTGGTGAAAACCAATATGAGTTACTCAAAGAAGATGTAACATCCTTCCACATGCTCCTTCGTTTAATTTTCATTCCCCCCAAAATAAACTCATATCATTCCATTATTATATGATAACCTCTTAATTTAAAAATATTAATATGGTTTTATTCCATGTCTTTGACCTAAACACAAACTCACTTCTATACAATGGATCATGAGTATTGTGTTCTTGTGTATGGTGAACTACCACCACAAGCGACGATGTTGTTCATTTTTTCCTTTACCACATCTCATGGGTGTGAATTATGATTGAAAATCTATTTATATTTGAAATATATAATATTTATTTTTATTTATTTTTATTTATTTATTATATTAATTATATTTTCATTCTTTCATTATCTCTAAATAAGATAACATCATTTGTGGATGTGTGGACTGCCACCACATCAAACGATGTGACTCCTTCACACTTTACATTGAATTTACTAAGGAGGGTTTTAATGAAATTATGTGATATATATGGAATAATAACATTAGTAAAATGATTACATTTATACATATATCTGTTGTTTATATTCTTCCATTCAATATTATAATAAAATGTAAATATTGTTCACGCATACGTATGACCTACGTCTCCACTAATAGTTTATTCAATTTCATAAATATATATATTATTGATAATTATAAATATTTATATACCGAATATATCTGATATTTTTATGTTTTATAACATTATTTAAATATTAAAACCATGATCTATTCAATTTTATCAAGAATTATATGTCAAAACATATATAAAAACCACAAGAATATTACCTGAAATGTAACCATAACATATCATTGTTATTAAATAGTTAATATAAAGTCATAATAACATAATATATGGTTTTAGATAGAATAATAATTATATAAGGTATATTTATAATTAACTTATATTTATTACATAGGATTTTGAACATGTACAAATTTGGTGAGCTCATAAGGTAAGGGTTTTCTCGTCTCATATTTATTTTCCATGAGACATAGTATATGTTCACCTTCTATTTCATATATTTTGTGTATTTATTTCAAAACTGTTTATTATATCATTAATATAATTAATTTTATGGGAATTTATATTTTTTTTATTCGATCATTTTTTCATTGACTTTAGGTTCAAAAAGTTTCCAAATAAATAATGTAATTTTGTCATAATTTCATTTATTCGATACACAATCCATGTAAGGAACCTATATTCCTTTACTAGGTTTATAAAATTTTATTTTTAATATTATATCATTAACCAACTTATTTTAATTGTGTTTTAATATTAAATTCATTTTATTTTCTTACATATGGTTTATAATTCAAACTGATAAAGTGGTAAAAGAATATTGAAATTTTTTATTCATTTATCGGGATCATTTATAAATATCCTTCTATTGATGTCATATTTTAATAAATATCAACAAAATTATCATGAAATTCCATTTACTCATATTTTTCATGATATCATCATCCATTGGTACAAATTTTAACTCTATGGGGAATAATATAATTAATACTGTTTTTTAAGAATGTTAGAATCTACCTCCCTCTTCTATTGGAAAAAGTTGTTCTTTCAATAATATATTTTCTAAAAAAATTCAATAATTCTACCAATATTTTAAATTTTTTTCAAATTAAAATAATCTAAAAATGTTTTTAATAATTAATTATAATATATTAATGAATTTTCAATGAAAAATGTTTTAAATTTTTTTTTATGCTTTCATTATAAGTTTTCAATGTATTCGGAATGAAAATTTTATTCAAATATTTTTCATAAATAATATATAATATTTTAAATTATTTTTAAATAAATATGATTTAAATATTTGTTTATAGGTTTTATAATTATTTTCAAATAGAAAATTTTTCAAAATATTTTCAATATTGATTTATATGTTTTGAAATTATTTTTAGAGAAATTGTTTTGAAAATGTTTTTAATATTCTTGTATATGTTTTCAAAAAATTTATATTTTAAATTTTTTCATGATTACATTATATTTTTTCCATGAATATTTATTTCAAAATGATTTCAAGATTCATTAAAAAATTTCATGGAAAACCATTTTAAAACATTGTTTTCAATATTCATTAGTATGTTGTCAAGGAAAAAGATCAAAATTATTTCAATCTTCTTTTTATTATTTTAAGGGAAATGGAATTCACAATTTTTACAGGTATCATTTTTATGTTATCATGGAAAATGGTTTTCAAAATGATTCCAACATTATTTTATATGATTTAAAAGAAAAAGGATCTATAAATGTTTTCAAATTTCCTTTATATGTTTTCAAAGGTATTTTCAAAGAAAAATGTTTTCAAAAGGCATTATGTTTTAAAAATAATTTTTTAAATAAGAAATTTATATTTTCCTTAATAAATATTTTCAATGGATCATTCCAAATTAATTTTCCATTTAAGATGACATATGTTGGTGTTAATCATTCCATTATAGGATAATTAACCCAAGGATCCATTCATATTCATTCTCTAAACAATTTCTTTTTTTAGGGAATAATTTTTATGAAACATATTTATCATTCATTAGTTATATTATTATGAAACCATCTTCCTTTTGTGGGTTATGGTATGATGAAATGATTATTAATCCTACCTATTTTCCATATATTATGATAAAATTTCATGTTTATTATACCCATTTCATTTTAGGGGTGAGGATATAATGAACGTTTTGTATCTTATTCCACTTGTAAAAATTATTTCATTATGAGATTGGTGGGACATATATCTCCCTCTGATATATTAGTTACAATTTATATGTCATGAGGTTGACTTGGCATGGGTAGGGATTGAACTTAGATAGGTAATAGATATTGACCTATATGATAATTTTGGGAGTGATCCATGACTACTAATATGGTCATGGGAGTGAACCATGAATACATAGATAATATATACATGAACTCATACTGCAATGATGGCCTTGGTAGTGATTCCATGACTACTATGGAAATCATTTTTTATGTGTATGTGTCTACCAAAAATTCTATGTATTATTTTTGTGTTATTATTTCATGGATTATTCTCTTGGATACCTTATTTTTCTTGTCTTATGAACTTCCAAAAATTAATACATGACTCCAATATATGAACTTTGGTATGCATGTTATGATCTTGAAATGATATTCTCACATTCTCAAACTCTTATTTTCATTTTCTGCTTATGTATTTCTTTTATTTACCCTTACTAAAAATTTGAACTCAACCTTTTATTATTCAAAATTTACTTAGGTTATAAAGAAATACTTTATGTAGAGGTTCTAAAGGGGAATATTGTTTTGGTAAACCATGAACATATTTCAACATTTTATAATATTTTCTTCCATGTTTTCAAATATTCTATTATATTATGATCCTGCGGAAATTATTTTTTTTATGTTCATAATATTCATCTAAAATGATGTAATATCCAGGAATGTTATTCTAGGGTCACTGTAGTATTTCATTTTTCGGGTTAGTCAAAACTCATTGCCCATATGGGGGTTAAGACAATCATTATCCTTTTTCCCTTAAAATTTTATTTTATCGATTTTATTTAGTTTTTATTTAATTAAAATTTATCGTGTTTTATTTTAAATTAAATATAGTTTTTCTATGAGCATAATATAGGATACTAACTCAAGGATGCCTTGCTAATAAATTGGGTTTTATGAATCCTTGAGATTTATTTTTTTTCTCTTCAATCCAACTGTGTATTAGAAACTAAGATGATCACATTAGAATAAATTTGGATTGGAAAGGTCTATATTTATCGTGTGTTTTTAATATATATTAGGTTATCCATGTTTTTTTGAGTGTTTCTCATAATCATGATCTTCATGGAGTATTTTTGGAAAAAATTAAAATATATTCACATATTTTTACAAATAACATGATTTCAATTTCTAATATTATAAATTATTGTTAAAATGAATTTTTTTATTTAATTAATATATTATTATTTAGTATAGTTTGATAAAATGTAAATATTGTATTCACATTTGTTTTCAAATGAATGATTTTCCTAAATCAAGATATTTTTTATATATGTTATTTCATTTTCCCTTTTCCAAAACAGTCATGAGGAATGTTTTGAAATATTGATCTTTTTTTATCATATTCGTTGATGATATATTTTAGGAAGTTTCTATGATATGATTAAATAAATAACATGGAAAATACCCTTTTACATTTAATTAATTTTTGAACCATTCTTTTACATTTTACGTTTTTAATAATCCAATTATATCCCCGAAAAAACTTTCCAATGATTAAAATTTAAAGTTATATACCAATTTAAAACATGATATTGAATAAATTTAATTAATAAGGAAAAAATTAAGTGGGATGTAAGTTTTTATATATATTAGTGATTTTTTCTAGATGATTTATATTATTTCTAATACTCTTTATGAATATGTTATAATTTTAAAAGAAGATAGGAGGAAAAATTTATCATCAAAATATGTGAATGGAGTTCACCACTGCTTGAAGATCAAATTACACATCTCTATACCAATAAAAATAAAATTTAAAAAAAATATATTGAACAAAAGTCATGAAAAATTAATTTTAAAAAGGAATGAGTGGGACAAAATATATCATTGATTCTAAAATTTTCTTGTTTAGAATGCCTAATATGAACTATTAAATTATTTTGTAAGGAGAAATATATATCAATTAAGGAAATGTAAAATGTACAATAAAATTATCAAGATACTGGATGAAATTATTTTATTGGTGAGGATATAAGGAATTGATATCCATGTCAGTGGCATGTTATTTTGTTGGATGATTGAATTAAAAAGTGATGACATTTAGGTATTGAAAACTTTGCATTGATATTTATATAAGAGTATATATAATCTGTTAAATGTATATGTGTGTTGGTATTGATAAATATATTTTTTTCATTGATTTAACTTGACAAATATAAAACAATATCTCGTTATTTCATCATTTAATGTGTAATTGTCACGTATTTAGTATATATGATCATTTTTCTAACTTTTCTTGAAAAATGTTTAAAAAAGTCTTATAACAATTTTATATAACTTTTGAAATGTTATAAAAAATTATCTAATGAATGTTGGGTGTTTTATTTTATTTAATGATCTCCATAGTTGATATTGATGGGCATGTGCTGAATAAAGGGAGTTTCTAAAATGATTCAGAGTATTCTAAAAACTATATTACAGGAGTTCATATAGTGAATCCTACATAAGATTATAATTTATATATTTATTTATGATGTATGGTAATTAAATTTCATCATTACTAGGGATGTTGTCACGACCCGCCCTCGAGACCTGTTCCATGACTACCCCAAGCCCGCCTTCTATAGGCTAGGGGCTGGTGACTAGCACCAAAGGAGTAAATCCCGATTTCCAGGAAGGAATTTTCTTTATGTAAGAAAAGAAACACCACAGAGTATGAAAGAAGAAGTAAACACTAACTAAACTGATTATAAAGGTAAGTACTAGAATGTAAATTGGTTTGACGGTGATGACTACTGTTCTTGTATCCTATGTGGGTACGTCAGTACATGACTAATGTTCTTGTTTCCTACTTGGGCCTGGTAGTATTTGACTCAGTACTTGTATCCTACGTGGGTCCGGCAGAATAGCTGGTCTTGTATCCTTTGTGGGTTTAACAACTTAGCCGGACTTGTATCCTAAGTGGGTCCGATAGCATAGATGAATCAGTGGCTATATCTGATCATCTCTATCACCTTACGAAGAGTATACCTGTGTGATTTGAGTCTTGACATTCAATCACTATCTTCGATATGATTGTTTGTTATCCTGTGTGGATTGGGTTGTGTTATCCAGTGTGGATTAGATTGTGCTATCCTGTGTGGACTAGATCGAACTTGGGCTCATATGTTGGAGCTGAACTGGAATTGATGACTTAGGAATATGTATGCGAATATACCTAAGTGGAGTTTATTGTTACTTCGTGATTGTATCTTTCCTTTGTGGATTATCCTTCTTGGATTTTGGGAGACCTTCGGGGGTCTCGGGGTGTAACACCCGAGATTTTTACGAGTAATATTTTGCTTTTATATATCATCAAAGAAATCTTTCACTACATACTAGCTTGGCTTACTTTACACGCAATCGCGACCTTCCTCAATAGCTTGCGTTGTACGCAATACCGAGTTTCACTAAACGACGATATGTTATTAAAATATTATTTAAAATAACCGTTATGAATAGTAATAACCACTTATTGAAATTTTATCTTTCAAAATGGACTTCATTTTTGGATTCGGAATACCGAAATTACCCTAGGGTGAAATTTTAGTATTTTTCTGAAAACATTCAATTTTTTATGAATAGTGAAACCACTAAGTGGTAGGTTAAAAACTGAATTTTTGCATAAAACTTAATTTTACTACTTCTATGAATGGAATTTTGAAAATTCGACAGACACGGTTGATATCAGTAAGTAAAATGTGGTTCAATGAGATAAAAATAATTTTTTGGTGAATAGTAACTTTTTACTTTTTTTACGGCGGTTAATAGTAAATAGGGTAACTAAGGGTAAATATGATATTACTATTACCCTAACACATGTCCTAATTCTATTGGATAAGTTTAATTCGACCAAAAACAACCTTATGAATATAATATTACCAATTAGGTCCACTTGGATTAGATTATGACATTTAATATTATTTTATTTAATGAATAGTTAAAATAGTTAAAATCAAAGTTTAATAACTAAAACATTTTTAATATGGGTTTATACATAAGATAAATTCGATTATAAATATTCATTAGAAAGATAAACATATTTCCTACATAATAATTTTTTATTTATAATTTTTAGACTTTAAATAAATTAATTTATTTATGACACAACGATGATGCAGTAATTACCCTTTTAAGGAAATGTTAACATAATTGATGTTATAAATGCCAAAATAAATGTAATTTGAGACTTTTTATGAATTCCACCAATTTTCTAGGTTACTATGATATATTAGTGTTGATTTAATCAACTTGGTTCGAACATATAATTCTGTTATCACTTTCACAAAAATCATATATCAAATAGTTTCAAAATTGACACAAACTATTTTTTAAATCAAATATTATATTATTAATTGTTATTTTATACCTAAAAATCTAAGGCTCGGCCAAATGACTTAGATAAGGATATATATATTAATAATAAACAACTTGGGGTTCGTTTGGCATTTTATAGTAAGTGTATTAACCATATAGTGTAAGAAAACAAAAAGACACGGTAAAAGTAAAATTATTTAACTTAGAGTTAAATCTAATTGATAAGGTTAAAATAATAACCTAAACTTGTATAAATCCTATTGGTTGATAGGATTTCGACCCATCCCCACTTTACCTTCGAAATAAGACCCTTTGGAACCATTATAAACCGATTTTTTACTTTAATATAAAATAATATTTTGAGAAATTCCTAAGGTGCCCCTCTCCTCCCTTATAAAAGGGCACCTCCTCCCCCTCCTCCTCACACCAATTTGAGCACCCAAGCTCGGAAACCCCCTTCCACAATCACTTCTCCACTTCCCTAGAATAATCCTAGAGGTCCTGGTTTTCTTCAAAGACCAATCTTAGTTCCCTAAGTGGAGGATTCAAAGAGGCGTTTAAAAGAAGAGGTAATATCCATTACCGATCATTTCAATTTCTTTCATCTTCAACTTCTTCTTCTTTAGTTTTTTCATGATAAAGTAATAACATCAGTATTACATACATACTGATATGTTATTAGAAATATTAAACAACCCTAATTCACCTTCTATCCATCCTACGGAAAAATGAAATCACCGCGCGTGCGTACGTACGGAATACCGTCTCCATGCCGTGGTGTAATCTATTTTCCACCACCTCCTTACTTGGATGGGTATAATGGTGTAAATAATGACTATATAAGACTATTAAAAAGTGACATTGATTCTGAAATAGTATAGATACACTCCAATACAATTCCACGATCATAGGAACGATATCATCACTCGTGTGTACGTACGGAATACCGTCTCCACGATGTGATGTGACTCGTTCTACATGATCATCATTACATAGTAATTATATAAATGAATTGAATGAATAAATATGATATATGTTACACTAATACCATTCTGGATATAAGGTATCTATAACCTTAAAAGAAGAATAAGAATTTATACGGCAAAACATGCATAAGAACAAAAGGCAATAAAGACTCGAGTAACAAGTAACAATGAAATATTACTAATAAGAAGCTATTAATATGACCATATATGATATCATATCAATATTTATTATTCTGTAATAAGTCAATAACATTATTTAAACCATTATACAGGAGCTTCGGACACGTACAAAGCAAATCGGACCTAAGGTAAGGGGAAATATCACAATCTCATTTTTATCCGAGATTGTTTATACTTTGGTATTTACTGGGGTGTATTTTATCAGCCACATCCATGTTCCCTCAATATGTAATATTTTTTCCATCCACTTACAATAGTTTAAATCCAATTTTACCCTTCGGTGAGTTTTTAGTAATGAATATGAAAGGAATCTTTTGTCATTTTTTCGTACGAGGTACTTTTTGACTTTTCCGACAAAAGTACGAAGAATGTTTTTTTTAACTTATACGGCATGAATGGATTTTTAAAACATTATTTCCAAGAAGATTTCTTTACAAGTTTTCAAGTTTATTTTTAATCAACTTCTTTTAGTTTATAATTGTATGACATGTTAAGAAAAGAAAAGTGTTTTTGAAGAAGAAAGGATATTTTCCTCAAGAATGGAGTTCAAGTGTTTTATCAAAATTATTTTCCATCTAAGATAATAAAGGGTTATGTTTTTATCCCTATTATTACATTGATTTGATTATGTTGTGAGGGAATTATTTTTATGAAGTCATTTACCTTATATGATTTGTTTTATGATGTCATGATGTTTCAAGAAACCCATTTTTATTACATGTGTTATGCGATGATGTATGATTTATGATTATGCGGCACACATAAGAAAGGATTCATTATAAGATGGGTGGGACCTATATCTCCATCCAATGCATTGGGTAAAGATTTATATCTCATGAGATAGACATGGCTGGAACAGAAGGTTATTTCGGATCAGTGATACAGGACTGAAACGAGGAGTGAACTCGGTTCAGAATTGGACTTTGTCCGCTAAGATAGTCTTGGCAATGAGTCATGACTAACAAGAAATGATCTTCCATGACTATGTGTGCATGCCACAAAGTTTCAAGTTTTATTTTATTATTATGGGGATCTCATTTTCACTTCTATGATTTATTCCATGTTAAGATATTATGATCTCTTTTGCAGGTTATGATTTTCAAAAAGATATGATATGATTTTTATTTCCTTTATTTGCCCTTGCTGAGCATTTGAGCTCACCCTTTTTTGTATGTTTTCTTTTCCCCAGGTCAGGAAGATGGATATGAAGTAGAATATTCTAAAAGGGACCCCAGATATGATGAAATAAATAGGATACACTGTAGAAGATTTATGAACTAGTTGTTTATGTTTCCCAGTTTCTAAAGACACTATACCTATATGGTCCTTTGTGGTTTTGGCATATGTTGAAATAAGTGTGCTTCAATTTTGAAGTATTAACAATGTATGTAAAGTATGGGTCGTTATAGTTGGTATCTGAGGAAAGGTATAGTCAACCTTTGAAAACTAGGATGCGAAAGCCTTCGTAAGAACCCTAAGGATAATTCTAAGAATAGAACACAATCTTAGTGTTTTAGAAATGGAAATGATTACCCTAGGATAGGACCTTAAGTGTGAAATTTTATTCATTATTATGTGGTTTTCCTATTATAATTAGTGTTGATCACACTATTCTTCTTGGTTTTAGTCAATGACTGGGACCCGGAGGAACCGTGATAATACGGAATGCGACGGGAAATGAAATGATTTTCCCCCGGAGCAACCAAACGTTATGGGAGATGGAATGAAAAATCTTGTAGCCATGCTCACACAACTTTCTCAAGCTATGAATCATGTAGGATTTCCAAACGAGCAAAGGAAGGAGCAACATTCTGTTGAATCCTTCATGAGACAGCGTCCACCTTCATTCAGCGGGTCTACTGATCCATTAGTTGCTGAACAATGGATTAGTACTACTAAAAAGATATTTTAAGTTCTTCAATGTTCTGAGCATGATAAAGTCATCTTAGAGGTGTATCGTTTGGAAGGTGATTCTGATCAATGGTGGAATCTTATTAAGAATACAAGGCAAAGGGATGAAATTGATTCCATGGAATGGGACGATTTCAAGAACTTATTTTTCAATATGTACTTCCCTTGTATTCTCCGAACAAAGATGGAGAAAGAGTTTCTCGAACTGAAGCAAAAGGATGATGAATATGTTGGTACCTATGAAGCAAATTTTAAAAGACTTGTATGGTACACTTCTGGTATTATTATCCAACCTGAGAGTAAGATCGATCTATTATTTAGTGGCTTAAAACCAAGTCTTCTAAGGGCCTTAGCGATAAGGGACTTCAATAGCTACGAGGAAATCGTTCGATGTGCTCTCAAAGTTGAGATGGAGATTGGAGTAACCCATCAATCATATGGGTTTGATAAGAAGAGGAAAATGGAATTCAAAGGAAAAATCTAAAGAGCACACTGAAAATAAGATGAGCGTTCCCTTATGCTCAAAGTGTGGAAAGAAACATGGAGGGAGTTGTCTTAAAGGGACAAGTAAATGATTCAAATGTGGAAAGGAAGGTCATAGGGCATTTGAATGCGGTGATAATGGGAAGAAGATGTCTAATGATGCAAACAAAGGAAGGGATACACAGAATGAACCTACTACACTTCAATGTTTCAAGTGAAAGGAGATGAGGAATTATGACAATCAATGCCCAAATCCAAGGGTTGATGATGATGGTTGACGTCAAAAAACTCTTAAGGCTAAAGACAAAGGAAATTCACATGAAATTTCTATTAGCGATGTGGAGTACGATAACGATGTGGTGAAAGGTCCACTTCCCATCCACTCTAAAGTAGCAAATGTTTTATTTGATTCTGGATCCACCCACTCTTTTATTTCTGAAAAATTTTCTAAGGGTATCACCATATTACCTCAACAATTAGATGTTGAGTTAGCTGTGACAACACCTAATGGCACAACAGTCGCATCAAAAGTTTATAATTCTTCTCTGATTGATGTTTGTGGGAAAGTGCTTCCTGCAAATCTTGTGATCCTTCCTATAGTGGAATTTGATGTGATTCTTGGCATGGATTGGCTTTCTCTACATGGAGTTCATATCAATTTCCAAAGAAGGGAAGTCGCATTTCATATTCCAGGTCAATCTACGATCATCTATCGATGCAAGGATGAATATAACCTTCCTGTGGAAATTCCTTCCATCTTATGGGTCTTGATTCCACTAAATGAAGGTTATTTATCTCAAATGGTTGGTGAGAAACTCACAATTAAGAATATGCCCATCGTACGGGAGTTTGATGATGTCTTTCTGGAGGAATTACCGGGTCTTCCACCAAATCGTGAAGTTGAGTTTTCAATAGAACTCGTACCGGGTGATTTTCCTATTCCAAAGACACCTTATAGAATGGCCCCAATTGAGTTGCAGGAATTGAAGAAGCAACTCCAAGAGAATCTTGATAAGGGATTCATACGCCCTAGTGCGTCACCTTGGGGAGCACCTGTTATATTTTTTAATAAGAAAGATGGATCAATGAGACTCTGCATTGACTATCGAGAACTTAACAAGATCACTATCAAGAAAAAATATCCTCTACCACGCATTGATGACTTATTTGACAAACTACGTGGAGCTCAATACATTTCCAAGATTGATCTTCGTTCAGGGTATCATCAATTAAGGGTCAAAAGGGAGGATATACCAAAGACGGCTTTCCGTACAAGGTATGGACACTATGAATTTATAGTGATTCCATTTGGTCTTACTAATGCCCCTGCTATCTTCATGGATCTACTGAATAGAGTCTTTAGAGACTATCTTGATCAACTTGTGGTAGTCTTTATAGACGATATTCTTGTCTATTCAAAGATCAAGGAAGAGCATGAAGATCACTTGAGAATTATATTGAAGACCCTGAGAAAGGAGAAGCTTTATTCCAAATTTACCAAGTGTGAATTTTGGCTTCAAAAAGTTGCATTTTTGGGTCACATAATCTCAAAAGTGGGGATATCTGTGGATCTAGCAAAAACAGAGGTTATCGAAAGATGGTCGAGACCAACAACAGTAACTGAGATCCGAAGATTTCTTGGTTCGGCTGGATATTATCGACGTTTTGTAAAAGATTTTTCACGATTATCTAATCCACTCACCAAGTTGACTCGGAAAGGAGTTAAGTTTATTTGGATAGAGGAATGTGAAGTGAATATCAAGGAGTTAAAAAGAAGGTTATCCAGTGCACCTGTGCTCACACTGCCCTGTAGTGGAGAAATATTTTTGATCTACAGTGATGCATCCAAGAAGGGATTGGGGTGTGTTCTTATGCAATATGATATGGTAATAGCTTATGCCTCACGATAGTCGAAAATCCATGAGCATAATTACCAAACACATGATTTGGAGTTAGCTGCGGTAATCTTTGCATTAAAGATTTGGAGGCATTACCTTTATGGTGAAAGGTGTGATATTTATACTGATCATAAAAGTTTAATGTATATTTTCACACAAAAGGAGCTGAATATGCGTCAAAGAAGATGGTTGGAGCTGATTAAGGATTATGACTGCTCAATCCATTACCACCCTGGGAAAGCAAACAAGGTGGCAGATGCATTAAGTCGACAAGACCATGCTAGTTTATCCATGAGGAGGATCACAAAAGGTCCAATATTTATGGATTTACAAAGGATGGATCTTGGAATTATAATGGAAGGGGAAAAATCTTATCTTTCTCAAATGAATGTTCAACCATCTATACTTGTGAAGATTAAAGAGGCACAGAAAGAAGATGTAGAGTCACAAAAGAAGGTGAGAAATGTTCCTAAATTCAACCATGATTGTGATGGGATAATAAAGTTCAAGAATCGGGTTTGTGTTCCTCCAATCCCCGAATTAAAGAAGGAGCTACTGGATGAGGCTCATAGTTCTTCATTCTCTATTCATCCTGGAAGCACGAAGATGTATAGAGACCTGAAAGAGAACTTCTGGTGGGATGGCATGAAAAGAGATGTTGCTGAATATGTCTCTCGATGCTTGGTTTGTCAACAAGTTAAAGCTGAGAGATAGAAGTCTAAGGGGATGTTACAACCATTACCCATACCCGAATGGAAATGGGAAAACATCACTATGGACTTTGTAACAGGACTTCCTAAATCATCCAAAGGAAATAATGCTATATGGGTCATAGTTGATCGTCTTACAAAGTCTGCACACTTCATTGCTATTAGAGAGGATTTCTCTCTAGATCAGCTTGCCAGGATATATGTAAAGGAAGTGGTAAGATTTCATGGAGTACCACATTCTATTATATCTGATCGGGATCTGAGATTTACCTCGAAGTTCTGGCGAAGTCTTCAGCATACTCTGGATACAGAGTTGAGTTTCAGCACTGCTTATCATCCTCAGATAGACGGTCAGTCGGAGAGAACAATTCAAACCCTAGATGATATGTTGAGATCTTGCTCTATGGATTTCAAAGGAGTTTGGGATCAACACCTACCTTTGGTGGAATTTTCTTATAATAATAGCTTTCACTCCAGTATTCAGATGGATCCTTATTAAGCTCTCTATGGAAAGAAATGCAGGACTCCAACTTGCTGGGATGAAGTTGGGGAAAGAATGCTATTAGGACCTGATCTCGTTGATGAAATGGAAGAAAAGGTCAGATCTATTCAATAACACATAAGGGTAGCTTAGAGTCGATAGAAGAGTTATGCCGACAACCGAAGAAAAGACCTATAGTTTGAAGTGGGTGATAAAGTGTTCTTACGAATATCTCCCTGGAAAAAGGTTATGAGATTTGGAAAGAAGGGGAAGTTGAGCCCTAGATATATCGGTCCTTTCGAAATACTGGATCGTGTGGGAAAGGTAGCTTACCGATTGGTGCTTCCAACGAATCTCTCTCAAGTTCACGAATTGTTCCATGTATCTCTCCTGAGAAAGTACATACCTGATCTTTCACATGTACTCATCTCAGAAGTTGTACCGCTGGAGCAAGATCTTTCTTATGAAGAACAACTGATAGAGATTCTGGATCGTAGCGAAAAAGTCCTACGAAACAAGACCACTCGATTGGTGAAAGTTTTATGGAATAACCACCAACTTGAAGAAGCTACATGGGAGCTTGAGGATATGATGAGGGAGAAGTATCCTCATCTGTTTGTTACAAAGTGACGAATTTCGAGGGAGAAATTCTTTTTAAGGGGGGTAGAATGTAACACCCGATATTTTTATGAGTGATATTTTGTTTTTATATATCATCAAAGGAATATTTCACTACATACTAGCTTGGCTTACTTTACACGCAATCGCGACCTTCCTCGATAGCTTGCGCTGTATGCAATACCGAGTTTCACTAAATGACGATATGCTATTAAAATATTATTTAAAATAGCCGTTATGAATAGTAATAACCACTTTTTGAATTTTTATCTTTCAAAATGGACTTCATTTTTGGATTTGGAATACCGAAATTATCCTAGGGTGAAATTTTGGTATTTTTCTGAAAACTTTCAATTTTTGATGAATAGTGAAACCACTAAGTGGTAGGTTAAATACTGAATTTTTGCATAAAACATAATTTTACTGCTTCTGTGAATGGAATTTCAGAAATCCGACAGACACGGTTGATATCAGTAAGTAAAATGTGGTTCAATGAGATAAAAATAATTTTTTGGTGAATAGTAAATTTTTACTTTTTTTACCGCGGTTAATAGTAAACAGGGTAACTAAGGGTAAATATGATATTACTATTACCCTAACACATGTCCTAATTCTATTGGATAAGTGTAATTCGACCAGAAAAAACATTATGAATATAATATGACCATTTAGGTCCACTTGGATTAGATTATGACATTTAATATTATTTTATTTAATGAATAGTTAAAATAGTTAAAATCAAAGTTTAATAACTAAAACATTTTTAATATGGGTTTATACATAAGATAAATTCTTTTATAAATATTCATTAGAAAGATAAAACGATTTCATACATAATGTTATTTTATTTATAATTTTTAGACTTTAAATTAATTAATTTATTTATGACACAACGATGATACAGTAATTACCCTTTTAAGGAAATGTTAACATAATTGATGTTATAAATGCCCAAATAAATGTAATTTGAGACTTTTTATTAATTACACTAATTTTATAGGTTACTATGATATATTAGTGTATATTTAATCAACTTTTTTCGAACATATAATTCTGTTATGACTTTCACAAAAATCATATATCAAATAGTGTCAAAATTGACACAAAATAGTTTTTAAATCTAATATTATATTATTAATTGTTATTTAAGACCTAAATATCTAAGGATCGCCCAAATGTCTTAGATAATGATATATATATTAATAATAAACAGCCTGGGGTTCGTTTGGCATGTTATAGTAAGTGTATTAATTATATAGTGTAAGAAAACAAAAAGACACGGTAAAAGTTAAATTATTTAACATAGAGTTAAATCTAATTGATAAGGTTAAATTAATAAACTAAACTTGTCTAAATCCAATTGGTTGATAGGATTTCGACCCATCCCAACTTTACCTTCGAAATAAGACCCTTTGGAACCATTATAAATCGATTTTTACTTTAATATAAAATAATATTTTGAGATATTCCTATGGTGCCCCTCACCTCCCTTATAAAAGGGCACCTCCTCCCCCTCTTCCTCACACCAATTTGAGCACCCAAGCTCGGCAAACCCCTGCCAAAATACCTTCTCCACCTCCCTAGAATAATCCTACAGGTCCTGGTCTTCTTCAAAGACCAATCTTAGTTCCCTAAGTGGAGGATTCAAAGAGGCGTTTAAAAGAAGAGGTAATATCCATTACCGATCTTTTCAATTTATTTCTTCTTCAACTTCTTCTTCGTTAGTTGTTTCATGATAAAGTAATAACATCAGTATTACTTACTTACTGATATGTTTTTATAAATATGAAACAACCCTTATTCACCTTCTATCCATCCTACGGAAAAATGAAATCACCGCGCGTGCGTACGTACGGAATACCGTCTCCACGCCGTGGTGTAATCTATTTTCCCCTACCACCTTACTTGGATGGGTATAATGGTGTAAATAATGACTATATATGACTATTAAAAAGTGGTATTGATTCTAAAATAGTATACATACACTCCAATACAATTCCACGATCATAGGAACGATATCATCACTCGTGCGTACTTACAGAATACCGTCTCCACGATGTGATGCGACTCGTTATACATGATCATCATTACATAGTAATTATATAAATGAATTGAATGAATAAATATAATATATGTTACACTAATACCATTCTGGATATAAGGTATCTATAACCTTAAAAGAAGAATATGAATTTATTCGGCAAAACATGCATAAGAACAAAAGGCAATAAAGACCCGAGTAACAAGTAACAATGAAATATTACTAATAAGAAGCTAAGAATATGACCATATATGATATCATATCAATATGTATGATTCTGTAATAAGTCAATAACATTATTTAAACCATTATACAGGAGCTTCGGACACGTACAAAGCAAATCGGACCTAAGGTAAGGGGAAATATCACAATCTCATTTTTATCCGAGATTGTTTATACTTTGGTATTTACTGGGGTGTATTTTATCATCCACATCCATGTTCCATCAATATGTAATATTGATTCCATCCACTTACAATAGTTTAAATCCAATTTTACCCTTCGGTGAGTTTTTAGTAATGAATATGAAAGGAATCTTTTGTCATTTTTTCGTACGAGGTACTTTTTGACTTTTCCGACAAAAGTACGAAGAAAGTTTTTTTTAACTTGTACGGCATGAATGGATTTTTAAAACATTATTTACAAGAAGCTTTCTTTACAAGTTTTCAAGTTTATTTTTAATCAACTTCTTTTAGTTTATAATTGTATGACATGTTAAGAAAAGAAAAGTGTTTTTGAAGAAGAAAGGATATTTTCCTCAAGAATGGAGTTCAAGTGTTTTATCAAAATTATTTTCCATCTAAGATAATAAAGGGTTCTGTTTTTATCCCTATTATTACATTGATTTTATTATGTTGTGAGGGAATTATTTTTATGAAGTCATTTACCTTATATGATTTGTTTTATGATGTCATGATGTTTCAAGAAACCCATTTTTGTTACATGTGTTATGCGATGATGTATGATTTATGATTATGTGGCACACATAAGAAAGGATTCATTATAAGATGGGTGGGACCTATATCTCCATCCAATGCATTGGGTAAAGATTTATATCTCATGAGATAGACATGGCTGGAACAGAAGGTTATTTCGGTTCAGTGATACAGGACTGAAACGAGGAGTGAACTCGGTTCAGAAATGGACTTTGTCCGCTAAGATAGTCTTGGAAATGAGTCATGACTAACAAGAAATGATCTTCCATGATTATGTGTGCATGCCACAAAGTTTCAAGTTTTATGTTATGATTATGGGGATCTCATTTTCACTTCTATGATTTATTCCATGTTAAGATATTATGATCTCTTTTGCATGTTATGATTTTCAAAAAGATATGATATGATTTTTATTTCCTTTATTTGCCCTTGCTGAGCATTTGAGCTCACCCTTTTTTGTATGTTTTCTTTTCCCCAGGTCAGGAAGATGGATATTAAGTACAATATGCTAAAAGGGACACCAGATATGATGAAATAAATAGGATACACTGTAGAAGATTTATGAACCAGTTGTTTATGTTTCCCAGTTTCTAAAGACACTATACCTATACGGTCCTTTGTGGTTTTGGCATATGTTGTAATAAGTGTTCTTCAATTTTGAAGTATTAACAATGTATGTAAAGTATGGGTTGTTATACAAGGTCTCTAATAAGTAGCTTATACTCACCCCTACACGGGCTAGGGCCACACTACATTGTGTTGGATGCAGACGATAGACAGCGTTGATCGAGGTAGGAGCTCGTGGAGCTGGACGGTAACTAGAAGATGATCACTAGAAGAGACATACACGGAGCGGATGACTGGAGCCGAGAAGAAGAGGAGACTATATTTACCCACTCATCAGGTGGGATTTCCAGAGGAGGGCTCGTTGTTGCTGCTTTACTTTTCAACTGTTGTACTCTCTTTTCAGTTGTACTTTTCTTTCAGTTGGGTTTGTATTTTGGACCATTTACATTCCAGCACATACCTTTGTACTCAGTTTACTTAGTGTTTACTTCTGCTTGCATACTCTATGGTGATTGTTTTCTTACATAAAGGTAATTCCTTCCCTGATATCGGGATATACACCTTTGGTGCATGTCGCCAGCCCATGGCCTATGGAGGGCAGGCTTGGGGTAGTCACGACACAAGTCCCGAGGGCGGGTCGTGACAAATTGGTATCAGAGGTGTTTGGTTCTACCACAAAACTCAGGAATCTGATCTTTATTCTATGTGATGCAATAGTGTTTAGGGTATTGAGTGTGGTTATCAGTCTAGGGAGTCAAGTGTTGGTGCGGCGGCTGACGTATCCATACACCAGGACCTTGACTTCTGATTTCCGACTCAGTGCATGAAAACATTGATTGCATGTGTGTTTCAGAGGTTTTCATTATGATTATTTTGTGTTAGCTCACCAGGTATACTGTATTGACCTTGGCACACCTGTATTTTTTCAGTATGGCCCTACGATGGCAGCCAACTAGGGTTTCGAGCTTTGTACGAGATGAAAGCCCACAGAGCGATGTGGCCTCGGTGCGGGGCCCTATTACAGCAGAGGCACCGGGGGTACCTCTACCCGCCGAGCCACTGATACCACCAGCACCACCCGCTAAGAGTGAACGTCGCCTTAGTGCACTGCATCAGTTTCAGCATTAGAGACCACCCAGGTTCCGCGAGGAGACGGACCCTCAGGCAGCAGAGGATTGGATGGAGGCTGTTATACGAGTTTTCAGGTTAGTAGGGACACCGTCTTACGTCATGGTGATCCTTGCAGCGAGTCTCCCACACTCAACAACAGGTAGATGTTGGAGCATGATGCTCTAGGTGCACGACGAGGCATCCCTTCATTGGTCGGACTTTGAGAGCCTCTTCTGCTCGGAGTTCGTAACAGACACCCTCCGTGCGGTGCACATTCAGTAGCTGATACAGCTGCAGTAGGGCAGCGTGGCGGTAGCCCTGTACTCTATGAGATTTAATGATCTCTCGTGCTATTCAACGGACATGGTACATTACCAATTCTTCTGGGCCCAAACCTTTGTGCAGGGACTGAGGAATGAGATCAGCGCATCGATGACCTCCCTCAGCATTCTGATGTAGGATGGAGTACTGGAGCGAGCCCTTCTTGTAGAGAGCTTTCTTGTTGAGCCTACACCAGCAGCGAGAACTACCACAGGGCGGCATGTAGCTGAGTCTTCTACAGCTGGAAGTCGACGGATGACTCAGGGGTCCAAGCGAACCAGACCATCAGGTGGACGACCTTAGGATACTGGCTTAGAGGTGCGAGGAACATGGCGCATAGCCAGAATTCCAAGGAGAAACAGTGCTATGCATGCAGTAGGCAAGGCCACATGGCTCGTGACTGCCCGACCCGCCATGCAGAGGAGCAACAGATGGTTGGGGAACCACCCAGGCAGAGGCAGAGGTTCGACCATGGAGTTCCGCAGGGAGCAGGTGGATGAGGCAGAGGAGCTGGCTGAGCAGCAGGTTATGGGCGACGCTTTGAGGCTCTACCACCACCACCACCATGAGGTCTACCCTGACCATAGGGAGCTGACGGGCAGAGGTAGTCTCAGCTTCAGGCAGCAAAGGCCTACAACCACGGTGCACCTGAGATGATTCAAGGAACTATCTGTGTCTACTCTATCCTTGCTGAAGTTCTTATAGACACAAGATCGAGTCATTCATTCATTGTCCCTGCCCTTGTTCGGAGCTCAGAGATTCCGACGGATCCGTTGGCTCGATCCTTATGGCTAGAGACTCCTACGGGAGCAGACTCAATGATTACTCATTGGTGTCGGTAGTGTGAGCATACTCTAGGAGGCATGAGCTTCGGCTGGGATCTTCTTGTAGCGTCGTAGAGGCCTTACGAGGTCATCTTGGGCATGGATTGGTTATCTACAGTCCATGCTCATATCGACTGTATTAGGCGCAAGGTGCGGTGTGTTCGCACCGATGGGAGTAGGTTCACCTACACCGATGAGAAGGGAGCCTTTTTTGCGTAGGATGGACTCACACAGAGGATAGGATGGCCGATCACTCATATGTTAGCTATCCTCATCCTAGGAGCAGTTGAAATGCGGAGTCTGAGTTTTCCTGTAGTGGTGGATCAGTATGCAGATGTTTTCCCAGACGACTTTCCAGGACTACCTCCTCACATAGTGGTAGCCTTTTATATTTACCTGTACCCCAGGATAGCCTTGACATCCACTCCATCATATCGGATGGCTCCCGCTGAGCTTCGAGAGCTATGGGTATGGCTGGAGGACTTGCAGGGAAAGGGATTTATCTGACCCAGTGATTCACCCTGGGCTTCCATGATTTTGTTCACCAAGAAGGTGGACGGGAGCTTGCGACTGTTTGCCGACTACCGTCATCTGAACCAGGTGACTGTGAGTAACAAGTATCTGCTACCAAGGATTGATGACCTCTTCGATCAGCTCAAGGGAGCATGGTGGTTCTTGAAGATAGGCCTCAGGTCAGGCTATCATCAGCTCAGAGTTCGAGATGAGGATGTGCAGAAGACGGCCTTCAGATGTCGGTATGGCCACTATGAGTTCTTGGTTAAGCCTTTTGGTGTATCCAATGCTCCAGCAGTGTTCATGAGTCTCATGACCATGATCTTCCAGCCTTACCTCTATCGATTTTTCGTCGTCTTCATCGACGACATATTGATATACTCGACTACTAAGGAAGAGCATGCCTACCACTTGCGGGTTGTAATAGACACACTCCGAGAGCACCAGATTTATTTTAAGCTCTCGAAGTGTCAGTTCTGGATATGTGAGGTCTACTTCTTGGGAAACATCATCTCAGAGGGGGGAGTTTCAGTAGATCCTGTGAAGATCGAGGCAGTGCTAGCTTGGGAGCCACCCAGGAGCGTGACGGAGGTGCGGAGTTTCTTAGGTCTGTCTGGGTACTACCAGAGATTTTTTCCAAACTTCTCCAGAGTTGAAAAACTACATTCATCTTTGACAAAGAAGGGGAAACCCTTTGTCTGGTCAGATATATGTCAGCAGAGCTTCCAGGATCTCAGACAGAGATTGACCAGTGCACCGATCTTGACGCTACCGGAAGAGGGAGTAGGGTACGTAGTCTACTGCGATGCATCATGGACCAGACTCGGGTGTTACATTATGCATGAGTGGGAAATGATCTCTTAAGGATCATAAAAGTTGAGGTATCATGAACAGAACTACGCTACCCATGTCCTGGAGTTATCATGAGTGGTCTTCTCTCTAAATATGTGGCGACACTATCTAATGGGAAAGCGCTTTACAGTCTATTCTGACCACAAGATTCTCTGGTACCTCTTCTTGTAGAAGGACCTGAACCTGAGACAGCAGTTATGGATCGAGTTCCTCTACGACTATGACATTGAGATAGTCTATACTCCTGGAAAAGGGAGCGTATAGGCTGATGCTCTCAGCAGGAGGACGGGCATTCAGCTACTTGGAAAGGTGAGAGAGCAGCTAGCGGCATTGCAGATATCTTTCATGGATAGAGATGGGGCAGGCTTCCTTCAGTCGCTCACAGTCACACCTCCACATCTTCAGTGGGTCAGAGAGGCACAACGTGGGGATGTTGACTGTGAGACGTGACGTGCACAGATTTCCACAGGTCAGGAACCTAATGAATTCTTTATAGGAGGAGGGTACGTCGTCCTTTTCAAAGGATGTACCATGGTACCAGCTGCTTTACAGAAGGAGGTGCTGAGAGAGTTTCACACTTCTCCTTTAGTAGTACATCCAGGAGTGGCGAAGATGTACCAGGATCTCAGACGACAGCACTGGTGGCCGGGTATGAAGAAGGTTGTGGTAGAGTTTTTTTCTCGAAGTTTCACCTGCCAGTAGGTGAAGGTGGATCACCTGGTACCAGCAGGCTTTGTACAGCTCTTGGAGGTCCTGGAGTGGAAGTGGGATGGTATATCTATAGATTTTGTGACTGGAATTCCACGTACTTCCAGAGGTCACAACTCTATTTGGGTGATTGTTGACAGAGTCACCATGTCGGCCCACTTTTTACCAATCAGATATCAGGGCTCAGTGGAGAGCTTGGGACACCTCTACGTCAAGGATATCGTATGGATTCATGGTGTACCATCATCTATCGTCTCCGATCGAGATGCTCGATTTACTTCTCGGCTTTGGAAGGGGTTGCAGGAGGCATTCGGGACACAACTACACCTGAGTACCACTTTTCACCCTTAGACGGATGGTCAGATGGAGAGGACCATTCAGACTCTCGAGGACAAGCTCCGTGCATGTTTCCTCGACTTTGGTCGTTTCTAGGAGGATCACCTACCTTTGGTGGAGTTTGCGTATAACAACAACTACCACTCCACCTTCGGGATGGCACCATACGAGGCATTGTACGACCGATCTTGCAGATCACCTCTGTGCTAGACAGACCCTGGGGAGTCAACACTTGTGGGACCATTGATGGTCTAGGCCACAAACGAGAATGTCCATGTCATCCTGGAGCAGATGAGGACAGCTCAGGGCTGACAAAAGTCTTATACTGACAGGAGGTGGAGACCACTAGAGTTCGGGAATGGCAGGTCTCACCTTGACATGGATTACGGAGATTTGGCCGGTGCGGAATGTTATCTATGAGCTTCATCAGACCATTCCAGGTTCTCAGTAGTATAGGAGAGGTGACTTATCGCCTGGCTCTACCACCTCAGTTGCACCAGGTGCACGAAGTCTTCCACGTATCTCAGCTGAGGAGATACGTACACAACCCGACATATATTATCGACCAGTGAGAGCTGTATATTAATGATGGGGTGAATTTTGAAGAGGTCCCTGTGGAGATCGAGGATCGACAGTAGCAGGTTCTACGTGGGAATTCGATTCCTCTAGTGTGCATCAGGTGGCAGCACGGGAACCTCTAGGAGAGCACGTGGGAGCGAAAGGCTCAGATGTGTGCTCAGTACCCTCATTTGTTCCCCTTGTTTGTGATGTATCATTACGGGGATGTAAAGCCCTAAGGCGGGTGTAATGTAATGACCCGTAAATTTCAAGGAATTTTTTTTCATAATTTTTTTTTTCAGATTTTACGAGTACGCAATTTCGAACAACACTTGATTCTGAGGCTCGGTGTTCCCAGAATCAATTTTCGAAGTTTAGCTTGTGTACGTTCATTGAACAAATGAGCGGGTTTTCCAATCTTTTGAACCGGTTCTCGGAATCGTAATCTGAGGGCACCGATGAAACCGCAACGCTAGTAATTGCTTAAGAAGACCTTTTCTGGAGTTTCATTTCTTGGAAGGTGTTGTTAGATAAATGGGTTAACTGAAGAGTGAAATAAAATTTGCGCTACAATTTTATTTCTTTTCTAAGTAATATAACCTATGTGTGGAAATTATAGTGGGACCCACTACATCTTAAATCCACTTTGTAGGATATTAGGGAGGTGGGGCCCACATGAGCCCCACCCCTTTAATTTCTTCTAACTCCTCTAACCCTCTTAATTTTGGCAACCCCCTCCCCCCCTTAAGTTTGTATCTCTTCCACATTAATGCATGCCAATTAAACAGCTAAATAATTTGGTAACGCAAGTTTAATTAATTATGTGAATTCATGTTTTGAATTTTGAAAAATGTTGGCATGAGTAATAAAATAAGGAAAAATCCTTATTTTATAATTATTGTATCGTTGTGTAGAGATTTTGGGAGATATTAGTCAAAAGTATTGGGGATCTTTATATTCTTCGTTGGAGAACAAGAAGAATGCCAATACTTCAACGAAGAACGTCATCAGCACAAGGAGAGATCGATGTGCCGTCTCATCTCCTCTCCGCAGCCGGCGTGTGATGCCTTTCCCAATGAACGACGACGCGCCTACCTTCTTACTTCTTCTCACGTCAAATGAAGGGAGACACCTCTACTCCTCGGACGTTCTCCATCATCATTTATAGAGATTCTCCTCAAGACATTGTTTTCAGTGATGAAAGCTTCCGAGAATCTCTCTGAGGTAGGGGTTTGATTTTACCTTCGTGGTTATTTCTGGCATTCATCGTTAAATAGCTGCTGGTTATCAAATTAACGGGAGGAGGTCGGACCGCACAAACACGACCGACCCTCCTCCCCTTTGTTGTTGTACTTCGTTATGGATTGGAACGGAGGTGAAACTGTGTCGTTGCACTGCGTAGAAACGAAGGAACCGCGGCTGGTGCAGACCGTGGTGAAGGAGCGCAACACCATCGTTCCGTGCCATTGTGAACGAAAGGGGTCACGGCTGGAGTCGGGCCGCATCAGAGGGGCGCGATGCCACCGCGTCGTGCCAGAGCTTCATGGAGGGTCGCGGTCGATACGGTCCGTAGCGGAGGGGCGTGGCACCGTCACGCGGAGCCGATCTGACAATGGCCACGACGGTGAAAAGGGCGGAGGCCGTAACCGCCGGCCGCCAGTGCTACAGGAGGCGGGACCAACAGGTCTCGCACGGCACAACCAGCCTACCGTTACAGCCGGCCGGATCCGGGAAAACCGGGGTTTTGAACCCCTGGCCAGTGCAGCAAGGGAAGACCCCCACAGGTCCGCCGTTCGGTTCGAAGGGGGTGGCAGCCTCCCCCCCCCCCCCCTTCAGCGTCCTCTCAGCACGCGGGTGCCAGCACCAGGCCGAACCGGCCGGGCTGGGCCGGACTGCCCACACCAGGCCGGACCGCCCCGCGCGGAGCCGGTCCCCCGCACCGGGCTGGGCCGCACCGGCTAGGCCGGGAAGTGCCAGCCGGGCCGAGCAGTTCCCAACCAGGCCAGACCCGGACCCAGGTCGGGTCGACCCGGTTCGGGCCGACCCAGGGGTATCGAACTGGGTCGGACCGGGCCCGAACCCCCTGTTTTCAGACAGATCCATTTAGAAGCCCATAACATGGGCTATGAACCTCTGATTGACGCACCGTCAGTTGCGTAGAGAGTCTTGAATCAATATGGTCATTTCAGTATATTACAATCATGTTTTCAGAGAACTTTCGGTATGGTCGGGTTGGTTCGAACACGAAACCAACATGGCCTTCGAAGCGGAAACTCTTATAACATGAGTTCCGGACGTCAGATTGATGTACCGTCAACTTTGTTGGATTCCTCTTAGTGAGACGGTTATTTTGGCTGACTCTGCTCAAGGTTTGGATGTAGTTGGAGTATGGTAGGGTTGGTTGTGACTTAAAAACCAACCGGGCCCCTTGGACAAAAAAACCAATATCTCTCAGACCGGGAGTCTGATTAACGTGTTGTCTTTCACGTTGAGTTCCTTTTGACGGGATGAAACTTTGGGATACATCATCTCTGGACTACATGTAAGTTTATGTATCAACCCCATTGGATTGTGGAGCGGACCCTCTCAGAATCAAGCATGATGTGTGCGGGAACCCTAGAGCTGGCTGCGACTGCGATAACGATGACGACTGTATTGGGATCCTCTGTGGGTTCGGCAGTGATGACGACTGTACTGGAATCCTACGTGGGTTCGACGACAATGACTATTGATCTTGTATCTTATGTGGGTCCGGCAGATTAGCTGGTCTTGTATCCTTTGTGGGTCCGACAGCTTAGCTGGCCTTATATCCTAAGTGGGTCCCAAAGCTTAGATGAATCAGTGGCTACATCTCATCATCTCTATCACCTTACAAAGAGTATACATGTGTGAGGTGAGTCTTGACTTTCAATCACTATATTCGATATTATTGTTTTCTATCCTATGTGGACTGGGTTGTGTTATCCTGTGTGGATTAGATTGTGTTATACTGTGTGGACTAGATCGAACTTGGGCTCAGATGTTGGAGCCGAACTGGAATTGATGACTTAGGTATATGTATGGGCATATACCTAAGTGGATTTGGTTGTTACTTAATGATCATATCTTTCCTATGTGGATTATCCTTCGTGGATTCTGGGAGACCTTCGAGGGTCTCAGGGTCCTTACTGAGTAGCATGTAATCACCCATGGACGGGCTATGCCCGCACTACGTTGTGTTGGATGCAGACGACAGATAGTGCTGATCGAGGTAGGAGCTCGTGGAGATAGACGATACCTTGAGGTGCATCACTGGACGAGACATACACAGAGCGGACAGCTAGAGCCGAGAAGTGGAGGAGACTATCTGTACCCACCAATCAGGTGGGATTTCCAGAGGAGGGCTCGATGTTGCTGCTTTATTTTATGTTGTTGTACACTCTTTTCAGTTGTACTTTACTTTCAGTCGGGTTTGTATTCTGGCACATTTACTTTCCAGCACTTACCTTTTTACTCAGTTTACTTAGTGTTTACTTTTGTTTTCATACTCTGTGGTGTTTGTTTTCTTATTTAAAGGCAATTCCTTCCCTGATATTGGGATTTATGCCTTTGGTGCTATTCGCCAGCCCCTGGCCTATGGAAGGCGGGCATGGGGTAGTCACGTCACAGGTCCCGAGGGCCGGTCATGACAGATGTACTTGTTTTATGTGTTTGGGTTGATTCTAGTATTTCAAAAGGATCATACATAGATTTTACAAACATTTGTAAGGCTCATAAAATCCCCATAAACATTATTTTAGGGATTATTAAAGTCCTAATAAATACATTTTTATGATTTTCCATGTATTACAATGGTTTGAAAAAAAATTATTTAGGTTCTATAATGATCATAATAAGTTTATCTCAATTGATAAATAAAAGATAATGATGATTTTGGGGGTGTTTGTAATGTTAATCAAGAATAATAGCCATGTATTTTATGTTCCACATCAACATTCATGAAATCTATGAATCCTTATAAATTATAATTAATAATATCTACATTAATACATGGTTGATAAACCATTCAAAACAATGGAATGTTATGAATTTTTAGAAAATACCAAATCATAACTTCTAATAAATACCAATGAAGAAGGAAACAATCTAAATAATAGAGAATAACATATCTCATGAGGATTTGAATATTTTACAATGGATATTGTAACCACCTATAAATAAAATTCATTTTCACTATTTAAGGATATTTTCTCTAAGGTTTCAAAGAGGTTACACACTTCTATGTACCTTAGGTTTCTCTATAATTTATTATATTTTCATAAAATCTCTAATTTCATAATTTTAATAAACCATTACTCTCATTTTATCCTTTTTCTATCCCAATCCCTCTCAGTGTCCTCATTCAATTTTATCTCCAATACACACTATAATGAGTGGATAACCCAAGGAAAATCTAATGGATGGATCCATTGATTAACCAAAGACATTAATAATTATAATTTTAATGTTTCATATATACATAGAGTTATTTCATGGATTATTACTCTTTGGAGACAATGATAATGTAGTACCACTACACTTATTTGTGGATTATAATATTTACATTGCGATATTCCCACATCAATTATTTTCGTCGAATATGATTTAGGATTAATGATATTGTGTTCATTGGGTGTGATTGATTACCATGAAGGTGATTTAGAGTGTGATCTTTATTGAGGATACATCTAACTTTCTAACCATAGAGAAGGTGGATTCTAGGTGTAACTAGGGACCTCTATGTGAACTATACATTCAAAACTAGGTTATAATATCATGACCATACATATTATAGAGTTTAAACATTAAGAATTTATGAAACTATACATAAGACAATGAAGGTTCACTAAAAAATATTTTCATTAGTGGGTTTCCATTGTTTTTATTTTAAATCATACTATATGTATTGCATTTTTATTTTATTGTCCTTAATTTTACTTATCAATCCCAAATATTATACATTGCTTTTAAAAAAATTGGAATCAAAAATTAATACGTGAATTAGAAATAAAGGGGGATGATTTGTGAAATATCCTCAAGAGAGATGGACCTAGTCATCCATGGTGTCGTAATTGGAAACAATAAATAATTTCTTTTCCAAACAATATGATAGTTGGAATCTTTACCTGTCCTTCATAAGGAAATTTATCATCTGAGATATTAGAAAAAATATATACTCTATAAGATAATCTATATATATATATATACAAATATTGATATATATATATATGTATGTATTTATGTATATATTTATTTTTGTATGTTTCTATTTGTTATTCTCCCCCTAAGGAGGAATGTGTTCTCACTCTAAACTGGGAGGACATCGATCCCTCTTTAGGGTTTATAGAATATGGTTACCCTCCCCAAGGGTACAATATTATATTATAGTAAATAATTTATGAATTTAGATATATCATAATCATGAACATGAATACCTTATATTTCTTCAATATAAGAACACATACATAAATATATGCATGTTCCCTATGTGTAATATGTAACATCCACCCATGGTCTATGGACATGGAATTGTGATTGAACTAGAGGACTCAGCACATGACCTCAGACATTCCACCCCATACACGAAAGACTTCTGATAAAAACATGGGGTCTCATGTAGTAAAGTGGGGAGACTATACCTCAATATTAAAGTGTTTTGTAACTGGTAAGTAAAAAAACATGTTCCATAAGAGTAAATAATCAGATTAAGTTGAAAAAATAAAAAAAAATCAATTGATAATAAAAGATTGTGTAAGGAAACATTCATATTGAATCATAGTTAATATATTATTAAACAAGAAGGATTGACCACCTCGATGATCCCATATATAGAAAAAACAAGAGAATAAAAAAGAAGTCTCTACCACCATACTTGTACCTCACCTCATCCCAATATCCAATATCATTTGAGATGTCCTGTTTGATCTGACTACCTTAATCCTATTCCCAGTATAAACCTATAATCAGTGAAGTCTTCTCAATACCCATGTTCCATGACCACACGTCTTGGGTATGATTAGCACTCCATAGGTAACCACCAACATGTTAATTTACATAACTAGTCAAATATATGTTCACATGATATATGTTTTGATAAAAAATAAATAACTACAAAAGTATAAAATGAATAACCACTATTGATCCTTGATTTATAACATTTAATTTGGGATAAAACGTAATAATCTATGGCCACTGCCAGAGTATCTTTGAGCCTGGAAACAAACCATTCGTACAAAGATTATGTTCAAAAGTCAGTTCTTTAGAGAAATTATTTGGAAATATAGTTGTATTAGGATCAATATTTGGATCCTAAGAGAATGTCCTTTGAATATATGATAATATCAGATATTAATTCATTGTGTGTTTTGGGGAATTTGAAAGCATAGAATAATTAATTCAATGACCATGTATAATTCATTTAAAATAGTATCATTTGAATCAGTTAAGTATGTTGAAGGAATTAAAAACCATTCAAAATATGAATCTAAAGACCATTTCCATTGAATTCAAATCCCTATCACATCTGAATCTAAAGGGTTTTTTTCTATAGATTTCCAAACCATGTCATGTTTTGATCAAAGGATTGTGTCATGGGAATTATAATCTACATCTCATCTGAATCCATGATCAATATCATAGGTATTTGAAACATATACCATCTAAATATAAAGACTATCTCTAAGGTATTCCAAACAATATCTCATATACATACGATTAACATATTTCTGGTAATCTACTCACAACAAAAAACACATTGTATTCCCTATTATGGAATCCAATAACAGAGTACAACATCAATATCAAATTATAGTGTCTAAGACATCCAAAACTGATATAACTTCTTAATACTTGAATTCAGTATCATGAAATCCATAAAATAGTGCATCTAAATCCTTAGAGTGAGTTCCATGAATTATAAACCATAGTAAATCTCAGTCCTAATATAAAATCATAGGCATTCTAATACTATTTTCCTTAATAATAGGATCCTAAGAGAAATACATATCCTCCAGATATAGTATCATATTACATATTTATGGGAAATGCATCCCAGTCAAAACATCTCAAGTCACATCATTGATTCTGGATCAACGGTGACACCTAAAATCATCACTACCTATTTCTCATTCACACAAAATATTGGTTAGACCATATAACATGGAACCCACTGTAGTCCCCTAGGTCTCATTATATCAACGTCACCCCTCATGGGCTCATCTATTATATTATCACCTCTCATGACATTCCCATAACCTAAAGGGAAGGAAGAAACTCAACATTATCATTCTCAGATCACATCCTTAGTAGCATTACAATTTAAGCATCACTAACAATGGTATTAAGTGATGGTGTTAGGCACATCTAAATTTTCATGTTATCATTAGTATATACTATCACCAAACCTACCTATAATTCCAACCCATTTTATATTCACCATGTTGACAAATCTCAATATGGGAGGATCACTCAACTCATTTTTATCTCAAATATATCCTATACTCTACGCCACCACAATGGTCTACATAGAAACATCCTTATCCATCCATACTAATTCAATACTCACCTTTATCTAAAGGTCCCAAACTAACCCTACACAAGGACTCGTACACTATATTAATTTAATTTAGATGGAAACCCATAGGATTTGTAACTCTCAAGGAATATATTTTAATCCACAGCATTTCCATTGGTGGTTATGGATGTTAAGAATGTTCCCAAGGTCCATGTTTCCCTTGGTAATTTTTTCATCTCATTCAAGGGAATTAAGTCATTTTGTACAATTTAATTATCTTAAAATGGTTGATCACAAAATAAATGGCAAGGAAACTAATCACATCTTGAAAAATATATTGCCTAATACCATATGTCATTCCTAGGAAACAACTATCTCAAATTAATAATTTTCCATATTTTATTCACCACTCAACAACTCTACCCATGCTCATCTATATCCACCCATCCATCGTCTCTCAAAGAGATTCCCTAAATCTTTCCAATGTGTCCAAAAAATAATAATAAGTCACATAAAATTAATTATTTAATTTTTTAATGAAATTCATATTTATTTTGAAATTTATAGGATTGTGTGTAATTCCTTTAAAATAAAATCTTATTTACAACCGACCAAAACTGCAAAAAAACACTTTAAAACATCATATAAGGTACCTCAAACATTATTCTAGTTAAAATAACTAACATTATGCATCAATTATAAGGTAGAAATAATTTAATTTATAAAAAATTATCAAATAATTCCATCCACCAACATACATTTACTAAAACAACATGTAATAGATTTAAGTTGTAATTTCAACATTCCCTCTACATAAGTTAAGAAAACTCCACCCTAAAATATAAAAATTCCATCATTCTTTGATGGAATCAATGAAAAGACCAACACAATATTTCTCAAATTAAAATAATGGAATGGGAAACAAAGAAGAAAAAATAAATGGGTGTTCATGTGGGACAGATTACGATGGTGGGAGGGGATGAATTTCAATTAAAAAATAAAATAAATATTTTTTCAAAATTATGTGATAAAAAAATTATATGGAATGAAAAAAGGAAAATAGATTATAAAGAAATATGATAAAGGATTTTAGAAAAAATATTTATATGCCTACATATCCACCCCTCAAATGCATAAGTGTTTTATTATCCCATGTTTTTAATGGTATAATAGAACCTGAAAAAATAATTATCTTAATTCTCAGAAACAAACAAAATATAGAAGAAGATACACATGTTTTTAATTGTTATTTCATAAAACCAAAAAAATAACATTAGCGGTATGGGTAACTATTAAGATAAAGGAGGAGTGGTTTTATTATATCAAACTCTTTACAACACATTCTAAATTCACACAAACAGATATACGACAAACTTAATTAAATATAGAGAGAATAAAGAGAGAGATAAATTTAATTAAATAAGGGAAAGGAACCATATATCTCTAGAAAATCCTTAAATGAAAACATATAGTACATAATATTTATAGGGGATCTATTTGTATACTAATAAATCATATTTATGATATTTAGGTCTTTTTAATCCATAAGATCTATTTGGAAGAGAGAGATTCCAAACATAAAAACATAAAACAAATAATTTCCCTTTTTGAAAAATCTCCACCCTCTAGCTGGTGGGATTTCTGACCTTCATGAGCTTTCTAGTAAGGCACATCAATTGACGTGTGGGATAGAAAATGAACATATTATAAAACCATGCTCTCATAGCATCTCATGGTGATACATCGGGTAGTTGGTGGGATTTAAAATGTAATGGTTCATATTTTTTCCCACCAGTTGTCTAGTGGTCCCTATATAGCTTTCCAGATTGATTTCCTTGTGAGGTCCTTAAAATATTATCTCTAAAAACATATTCAACTCATTGATTGATCGGAAAACATTCAAACATTATATCTATTCATAATAATTGTAATATATTCAAATGAGATGGTTAGAATAATAAATTTGGTTTTTTAATCATTACATGTAGAGAGTGATATGTATATCAATATCATCCATTTGATAATTAAAACATTACAAATATAATATTTTCTAAAGATGAGTTAAAGAAAAATAAATATTTATTGAAAATAAAAAATTAATTTAAATTTTCATGACGAAAATCAAAAGGCATTTATTAATATATTTATAAATGATAATAAAATTCAGATTAGGAAACAAATCATGATATCTTTCCACCTCTTTGTAATTATAAAATAACTCAAAATGAATTTTCAATCCAATAATATTCTGAAATAAATTTCAATAGTGATATTAAAAGATATTTTAAAATGATTTTAAATAATTAAACATTATAGGGGATGAATACAATATAACCCAAAAAAGGATAAATAGATAAAATTAGCATTAAAAAATTACAATGGTAAAAGGATTTTAAGAAATAAAATCACATTGAAAAATATAAATATTAAAATAATTTTAAATAAATTAGAGAAGATTATTCATGCATTGAAAATGATAGAAAAATTAGTTGATTAATGCATTTATCCTTCTTTATGATTATCAAAATATAATAATAATATTAGAAATAAGATGTTTATATATCATAAAACTGATTGATAATAAATTCTATACTATTAAAATAGATTAATAATTTAATTCAAAATGTTTAAAAATAAAACTTGAAAATTTAAATACCCTCCCCTCTTCAAGATAGGATTATATAATCAATATATGATTCTAAAAATTATTATAAAATTATTATATCATTCTTAAAGAAATAATTCAAATTTTAGATCATAAAACATACATTATAAATATATTAATTTTTAAAATAATCACTATATCAGATCCCCCATAAAATATAATTATCTATTTTCTTACATATTAAAGGTGAAGAACCATGTATTTTAAATGTGAAAACCTTTTTAAAATTGATAAAAAAATATAATAAAATAAAACATTTAAATGTATTTTTATGGAATAATAAAAAGATTTTAAAGGAATTCGGAAATTAATAAACTTTATGCTTCATGAATTGAAATGAAACTGTAAAATTATATCCATACCTTACTCACCTAAATAAATTTAATACATTCAAAATGAAGAGGCTTTTTAAAATTTTAAAATTTTTAAGATTAATTGTAATAAATTTTAAAGAGATATGTCCATTTTTAAAGAGATATTAAAAAATTGGATCCTAATATTAATATTCATAATACATCAACGTTAAATAAGATTAATATAAATTCTAATTAAACTACTATTGTCACATTTGATTGGAAAATTGTTGTTTATTATCCAATTCACTTTTCATCCAAATAAATTGGTAATGATAAATCACTTGGGATTTATATTATTCTTCCTCCATTTATACAGAAATGTAATTTTTTTCTAATTTAATAGGCCAAGAATTTTCAATGTCGGAGATATCTTCAACATATTATTTTCATTTCTAATTAGCTTCCCCTTAATTCAGCATCTGAAAAACTAGAAAACTCTATTGAATTATCTTTTGGGTAAAATTACGCAATGTTATATGATGAGTTTAAATATTTAAAAATTCATTTAGTATCTCTTAACTGAGATTCATTATGACTTTCCTAAACCTAATAATAAATAAAAAAAATAAACATAATATCTACATGGATGGGAGGAAGGTAATATAGATTCCTAATCATACATATATACATCATTGTATCAACTAATTTATTTATATTTTCTAACATTATACAAGAAAAGTAAAAATTTGTTTATATATTTCCATAACATGATCCATTATACAATTCCTTTATAGTTCATTTTTTTGTTTTCAATGTCTTATAAAAATAAAATTTTTATTATTACATTTTTTAAAAATATATAAATTTTTTTCTCCTCTAATATAAATCATGTCAATTATTTTATCAATATTTCAAAAAAATCATTAAAAATTGATTGTTTTTTTAGAAACCAAAATACTTTCTTTGACATATATTTGAAAAATTAGTAAATACATGGAAATATGTTTTCAAAACAAATTACAAATTGATTTTCCATATTTAAAATCATTTAATATGAAAAATTTAGCTAACTACCCATTCCAAGTCTGAGGGGCTTGTTTTACAAAATGAAGATCCAAAGTTAACCTAAAACCCAAAATTTGATATTATAAACCTTAAAAACAAGGATTTTTTTTTAACAAAAACATTATCTGAAATAAAACCAATCATAAAAACATTTATCAATCATTTGGAAAAGCATAAAATTTATATTCCCCATAAATTATAATAAGATTCTGATGGACTCAAAAAAATTTTATGGGATAAAAGTTATCACTATAATCACTGACTGATTTTTAATTATATGAAATAGCTATGTTAATAGATTTATTATGAATTATCTTACAATTATTATATAAAATTCTCTTAAACACCAATTTGGTACCAATAATGGGATGATCATCAGGTCTTTTAACAATAGTCAATAAAATTAATCCTTGTAAAATTGATCAACTTTTCCATCATTTCATGTACCGAATATTTTTTAATAATGGTATCATCGATATTTAGGTGTTTTAGATGTGAAATAAAAAATAAAATTATTCAATGACTTTTATTGCCTATCATTTAATATGATTATTGAATTTTTAATCACTTGTAACATATTCTAAATGATGGTATTCAGACACCACTAATTCCATGGTTAATGCATCTAGAAGAGGTTTTACATCATCATCAGCATATTAAGAAATATTTTTTTCACTTAAGGTAAAAAAATTCCGATCACCCTCACATCATTAATTTGGTGATGAATTTTGGAAACATTTCTATCAGATATGTTGCGAATTGATTATTCTAGGGTATTTGTCTTATTATTAATGATCTAGTTTACTTTACATGATTTAGAGTACCCTTAAAAATTCAATCATTAGATTTTGGTTGAAATTTTCCTATGATATATTTCATGTTATGAATATATCATTTAAACCCAAACACCATAAAATACAAAACATGTGGTTTTATTTCCCGTTTGAACATCATGGAGGTCTTCTAAAGTTCTAAAAGTTTGATAATTTTGATTAATTAATAACAAATGTTGTTGACCGTGTTGGAATAAAATTCTTAAAATGTTTAAATATGCTCAAAGGATTTCCTTTATTCTCGTGAAAAAATTATTATGTCTTTTAACAACCCCATTTTTTGGGAGTCATAGAAGTAGAAAATGAATGATAATGACCTTGTGAATTAAAAAGTTCATCAAAATGTTTATTTTCAAACTCCCCCAAGATCAATATATATAGATATAATCCTATTACCATTTTGACAGTATTTTTATATTTAATAAAGACATTAAAAAAGTCATATTAAATAACTACTAAATAAACACACATAATATTCTATAATCATCAACAATTAAAATATTGTATGGTTTAAATAAATTAATTGAAACTAGGTTTGGTCCCAATAAATCAAGTTAATCAAGATAAATGGACTATAAGTTGGATATGTTCATTTTATATTTCATGGGGGATTTCATCTTATTACCATGTTATTAAGGCTCATACAAAATTTAATATTTGAATTGCCATTTAGAAAAAAAACATTTTAAAAAAATTGAGTTTCAAGAATTATTATTTTTTTATTAAAAGTTTGACCTATAATAAACACCATGTTAAGATAGTTCTACAAAAGAAACTGGGTCATCTTGTGTTACACACACTACTGTGTTTCAAAAAAACAAGGATATATTATTAATATAGACATCCAAACGTGACCATTATATCCTTTTCATTAGACATAGTAGTAAAAATATTAATAACTATGTTCCTAATGTTATGTGTAACAGTTTTATATAATGATAACATATTTATCAAAAATACTTAATTTTTGGTAATTCATTTATATGCTTCAAAAATACTATTTTCCTAAAAAATTATTTTTTTAAACAATAAAAAAATTATCATTGGAAACTTTTATAAAATTTATTTGATAAAAACATCATTTTTTAAATAAATTTTTCAAAAATATATAAGGGGGGATTTTTTGGTTTTTTATAAAATCTTTCATTTTTTATTAATGGTGAAAAAATGCGGAATTTTAATTAAAATATATTTTTTAGTTTAGTTTAATTTTAAAGTTAATTTATATTATAAATATTTTTTAATGTAAAATTAGTTCCATTAAAAATCCTTTAATCTAATTAATGTTATTGGGGTCAATTTTTTTTTAATTTTTAAATAAAAACATTGTAACCATTTAGAAAATTTATCTATAAAGACTGTATTCTTCATCAATTGGATGGGATTAATTTTTAATTAAATTTTACCAATTTTTTTATTTTTATTTTTTAAAAAATATTTACTTTTTTAATCAGTATAATTTATATTATCTAATAAGTCAAAAATAATTTATTTACTAAAATAAATAGGGAATGCAGCATAATTTGTTACATTTCTTCTTCCACCTCCTCTAATTATTATTATACCACGATGATAAAATATCCTAATAATATTTTGTATAATAAAATTAATTTTTACTAATTTTTTGACCTACAACAATCTACACTTCCATAAAATAGGTTATAAAATCATCGTTTCTATGTATGGCAGACTACCGCCTCACAAAACGATGTTATTCAGATTTTTATTACCACCTATAACAGATAGATATAATAATGGATTTATTATTTATATATTATATTTATGATATTATAATTATTATTGAATTTTTATATAACACATACCATCATTATTTCTATTTTTTGGGGAATATGATAACGTCACTTGTATTTATGGAGGACTACAACCACATGAATTCGTATGATTCATTCACACTTTACATGGAATGTTTTAATTAAGGGTTCATAGAAATTATGTAATATATATGAAATAAATATTATTAATTGATTTTAATTTATAATATACCTTTCATTATTCCACTCCAACATGGAGAAGGAAATGGTGTCAATACGAACGTAAATCCTACAATCTCCCAGAATGGTTTATTTCACTTTTTACAATAAAATTTTATGAATTAATAAAAATAAAGGTATATAAATTATATATTATATTTATATAATGGTAAAAATTATGGATATGATGAATCCATGATCAAATTCGTTGGAAAAAATAACAAATCAAAACATATACAAAACACACAACATTATTTCCTTGAAACAAGACTTTAACATGAAATTGATAATGAAATAGTAATAAAATGTCATAATAAAAATAATATATGTTTTTATATATATAAATATAGTTATTAAATATATTAATGATAAAGATATGTTTATTTTACAATGGTTTGAATGAGTATGAAGGATATCAATACTTAAGGTAAGGGATTTTCATCTCACTTTTTTACTTCAACGAGACAAAAGATATATTTTCCACCTATATCATTTATGTGGTGGGAATTATAAAAATGACTATATTTTAGGATTATTCTCCTGAAATTATTGGAATTTACATATAAATTTTGGTATATATCTATCATGGGTATTATGGTTCAAAATTTACATATGTGGAATGGTATTTTTGTCTCAATTTATCTTCTTTTGAGACATATGTTATGTTATAAACCATATTTTTCAATATGGTGTATATATTTCCCATTTTAAATGTAATATAACGAATATTATTAATTTAATGTTATTATATGTTACATTTAATGATATTCCTTCATGGTGATTATGAATCAATGTTACTAAATATGTAATGGTGTTATGTTACAATATAAACATTTTTCAAGACTACTCATGATTTTTCTTCCAATGATAAAATATTATGATATAACTCTCAAAAAACTCATGTATTTTATTCTATTGTGGTTATTTATATAGAATAAATTTTATACTTTTAATTTTATCTCTTAATGTACTCAGATGTACAAAATAGGTTTTTTTTAAAAATAGTCATATTTTTTTTGAAAAACACCTTTTCTTTCAAGACCATTTACTGTAAGAAAAATCAAAAAAAAATTCTATTATTCTATGATTTTTAAATGACTTTTTAACCATGATTAGTGTCATTTTAAAAATGTTTTTGAATTTAATGTCCACATTTTCTCAAAAATAATTCCAATATATTATTTACCAAAAATGTGAAAAGAAACATTATTTTAATGTGTATGGGATAAAAAATAAACACTATCATCATTAAAATTAATTACGTAGAAGATTCACGTATATTTTTATAATGATATTTATAAAAAAATTGTTAAACATGTTTTTATTTTTTAAAATATTTTTTCTCAAATTGAAAATATAATTTCCTTAGTAAATATTTTAAATTATTGATCAAAATCAATTTTCATCTAATATCACATCAATTAATGTTACCTTTTCCTTACTAGGGATATCATCCAAGGAAACCATTATTATTCTCTTTCTAAATAGATTTTTATTATTATAGAATTATGTTTTTGAACCCCTTTTCCATGGGTTATACCATGGATAATTATTATGAAATCTACATCTTTGCATGTGTTATTCTCTGATGAAAAGATTATAGAACCTATCTCTTTTACCTAGGTTATGATATTTTTAAATATATATGATAACCATGTAATGTGATGGTTTATGATATAATTAATTTTTATGATCTTTAGAACCCATGAATATGGTATTAATTTTGGGATGGGTGGGACCAACATCTCTCTCCTATAAATTTGTTAATGATTTATTTCCAATGAGATATACAAGACAAGATTGAGGTGTGAATTTTGTTTGATAGGGGTCTTTTTCTACTATTATGGTTTTGGGATAAAACCATTACTTCTATGGTATTTTGGGGTCTGAACCCATTTATATATGATTTCCTTGTTAGTGATCCTTGACCAATATGGAAATTATTTTCTATGATTATGTGTATCACAAAAATTCAATGTCTCATTAAAATGCTATGATATCATGTCTTGTGTTCTTTGATAACCATAAGACTCATGTATTATGAATATTCAATTTTTATTCAGTGACTAAACATTATAATCTCTTATATGAAGGGTAAGGTTTTCAAATTATGTAATCATGTCCTTATACCCTTATGTTCATGTTATTGTATTGTACCTCCCTTGTTTACCCTTATGGAGAATCTGAGATCACCCTTTCTTATGTTGGTTTTCCATAGTTCATGATGATTTTTTTTGTGTATGATATGTATAATAGTGGACCCTGTTATGAAGTACATTGTTGGAGATTCCATATATCATTGATTACAAAATTTTAATGAATATACTATCCTCAGTTGTCTGTATATATAGTTTAATGAATATACATCAAAATTGATTTCATATATAGGTATGATAAGCTTGGGTCACTATAGTTATTATCATAGGATAGTTTTAGAAATAATTTGGAAACTAGGATGAGAAAACCTTAGTAAGATTCCTATGGATAAGTCAATGGATAAGTCTATAGATGAGTCAACGTAAAGAAAAATAAATTTTCTTAAAAGAGTAAGTGAGTAGTTTCAACAAAATTACATCATTTCGTGGATACTACAAGTGTATGTGGCTAAAGAATAGAGGTAAATATTTGTAGTAACACTAAAAGTGATAAATGGAGCTTGAATTGATCCTCATCTGGTGCATAAAATTTGTCCCTTCTATACACCTACTTTGACACTCTCGAGGAATTGTTTTCAAAATTTTCATTCTATTTACAAACCATTAATAAGGATTCAAAATATGAGATGAACATTAATGACATAGTAAGAACCTATAGGGTCATAGATTAAATAACAAATCATGAATTAGATATCTTATATGTGATTTTTCATGATTATATGGTTCCCCACTATTATTATTCTAACTTACACTATGATTTTTTGTTTCATTCACTGGATAGAATTCAATGGAGCCATGTTTGTGCTGATTGTGATAGAAAATGAAATTATTAAACTCCTAGTAATTCTATTATTATTGGATATTAAATGAAAAATATCAATTTTTTCTCACAAAAATTTATTATGTGATGGATCAAGATGGACTTCCAAAAGAAAAAAAGAGGGTACAAAAATCAATTGATACCTTTGTGAGGCAACATACACCATAAATTAGATGAACTATTGATCTTAAAGTATCTAAGAAATCTTTTAGTACTAGAGAAAATAAAATATATGGTCTCTAGTGTTTGAAATATTAAAAATTCATATTTTTTGTCTATTATTTGAAAGGTGAAGCTGATTAATCGTGGAATCATTTTCAAAAATACAATGAAATGGTATGTCATTGACTCAATGGATTAGGATGATTTCAATAACCTATTTTTCAATATTTTAGTTCCTCATATTCTACATATGAATATTGAGAGGGATTTACATTCATTAGAAAAGGATGATGAATCGTTTGGTACCTATGAGGTAAATATTAAAAGACTTATGAGGCATACTTATGGTATTATCATACAAATTGAAACTAAGGAAAATTGATTCAATAGTGTCTTAAATAAAATTCTATAAAGGTTTTTATCTATTAGAGATTTCAATATATATGATTTATTGTTATATGTTCAATAAATGTGGAAAAAGTGGTTGGAGTTACATATCAATGTCATGGTTTGGAAAAGAATAGAACATTGGAGTTCAAATGAAATTCTAAAAACTATGTAGATTGTAGATGTTATTTCCATTATGATCAAAGATTAGGAAAAATCATGGAAGAAATTATATTAAGGGGACTAGTGAATGTTTTATGTGAGTATGGTAATGTTATAAAGAAATTTATTTCTAAATATATGGGAATAAATAATCTGATGATTCAAATAGAGTGAAAGTTACACTAATGAACCATTGATACTCAAGTGTTTCAAATGCATGGAGTATGGGAAATTTGTTAGTGAATGACCAAATCAAAAGTATAATGATGATAATCAACATCAACAACCTAATAAGAAATGGGATAAGGGGAAATATCTTACAATAACTATTTCCAATGAGGTTGCTAATAATTATATAGTGAAAGGTAAACTTATCATACAATTTATGACTACTAATGTGTTATTTGACACTAGATCATGCAATTATTTAAAATATAAATAATTTTTTATGGGTAAAAAGATTCCAAATAAATGATTAGATGTATAATTATCCATGAAACTCCTTTATGGTTTAATTATCTGATCTTAATTATATGATTCCTCTATTATTGTTGTTAGTGTGAATGTGCTTCATAAAAATCATTAAATTCTTCCCCTAGTGAAATTTTATGTTATTTTGGGAATGGATTTAATTTCTCTACCTAAATCCGACAACAATTTTTAAGGAAATGAAGTAAGATTTGATATTTCATAACAACCTTTGATTCAATATCATTGTGAAAATTGTTATGATGTTATTATGGAGGTCACATCCATTGTATGGTTATTAATTCCCATTTAGTAGGTTTTTTTATCTCATATAGTTTTCAATTAAGTTGACATCGATGATCTTCCTACTGTATCTGAATTTTTTGATGTATTTATAACTAATTTTTCATCCATTTCAAAATTTTGATGTAGTGTTGTTAATAAAACTCATACCTAATTCCATAACAATTGTAAAGCCTACATATAGAATGAAACTAATTGAGTAGCATAAGTTGAATAAGAAAGTCCATGAAAACAATGATTATGGATTCTTTTGGCAATTTGTGTCTCCATAGGGTACACATTTTCTTTTTATAAAATAATGATAGTTCAATGTTTCTTAGAATTGATTATCGTGTACTAAAGATGATTGCAGTTTTGAAAAATCTTACTCTTCAACATATTAATGACCTATTTTTTTATATGTGAAAAGCTCAATACTTTTCCAAGATTGAACATGATGATAGATATCATCAGTCATGGGTAAAAAATAAGGATATGGCCAAGAATCATTTTTTATAAGGAATGGATGATCTGAATATATAGGGATGTCATTCAGTCTTACTAATTCCCCAACTATATTCATAAATTTAATTAAAATAGTCTTCATAGATTTCCATGATTAATCAGGTGTAGTATTTGTATATGATATTATTTTATATTAATAGAGATAGGAAGATCTTAAATATCACTTGATAATTTTTCTAAGCAACCTAAAGAAATATAGATTTTGTAAAAAAAATTATAAATTTTTTATTCTTTTTGAAAAAGGATTTGAATTTAGATAATATAATTTCAATTGATGGTATATTAGTAGATACATAAAATATATAGGCTATTGAATATGGTCCAATACTGACCACATGGTTGATATCTATAATATTCATGTTTTATATGAAGTTTCGTATTTAATTTTACATGCATATCTAATCCTTTTACCAAGTTAACTCATAAAGGATCTATGTTCCTATGGATAGGTTAATGTGAGTAAAATTTCAAGGACATTTATCAATAATTAGTCAGCACACCTATATATAAAATACCTTTTGTGTATATGGGTTTGTAATATATAATGATGAATCCAAGAAGGGATTATGATGTGTTTGTATTTAGGATGTCCTGGTGATAGCTTATTCATCAAAACAATTGAAGAATAATTTTTAAAATTAAAAAAAATATATTTTGAGTTATCTATTTTTATTTTAGAATTAATGACATGTAGTAATTATCATTATGGAGAAAAGTGTGATATAAATACCGATTATTAAATTTTATAGTATATATTCCCATGGATTAAGTTAAATATATTCCAAAAAATATTGCTAAATTTTAATGAATATTATGATTTCTCAACACATTACCACTCTGAAAAATAGAACAAGGTGGTGGATGCTTTGAGTCAACATGATCATGAAAAATTATCTATGACGAGGATTAAAAAATAGCAAATATTTATGTATTTAAAATTGATGTATCTATAAATCTAAAGTAAGGGGAAATATAATCTTGAGAAATTGAATGTTCAATTATCAATCAATGTGAAAATTAATGAGGCAAAAAATAATGTTGTAGAGATGTAAAATAATGTTAGAAATATTCTTGAATTTAACCATGATCATGATGGAATGATATCGTTCATGAACCATGTATATGTTTTGTACATAACAAAATAGAAAGAGATATTAGTGGAAGCTCATAAATCATCATTATCTTTTTATTTTGGCAGAATATATATTTATATATATATATCAACAAATACTTCTAGTGGGATGGAATGATGACTGATATCATAGATTTTGTATCTTGATGCTTGGTATGTCAATTTTTTTGGATAAAATATAAATGTTTAAGGGGATTTTTCATCCATTAACCATTCCAAAATGGAAATGGAAATACACCACCATATATTATTTAATTTGACTCCCCAAAAAACAAAAGGGAATAGTGGTATATGGGTTGTAGTGGATAACCATAAAAGTCAGCACACTTCATTACAATCAGAGAATACTAATCTCTGAATCGTCTTTCCAAGATATAAATTAATGAAGTGGTAAGGATGAGAGGATTACAACACTAAATTATATCTAATTTTGATTTGAGGTTTTCCTTAATGGTTTAGAGATGTATATGTAAAGCTCTTATTATAGAGCTAATTTTCAGAGAAACATATCATCCACAAATAGTTGTTTAGTCTACAAGAAAAAATCAAACCCTAGAAGATTTGTTGATATCTTGTTCTTTGGATTTCAATGTTGGTTGGGATAGAAACCTTCCTCTATAATAGTTTTTTATATAATAAATTTAATCCCTCAACTTAATGACTCATTATTAATCCATATATGAACATAAATATATATCTCCAATGTACTGGAAAATGTAGCAGAAACAAAACTAGTGGGACCTGATATAGCTAAATAAATGGGATAGAATCTTAAAACCATTACACAACTCATCGGGGAAATCTCAGTGTTGGTAGAAAAGTTATGATTATAATCATTGATGTGATCTATAATTTGATGTTGTTGATATTGTGGATATAATAACTTCTCAATAGAAAATGGTTATCATATATAAGAAGAAATGGAAACTAATCCCTAGGTATATCTGTCCCTTCCAAATTTTTTATTGTGTCGATATGGTATCCTATCGGTTAGTGATTTTACAAAACATATCTCTTGTACATGATGTGTTCCATGTATCTCTCATGAGGAGGTATATGAATGACCCTTTGTAAGTATAGAACTCAGATGTCATAATGTATGAGCAAGATATTTCATATGAGGAACAATTGATGGAGATTTTGGATCACAAATATAATATTATAAAAAACCAATCCACTCACTTGGTCAATGTTTTCTTTTAAATACGCAAGTTTGAGGAATATATATGTGAATTTGAGAATATTATGAGAAAGTGGTATCCATATTTTTTGTATCAGTATGATGAATTTTGGGGGTGAAATTCATTTTAAAGAGGATATAATGTAACGCCCCGAGTTATTATGAATTTTTAATATTAATAAATCAAATTTCATTGATATATTTTTCGACCGACAACACCATGTTATGTTTCTACTACATACAACTCTGGGTTATCTTGTGTTACAAATTATACAAGGTTTCAAAAAAATCATGATATATTATTAATAATATTTGTTTAAACATGAGCATTATAACCTATCCCTTAAACCTACCAGTATGAATATCAATAAATGTTTTTAAAATCTTATGTATAACACTCTTATATAAGGAAAACATATTCATAAAAAGATACTTATATTTTTGAAAGTCTTTATATGTTTTAAAAATCCTATTTTCTCAAGAAACATCTTTTTATTTCGTTTTTTTACAATAATAAATTTATTTTGACACCTTTCAAAAATTAATTTCTCAAATAAAATTATTATTTTTTGAAATATTCGTGGTAAAAATTAGCTTATGGTCATATTTTCGGTTTCTTAAGGCAATTTTCATTTTTCAATGGAAAATGAATCACACTGAATTTAAATTCACTACCTTTTCATTTAATTTATTTATAAAGATAAATTATACATTAAATTGGTTTCAAATAAAATTAGTCTAATTATATGTCCATTATTGTAATTTATCTTATTTGAATCAATTTCATGTTGAATTTCTTTACAAAAAAATTAAGATATTTAACCATTTCTCATGAAAATACATTCCTTCTAATTGTGTCTTCTAGATTAGTTTTAAATACTATATTCCCGCATCTAATAATTTAATTTGGAAAAAATTATTCCATATTATTAACATGAATAATTTAAATATATAATAATTTCAACGTAAATATTGACCAAAATGTGTATTCGATGTAGTAAAACATAACTACCACGGTTAAAGAAAAAATGGGTTTACTAGGAGTTAAAAATGATAAGGGTAAAATTTATCTATAAAATTAAATAAAAATTATTTTATGGATAAATTGATACCAAGAAAATTTTGGGGTTCAAAAAATTATTATTTTGACCCCTGGGACATGGAAAATATTTGGTACCCCTCGATTATATTAAAAAATAACATGTTTTTCTATTACCCCAATTTGAAAAGGCCACCTATATCATATCTTAATAAAAGCATAAAACCCTTCTGTTTAGGCCAAGAACCACAAAAATAACTTCACAAGTATCTTCCCATCATACCAGAATCCATTGTTTGGACAGAAATCCCTCTTAAGAAGGAATTTGGTGAAATCCTAAGGAGGATACCATGTGAAGAGTTATTGTTATTCATCATGCATTTTTGTTTTATTTATTTCTACACCTTCAATTACTAGTATAATATTATGAAATAAAAAAATCTTAAATATTACTAATTTTTTTTACCTTAATTGAATGGCATACATTTATCATCCCCACCATCAAATTAGTTAATAAATCATTTTTCATGTATACTTCGGACTACCTCCTTGCAAACAGATATCAATGTATTTTCCATTATAATCTTTAATGGTTGGGAATAATGATGTATTTATTTTTTATTTTTTATCATCAGTATGTTATTAAGATTTATTTTCTTTTTATATCCCACATACCTTCATTATTTCTATTTGGTGGGAATATGATAATGCCACTCATGTGTACGGCAGACTACCACCTCATGAAGCGATGTGATTAATTCTCACCATACATTTTTGTATTAAGGATGAGTTTAATGAAAATATGTTATATATAGAATATATGAATGAATCAGTAATGATAATATATCATTATATTTTATTTATTTAAATCTAAAAAAATGTAAATAATGTTCAGGTGTACGCACGGCCTACCTTCTCCATGAATAATGAATTTCATTTTCTATCATTAAATTTTATGATTTACCTAAAATACATATAAAATTAATGTATATTATATTTATATATTGATTAAAATTATATATATGATTAAAACATGATTGAGTTAGGAGGACCAAAAATAAAAAAACCAAATATATTTGAAAAACAAAGCTGGCATTCCCTTGAAATGGGATGTTAACAAGAGATTATTAATAAACTGTTAATAAAATTTCAGTATACAATAATACATGTTATGATATATATTAATATATTTCATTAAAATATTTATAATAAACTTATATTTATTTTTTATTCTGTTTTAATGAGTATAACTTAATTCAACACTTAAGGAAAGGGATTTATGTCTAACATTTTACTTTTGTGAGACATATTCCATATTGAAAACCTATTTAATTTTTGTAAAGTGTATACTAAACATGAAGGGATTTTTTGATTCTTATTATAAAATTATATTTTATTTACATATCTGTTTTATGAACTCCCTGTCATTGGGATTATGGTTCAAAAGTTTCCAAAGATGTGATGTATTTTCATGTAATATTTCATTCTTTCAAACATATGTTTTTTATACACCAATATTCATCAATAAGGAGTATATACTTACCATTTCATATTTTATATCATGAATATACTTCATTTAATGATATTTTATGTTTCATTTAATTTTATTATTTCATGGGGCTTATGATTAAATGTTTCCGTAGTGGTAAGGGTGTTGGATTCCATCTCATCGCCTATCATGATTTCTCATGATTATACATCCAATGATGAAATCATAAGATATTTCTCACAAAATATTAATTTAGTTTATTCGCATTTGGTTATTTTTGGAAAATACATGTTAAACCTTGAATTTAATCTCTTTATGTACTCAATGATTATAAATAATTCTTCTATGAACATTATTATTTTCATTCAAAAACACATTTTCATTCAAAAAAATGATTTCTAAAAATGTTTTCAAAAAATATTTATATAGTATATTTTTTAATATTTTTTAACAAAAAATTTCTTTATTTTATAAATTTTTATCAAAGGAATCAACTGGTCATTTTCAATAATAATGGCCAGTCGGGTTTTACTAAAAATGTGAGTGGAATATTTTTTAATGTGTATGACATGAATGAAACTTCCCATAATCATGGAAATTATTTTCATTGAATATTAATTTATATGTCTCAAATGATATTTTCAAATTAAAATAAATTTATAACAATTACTTCTTAATTTATTTTTATAGCATAGAACATTTTCATTGGGAAATGTTTTAAATGATCGATCAAAGTAATTTTCCACCCATGATTACACCTAAAGATATTGTCTATTCCTTACTAGGGATACTATCCTAGGATACAATTGTTTTTATTTTTTGGAAGAGTTTATGTGTATAATGTAATTATGTTTATGAATCCCATTTCTCTTCCCCATTTACACTATGAGGAAATTCTTATGAAACCCACTTCATTCCAAATTTCATTCTATTATGTTGTTATTATCGAACCCGAATCTTTTCTAAGGGTTATGGTATGTTGAAATGTTTATGATACCCATATCATTTGTTGGGTTATTATGAAATGAATTTTTATTATCTTGGTGATCAAATAAATATGGTTTTCAATATGATATAGTTTGGGCCAATAATCCCTCCAACGAATTGGGTAATGATTTAAATCGCGTAAGATAGAAAACATTGGAGGTTGGAATTAACATAGTTATGTAAAGTACTCTGTCCACTATGATGGTCTTAGTGGTGAACCATGACTTCAATTCTTGTTTTTGGAGTGAAACCATTTTAATATTAAATCCTTTTTAGTGATCCTTGAATAATATGAAAATTATTTTCATTAATCACCTGTAAGAAATAATTCCATGGCTTAAGATAATGTTATTCTTTCAAGGATAATGTTGATTGATTCCCTTTTGATTCATGTGTAATGAAATTACAATATTTATTCCATGAATCGACTTTATGTTATTTCATATGTAGCTTATGGCTCTCAAATATTATTCTCATGTTCCCATATACTAATGTTCACGTTATTGATTATATAGCTTATTTATTAACCTTACTGAGCATCTTAGCTCACACATTATTTTTTATTTACCCTAATGGTGAAGAAATGCATTGTGTTTGATACAAATAAGAACGGTGATATATATGAAGAACGTAGTGGGATACTACATATCTCACTTATGGACCACTATTTATATATTCATGTTTCCAAAGGCTATAAAATATTTTGTTCTTAAATTGTGTGTTTATGTAATGTATTGAATGCACGTCAAAAATGATGTGATATCTATGTATGATAATTATATGTTTCTATATTAATACTAGTTTATTTTAATTTAGTTTTAAAAGTATATGTGTGAAATAATGACCAAGTAATTTATGCCAAATATATGACTTGATATATTATGAATTAATCCGTTTAACATGTTTTTAATAAAATGATTTCAAATTAGAAAAACAAATAATTTAACATCAAGAAGCGAAAAATTAATTATTTCATTTTATTAAAAACATCAAAAAACATTTTAAAATGAAACATTAAAAACACTATAACAAAATTTGATAATAATAAAATTAATATTGTTTTAAAAAATTAATTAAATCTATTTAAAAATAGTAATTTTATAGAAAAATAATAGTACCAAAGATGATAGTTGGACACGTGTTATAAAAAAAAGTTACACGGTATCCATAAATCACTTAATCATGGTTAAACTCAAAATAGTCACAACACATTATTCTAAATATCCCATTATCCATGTATTATATAGCTCTTTGGGTTTTTCTATTGATAAATTTCACCTACAAAATAGTCGAGATAAAAAATCAATTGGTATCCAAATAAATATTGGTCCTCTAATGTAAACCAAAAGTGACTTCGGAACCAATAAATTTTAATAAAATTTTCCAAATTAAATATTTCAGAATAGATAAAACATCTTGGGTCGAAAATACTGATAATCGTTAAAATCACATTCGTAACTAAGATACCCAGTTTTATGAAAACAATTCCACAATTTATTTTGAGATAATAATTTTACAAAAGTAGTATTTTTTGAGGATATGAATTGATTTTAATGTCCAATCCCAATATTAAATGTAACTTGATGTTTAAAACACATAGTTTTAATTAAATTCTTACCACATTTGTTGAACATATCAATATAATTTGTAAGATCCTTAATTATTGATTCAAATTTATCTATATTTGTCTTATAATTTCATTTAAAGATAATTAATCAATTTATTTGGGTATTTGATGGATATCATTAACTTGTTAATTTTATTAATTTTTAATTTATTTATTATTTTTTATTAATTTTATGAAATCTATCCTCATGTTTATCTCTATAAAATATAGTTTTTTCATAATTTTTATTACATGAATAATATGATGGAGTAGAATAATATACCTCTTAATTAGATTAATTGTTCTTTGGAACACTTTTCCTATTATTACTCAGTTCATTTTATGATAGGGTGTCATCACCAGGACTCCATATAAAAACATTGAAGTCATTATTACCTTGATTCATTTCTTTCTCATTCATTTGTAATATGGGGATGTCATATTTGATGTGTCCCTTATTCTTAAAATCATATTAAGTTACCTCATTTTCTTTTCATAAATTCTCTTATTTGGCATGATTAAAATATTTAATCTTCCTCATGAATTTTTTCAACATCCTAGATATGTAATTCTGGGATCACTACCAGAAGAGTCATAATTGATTACCATAAAAAATAGTATTCATTTTTTAAAATATGTTACTTCATTTTCTTCATTTTTATATTTTATTTTCATGGTAATATCATATGTAATGATTGACACAATGAGTTCTTATACTAGTATATTCTGGACTTCTTATTCTTTACTAATTTTTATTAAAATGGAATAACAAGAACATTAAAACACCCATAGTATCTAATTCACAATAATTTATGTTGTTGTAACTATTTTAGTATATTTTATACCATTTAGAATATCAGTATATTGAGTAAATATTTATGTATTGTAATCATTATTATTCGTTCTATATAATTTATACTATTTATATTACTTGTTATTTCTTGTGTCTTTTAACTTGTTAGTGCACACGGCAATAGATTTTTTATGTTTACAACATTCATTTTATGTTTTTCATGTCAAAATATGATAAAATTTATTATAAATTAACCAATGATTAAGTTCATTGAATTATTTTTCGTCATGTTTAAATGCCACAAAATCATCAAAAGTTTATTTTTTCTTTTCTTTCTTAGCATGTGAAAAATAATTCAATAGAATTTTAAAAAGGGGATAAATAAATCTTATAAAAAATTTAGTCATCTTATTTTTACAATAAATACATTCTAATCATTGAGTAATGGATCTCAACCAATTTATATTCCTTCAATATCACCTTTCGGGAATAAGTTCTATATGGATCGAAATTTTACGGGATACAGGGGTGAATGAGAAATCTATTTTTCTTTTAGGAGTTACTCCCCTTTAATCTCAACGACACAGATTGGTGAATATTCATGATCCACTAATATTTTTTTCTCAAAGTTACCTCATATAAATACATAAAATCAAGAGAATGAAACATGATATTTTCATGGTTTGGTTACCCATGTCCACTCCATTATAGGTTATTTAAACCTCCAAACATGGATTAACCTCAATTCCAATAAAACATTTCAATACAAATCCCACTGTTTCTTGTCCACTTCTACAGTCCATGGGAATATAAATATTTAATAGAGAATAATAAAAAACAAAATAACTCTTAAAAATAAAAGGTGATGTCTACACCTCTTGAAGATGTTCATCCTCTACAAACTGATGGATAAAGGTATCTTCATGTGTAATAATTCATCAATATGTCTAATTGAGGACCGTTTATACCTTGTGGTCTTAAAACTTCATCCACCATGATATAAATACTATTATTCATCAATTATTCCTTATGAAAACTATCTTCCTGAAACATACATTGTTATAAACCTATCCTATATCATCTACATTTCATTGAGAGATCCCCCCATAAATCTTACCATATGGGTTGATCCCCCTATATTGATTATGAATTCCTTAGTAATTAAATTTATTCATGTCATCTTTGTTATAGTATATGAAACCCACCAATAAATCCTCAAAATCCCCCTATATAATTTGTTCCCTATCTACAATCAACATAACTACATCTTAATTTTTCAGAGGGAACAAATTAAAAAAATAATTTCCCATTTGGATCAGTAAAAAATCCACTGAATAGTACAAGAATCGTGGCCTGAAATATAACCCTATGATTATAAAGTAATTCCATATCTATTAAATCATCTTTATAATTTGTACTACTGATATTAATTTGTCACCTTCTAATACATCATATACCTTAGTCTAGTGAAAATTATTAATTTCATTTGGCCTCATAACAGTAAACACTACGATGTGGTGCTCTTCTATTTACCATTTTTCTAGAAACTCCCCAATTGTATCATGACCATCACTATAAGTGGGATAGCTTTCACCATGTCTCATGGTTGAATCCTTAACTCATCATTCCCAATTCCATGACATTGTGAAAAAACTTTGTTCATTTTACAGTCAACATAGAATTAACTAATGAGTGGTCACCCCTTTTTATCCTTGTTGGCCATATCGTTCTTTATGTCATTCCACATTTTCTTCTTGTATTTTTTCCTTCCCCAGATTATGTAATAAAATTTAACATCTATAATTTACACCAATATGGTATAGTCTTGGACAGGTATTCTTGTACATCAACCATGACCATTAATTCACCCATGCTATGTTGAACTATGTTAATCTAGAAAAGTAGCACATAAACCATCACAACATGGTCCCTTTCAAATTTTCCATATTGCACATTCCTACACAACTTTACCTATTTTATGGGAACATACTACAACTTACATTTTAATTCATCTTCATTAATGTTTTATTAATATCGTATTCAACACATATATACATAAAAACAATCTTCTTTTATTCGAAACAAATAAAATCCAATCCAATAGTCTAAACACCCCCCCCCCCCACAAATACACACAAACCATTGAATTTATTATTGATACCACTATCTTTGTAAAGATAATGAACCATTAAAAATATCAACATGTCAATATGTGAATAATTTTTGTTCATTTCTTCTCCTATACTTATTCATATGACCCACATTCACAGCAATATTCAATGGTTGAAGAATATGGTCTTCTCATTTCATCTTCTCACAAACATATTCTCCCCCCATTTCACATTAAATAGGGGGATGTCTTCACATGGTACTTATATAATATCCATTGATTAATTCACTCAATTACAATATGGGATAACCAAAAATAAAAAATAAAGATTAAAAAGGGATATAAATGTTTTCCGTAAAATCACATCATGTGATAACATGCATAGAAAATATTAGATTTCATAACATCGGGGTTATTTAAAATAGATTGATCATTAGTATCCTATCCACATATCACAACATCATCAAAATAGTTCATGTTCATGAAAAATAAATCCCCATTCTCTTACATCATTAAAAACTAAAACTCCCCCTAGATAAATATATAGAATATATTTATAAAAATTGAGTGGTAGTATTATTTTCATACTTATTTAAAGATTTCTCCATGTTTTTTATGTATTTTATTAGTGATAACATTATTCTCAAAAGAGATCCACCTCAATGGATACACCCCAATACTCTTTACAATTTAGAATTGATAGCCCTAAAATTCTCCTTCAATTCCTTAGATGATAATAAAAATATAAAAATTATTATCTCAATTATAAGGGACATAAATATGCCATAATTGAAACATTCAGTATTAAGGCCTCCTTTAAACCTATAACATTAATTACATCCAATATTAACACCCATTATATTATTAGTATACTAAATATATTTTTTTATTCATTGTTCACTTGAACACCATTCTTGTGAAATGATGTTTCCTTGACCCCAAAATTCAAGACAATTTTAGTTTTCACTTTTTTGGAAGACTGCAATTTCTGTCAGTCTCCATTCACATTCACTCCCAAAAACTCCCGATTTATTATATCCTCATACTATGTAAAGTATTGTTCCTCCAAAATGAATAGGTTTTGTGTCCATACCCTTCAAAACTCCAAAAATAACCTTTTTATTTTGATCACCTTGATGGATAACATAAATGTATAGACTAATATTGTTTCTATCCTCCTAGAGACTAATTTTGATTTGAATGTTTTGGTTTATATTAAAAATTTACTTATTAATATGAAGTATAATATTTTCTCTTATCAAACATTCTTTAATCACGCTTTGGTATTCATCAAACACATAAAAAATTATACATTAATTCTTTATTTTCATACTATTTATGTGAACTGTTACCTTGTTACTCTATTCGTGCATTCTCAGAAGCATGAGAAGATTCTCCCATAGTCTCTATATATATGATAAAATATTTAGTAGACATATTCAATTCTACATTAACTTTAATAAAAAAAAATTCCTTTATATAGTCCCTCTTCCTTGAAAGTATGTTTCTTTAATATCACATATGATAATTTGTTAATAAGAAATCATCAATTTTTCTATCTTTGAAACATCAATATAGGTGGACTCCTTCATGATCAACCCTTCCTTTTTCCATCCCTAAGAACCTTTTCCTCTATCATGTGAGTAGAAATTTTATTATTTGATTTATCTATATTTTTTATTTCTTTATTAGGTTGTGATATTTTTTTCAAGAAAATATTCCATCTTGTTTTTCAGTTCATGCCCATGTTCTATTTTCTCTTCACCACCATCATCATTATTTAATGTATCAAAAATATTTATTTTTTTGAGAAAGGAGTCTAATAACAATAAACTGACTCAAAATATTATTCAACTTGTTTGATCAAAAATATTATTCATTTAGTTTTATATTTCATCTTATTATTATCTAAATTATTTCATTGTGAACATTCTTTTTATTTATATGATTCAAACTCCTATAATTTCTTATTTAAAAGAGCCATAAAAATATGACATATATCATTGAAATTAAAATATATATGGTATTTTATTATTTTTAAATTATATTTTTTCAAAAAAATATACTCTTTCATTATATTTAACTAAAATTATTTACATTTTCATCATCATCGACATCAAAATGGTTGAACTATTCATTCACTTTACCTATTATTTTTTCATGGATTGAAAGGCTTTCTAAATTTTTAATTCCTTTCGACACATGATTCCAATATCCTTTAATATGAATAAGAATATTGTGATGATCATATAGTGAATGTCCTTCTCAATATTTCCTTGTAGGTACCTTGGCTTCAAACCGTTCTGTAATGTTTATCGTAGGATTATTTGAAATTTTGGATTCCTCGAGTTTCTCACCAGGTCCGTGATTATTTTAAAAATTTCATTTACCAATGTAAAATAGATATTAATATATTAATTATATTCCATATTAATAACATCAAATTTTCTCTTAAAAATTTTATCTTAGCTTCCTTCACATTGATTTTTCCATCACAACACCTTCTCAATTTGTCAAATATCTTTTATATAGTTGAAAGTCCTATTAGATTAGTGAAAAACATATCTGAAAAAGAAACAAAATGATATTTTATCCCTCTACATCTATCACTAAAATTTGTTAATCATCATGTTTCATAAAATAATTTTTAGGAATAACATAATATCCCAATAGAGAATAAAATCTAAACTCATGTTCAGGTGAATATTGGTATGGAAGGATAATATTATTCAAAAAATGCTAATTTTTTCAAAAAAAAAATCTTTATTTATTCATATAATTGATATTATTTATTACTCTTGGATCAAAGAGGAAATCCCTCTGATACTACATGTTAAGATTAGATTGGATCACTAAGGGTGAATCAATGATCCCTTTTTTCTTTTACAAGTTCCTTCTTACAAAACTAAAATAATTGAATTGGATAGGGTTATTAATCCATTCAGTGTACTCTATCAAGAATTATTCCTATGAATATATAAAATAAATAATATTCTAAAATATATTTGTAAGGTTCAATGTCTAATCCCTTACCTTTTCATTTTAGTTTGTCCCCACTACATGGATTGTTAACTATTACAATAACATCATAAAAAATTATTCCATTCTGTATACTCCACTTTCAAAGTCAATTGGAATATATAATTCTTCTATGAATATGAACTGATCAATAAATAACTCTTATGAACAATGGGTGATCTATGAACATATTGATGTTGGTCTGCCTCTTGGCACATGTTGATAAAAGGATATGCACAAACAAACCTTCAAGATCTTCATCAGTCGAAGGTGAACACCTTATACTCTTGAAACATGAACCACCTTGATACAGTGAGTATTGGGCCTCAATTCTCACTCATGAAGAGTATCTATCTCATATTCACATTACTAGGTTCATATCCTCTCCCTTATTGGTTTCATAGAGATTTCTCCTAATCAATCTTATCAGGTTGGTAAATCCCCTATAGTAGAATAAGAAATAATTTAATATTAAATTTACCCATTTTAGCATTATAATTGGCCATGGATGCCACCCGTAAATCATCAAAAACATCCTCTAGTTTTATTTATAACAACTGTCAAAATAATTTCCTTTTCATTTTGTATCTTGAAATAATTCCCCATGTAGATCACTAAAAACTAATTAAAATCAAGATAGAATCATTTCCAAAAACAAAATCATATTCTTATCGAAGCCTTAAAAATTCATTCAAGAATCCTTATAATTGGTACTCTTTATTTTCAAAGATCAGTTACCAACACACCATTCAATATAGAATGGTGAAGAAAAATTAGTAGTTTTTTACTCCATAATATTAACACTATAATGCAGTCCTCCCTTGTCTCCCATTTCTCACAAGAGAACATAAATCATATTATGATAATCACTATGACCATATTGGAATTCACCATGCCTGAAAAGTGAAGCCTAAACAAAATATTCATTGTGAAAAAATGTAATGAAAATTACTAAACCATTTTTCAGTCACCATAGAATTAGCTATGGAATGGTAATTACTTATTGGTCATGATTTCCATCTTGATTTCCTAAATAATTACATAGATTCTCCATAGACATCTTTATCATCTAGTTTTACATAGTGAAACTGCTCAACCTCCCAAAAACATATACATTATGGACCAGACCATGTTGGGAAGTCCTTCAACCACAATAAGAAATGTGCCCATGTTGGGATTAACTGTGTAGATACGTAAACACACCATGGGTCCACCATGTGATGACCTATCCCTTGGGGCCCGTGTTGTGACTACCCCATGCTTTCCTTCCATGGTCCAGGGGCTGGTGACTAGCACCAGATATGAGAAACCCAAAATGGGAGGGCATTTACTTTAGACCTATACACACACAAAATGGGAACACTTCATAAAAATAGAACACCATGTAAAATAAGTAGAACAAAAACCACAAAAAACCCACCACGAGGAGTAAAAAAAGTTCTGAATGTAAAGAGGTCAGTATACAGGCCCAACTGATAGTTTAGTAAACTAAAAGGGGTAAAATGATCTAGAGCTAGACTACAACAGATCCTACCTGAAGGGTGGTTACATATCGTCACTGCAGGTCACCACATCAATTGGTCACCTTTGTTTACTGTCTAACCCTAGCTCTCCAATGTCTCATTTAAATTGTTCATCATCTATACAAGACACAACAAGGTTTAGGAAAATCCCATGTAGGGGTGAGTATAGAAACACTTTGTAAAGACCCTAAGACCCTTGAAGGACTCTCATAATTCCCCAAGGAAAAACCACAAAGCATGACCTCAATCATAGAGTAAAAAGTAAAAGACAGATCACACCTAGTTTACAATATATAGATAAGAAATAAATATGATTAGTCCTAAACTGGATCATTTTATTTTGTTAAATGAATCTTGTACTAGTCCAGGAAGGGGATATATGTTGTCGATCCACAAAGGGTCACTCAATATCTGATCCTCAATGGGTAAATTTATGACCAACCCACGTTGGGTCATGCTACAGTTGATCCCCATAGGGTCTCACTACTATCTATCCACATATGGCCACACTACTCTAGATCAATGGATGGTTTCTCCTATGTTGATTCATGGAGGTTTTCACCATTTATGATCAACAAAAGATTGCTCTACTGTTGATCCATGGATGGTCTATTTCTTGGCGATCCATGGACGATTGCTCATCACTTGACATCCTGCCACTGGATTCCCGCAATATGTGTGCTTGAGTTCCAGATATTCTTCTCCTCATACCACTAGTCGTACCTCAGCCACCAAAAAGTCCCATTAATAAGTATCCAAAATAACCTTCATGTCTTAAGAGGTCCAACATGACAGACGGTGCATAATTCGAATGATCGGTCTGTAAGTTATAGGTATAAAAGTAAATAGGGCCTGGTTGGGTATGAGTTCGTGCCAACCCAGTCATACCCCAAATTATACCAAAACTAAAGTGGATTTTCACAAAAGTACCACCTCATTACATGTGTCCTCATGGGGCTAATTCCCCATCAATCTGACTCATGATCTGTGATTTACATCAGTTTTAGTGAAATAGGGTTGGTCGGGTCCAGGTCTGGTAGGGGTTCTGCCCGGCCGGCGAGTCCGGACCACCTTGAGAACTCGGCCAACATATTGAGGGTTGGTCGCGCTAGACCTAATGTGGGGTGTCTATCTCTTCTAGCTGGCGGCACCTGCGGGGCGTTGCCCCATCTCCCGAAATGGTCGGGATGAGCAATTTATTATGTGTTTCTGCTGAGCGGCCCGAGCGGGCCTCTCCTCTCTCCACTGTGGGTCGGCGCCACGTTCTCCGCCCGTTGCGGTCATCCTTCCACGGTACTTGTAACCAGGGTTCTTGTGTGTGCTATTTTCTCCACATAGCCAGTCACCGGTGCCGTCGCGCAGACTTCCCCTTTCCGTGGGCCACCGGAGATGCTCTGGTGGTCAGTTTTCCTTTCCATCTATGCCTACGAGCCTTTCGAGTTACTACCTTCACTATGAGGCCCATAGAATTTCCTTTTCACAACATTTCTTGGTCACTCACGAAGAATGCACAATATCATAGATTAGAGGAGGTTCTGATCCTTGTTCAGATTAGTATGTGCCCTCCGTGTTAGCATTTTCTTTTGAGGGTGACAAAAATCATCATATAGAATAAGGAAAACACCAAATAAAGACCATGAAACAACCTCCCACCAGAAAAAATGAGCTTCGGATCAATCTATTAGTTATTTTATCTACTTTATGTCTATTTTTCATGAATGAGAAAAGAGTAATCATTAAACCCATAAAACCCCTACTTAGATTCGGTGGAATCCATTGCGGACGAAGTAGGAAATTCAACATTCATAGAAGTTTTTCACCATTCATCAATCTCCAGATAAAATCATCTAATGGTCATTAATTGATCATCATTCTTCATTGGAGGGTGAGGTTTCCAGTGCTTCCTCAGAGTTTTCCCATGATTCCAATTCATTTTCCAGTGGATTGATTAAGCAACAGAAACAGTATCCACGTTGTGTTCATTAATATCATATTTTATTGAACCTTAATTAATGCACCATTAATTAAGTGAATTTTGCGGTTTCACAACAAAAGTAATAGGTCTTTAAATATCTCTTATTTAATAATCATCGTTACACTACAGTTCCACTAACCATCACTCAACTCTTGAGGAAAAATATAATAACCCAAAGATTTATTTTATTTTATTCCCAAAAAGTCCATAAACTACCTTTTTCGTCTGACCATTGTCGGCTGAAGTTATTCTTTACCTAAGTGAATTTATATGATATCAATTCAATGGTTCACTAGGATTTTCAATTTGAGCACTGGTTGAAAAGATTGAAAATATAGCTCGCACGTTTACTAAATATACCTTTAAAGAAGTTAAAAAATCTATTCTGAGCTCTTTGGGCCTCGAAATCAGGTGTCGTTTAATTTCACATTCTAATAATAATTCTATAAAAATAAAATAAATTTCACTGAATATTTGGGTCTACACATTCTTTACACCATGGGGATTTATGTCCTCAGAAGCCACAACAAAATCTAATAAAACTAATGGGGGTACTGGGAAAGTGTCTAGGCCTCCGACTCTCATGTGCACTCCTAGAGGTTCCCATGCTACAACCACTATCACACAAGAGGGATTGACCATCCACAAAGTACCTGCTCATATCAATCCTCTATCTCCACTGGGCACTCCGTAAAAGTCTCCCCATCATCAGTGTTCATCTCGCCTTAGTCAATAATATGTTATCGGTCATGCATGTATATCTTCAACTGTGACAAGTGGAAAAATTTATGGACTCAATGAATTTGTGGGGGATGATCTATCTGGTATTCAACCTCACCAACTCTACTAAGAATCTAAAAAGTTTTAATGAACCTCATAGATAACGGGCCACCCTAACCATATCTCTACAGTCCTCATTGGGGTAGGACCCGTATGAAGATATGGTCTCCCTCCTTGAACTCCAAGGGTCTCAGTCTCTTGTCAGCATAAGACTTAAGCCTACTCTGTGCAAACTTTATCCACTCCTGGATGATCTAGAACATATTAGTTGTAGCCTGTAACAACTCTAGACTTATATGTGCTAAGTCCCCTGGTTTTTTCCTTCATAGAGATGAACTACATGTTCACCCATACAAGGCCTCAAATGGTTCCATGTCGATAGTGGAGTGATAACTATTGTCGAATGTGAACTTCACCAGGGTCAGGTGGTCCTCCCAACTGCACCCAAAATCAAGGATGTTATATCAAAGAATGTATTCAAGTGTCTATATGGTTCATTCTTTCTAATGATTTATCTAACGGTGAAACGCAATTCTCAAGCGTAGATGAGTCCTAAATGCCTCCGGTAATCCCTTCCATAATCGAGATGTAAAATGAGTGTCATGATCTGAATCCATCATCGATGGAACCCCATGAATCCATAATATATCTTGGATGTAGAGGCATTCCAATTCCCCTACTGATCCATTCTCTCAGATGGGTAAAATATTGGCTGACTTTGTGAGTTCTTCAATGATCACCTAGATATAGTCATGGCCCATGGATGTGTGTGGTAAGCTTGTCACAAACTCCATGGAGATACCATCCCGCTTCAATTCTGGTACCTCTAGTGGTTGCGCTAAGCCTGTTATAACCAGATGCTCAGCCTTCACTTACTGACAAGTGATTCATCCTGAAATGAACTCTACCACTGCACTTTTAATCCCTATCCACCAGTACTGACGTTGGAGGACCTGACACATATTTTCCACTCCATGATGTACCCCCAAAAGGAGATGTGTGAAACTCCATCAACAAAAACTCCTGAAATGTTACTAGTACCATTTTTAATCTTCTAGAAAAGATTATTTTCTCCCAACCTATGGAAAATCCATCAGGTTCATGTCCTAAGTATATCTGAGCATGTCGGGCCTCACTGTCAACATCCCCATGTTGTGCCTCCAAAACTCGCTGAAGGAGTGGGGGAGTGACAAACAATGATTGGAGGCATGCTACCTCATCACTATCCATGAATGATATATTCAGCATAGCTTTCTACTCAGTCACCTCACTCAACAAATGTAGGCCTCACCTCTTTTTGAGTTCATCTTCTACTACCTTTATCTTCCCATGGGTATAGATTGTCTCAAATTAATAGTCATGGAAATACTCTTTCCATAACCACTATCTCAGCTTCAGGTTCATCTGTGAGAAGATATACTTGTGACTCTTGTGATCAGATAAGACAGTAAAGTGACACCACATCTTAATCGCAAATACCACTACTTCTAACTTCATGTCCTGGTTCACATAGTTCTTCTCATGCTTCCTTAGTTTTCGTCAGTCGTAGGAAATCACTGCTCGCTCCTACATCAGGACACATCCTAGTAGGGTCTCTAATACATCACAGAAGACTAGATACCCAACACCCTCTTCTGGTAGGCTCAATATGGTATCACTCTTCAGTCTCCATATCAGCTCATAAAAACTCTATTGGAATCACTCCATCCACGCGAAGGGTTTCCCCTTATTTATAAAATCTTACAAGGGTGATGCTACTCTGGAAAAGTTAGGTACAAATCTTAGGTAGTACCCAACCAACACCCGAAAACTCTGCACTGTAGTCATGGTCCTTGGTGGCTCCCAAACCTGCACTGCCCCTATCTTCACCGAATACACTACAACTATGGCCTCTAAGATGACATTTCTCAGAATGTGGACCTCCTGAATCTAGAATCGGCACATAGATATCATACCATACAGTTGGTGCACTCAGAATGGATCCAGAACTATCTACAGATGTGTGGTGTGCTCTTCCTCTGACGTCGAGTACACCTTGATTTCCTCAATGAAGACCACCATGAAGTGATCGAGGTACGGCTGGAAGATCCTATTCATGAGTCCCATGAACATTAATGGGGTGTTGGTCATGCCGAAAGGCATCACTAAGAACTCATAGTTTCCATACCGGCATCTAAAAGTTGTTCTCAGTACATCCCCATCTCATACCCTAAGATGATGATAGCCTGATTTAATTTCTATCTTGTAAAATCACCATGCCCCCTTCAGCTGATCTAAGAGAGCATCAATCCTCGGTATAGGGTACTTGTTCTTCATGGTCTCTTAATTTAGGAACTGATATTCTATAAAAAGCCTCAAGCTCCCATCATCCATCTTGGTGAACAACACCGGGGCTGCCCATGTAGAAACATTGGTTCTTATGACACCTTTCATCTGTAAGTCCTCAATTTCACCATCAATTCATGAAGCTCCATGAGAGATAGCTGTTATGAAGGTGTAGATATCATTGATTTCATGGCATACATATCAATGTAGAAGTCTACCGCTTTGTGAGGAGGTATTCTGAGAACATACTCAGTAATGAATTCAGCATACTATTCCACCACTACAGGATAGCTCGAAATCCTCTCTTCCACTTCCCTGATGGTAAGGCAAGACAACTAAGGAGCGGTCGGCTGTACCCTCCTCTATGAAATTCCATCATGTGCTACAAAGGATACATTCATTCAAGTGAATGGAAACATGTTACCATCCTCTTGGAAATACATTACATTGAGACTAAAACATTCAATCTGATCATGGGATGTGGATTTCCAGTCCATACAAAATATGACGTCATAAGTCCTCGACGTTGCTACTAGGAGATTCCAATAGAATCTCTTGCCTCCAAGAGTAAGCTCAAACTGCCGACACTAGTGTGTAATCATCGAATCCTCTCCTATAGAATCCAATAATCTTAAATACCAAGTCAACAGCTCCATAAAAATCTCATAGCTCTGAACAAGAGCCATGAAAATGAAAGAGTGACTAGAATCTATATCTATAAGGACTGCATCTAGGGTGGAGTAGACACAGATCATACATAAAATCATTTCTGGAGTATCTTGGTCGTATTCCTCTACTACCTAAAGCTGAGATCGTCCCTATCGATCTACTCCCTGAAGTTTGGGTGGACTACCTATAGGTGGTGGTAGTAGCACTTCAAACTATCTCCCACTACCTGTTGCACGACCTTCTCCTATGCCATGACTGCTGCCATGTGGGCCTCCTCACATGAACCTATTTCATTTTCTAGGAGGTCCCTCGGCCTTCTCCTAATAATTAGTATAACGAGTTGGGCAGTCATGACCCATGTGACCCTGCCCGCCGCACAAGTAGCACAATCTGCTCCACTACTGACCTCTTATGCCCTGTGAGCTCCACACCTCTGACCCTATATCTTGGGGTTTTCCTCTAGAAAGTTCTAAATCTCTTGGGCATCTTTGTTATCTTTCTAATTTATTTTTTAGATGACTAGAATCACTGTCATCTGGTAGTGTCTCTCACCGTCGGTTCCTGCTAAGAAAATAAGATCTTCCCCAATAGACCTCACTCTAGCACTACATCAAACATTGGGATGTTGAGTGATATCATTGATGCTCTGATATATTATCGGAGACCCTGATAAAAGTTTCAAGACCTGATTAAAAGATCTCATACCATGTCATTTGCGTAGCGGGATAGGTCTGTAAATCTCACAATGTACTGGGACATTTTCTAGTTTCCCTACAATAGGTGATGTATCTTTTGAATACGCATAGAGCGTATTATCACTGATATGAAATTCACACTGAAGGGGCTCTCGAAGTCCTCAAAAGAGAGAGTCACCTCCTATAGTGTCTAGAGAGTCAATCTACACTATATCTTTAGTGTTAAATTAAAGAGTATAGCGGCTAGGATCACTATCTGATCTACTGGTGTCTCAACCAATCAGAAAACATGGGCCACAGCCTTAGCCAGTCCTCAACTACATGCAGATCTGTCTCACCTCAAAACCTTAGAGTCCTCTATCTATGTAACTCATAAAATAATCTCAGTAGTTGTGCACTATCTTCTAGTGGGTCCAGTGGAAATGGCTTCCCTATAGGTGTTGGTGCTGCTAGTACACCACCAGAAGGTGCTATCACCGTAAGAGGGACATGCACTGACGCCTCATCGGTCACTAGGCCATCATCATAATCTATAACTAGAATCATGGATGGAATTATAGATGGAGGCATCCTATAATGAAATAGATGTCCCACAATCAATAAGTTATAGACAATTATCTGACACAAAAGAGATCAAAAAAAAAACATTTTCAACACACATGAAACTAGTATTTTCATGTACCGTGTCGTAAAACCAAGTTTGAGGTCCACATTTATGGATCTGTCATCTTCTGCACCAACACTGGACTCTATAGACTATAATCCAAACTCATGAAACTTAACTCTGTTTCTCCATTTTATACAAAGGCTCTTAGTTCATCTGGTAGAACCAACTGCCCTCAGATACCACTTTGTCACGACCCGTCCTCTGGGACTCTTGTTGTGACTACCACAAGCCTACCTTCCATCGGCCAGCTACTAGTGAGTAGCATGAGAAATGTGAAACCAAAAAAAGGAAGGCATTTCCTTTTGACCTGTACACACACAGACAGGGCACACGACATACAAAAAAACATCACATAAAATAAGTAGAACAACCACCACTAAAATCCATCACTGGTAGTAAAAGTAAGTACTGAAAGTAAAGGAGCAGGTATAAAATCACAAATGAAATTTTTATACAATTGAAATGAAAAAAATATTTAGAGTTCATCCCCCAAGGATCCTACATGAAGGGTAGGTACAAATCGTCACTACAGATCACCACGTAAATCGGTCACCTCCATGTACCGTCTCACCCCAACTCTCTAAAGTCTCAGTCAAGTTGTCTCTCATCTGAAAAATACAAAACAAGGTGCATGTGAAGCCCACACATGGGTGAGTATAACAATACTCAGTGGAGACACTAAGACACTTGAAGGTCTCTCATAATTAGACAAGGAAAAAACCAAAAATCATGATCTCAATCACAGAGTACAATGTAAAAGATAGCTCACACTAGGTATACAACTTAGTGATCTGGAATAAGTATAATAAGTCTTAAGATAGATCATTTTATTCTATTAAGTGTCTTAGCTACAGATCTGAGAAGGGATTCAATGCTATTGATCTATAAAGGATCGCTCTACCACTGATCCTCGATGGGTCTCTCTACGATTGACCCACATAGGGTCGTGCTACTGCTGATCCATAAGGAGTCGTACTACTGTCGATCCACAGAGGGTTGCACTGCTGCCAATCCTTGGAGAGTCACTTTCATAATGATCCAATGTGGGTATTTCCATTTTTTATCCACGGAGGGTCTCCTAAATACCTATCCAATGAGGGTTTCTCTCATGTCGATCCATATAGATTTTCTCTTCACTTGACATCCGACCTCCAGATTCCCACACATGGTGTACTTGGGTTCCGGAGATTCTGCTCCTCATACCATCAGTCATACATCAATCGCCAAAAAGTCCCAATAATAAGTAACCCAAAGGACAATCATGTCTTAAGGGTTCCAACATTACAGACTATGCATCAATCGGTCGCTCGGTTTGTATGTTATATGTAAAAAGGTAAATAGGGCCCAGTTTGTTTTGAGTCTAATCCAACCCTTCCATACCCAAACATCTTCCAAAAATCAAGTAGAGTGTCTCAATAAGAACACCTTGTACCAAGGGTCCTCACACCATAGGAGGTGTTTAAATCGGTCGCTTGGTTTGCGAGTTGTGTCTGTTTTAGTGAAAAGGGCCCGATCAGGTCCGGATCCGGCCCAACTGGCGGGTCCAAACCACCGAGATAACCCGGACCACACGGTGTTGTCCAGTCGCACAAGACCGAACATGGGGAATTTGGTTCCCCTATACGGCGGAACTTGTAGGGTGCTTCCCCATCTCCCGAAACGACCGCCATGAGCTGATCATTGTGCGCATCCACCGACTGGCCTGAGCAGCCTGCTCCTCTCCACGCATCGTGTCGACGCCACATTCTCCACCTATTATGGCCCTTGAAGGTGTCTCTTTCTCCACTCAGATGGCATAGGACATTCGTCACCAATATCACCTTCCATGGGCATTCGAGATGCTCTAGTGGTCCGTTTTGCTTCACGTCTAGGCCTATGGGGCCCTTGAGTAACCACCTTCACTAGAAATCCCATAGAATTTCCTTATCTCCATGTTTCTTAGTCTTCCATGAAGAACATACAATATCCAAATGGGGTGGAGGATCCAGGCCTTGTTTTTACTATCCCACACCATCTGTGTTAGAGTTTTATAATGGGGGTGATAAAAATCATCATATAGAATAAGGAAAACACCAAATCAAGACCCCAAAACAACCTCCTGCAAGAATGAATGAGTCACTGATCAACCTGTTAGTTGGTTGATCCATCTTCATTGTATTTTTCAAGAATGAGAAAAGGGGAATCATTAAACACATAAAACTCCAACCTGAATTCGGTGGAATCCATTGAAAAAAAGGGAGGAATTCCACTTTTGTTGACATATGTTACCATTCGTCGATCTCCAGATCAAATCCTCCAACTTTCATTGATCAATAACCATTCTTTGTTTGAAGGTTACATCGACAATACTTTTTCAGAGGTCTCTCTTGATTCTAATTCGTTCACCAATATATTGATTAAAAAAAATAAACAACCTCCACATCTTTTTAAATAATATTTTTTATTAATGAGCCTTAATTAATGCACCATTAATAAAAAGAGTGTTTTTTTCACAAAAAAAGTAATTGGTCATTAAATGTCTCTAATTTATTGATCGTCGTTACATTGTGATTCTGTAAACCATCGCTCAATGTTTTATGAAATAATATAATAACTCAAATAGGTATTTTATTATTATTTTTCGAAATGTCTAAAATTATATTTTTTTCTGCCCCTTTCCAGTTGAAGTTAGGCTTCGCCTAAGTGAATCTCAGCACAATGTACTTAATGGTTCCCTTATATTTTCAATCAAATCACCAATTAAAAGGATATAAAACCACACTCTCACGTTTACTGAACGTACCTTAAAAAAAGTTAAAAAATTTGTCCCAAGATATTAGGGCCTCTAATTCATGTTTCGTAGAATTTCGCAATCTCATAAAAAATACATATAATTAAAAAAAATTTACGTAATTTCTTCAACTTTAAAGACCATGACATGTTCACCTTCTAGTTTCATAACTTGGGAATTTTCTTCTCAACATTCCCTATGTAATGGTAATGAATTGATCATCCTTTATCATAAATGTTCTTGACTATCTTCTTTATCAATATATAAACATATTTACATAAAAACTATTATATTAATGAAAATATTATAATTAATTCTAATAGTTCAAACAATTTTCAATTTTATATGGTTATTCCTAAAAATTCGTTAAGGATTAAAAACCATGGATGGCTCATATGTTGATGGTTGTTATGATTATTATGGAAATATGGGGGTGAATATACTTTTAAAAATTAAATTCTATAATTTAATAAAATTTGGTGATATATATTATTAAAGAGAGACTGTTGTAAAAAATAAATGGAAAGGAAATATGATAAAAGAGTTCATAAAAAAACAGTTTTTATGCCAACATATCCTCTACATAAAGTATTGAGGCTCCCATTATCATTTGTCTAATATATTATACAATATCACAAGCCAACCTATCTTTCTAATTTGTTGTAGTATGAATCCCAATACAATGGATGAGACACATTGTAACACCCCAACACTAGAAGCCCAGAGTCAGTGCATTGTATTAATACATTGACATGATTACAAGGAATCAACTCCCGAAACACCGACCAGTTTAGTAGTCTTAGAAAATAGATTACATACATGAATGTTACATTACACATTAGAAATTAAAACACAACATAAATGATCCTTTGAGTACTTCATTAATTCCCCTAGAATAAACCTACTTATCAATCACAATAAATTTCTTGGAACCCTGGTAAAATGAAACAAAAGAAATAGGTGAGTTGAAATGCTCAGTAAGGATATCAATATAGTCTAAACTTTCACAAATCAGTATAATTATTTTAAGAAATGTATAAAACAAAACCAAAGCCTTTTAAACAAAAACTTCATCATAATATGGAAAATATAAATCAAATATTTCCATATACTTATTCACATTGATATTCTACTAGTCAAATAATCACATGAAATATCCATAGTCAATTTTATGATGATGTATGTCATAATGCTAGACTTTTATAACCACATAGTCAAGGCCTTGAGACAAGAGTACAAGTTAGATTTTGTCAAGGCCTTGTTCAAAGACACTATATTGTCTCATGAGACCTACCGATGCATCGAGAAGCTATAGTGGGATCCACCCATCACTTACTACGTCCAATTCATTCCTCATATAAGAAGGTTTTAAATACAACATAAACATTCGTACTAAAAATATTATACCAAATATCAATACTTTTTCCATAAACCATGAATGGTAAAAAAATAACACATCCACAGTCAAACAAATCAAAAAACCATCAATACAACATGGAATATTATTATCATAATAAATCAACTTCAAACAAGTTTAAAATTAATCAAATCATGTTGGCATAGATGAAAATTATTTGTAAAACTCTTTGAGAGAAATATAAATTTTTCATGAAAAAATTTAAAAGTAAAACAATTTATAAAAAAAGAAATTTAAATACATTCTGTAATAAAAGTGTTCAAGACCACATTGAAACTTTTTAAAGTAATTAAAATTTCAAATACATATATTTCCATATAGAAAATCCTTAAAAACCATTTTGAAAACATTATCATTAATTGGAATGATTTTGAAGAATAAATAATTAAAACATTTAAAATGATGTTTCAGTAAAAAAGTGTACTTTAAAAGAAAACCTTTGAAAACTCTTTCATTAAACATGGACATGGATAAAAAAATATGTCCCAGTAGATACTTATGTAAAAACAACGTCGGATAAAAAAGAGATTGTGAAAATAACCCTTACCAATTTGGTACCTTACGAAACATACACCCCATGAAAGAATTATCATACAATGAATATGTAAATAGAAATAAATTAAAGTGTATTACACAATGAATACAATTATGGGAAGTACATACACCACACAAAAGGTAATAGTGACAATAGAACATGAATCTCACGGGAATAAGGAGTGAGATGAAAACCCCTTACCTTGCACATTCCTTTGGTCGAGGGTTCATTTATCCTCTTTTATAATGACCATTGTATGTTATTAGATTATACCATAACCATATTAATATTTATTATAAAATACATGATTCATTTATGACTTTATACTACCCATTTTATAATGAATTTCATGTTAAATTAATATTTCTGGTGAAAATCGTTTTCTTTATTGTACGTATTTTAACATGTTATTCATGACAATATCATTTTGATCATGGTTTAAATAAATCTAGAATAAAGACCATGATTCATATATAATATATATTTAAAATATAATTATTTATAATAGATATATATATTAAATTAAAACACTGTTTATGGAGACGATAGGCCGTACGTACACATAAATGTTGTTTCTGTTTTCATATCGTATGGAATGGAAGTAAGTGAATAAGATATATGTATGTACATAAATACACACACATATATATATCTTTCGTGTATCATTATTATGTCCTATATTACATACTTATTAGTAATATATATTTTTCTACTCATCGATGAACGGTGAACATGGAAATGAATCTCATCGCGTCGTGGAGACAGTAATCTGTACGTACGCATGAGTGACAATATCATTTCCTTAAATGTGTGGAATTTGATGGTATATTAATTTTTTGAGACATTATAATGTTATTTTCAATGCGTATATACGTATTACTTATCATTATATACATCCAAGTAATATATTGTTGAATAACAAATTACAGCACAACGTGGAGACGGTAAGTTGTGCGTACGCACGCATGGTGACATTATCATTCATAGGATGGAATGAATAATGAATATGGTTGTTCCGTATTAATAATAAAATCAATGTATATATAAGGTAATGAATTTATTATTTTGGTATTGTAATAACAACTAAAGAGTAAGTGGAGGAATAAAATAACTTAAAAGGGCGCGGTGAAATCATTACCTCTTCTTCGGGTTCTTCCTTCTGATTTGATCAAAAGGGCTCCCTAGGTTGGCTTTATGACCAATGAAAGGCCTTTAGGATGAAGGTAGGGTAGTTGGGAGGATATTTGGGCACGATTTGGCTGACCCAAATGGCTTTGAAGGTGTTAATTAGATAGAAGGAGAGTGCCCATTTATAAGAGGGGTGAGGGGTAACTTCTGAAAAACATAAAATATTTTTTTATAATAAATTAATATTCGATTTCTAATGCCTACAAAATGTATTATTTTAATGATAAGGTGGGGATAGGTATAAAACCACTCAACCAATATGTTTTAGATAGTTTTGGGTCTCTTTATTAACCTTAGATTTTTTTTAACTCTTAGTTAAATAGTTTGACATTTACCATTTCTCTTTGTATTTTTATATTATATGGTCAATAAACATACTATAAACGACCAAGAGCGCCCCAAGTGGTTAATTAATGACATATATAATAGTATTTAATCAAATTGGATGAAATTATGATTTTTATGAATAGAATACAAATTAATAATGTAATATTTGTTTTAAAAAATCGTTTATGTCAATTTTGACACTATTTGGTATTTTGTTTTTGCTAAATTCATAACAGCATTATTACTTTGAAAAAAATCATTTAATCAACCCTGACATGTAATATTAACTTATAAAATTAGTTTTATTCATAAAAATTATGAAATTACATTTATTTGGATATTTATAATATCAATTATTTTAATATTTCATTAATATGGTAATTACTGCATCATCATTGTGTCATAATGAAATTAAATTATTAAATGTCTAAAAATTATATATAAAATACCATTATGTTGGAAATATTTTTATCTTTATAATGAATATTTATAGATGAATTTATGTTATATGTAACCCTATATTAAAAATGGTTTAGTTTTTATGCTTTAAAATTAACACTATAAATTATTTTGATTAAAAACGCTGTTTTCTGTTAAAATATAGTATTTTTAACTATTCACCCAAATATGAAAGTTACCAGAATAACACAAAATATTTATTTAAACGAAACTCTAATGTCCCAATTCTAAAGAAGAAGATTATTTTTTCAAATTGAATATATAAATGTTTTGATATATTATATTTAAAATTGGTTCTCCATTAAAAGGCTATAAAATTGCATTTTTTGAAAAATACTTCTTTTTTCTGAAAAAAAAATTTGTTCTTATATTTTGTCTAAGAATCTCATAATATGGATTCTAAAATTATAAGGATTATATAAAGTTCAACATTCATTTAATATTATTCATAACCTCTTTTGAACGGCTAGTTTGGTAAGTCATGGTGCGCTAGAACTCAGTGTTGCGTGTAGTGCAAGTTATTGGATTACATTGATGAAATAACGTAGAATGAAATCGTGGGGTGTTACACACTTTGATTTTAATGGTTATTGAAGGAAACCCAAAGACAATCAATTTAGAGGTAGTGAACACCATATAGGAATAATAATGAGGCATTTTTAGTACAAACCCTTTAGATTAAACACTAAATTATTAACTAGAGTGAAATTGAATAATGTGAGAAATAGAGATAACTAAGAGAGAGAGAAAAATTTAATACAACCAGGGAAGCAAAAAATATCTCAATTAGAGAAATACTAACTCCTATGGGTAAAACATTAATGGTGGTGTGTTTATATCCTATACACTTCCCTTGATGATTTTAGCTTTCTTGGTAGAATATAAGATCCATTGGGGAGAGATATGATGAATTGAGAAATATATAATGACTAGTTTGACATTCATGAAAATATCCACCCGTTGGATGATAGACCACATCTGTTAGCATATGGGATAACATTCCAACACTATCTAGGAAATAAGGTTCACCAACTATCCAGTGCCCTAGGAAGTGAGATGGTTCCATAACCTTACAACATGTGTAGCCTCTAGCTACACACAGAGTAGCTGTTTATCTGGGTAATGTGTATGCACCTCTATTTATATCACAATTGGGATGATTGATCTACTTGGGAGAGTAGGTAGGATTTACCATTGAAGGATTTCCAAATTTACCTTCAAGAAATTGTTGAACCCCTTAATTGATTTTTTGATTTCTTAAATTTTCATTCAATCATTAAAATAGAAATGTAGCCTAATATAATTTTGAGAAGAATAAATGGATTTTTGGTTACTAAAACTTCTATGAATTTTATAGTAATAATAAATAATCCTAGAATAACAACAACCAATCCATCCTATATAAATTTTGAATAACGAGGGGGAGAACCATCCAATATTGGTTCCTCTTAACCCTCTTTTCACTTAAAGAAGATGGAGGAACACAAGGTAAAAAATATAGGATTACCCTATTGAAAATAATTTCCAACAGACATCCTTATCATGAATTGGGTTTCACACCAAGATATTTTAGTTAAATCACACTATATACCCCATTTTATAGGAGTTGGTCGGAACCACCACACAAAATCACCTTTCATTGTGTTGATGATCCTTTATATTGTCAATAATTTTTTTCTGCAAAAAAATTAGTAGTCATCCCACCAAGACACTATTATAAAAAATGAGCAAGCACCTAGGACCTCCCCCAAAGGTCTAAACACATAAAAACATCATCTAAATAATTTTAAACACTCAAAAACTCTATTTCAGACCTCATTATTTTAAAAGACCCCCTAAATAGGCCATAAATTTAAATTCATTTTGAATTTCACAACGCATAATTACATGGATATTTATAGCCACCCATTCAAAAATACTTGTCATCCTTGAGAATTATATTAAAAAAATCATTCACTAAACCTAATATATCTCAACTTCCAATTCTTCATTAATACATTGTATTATACATCATAAAACTACATGGGATTCTATTATGAAACTCCAAACATGAGGTACACTATTCATAAAAATATGATCATCCTCATATGACTAGCACAGAAACACTAACGTGATTTTTACCCATTATCATCTATCCAAAGGCAGTAGAGATTAATAAAATGATTCATCTCTAGGATTATAGTTCTCTCAACAATTATACATTGAACATAATCTATAATTTCTATCCATGGTTCTCCCCACCCTTGTAATTTTCTATTAAAACAAATTTCATGTGGTATAATGACCCACTTAGTGCAGTTTTCACATCACCACACCCAATTTCATATAAACAGGTTTGTTACCAATACCAGATCCCATTTATAATTATAAAACATACCATTCTATTCCCTATCATCTACAATCAATGCTCAAATACATCATTGACTCCTAAATAAAATTATATTAAATATTTTAAACCTGATTCTCATATGTCAAACGACATTATTGGAGTATTCCCCCCCCCCCTACGACATGAAACTATGCATGAAAACAATAGGTAACCCACATCTAAAAAAACATTTCTTAGGATCTTTCAGTATCATTAATTGATGAATTATCTCACTGCATGATCATGACACCTTAACTAATAAAGGAATCCAAATATCATCCAACAACAACACTGAAGTCTAAACATGATATCTGATGTATTTCATTGGTTGGATCCTTGACTATCCAATTAAACTGGATTTCATTCTCTCACTAGAGAACAAGTGAACCACCAATCTAAAACTCACTCAGATCTCATAAATTCTATCCTTAGTCTAATTGTAATACATGGAATTCATCCAATGTCACACATGAATCCCAAATCTAGAATTTGATGTGGGACCAGATAAATCAGATTCACTATCTCAAAAGAAACTAAAATCCCCCACAACTATAGGACTTGTATAATGCATCAACAAAACTAACTATATTATTTAGTTCTATCATGGAACATACTCTATAGATAATCACATGGAATTATTACACATAAAACACCCATCACCACTAGTTTCTGACTAACCATGAATTATACAGAAATAAAAAATTTAATATCATCAATCATGAGGGTCACAACCTATTACATTCAATATTGGACTCCTCACCATATGCATTTACTTATACCACACCATGAGAAAAATCCAAATAGGTTTCATTGTTTCCGGTTTTTCACTTAATCTGGGATAGTATCATCAATATAAACTCTAGACACCAGGACACCCCCAGGTCCATCGTCATCACTAATGAAACGCATCTCATTCTTATCCATCATCTTGTACAATAATGCTCATAAGAATTCAATTAAAATCATTTGTTCACATATCAAAAAGAACCATTAATAGATCCAACTCAATTCAATTTGTAATCCAAAATTTTTACAATAATATACCCCCACCACCAATACGTAAAACCCAAATCACAATCGCATGAGTTGATTTTCATCATACCTAGGCTCAAATTCCTTATCAACTAAATTTCCCACAAGTCATGCCACCTTGTCTAGTGATAATCACAATCAACGTTATTCTTAAAAATAATCAATTTACACACGCTAGGGATTATCACAGGACTACCCACTAATTGGCATCATCACTAACATCAATATCAATTCACACACTCACTACCATCATGAAAAAACATAAAAATACAAATTCCAGGTATCATACAGATAATTCTATTTAATTCCCACTTCTATACAGAAAATCAACCCTATGACATCACATTCAAGGCCATCTAATGCACCAGAATGCATATACCACATACCTACTCATACATCACATACACAAATCTCATCCCAAGTAATTTACCTAGGATTCATGCCTTTACGTGTATAAAAATATTTTCCCAACCCATCCCTTAAGTTACCCTCATATATCCCAACTCAAATTTAGTACTCGAATCACCAATATCCTGACCCATATCTCAAAACTGGCAGGCTGTCCCTCCTTACCCAAAGGACATATATCACATGGGTTACAACTCAAGGGATATTACCTCTACTCACAACTTAAAATAAACTAGGAAACTCGGCACAAAAACATACCACCCTAGGGTATCACATATACACATCAATAATCACACCCATGTCACCAACTACTACGTAAATAATACTTATTAGTAATTCACATACAGTACTGACCAATTGATAATGAACATCTCATGATGATATATATTCAGTCATTTCACTAGACATCCACCCACCACAAAGACTGCATCATCATCCAGGTATATATACATAAAAAAAATTCATCACCACACAAGGAGTTATGTTAATTATTGTATAGTCATACAATTTCTTTTACTAAAATTAAACTAAAATGGTATATGTTATAACTCCAAATAGGTTGGTTTTCACAACATAAATTAATAAATCCATTTTTTCATTCAATACTAGTATATAAACACCCACTATGTGTCCACCTCTATGGAATCTAATTATTATACCAACCACTAAGGACACTGCACATCCCTTATATAGAAGTAATTCATAGATATCCTAAAGAAACTTCTCATAATATTGAAAATTATTTTTATGCAAAATAATCATATTGTGGTCCAATTGAGTAGAATTATATAGAAATATTATATGGGAAAAATGTATAAGTTATTTTTGACCCATTAAATAGTTGAACCATCATCATCATGAATATCAATCACATATATGCATTTGAATGTCCCGAGTATCCAATATGCCAAATATGATGCATATAAATAGCCTATTTCTACTCAGATATCATTCAAAACTCAATAAATTATAAATATATAGTCTCCATCAATCTCTCTCTTGGTCTAGTAAATCAAACATAAATTCAAAATGCATGAAAATAATTCCCATATCTAGGGTATTGTGGAATTCACGTCTTTAAAGGTGTTAATAATGCACTAGTATGAGGTATATCAAAAGTTTGAAGATATTAATATGTAACATGTATGTAATATCTCAAAATATTTTTTCCAAAATAAATTTTGTTATATCAGTCATACAAATTCATCGATTCAACACTGTAACAACTTTCACTTGTCTACGGTAGCAAAATAGTGCCCAAACCGAACGAGTCAACACATGACCTCATACATGTGTACCAGTATGATAGAGACATCCAAGTTGAAATAAGGTTCTAGGGTAGTACCATTGAGAGATTATACACCCATATGAGAGTGCTCAATAATAATGAAATAAAACAAACATCATCCATAATTTTAAATAATCCGAGTACTTAGAATCAATAAAAAAATCTACAAATAATAAATTAATACAAAGTAAAACAATCATTCAAAATCATGTTCATTAATGTGTACATTAACAGAGATAACCCACTTGCATCATATTTAGAAGAAAAAAATATTAGAATAAAAAATAAATTACCTGGACTTATTATAGGAAAAGTCAAATAGGGTTTCCAATTGTCATTTTCACCCTAGAATGGGGTGAATACAAATCAGTCCTCACATCCCACCTATTAATAAGTCTATTAAAAAGTATACCCACCCAAATTTTTACATTTAAATAGGGGAGGAACACTCACCACATGCTAAACTCAACAAGGTTGAAGGTTCAAAATCACCTCAAAGGTCTACATGGCCACATCATTGTCCATCATTCTCTGTTTCACACTCACATATATCCAGAGTAAACTAATGTTTTCGACACTATACAACTTTATTATTCTCATTTTATTTAGCTGGAACCAACTGTAATATATATATATCTCAAAGCATGCATTTTAAAAAAGGAATAGCCCATCGGCGACTAAGGAAATCCAGCTATTTTTGATAGACCCTTGTAGTTTCATCACATTATTCATCTCATTCGATGACACATATTAATTAGAAAATTTTACAAATTTAGAATGGTTAGTCTATATAAAAATGGAAATAATAGTTTTCATAGGCCATGAATGAAGTGAATAATATTTCATGGAATGTATAAGGACCATATTCATCACCCAAATACTTTTTCTTTTTTAATTCATTGCTCGATAGCTTTGTATCAGACCATCCAAGTCTGTCTGATCATTTTCTACAATTTTCATGACCTAAAAATTTCTAAAGTATCCAATAATATAATTTTGAACAAATTATAATTATTTATTTATTTTTTTAAAAAAAGACATAATTAATTAAAATTTAACATAGTTAGGAAAAAGGAATAAAATTTCACTCAGTGATCCAACAATAAAAAAAGCTGCAACCAAGACAAAAAAACACCATGCAACCTAACTATGACAACATTTTTGAAAAAATATGTATTATAAACCACAAAATACATGTTCAAATTAATTTAATTTTGGAAAAAATACCAAAATAAATACAAAAAGTGACATCTTTGATGATAATTATGTGTTGGCATGAATATATAATCAATGGATACACTCAATGAGAGCCAATAAAATTAACTATTTATATCTACTGATTTCATTATTATATAGTGGAATAAATTCTAAACCCTGTCTATGATATTTCAAATCACAAGAATGTAAGTGGGAGATAACAAATGGAAGTAATTATATGGAAAATCCTAACACCAATGTAATAAAATTGATGCCCAAACTACCATAGATCATGGACGAACGGAGTGAGGATGAGTGGGTGGAGCACCATCAAAAAATGGAACCCATAAACACATGTTTTAAAAAATTGGGAGAGACACACCAAGCTGAAAGGATAAGTCCCCCACCCAATTTAAGATTTCCAACACATCATTATGATGTAAATTGGGGTTCATGCAGAAACAAATCAAGTCCCTCCCTACAAGAACATCCGTATTCACGGCCTGAGTAGTCTAGAAACACCACATAGATGAACTATTCATGTGTTTAATAAACCTACACACAATGATTGGTTAGATTCTGCAAAAAATTAAGATTTTTTTCTACTCATTCACAGCTCTTACATATGCACGAACACCTGGGTTAAGCACCAATGCTGAAAAAAAGTTAAAAACACTAATTAAATATTTTCAGACTCTTGAGTTCTCATTTTGATCCACATTTCTCATTAAGAACCCATCAAAATGTCAAAATTTTAAATTTCTATTGAATTTCACAACAAATAAAAAAAATTCTTTTCATAAGAATTATACAATTATAGAACCAGAGAAACATTAAAATCATGGTCCACACCTACATAAACCATATTAGGAAACAAGGCTATACATATGTAATTTCAATAAAAACCCCCAAACATTATGTTAATTCTATAGACAAAAAATAAATATAATAACTCATTATATTAAAATATTAATTCTAGTTCACATAACATAATATATTATGTTTAATTAATAAAAAAATAATACAATTTAGTGTCACGTAGAAAAACTACATGCAACACCATGAGTTTTTAGGTTCCTTTTTCTTGAATAAATTATGTATAGAAATGCACCAAGTCAAAAATTCATTTCACACAACATCGACTTGGAATAAATTACACATAACCAACTTAGTGAATGATACATGGAACATAAACTTGGATTATGTTACAAGAAACACCAAAATACCAATCGTTACATGCAACACTGATGTTCTAATGAAACATAATTTTAACGATATAATTAATTAAATCTGATAATTATTCCCTAGATGTGGAACATAGTTATATGAATAGTAATAACTACTTTTCAAATACATTTTATTATTAATATATTTAAATATAACATATTGATATTTGAAGATATAATTATCAGTAAGGTCCTTATATGATTAAAAGTAACCTTTTTCAGATAAACTGGTTTTTATATCCTTGTCTGAAAAAATAATAAAATATATTGTTAACACATTTATAAATTTAATTTTATAAAATAAAAATCATTCTTGAATTTATAATTTTGAAATTATCATAAGGAGAATATTTTGGATTTTTCTAAGAAACAATATTGTTAGATGGACAGTGAAAAATACCTTATTTTTATTCAAAATATATTTTTCAACTAATTTATTTACAAGGTTTAATTATAATTTAAATTGGTTTCAAAGTTTCGTTAGATAATATATTTATTATCTAATATAATTTAGGTCATTGATATAACATTATCTTTAAACATGGTTATAAAAACTTTGTAATCTTGTGAATGATTATAAATTAAAACCCTGCATTGTTGACCCAACTACAAGATTAATTTTAAATTAATTTCATTGAGTTGTGTGATTATAATTTTGACAAATTGAATCTGTATTTTTAATTATAAAAATTTATAATTTTTAATATGGTCAACATAATTTTATTCCAAAAATATTAGTGAAAGTGATTAAAATTAATTGCAATGATTAAGAGAGAAAAATGGTTAACTTAAAATTTTAAAGCAAAAAGGACAACGAAACTTGTACAATTTCCGTTTATGGACATAATTTATCCATGAACCTTCAACTATTGAGTTTGGTTGGTTTCAAATGACTTTTTATGTAAATATGTGGGTACACCAAATATGTGTTCAGCAATGCCTAGTGTGTCCTATCCCTTCCATATAAAAGGATACCACCTCTCCTTCATATTCAAACCTCTCAAAACAGAAGGGATCATCCATGATCTACCCAACACACTTCCCAACATACCAACCTTCCTCCTATAATCCTCTCCATGGGCATAAAATTGTATAAACCCAGATCTACATTTTAGGTTTGGATCCTTATTTCAGGGTTTTTTAGGGAAAATGAAGAAAGGGTGTATTTTATAAGTACACATCGTGTACTTTTAATTATATTCTATGTACCTAGTTTCCTTGTGTATCTGGGTACTGGCCACATAATTGCAATGTACATAGCCGTGTAGGTGGCCTAACAGGCTGAATAAAGTGGGAACCAGTTGAGGCTAGTACACAACGTGTACATTTAATAAACACACTGTGAAATTTTATTTTTAATTGATTAACTGGATTGGGTTCATGTATTACCTCTATAAATACCCTCTTCTTCCCATGTATGGTATATGAGAGTGATGTATGGTTTAAGATCATCATGCTCCTCTCATTCCTTCATCTGAGTTCCGATTGAGATGATGTTAGGTGAGTTGGATTTTCACCCGTGAGTTTTCTCTTCCCTTATAGCCTCACTTCCTAATTTATCATCTCTCTCATGTTTTCCATGGTTGAAATATTTTAACCATTTTTATGTTCAACTTCATTCTAGGTCGATTCAAGGGACAATATTCAATAGTTTTCTTCATAAAATATCAAGGATGGTGGTTTTTTCCTTTCATTGATTTTCATTGGATTATATATGAATAAAGTTCTATATATCCGTGTTTGGTGTATTGTTTATTATGGAATTTAACCTTACTTAATACCGGGTATGGTTAGTTTGATTGATAAAGGGTTATTTCTTAGGCATAAGGCTTAATACATTGATTATGGGTGTGTTTCCCATGTTTAATTGATTATGGATTTTTGTTCTAGAATGCCTATTAGGATTGATTTATTTTCCATTCCTCATGTTGTTAGAATGGACATATGATTTATTTAAGAAGTATGTGATTCACATTGTGAATGTATGACCATGGGGAATTTGACTCTGAGAGATTCCCGAGGTAGGTTAATTTATGTATGATTTGTAGTTATTTTGACCTAGTGGTGTTGATTCTGAGAGCTACCGAGTGGTCATAGACCAGAGGGGTTAGACCATTAGGGCTACCCATAGGGTCATTATTAAATTAATGTGCACCATATGTAATTTACCTTGAGAGATTCTATGAGGTCATTATATATTATGGTTTCTATGGAGACCTAGGGGTATTGACCGTGAGTTCTACCTTGGCGGTCATTCGAAAATGATTATTTCTATACAAATCCATAGGGGTTAGACTATATAAGAATTCTTAGAGGGTAAATATTTATTGAAATGATGATATATTAAACTAGAGGGGTCAGACAGTGAGAACATTCCCATAGGGTTTTTATGAAGGATTCATTGATTGTGACAATTCTCCCATCCAATTCACAAGCTTGGACTCAGTATTTCATGATTGTTTAGGTGACCTTTTAAGACATTAGTTTTTGTCATTATACAATAGGATATAGAGAATATGATAGATCATGAGGATACATTAAAAAATTATTGAATAGTTAATAAATATAAATTATGGTAATTGGAAACTATAGAATTGTATACATTGAGTACTTCCTAGTTTGTGGAATCATTTTTCATATTGCTTACTATATATATTCACTGAATGTTAGGTATAGATCTTGTGGTGGTTGCCTACTGGGATTCTTCTCACACCCTATTGGTTCATGATTTTGGACCCAAATAGATTACATGTTTTCAGGTATAGATAATGAAAAGTTCCCTAGTATATTAGGTACTTGACTGATGTTAGAGTTGGAGAGCATTGGACCAAGATGAGGCTAGCAATGTTGTTGGAGTTTACTATTTTCTTTACTCTAATCTCAGTATTGTATTTTAAGCATTTTTAGTTATTTGTTTGTTTTCCTAGATACATGTGACATGCATAATTTATTTATATATGTTTTATTTCTTTTATACTATCAATCTTATACTATTTACTTCTATTGTTTGGAATTACCGCTTCCACTACTATTTACTATTTGTGATTTTTCTGTGTATATTATGCCAATTAGGGCATAGTTTCCCCATTATCATCCCTTGGCCATCATTTCTAGTCTGAAATAACTAGTTCTTGGGGAAATTCTATTGAGGTCATGTGACCAATCAGATATGGGGAACCTATGGGCGACACTTGGAACAGAGACGTTACAAAGTGGTACATGCTGTGTAGTGTTTCACCGGGAGAGAACCATGTAGTTCATGCCAGGTTGAAGAACCTAGGTAGGAGGGAAAATTCAATTACACACTGTGTCTCATGAGGAACACACCGTGTGTATGGGTGTTACAGGACAAATTTTGGTAGAGGTACCATCCTTGTTAAAATCATAAGGGATCATATCGTGTGGAGGTTCTACACACCAGGTAACCCTGTTTTGAAATACATGAATTCTTTCCTTCTCCTATTCATTTCTTGTCATTCTAATTTTTTTACCTCAATAATATGGAACACATATGTGCTCTTGACCTTTCAGAGTCATGACACCAAGAATTCCTCTGGTTGTATTTCGGATATATAAAAATGATTGGGCACCAGAAATGGTAGATCAAGGACTTCCTTCAGATCCTCCTGTCATGCCCATTTTGGATCCAGCTATTCTACCGAACGCAAGTGCTGATGCAATGTTGTGTGAAGGATTTTTTAGGATGTTATAGATATTTCAGGGATCACCACATCCTTCCTCATCTATGGAAGATTTAACATGGGTGTTTTAGCAGCAGCAACATCCTTCTTTTTCTATGGTTGGAGGACTACAGGCTATAGAGTGATGGTTGGGGGCCATGCATTCTATATATTAACATTTGGTGATTACTTTATAGATTGGGGTGAATCTTGTGACATACATGCTATGTGATACCACCATGAGATGGTGAGATGTTATCTCATAGGCAGGACGTCATCAGGATATGGCTTCAGAAGAGTTTCAGAGTACCTTCTATGACTACTTTTTCCCCAAGACCTTCGGGGCCAATCAAGAAAGAGAGTTTATATACATGGAGTAGGTCACTCTTTTAGTGATGGATTACTCTTCTCATGTTATAAATAATAAAAACATTGAACCTATTCTGGTAGGTGACCAGATCTCTTTGGCTAGGTGGTTTGAGGATGGTCTCCAGTATGACATCTGATCTCATGTGAATGTCTTTAGGATGACTTTTGTGACTACTATATTGAACCATGAATTGGTTAATGGGTACAATCTAAGGGAGTTGGGAGCTTCGAGCCTGGGTGGTTCAGTATCCAGGGCTGATACTCCTTCAACAGATAGCAGGAAGCACTGTAAGAATCATTCACATCATGTTTCTTTAGGTAGCCATGTGGTATGATACCAGCAGGGGAATACAAGGCATACGAGACCACATTTCCCGAAGGACTCAGTTGAGTGCCAATCTTTTGGAAAGATGAGCCATGTTCAGTGATTTTTCTTGGTGTTTTTACCAGCAGCGAGGGGTTGGGGTTCTCTTATGACTCCAAATTCTGGAGAAGGACTCTTAGTTTTTCATTAGTCTGAGAACTTGATTATGTCATGACATTTATGGTGAGGAGGAGGTCGTGGCCATGGTAACCAGTTAGTAGGATTCTATCGATAGTAGGGTGTATCATCAGAGGGTAGTTAGGTAGGGTCACAAGGCTGCATTATAGGTCAGACTATTGCAGTGGAGCATACCTAGCAGGAGAAATATCCCGAACCATATACAGTTTGAGGTCAATTCTTGTTGTCTCATTTTTAGTATCTGAACATTTTGATACAAGATATTCCCATAGTTTTATATATGTTTCTATTGAGGAGATAAATAGGCTATATATATTCACTTATGATGATGGTATGATGCTAGACACTCTGTTAGGGATTAGGATGGCTACTGTAAGTCAGATAAAGGAGTTCCCTCTTGAGGTTGGGGTGTCACATACATTGGGACCTCTATATATTAGAGACGATTAAATTTGATTTAATTGTGATAATGGATGGGTTAGTCTTATTTTGAGTCCTTGTTGACTGTAATCACAGCTGTGTGAGTTTCACATCACCAGAGGTTAGGTATTTTCTGCACAGGGGAGAATGGGATGTCCAGGCAAGCAGAGTTGGACCCGATCATCATGAGTTGAGAAAAATTACAACAAAGATTTCATGTTTATATCTGGATGATCTAGGTACATCATAGAAGGACATTCCTACAATTGTGTATCATTTTAGAGGTGTCATCCTAGATTACTTTTCATATTTACCTTTGTAGATAGAGCTTGATTTATCTATTCATCTTTTTCTAAGAGTTGTACTGGTGTCCATTCCTCCTTATAGGATGGCTACACCAATGTTACATGAGATCAGGAAGAATTTGGAGGAGTTCCAAGAAAAGGTGTTCATCTGAACCAATTCTTCTCTTTGGTATTTTAATGTTCTTTTTTCATATATGGTAGACGGTACCCTCAAAATTTGTAGGGATTATAAAAAGCTAAATGAGTCGATGGTCAAGAACCTGTATCCCTTATCGAGGATTGAGATCTCTTTGATTAGCTTCATGGAGCCCGGGTGTCCTCAAAGATTGATATGATATTTTATTATCATCAGTTGCATGTTATACCATCAGATATACCTCTTACAACCTTTCAGAGAAGGCATGGTCTATACGATTATTTGTTTATGTTTTTCGGTCTCACAAACACACTAGTAGTGTTCATGACACTAATGAACTAATTTTTTCATCCTTACGTAGATTATTTCGTGGTAGTCTTCATGGAAGATATCATGGTGTACTCTCACACTTGATACGACCATTCCACCCATCATGAGATAGTTTTCAGTGCACTGAGAGAGCATCAGTTATATGCTATGTTTTGGAAATGACATTTTTTGATGAATCAGATTCACTTCATGGGTCATGTTAACTGAGAGACTGGAGTATCAGTAGACCGAGAAAAAGTGGGAGCAGTATTTTCCTGGAAGCAGCCGAAGAACGCCTTTTAGGAATGGAGTTTTCTAAGGATGGATGATTTTTACAGGTTCATTATACAAAACATTTTACACATTGCAGTGCCATTGACGGGCCTGAATAAGATGTTTGTGAGGTACTTGTGCACAGATACCTATGATTTAGCCTTTTTATAGATGAAAGGAAGACTGACTTCAGCACTAGTCCTAACTTTTTTATAGTCTGGCAAGGGATACAACATTTACTGTGATGCATCGGGTATCAGTCTTGGAGTTGTGCTTTTGCAGAGGTAATAAGTCGTTGCATACGGGTCTCGGCAGTTGAGGCCACATGAGAGGAATTAAGCAACGCACAATATCAGGACATCTAAAGTTATGAATGATTTCTGATTTTGGAGATATTATATTTTGGGATATAATTTTCCTATATTCACTGACCACACAAGTCTCAAGTATATATTTATTTGGTGAGATATGAATTTGAGATAGTGATGAGGGGTTGAGTAACTTCAGTATTTTGACATTGAGCTTTCCTACATACAATGTAAAGGAAATACAAAGGCTGATGCATTTACTAGGAGTACTCGTATACAGGTAGATCAAGAGGCCAACTGTGTGTGGAAGCTTATGGAAATGTTCTCTGATATGCATTTGGGGTGCACAAGAGACATGGGAAGATGTTTATTTATTCTATAGTAGTTACATCTATTCTACTAAATCATGTGCGAAGGAGGATGCTTTCGGATTCTGAAGGCCTAGACTTATGGGAGTGTATGTCTAGCGGGGACCCTACTCATTGATGGACCGTAAGAAACTATGATATAATTCCTTTCCATGGATGCCTATGTGTGTCAACAGACATACTTGTGAAGTTGATGCGAGATTTTCATTCCTCAGATTGGGAAGTTCATCATGGTGTCACCAAGTTGTATTGAGATTGTCCCCATCATTATTGGTGGCCAGCGATGAAGAGGTATTTTTCTAGTTTTTTTTTGAGATGTTACAACTTTCAGTAGGTGAAGGAATTTCATTAGAGACCAGCAGGGCTTTTACAGTAGTTACTCATTCCTCAGTGGAATTTGAATGATGTCATGATTGATTTTGGGATGGGTTTTCCGAGGTCTCTCTGAGGGAATGATACAGTTGGGTTTTTTGTTGACATACTCACAAATGATTCAAACTTCTTACCAATTAAGGAAATATTATGTGTTGATGATCACAGAAGGTTATTTTTCATTGATAGATTGTGTGTTGGAATGGGGTTCAACACTCTATCATTTTAGGTAGGGATTCTCATTTTACTTCTCGTGTTTGGTGGGGACTATAGAGGGATTTTGGTACATAGGTACTTCTGAGTACATCTTACCATCCCCAGACATATAGCTAGACCGAGTGCACATTTCAGGTTTTGGATGACATGCTCCAATCATGCGTCCTAGATTTCAAGGGTTCATGGAAGATACACATACCCCTAGTGGAGATTGGATATAATAATATATATTAGGCAATGATTCAGATGGAACATTATGAGTAATTTTACAGTAGGACATGTCGATCACCCCTATATTGGCTGGAGGCTGGATAGGAAACAATGTTGGGCCCTTTTCTTGTTGAGGAGACCACTTAGAAGGGGGAGTTGATTTGGAAGAGGATAGATATTGCACAGTCTTGGCAGAAATATTATGATAATCGATAGAAATGACCTCTAGAGTTTGAGGTAAGATATTTGGTTTTATTACATGTCACACTGAGGTTGGGAAACAGGAAAATAAAGAGATATGTGATTCTTTCACAGAGAAACGTCAGGTCATTTGAGGTGTTGGAGAGAGTCGGGTCAGTTTCCTATCAGTTGTAGTTACCTCAGAGATATCGATATATGCATGAATTCATTCATGTTTCTCATCTACATAGCTACTTTTCATACTTGTATCACATTCTTCATCCCATGGAGGTTGAGTTGGAGGTGGATTCATCCTTCGAGGATAACCCTATTCAGATTGTGGAATGCATCACGAAGTTTCTCCATGGATGGTCTGTTCCACAAGATAGAGTGCTATGGAAACACAGGTGAGTACATGACAAGACTTGGGAGTGGGAGGCCAACATATGATCACATTGAACCGATTTATTTGATTTTTTTTCTTCACCAACTTTGGAAGGAAAATTCAGGGACGAATTGATTTAATGGTGGAATTTGGTAAGATCTTGGATCATTATTTTAGGTATGGATCCTTGTTTCGGGTTGTTTATGTGGAAAATGGAAGGATATATTTTCTATGTACACACTATGTACTTTTGAGTACAAACCATATACCCAATTTCCACATGTATCCATGTACAGTCCGTGTAACGGCCGAGTATATGGCCATGCAGGTGACATAGAAGACCACATAATGTGGGGGTCAGTTGAGGCTAGTACACGATATGTACATTTAATTATCACACTTTTTAATTTTTTTATTTGATTAATCAGATCATGGTCACATCCTATCTCCATAAATACCTTGTTCTTCACATGTCTCATACACGAGAGTTACATATAGTTGAAAATCTAAGATCTCCTCCCATTACTCCATCTGAGCTCGGATTGAGACATCATCGCGTGTGTTGGATTCCCGTCACCTATTTATCTCTCCCCCTAGAGCCTCTCATCCTGATTTTTCCTCTCTATTGAGTTATCCAAGCATGAATGATTTTAATCATTTTGAAGATCAGTTTCTTTATAGGACGATTCAATGATAGACATTCGATAGTGTTCCTTTCACAACCTCCGGGTAGGTGGTTTGTGACTTTCTTGCATTATCATTGGATTATATATTCTTAAAGTTATAAATAACCATGTTTGTGGAATTGATTATTATTTAATTAAACCCTATTTAATGCATAATGTGATTTTTTTGATTGATAAAGGTTTATTGATTAGGATTAAGGATTAATACCTTGATTATGTGTGTGTTTCCCATTTTGATTGATAATGGTTATTTGGTCGTGAATGCCTATTATGATTTCTTTGCTTTTGATGCCTCATGTTATTAGTATGAAGTTAATTTTTATTTGAGATGCAAGTGATTCACATTGTGAAAGTATGACCAATGGGAAATTGACTGTGAGATATTTCCATTTTATCAACATTTATGGATAATTTTAAGCTACGATCTACCAGAGGTATTGACTATGAGATATTCTTGGTGGTCATAGACTAGAGGGGTTAGACCATGAGTGTTAGCCATAGGGTCATTATTAAATGAATGTTGGACCATAGGGAATTGACTGTGAGAGCTTCCAGGAGGTCCTTATATTTTATTGTCGCTATGCAGACCATGGGGGTATTGACCATGAGATATACCGAGGTGGTTATTTGTAAATGATTATTTCAATGCAGAACCAAAGGGGTCGGACTATGTGAGATTTCCCAGAGGGTAATTATTTATTGAGATGATGATATATTAAACCAGAGGGGGTTAGACTGTGAGAACATTCCCATAGGGTTTTTTATGAATGATTGATTGATTGTGATGAGTCTTCTAAGCCAAATCACAAGCTTGGATTCCGTCTTACATGATTTTTTAGATGGTCTTTGGAGATGTATACTGTTATTATTATACAATGGGATATTTAACATTGGCTAGTTCACAAGAATACATTATTAAATGATTGGATAATTAATAAATGTAAATGAATGTAACTAGAAACTATAGGATTGTTTAATTTTGAATACTTACTAGTTTATTGCATAATTTTTCATATTGCATGCTATATATGTTCACTGATAGTTAGACGCATATATTTTTTGTGGTTTCCTACCAGGATTCATCCCACAATCTATTTGAGTCATCATTTTAGACCCAAACAGATTATTTGGTAGCAGGTATAGATAAGGGCAGGCACACTTCTACATCAGGTACTTGATTTTTGGTGGAACTAGAGAGAATGGGACCAGTCTGAGGCTTGAGATTCTGTTCGAGTTTACTATTTTCTTTACTTTGGTTTTAGTATTGTATTTCTAACATTGTGACTTGTTTGGATGTTTTCTGAGATACATGTGATATGAATCATTTATTTATATATTCTGATGTTTTTTATACTTTCAATCTTACACAATTTAAATCTATTGTATGGTATTACTGCTTCCACTACCATTTACTATTTTGGATTCCGTTTTATATACTCTGCCAATGAGGTCATAGTTTCCCCATTATCATACCTTGGCCCTTGCTGCTAGTTGGAAGCCTCTAGAATTTAGGGAAATTATCTTCAGTCTTTGTGACCAACCAGGTACATGGAACCTTTGGATGGAATTCAGAACCAGTACATTGCATAAATAAATCCAAGGAATCCTTTTGGTAAAAACCAAATGGAGTTACCCAATTAAGATGAAGCGTCTTCTCTCATGTTCCTTTATTTTATTTTCATTCTCCACCCCCTCCAATCTCTTCATCACATGATTTCTTTAAATCCTAAGTATCGTCAATATACTATGATTTTTTATGAAAATATTTTGACCCATACATAGACACACTTCCTTCCAATGGGAAACGAACAAACTGTTTATGTGTATGGTAAACTATTGCCTCGCTAAACCGTGATTGTTCATTTCTCCTTTACCTTCTACCATGGTATAAATTATGATAAAAAAGATATTTATATATGTAATATATTATATTTATTAGGTATTTAATATTATATATTAATTTAAAATGCATATCTTTTGATTTTATAATTGATGTAAATACGATAATTTCGTTGGATGAAATGTAGAATACTGCCCCTTTAATGTGATATGATTTATTCATGCACTACAATGATTGTATTAAAAATTGGTTTGTGAAATTCTATATTATATATTGTAAAATAATTATACTGCAATCATGACATATACACATATATATATATATATACATCTTTTAGTCACCTTCTTTCTTTCAATATGATAATAAAAACAGAAAAAACATTCATGCATATGTATGATTTACTGTCTCCATGAATCATGCATTCCATTTCACAATTAAATATTCTATATATTTTTATAATACAAATATATTGAATATCCACTATATTTACTAAACCTGGGTGTACCCAGGCTGAGGTTTCAAGCAACCAAAGAACCACGTCACTAATTATCCCAATCAAATTACCATTTCACCTACACTGAACTACCGAAACTCCACCCCTATCCTATGTGATTTGACGAAACTCAACGCTTTCCTCCCCGATTGCGTTTCCTTTTCCCACCAACTTTCTCTTGCGGCTCCCCGATTAGGGTTTCCTTCTCCCAGCTTCTTCCTCCCACAGTTTGCCTTCGATGAAGGACTTACCAACTACCATCTGCCGGCCAACGGTTTCCCTCTTCCGGTGACTACAACAGAGAACTGTCCAACGACATCCACCCTCTCCTTCCCTGAAAATACTGAGTCAGCTGCCCTTAAAATCCACACTTCACGGTCGTCTTCCTCCCACATTATTATCATTCTACATCTATTTATTACTATAATAACGTCAAATTTGTTGTCATTGTCTCAGCTGATTATAATTCATCATTGACTACCAGATTCTGAGCTCTACAACTCATCAGAAGATAAGGGATTTCCAATTTCTTCTACTGCGTCGTCGTCTACCGCAACCGTCTGCTACACCTTCTACTACCAAAACCGGCAACCCTATTCCACGGCGTCGGCTGCTGGAGGACCAAGGGATGCTGTGAAGAACTTACTTTACATTAAAACTTTGTTGGGGTAACAGTTTTCTTACTATTACCCAAACAATACAACCAACAAAATTCAATTAACTATGAATTTTACATTACCCAGTAACCACGTGAGGAATTGCTCCTAACAATGATTCATCTTCTTATTTTCAAAACTACTACTACCAAAATTCACATTGTGAGTATATGTTGGATTATATTGGAACACATATCTCTTCCTGCATTGATATAATAGTCAATTTTATCGCCTCTAACTAAACAGTTCTCAGTACATTGGAACACATACCTCTTCCTGTAGATATCATTTTGTTATACCTATTATAATTTTTCATATTAGGGTCTAATTTCATTGTTTGTGATATGATGTGACTCACTTATGAGATAAGATCTATAGGAATTAATTTTACTAGCTGTTATGACATATTGTTTTCATATTTATTAAAATTATTCGAACGTCCCACATTTATGTCTTCTTCATTGAACCCAACTACCATTGACTCCTACAAAATTAGTGGGTATTTTTCAATTGCTTCCCTGATTTCGAGTCATTTGAAAATTGGAGGATGGGTATAGATCATGTATCCTTCAATACAATAATATTTCCTTGTAGTGAGATAATTATCAATAGGTATTAAATTTTACATGGTTTGTTTGGTTATCTCTTTTGTGTAAAAATTATATAATAATCATATTCAATGTATCACTCTACTCAAAAACATTGTGGTAATCCTTTATTTAAGTTGACTTTATAATTGAATTAATGCATCACACTGCTCAACTCAGATGATTTTTTAGTTATTGTAGTGATTTTTAATGTTTTCTTGAATATCACTTCAATAATACTCTATACTCTATCGGATGATTCGTTCCATCTTTACTTGTGTATATTTTATCATTATATTATAATGGAAATTCTGGTCATTTTACATATGTTTATCTTCGGGTATATCATTTTATACATGTAATTTAGTGTATTTTTCCAGTTCTACTTCATTTTTTTTTCATTTCAATCTTTCATAGCATTGGTAGAATTTCTTATCTACAGATACGTGACTGCTTCCTCTATAGGTAAAATTTATTGAAATTAATCAAATTCATATGTATGATATATTGTTTTGACGTATTCCAACATGTTTTTTAATGTATTTGCAACTTCTAGAATGTCAACCCTTTCTCCTAGAAATCATTGAAGTTGTAGGTGTACTTTTAGGGACTGTTTTCTATGCCCAGAGTCTTTTCCGTATGTAAGATGCCATTACTGGATAAGGGTGTTGTTTTTCTCTCATGTGGCTTTAATCACAATGGATCATCATTCTTCTGGACTGTGAGTCAATGGATATGAAATGTCTACGTGTGCTAACAGGTCACTGAGGGCTTTACAGTTTTTTCTATGAACTCGGTATATTCTTTTCTTTCACGACTTCTAGGGTTTTACCTCCATGATGATGTGTTACATGAATTCATTGTTTTTTATGGTTTGCTTGATATCTTAGCTTTCATGCACTAGATAGTGGATTTTTCACCCTGTTCACTGATCTGCTTCGACGACATGATGCTATCCTGGACTTGCAGCCATGTTTGTTTGTTGGTAGGTATTTTTCCCTCTTTCTTGGGCTGCTTTCTCCACTGGAAATCCCTTTATTTTCTGATTAACAATTTGACATCTTTTTGTCAGTCCATCGATGTCTTCTTGATGTTTTTGTTTTGAAAAAAGAGTAAGCTTGGCATGGTCGAACAGCTCTTGTAAAACAACCCATGAACCTGTTTTTGAATGGGTAGGCTTCACATGTAATTCCCTCTATTTTTGTTCAGTTTTCTGGGCAGGAAAGAATCTAGACAGCAACCCTTCAACCTATAAAAGATCAATTCATACTGTTCTTGGAAGCATAAACAAACATCTCATTTCGTATGTTTTCAAATTTAGTTCTCGTGATGCACTACTGTTTTCAAATTCACATGATGCACTACTTTGTTTTCAAGTAAAAAACCATGCACTACTTTCTCATTGAAACGTTCACTACATTCTCAAATAGGAAAACATGCACTACTTACTCAAGTGGGAAAACATGCACTGCTTTTTCAAACATGCAATGTTATCTCATTCAAAACAATATAAAACATCCATGTTCGTATGATTTCAAATGTATTGAATAATGTTTTTAATAACATTTTCCACTATTTTCAATGTTTTTTATGTTTTCCACTTTTTTTCACCAGATTCTCTCCCTATCATTTAATTCACATCATGTTCTACTGTATTTTTATGTTCTCTAGGTCGATCACTTCTCTTGATGCAGTACTATTTTTTCATTGACAAATATTGTTGATCCTATAGGTGGAATAAATGGGCTATGTAAAATCAACCAGCCTTCAATCTTACCACCCATCACAGGTAGTGGATTACCAATATTTTCACATGCTGAACATATTAGTCGAAAAATGAGATACACTGAACATATTGATTTCTCATTTGTTTCCATCATTCATTGAACAGGTTGTGTTGAATGAATCATGTCAAATTTTTTGAAAATATATGTTATATGTACAATAAAGAACGTTAAAAATAGAAGGTACATGTATGTTTAACCCTTATACATTCATGCATGACAAAAAAATATGCCCTTTTTAGTATACTTTTTTAAATGTTGTTGATTTTTCAGAATATATGTAGTCTGTTTACATCCCTAATAACATCACCTATTCCAAATTATGTTATATGGAATTATTGAAATATATCATTTTTTCTAATAAATATCTCCTTGAAAAACTTCTAAATCATGTATTACTTTTTGTTTGATTATTTATTTTTTTAATTCCAACCATTACCCATCCATGGAACATGAAAGAAGTCCAATTAGACTGTTTGCATTTTATATTGTATTCCTTTTGTATATGTGTTCGAATCCATTTTCATTATTTATTTATGCTCCATTTTCCAATCTTGCCGATTTGAAATCACAATTTTAGAAACATTATTAACATAATATTCTTGTGACTATTATGTGTTTCTATTCACTTTCATTACATTGAACCAGTTATTGGTGGCTATGTGAATTATATATCTTTCCAATTATGTGGGAAGACAATGTATATGTGTTTTAACTGTATATATTCTTAAACTATTATTAAAACTCCATTTAATCTCTTGAGAAGGTTAGCAATGCCAATAGTGGAACATTTATGGATCTCTATGCCTTTGCAACCCCATATGGTTTAACATGGGATTCCTATTTCTTAAGTCAGGTGTATACTCACGAATTTTATTCAAAAAAAAAGAGCAGAGCTTGAATATTTGGGTTTTCATTTTATTTGTTTTTTAAATACTTCAATATTCTAATTTTGTATAAGTCTATTTCTTAAGGTCCCATTCTATCTGGAATCAGGTGAAACCAAGGGGGGTCTCAATATTTATCATCGAATAAGGGATATTGGGAACTGTTACTGTATTGTCTGAGGTCCACTTTATTTTAAAATACTATATGGGGAGAGGATGAAAATTTTAGATTCCTTGAGTGAGTTCTATATATGAAACTCTCCCTACACTACTTTGATTTCAAGTAAAAAACCATGCACTAAATTATCATTGAAATGTTCATTTCTTTCTAAATTTGGAAAACATGCACTACTTACTCAAGTGGGAAAACATGAACTACTTTTTAAAACATGCAATACTATATCATTCAAAACAAAGTAAAAAATCTAGGTTTGTATGTTTTCAAATGTATTGCAGCATGTTTTTAACAAAATTTTCCACTATTGTAAATGTTTTTCATGTTTTCCTCTTTTTATGGCCAAATTCTATCCCTGTCATTTAATTCACATGATGCACTACTGTTTTTTTTATGTTCTCCAGGTCGATTACTTCTCATGATGCAGTACTATTTTTTTCATTGACAAATGATGTTGATCTTATTGGTGGAATAAATTGGCTATGTAAAATCAACCAGCCTTCAGTCTTACCAGCCATCACAGGTAGTGTATTACCTATATTTCCACAGGTTGATAAAATCAGTTGAAAAATGAGATACATTGAACATGTTGATTTCTCATATATTTTCCATCATTCATTGCACAGGTTGTGTTGAACAAAAAATGGATATTTGTTTGAGGAGATATGTTATATATATAATTAAGAAGGTTACAAATAGAAGGTAAATGTATGTTTACCCCTTATATATGCTTGCATGAAAACAAAATATGCCCTTTTTAGTATAATATTTTAAATGTTCTTGATTTTTATGAATTTATGAAGTCTATTTAAATCCCTAATAACATCACCTATTCCAAATTATTTTGTATGGAATTCTTGAAATATATCATTTTTTTAATAAATAACTCCTTGAAAAACTTCTAAATCATGTATTACTTTCTTTTTGATTGTCTATTTTTTCAATAACAACCATTACCCATCCATGGCATATAAAAGAGGTCCAATTAGACTATTAGATGCAGGAACTGGGAAATGAGTAATATATTTTTCCAATTCATAATAACATGGAACTACAAATTCTGTCAAACCTGGGGAAGCAGTATAAGGGTTTCACAGGTCAACATAACTAGGAACATTCATTACTGTAGGAATAAATAGGCCAAAATCAAAACAAACAGAATCAAAAACATTAGCAAGCAGAAAACATGGTACTGCCTGGGAACCTAAAATATAACATTTTCCCCTTTTCCTGAATTGAGTACATATGCAATCGATAGTGACAATAAATCCCTCACCCTATCCATGTCCTAATAACCAGAATGATAAATAGGCTTCATACAAATAGGCTCCATCCTCCTGATTTATGAGCAAATAATGGAATATGAGACCAGGTTTTAGTTCCCAAATCCACATTTGACATTGTAGAATTGGTTCTATGTCTGCTATAAATTATCTGAGAAAAATACTTAACACAATATACTATACTTTATTAAGGATGTCTCATATAAGAAATGATCATATCATTAATGGGTTTTCAAAATATAAGACACCGATCTGGTGATTTCATTAAACCAAGACATGAAATTTTAGATAATTCAAATTTCTCAGATCCTGTGATTAATTTTTTTTGTATAATACCAAAGAACATATACTGAAATATCTTAAAATTTCTTAGATAGTTCTTTTATATTATTATTATAATACATTAATATTATATAACAATTTTTGGTTTTTTTAGGTTTATTGGATGGATTATGAGGCACTGAAATAGGCATCCAGTGCTTAATTTTCACGGGTGGTTAATTATCCTTTCTAGCATTCTTGGATAAGGAATTCTTGTGATATTTTTAGTGTTTAATTAACCATTCTGGAATTTTCATTCTACCTTCTTCGACAAATATCCACAGAAGGTGCGATGTATTATCTTCCCATTTAGCTTCATTTTGTTATTCGTTTTAAAAATCCATTATTATATGAAAATTTCTATTCTATAGAGTGTGTTTTGGTTATTTATATTCTGTATACTATATATGTTCACATGAATATTTCATATCCTGCACATGCATATTACGACCATCTTTGAAAATATACCCCTTTAAATTTTACCAATATCCTATTTAAAACAGAATGTTATTTGATACAGTTTATTTACATAATATGTATTCTAGCACCCTCAATCCTTCAAGACATTGTTTTTGATTGGTTATATTCATTGAAAACATTTTCTATTGGAGTGTTTAAGGAAAGGATTCTTCTTATGACAACAAAATTTAGGCAGTTATCCTTTTTGAATCTCCCATGGTAAGTATAGTGAATAAATTTTACACATTTGACAGACTTTCACATTTGTTTTGTTGTTTTTTATAAACATGGCATATTTTCATCCTATAGATGAATATGGTTATAGAGACATTATTTTTTCAGTTTTTTTATAAATTTACTCTTCCATTATATCAATTTCCTATTCTATTGCTATGAAATGTATTTATCCCATATAGCTTGTGTGCTTTATCAAATGAAGTATCATCCCTCTTTTTTTTAAATGAATTTCTCATTGTTGTTTTGACATGTTTGTTTGATATATCTAAAAACTGATTTCATTCTATTGGTTCATGTCTTTTTCGTGGTAGATTCAACTTATAAATCATATTTTTTGAATAAATAGATTCCTTGATATTGTTACTTCACTAAAATATAGATTCTCTATTGTATATTTCTGTTTTTATCATTAATTTAAATGTTTTTCTTATAGAGGTTTACATGAAGATGGGTGACAGGTCATGGTTTCTGGATGTTCAGTAGTGAGAAATTGCATGCAGTGGCCACAGTTTTTTGATTTCTATATATTTAAATATTCAACTGCCGAGGCCGGTGGAGGTTTTTGTTAGGCCTGCGATGCCGATAGGGAAGAGCGGGGGAGAGTGGTATGTGTACAGGGAGCTGAAAGAGATCATTTCTATGTAGTCAGAATTCATTTTTTTATTAAGATATAAATATAGTAATGTCATCTTAAAATTATGCATTGAACCTTTTTTTTTTGCTGATACATAACAGGAGAATTGTGTTGTATCTAGGTTAAATAGTACCTATATTTTCTTGAACTGCCTTTAGTTTTATCTTGATTATTTTTATATCCATATGTCATGAATGGTTATACAGAACATAAACACATAAAAATGATATAATTAACAATTCCGTGGTTCATCATTGATTCTGTTCAGATCTACTTGATACGTCAAGATAATCGAGAGCACATCTATACTATTTTTGGTCAAAAGAATGTACTCTTTCTATTTTTCATCCGCAATTGTTATGGTCCTTTTACTTATTTCGTACCCAAAAGGAGGATACAATGGTCGTATTGATACCCTGACCAACATCTATATGATGGTGACGGTGTACTCTAATTTAATTGAACATGCTGGATTTTTTTACACAAAATTTGTCAAGGATATATTTTCACATGTAGGTATAATTTGTATAAATTATTTCTTATCTACATACTCAACTTTACTTCAATGTGAGTTTTTGTTCAATTTTGTTCATTATTTTGATTACTATTTTCAATATTTTCATCCAGTTAAATGTATTCTATTTTACTATAACATAATATGTCTTTAAATCTAATTAATTATTCCATGTTATGATCTTTACATTACAATGACCTAAATTACAACATTTTTTATCATAATTAACATAATAACAAATTTCAATTTCAATATTCTTTTCTTTCATTTAATTAAAATCTCCATGCTGAAAATAATATCTTATTTCTTATAGATTCTTCTTCACCTTTTAAAATGTATCCAAATGTTATTCTACTTTCATAATGAAGTTATAATATTTTTTCAGTTGTATTCTACTGATATGAATCATAATATTGTGATTTTAAACAATTCAATATTCATGTTCTTTAGTAACATTGACATGTAGTCTTTTTCTTAAAAAAATCCTGGAACCATATCACCGTGCGAACGCATAACCAATGAATTTTGTTATATCACCATGCGAATGCACGGGTGAGAACTAGTTGATAATATTTATATCATGGATTACATTCTAGAATCATTATATATGTGTAAGGAACAATGATATAACAGATTAAGACACATTGAAAAAAGAAAGAAAATATTACCTGAGGTGAAAATTTTACATATGATTGTTAACTAGAGGGTTAAATAAGGTCGTGATTAAACCATATATTTTTTATATATAATAATATGGTTCTTTATAATATATCTAATATATTTATATTTATTATATAGGTCATTTGAATGAGTACAATGAGAGTCCAGACACAAGGTTAGGGGATTTCATCTCACTTTTTATTTCCATAAGATATATTATTTATTCACAACTCAATCATTTTTTGTGGTGTGTATACTACCCATTGATGAATTGAAATATTAATGTAATTAAATTTATTTTTATTTACATATCAATTTTTACAATATATATTTCATGGTGTTTAACATTCCAAAGATAACAAATTTGTATGATAGTTTTGTAATAATTTTCCTACATTGAGACACATGTTCTGTTATACACCAACATTTTGTGGAGATATATATACTTCCATTTGATTTTTTATATCAAGAATATAATTCCTTTAATAATATTTTAATCTTCTTGAGTTCTAATTTTCCTATATGGAGACTGTGATCCCAAGTTACCAAGTGATATGAGTTTGTTGAAACAATCTCATCCCTTTTTAAGATTTTTTATAATTATTCTTAAATTAATGAGATATCATGATCCATCTCTCAAGAACACTCATTAATGGTTTTCTATTATCTTTATTCGTGATATAGTCTTGTATTAGCACCATTTTCCAACTCTTTTTTTCATAAGATAATTTTTAATGTAAATTCTGACCGTCAATCTCATTCGTTGGAAATCAACTATATTAAAGAACCATGTTTTCAGAAATGTTTTTAAAAATGTTTTCAAAGGATCGTTGAATCCCATTTTTATTGAAAATATATTTTAAAAATGGTTTCTGTTTTTCAATTCTTCCTTTAAAGGTTTTATATATATTTTTAATGAAAAAGGATCTCAATAGATTTTATTTTTTAAAAAGTGTTTTTCAATGAAGAACGAATATTTTCCTCAAGAAATATTTTTTAAAATGTATTTTAAAATTAATTCCCATATAAGATAACATCTATTGGTGTCAATAATTCCTTTTTGGGAAAATTATTCAATGTTTCTATTCATATTATTTATCATATTTGATTATATTTTGATGGTATGATGTTGATGAAGCTCATCTCTAAATCCTGGGTTATAAACGTTTGATTCCTGATTCTTTTCTGTGGTTATGATTAAGAAGAAATGATTATGAAACCTATATTTTAACAAATTTTATGATATGATTGCATATTTATAATTCCCATTTCATTTAATGGGTCATGATAGGGTTATTTATGATGTTGTGGAACATGTATGTTTGATTTATCTATGAGATATGTGGGACCTATATCCCCATAAAATTCATTTGGAAATGATTAATATCTCATGAGATAGACTAATATATTCTTAAGAGTGAAACATGAATACTAATATTTCCATGGGAGTGAACCATGACAACAAATATGGTATGAGGAGTGAAATTATTCTTCTAATATAGCCATATTAGTGAATTATGACTACCCAGATGGTATGGGGAGTAAACCCAGATTACTAAGATTGTCTTGGCAGTAACACCTTGTCTACTATGGAAATAATATTATATGTATATTTCTCTTCTATAATTCGTTATTTTTTTTCCAATGTTATCCTTTCATGGATTATATTATTTATTACCTTATGATTTATGTCATATGAATATCCAATAATTATTACATGATTAATGTTTGTGGTCTTTGATATGAAGGTTATGATCTTCTATTTTTATGTTCATTTTCTAATTCCCTTATTCTCATGATTATGTTTACGTATATCCATTTTTTACCCTTACTGAGTATCAGATCTCATACCAATCTTTGTTTCCCTCTCAATGTTTATGAAGATATGTGTTATGTTTGATGTGTCCTAGAAGGGTTCTACTCATGAAGAACCTAGTGGGGGGATGATGTAGCTCATTTATGTACAAGTGTTTATCATTCCATGTTTCCAAAGTCACTGTATTAATATGGTCCTTAGCCATCTGTTTTTATAAAGTTATATTTATTCTGAAAAAGTTATGTGGTGTTAATATGTGTAAAGATAGGGTATTTATAGTTTGTATCAAAAAAACCTTATTTAATAATTGGAAATTAGGATGAGAAAACATTAGGGAAAATGTTAGGGACATGTGTATGGATATGTTTAAGGATAAGGAAAAATATATGACAATTTCTTGGAATTTGGTAGAGGATTGATTGAGTTGTTTCCTAGAAATGAATCCCTGTTTGGATACTATAATTGGATATGGATCTCAAACATATGTATACAGGGTAGAAAACTCCAACAAGGTGTTTTTGGACAGACTCATGGTAATATGGTACATGAAAAAGGGCCTTACTGCACACCTGGTTTGACACTCTGAGGATATATCCATTGGAAATTAAAAAACTCTTCATGAAACATAATTAATAATTTAAATATAATTTTACTATGAATAATCATTGATAAACCTATGTTTTCATTTATTAAGGAAGATGTCATAATTTAAAAATATTATAAGTGATGTTTCATTGTTATGTGGTTCCTTGATATGATATGTGCATATCACTTTATGATTTTTTGTTTGAGCCAATGGATGGATCCTAAATCAACAGAATTAATAAATATTGTGATGGATAATGCAATGATTTTACTCCTAAGAAACTAAATTCTATGAGGGATGGAATGAAAAAACCTCGTTTTTATGATCACATAGATTTCAAAAACTCTAAATCAAGGTGGAATTATAAATGATCAAAGGAGGGATAACATTTTATTGAGTCTTTCATGAGGAAACATTTAACTTCATTCGGAGTGTCTTTTGATCCACTTTTTTATGATTTGGGGATTATTTCTACTGAAAATTTATTCTCCATTCTATAGTTCTTGGAAAAAGAGAAAGTAATTATGTTGGACCATTTCTAAGATAAGAAAGTAGACCAGTAGTGGACCCTAATCAAAAATATGGGGTAGCAGTATGATATAGGATCTATGGATTGGGATGATTTCAAGAAATTATTTTTCAATTATTATAATCATCATACTCTCGTTCCAATATGGGGAATGACTTTCTTGAGTTAAAGAGAAAGAATGATGAATATATTGTTACCCATGTGTCCTATTTCATTAGACATGTGAGGTACACTTCATTAATTATCATCCAACTATAAAAGAATGTTTATAGGTTATTCAGTTTCTTGAAGACAAGTCTCAGAATGGAATTTTCCCTAAGAGAATTTTGCAACAATGAATACATCTTTCATCATGAAATCAAGGTTAATATTGATGTTGGAGTCACATATCAATATCAGGGTTTTTACAAGAAAGGGAAGATGGAGTTTAAAGAAATATCTAAAAACCAGGAAGAAATGATCATGAGATTTAATTTGTGCTCAATGTTTGGGACGGAGCATGGAGGATATTTTATTACGGGGTATAATAAATGTTTTTATGTAGTAGGAGATATCATCATGAATTACATTTCCATAGTGATGGGAATAATTGAACTAATGTTGTGAATACTGAAAAAGAAGCACATAAGTAACCTCCCCCGTTTTAGTGCTATAAGTGTGAGGAGAATGGTCATTATCCTAACCACTACCCGAACCCTAGGGCTGGTGTATTTTATTAATGTAAAAATCCTCTTAAGACATGGGACAAGGGGATATATCACGTAAATGATTTTTATGATGAGGGTTATGATAATAATATGATGAATGGTACATGTACCATTCCCTCTAGAACTGCTAATGTCATATTTGAGTCTCTATCTAATGACTCTTTCATATCTAAATAATTTTATATGGGTGTTAATAATGAATCAAAAAAATTAGATGTGGAATTAATACTAAAAACCCTGAATTGTACAATGATAGAATCTCAAGTCTTTTATTCCTCTCTGATTGAAATTTTTGGGAATGTTCATCCTGAAAAATAATTTCATTATTCATTTGGTTGAATTTGATGTCATCTTAGTCATGGAATGGATTTTTCTGTATAAATTCCACAAAAATACTCAGGTATGGGTTTTTAAAATTGATATCTAATCCCCTAATACGATCATACATCATTATTATTATAAACATGAACAACATATAGAGAATACATCCACTGTATGTGTCATAATTCCCTATAAAAGGGGGTTTTATCTCTCATGGTTGGGGAGAAAATCGGCATCGATGATATGACTATTGATTAAGATTTTGTGGATGACATTCCGAAATATTTTCCTATCCCTAAACTAAAATGAGAAGTTGAGTTCTCAATAGATCACATTCTTCATTCCACACCAATTTCAAATACTCGTTATAGAATAGATCTGATTAGGTTTTGATAATTGAAGAATAAACTCCATAAAAAACTTGATAAGTGATTCATTCGTCCTTGTGTTTCACATTGGGGTTCACTCATTATTGTTGTGAAAAAGAAATATGTAACAATGTGACTCTCCATTTATTATCAATAGTAGAAAAATTTCACAATCAAGAACAAGTATAGTCTTCCCCATATTGATGACCTTTTTGATCAATTTTTTGGAGCTCAATAGTTTTCTAGGATTGACCTTCATTCAGGATATCATCAATTGTGGGTCAATAAATATGATATACGTAATATCAAAATCCATTTAAGGTATGAACACTAATGAATATATTGTGATGCCTTATGGTTTTTCTAATTCCTCAGCTATCTTCATAGAGTTAAATAGTATACTCTTTGTAGATTACCTCAATCAGTTTTTGGTTGTCTTTATAGATTACATTCTTATCAATTCATAGTGTGGGGAAGATCATGAATCATACTAGATAATTGTACTAAAGACCCTAAGGATGGATAATATATATTTAAAATTTATAAATTGTGAATTTTGGATGCAAAATATTTCATTTTTTGGTCACATAATCTCAATAGGTGATGTAACAGTAGATCCATCAAAGGCATTGGTTATTGAATTATAGCCTAGACCAACCATAATAACTAAGATCTATAGATTTACTGGTTTATCTGGATGTTATTAAGGGTTTTTGGATTATTTCACAAGACTATCTAATCATATGATCATGTTAACTCTAAAGGGTAACAAGTTATTTTAGATAAATGAATTTGAGGAAATTTTTAAGGAACTAAAGCGAAGGTTATTCGGTGAACCATGCTTGCAATACCCTATAGTGGAGATAGATTTTGGATTTTTAAATGTTCATCAATGAAGGTTTTTGTATCTTCTTTTAAATAAAAACATGGTTATCTCTTATGCCTTGTGGTAGTTTAATATTAATGTGAAAAATTACCCAACTCTAGATTTAGAGTTAAGAGTGGTATTTTTTTATTAAATATAAAGGGGAATTATCATTGTAGAGAAACTATGATATATATACAAGTCAAAAACGTGTAAAATATATATTCACACTGAAGTAGTTCAACATGAACTAATGTATTTGGTTATAGTTGATAAAGTATTATGACTTCTCAATACGTTACCATCCTAGAAATGTTAACAAGGTGGTCAATGAATTGGATCAGAAGGATTAAACTATCTTACCCAACCTGAGGATCACAAAAGATCCAATATTTCTAGATTTTCAAAGTATAGATTTTGAAATCCTATTGGAATGGGGGTAATCCAATCTTTTTCAAATGAATGTCCAACCCTCTATCCATGTGATTATTATGGAGGAACATAAGGAAGATATAATTATTTAAATATATATATGACACCCTAAATATTACCAACCCCACAAAAAAATTAATACGTAATAATTTTTTCCCAATATCCCAGTGGGCATGAGTCCCATTACAATTTTTTCCCACGCCCCCTTCGGTGAATATTAACCCAGCTACTACAGTACATAATATAGTCCCGCCATTGATACAGTACATTCTATTATACCCACCACAAAAACAATGTAAGATATATATCAACAAAAGATTCTTAGAAATGATCCTAAGTTTATCGTTGATCAGGATGAAATGATAAGGCTCTGAAATCGTGTATGTGTTCCTTCCGTATTAGATTTGAAGAAGTATTTGTTAAAGGATGTTCATTTTTCATCATTCTCTATTCATACAAGTTGTATGAATATGTATAGGGACATGAAATAATATTTTTGGTGAGATGGAATAAAGAGAGACATCATCAAGTTTGTATCATGATTCATAGTATTCCAAAAAGAAAAGGCTGAATGAAAAAAAATCATAGGGGGTTTCACATCCATTACCCATACAAGAATGTAAATGGAAGAAAATCACTCTGGATTTTTTCATTGGACTACCAAAACCTAAAAATGGTTTAATGATATAATGATGGTATTCGATATCCTTTCAAAGTCCATGCCCATCATCACTATCAAAGAAGACTTTTCTCTATATCATCTTTCCAGGATATAAAATAATGAAGTTGGATGGCATATAGATTACCACATTCTAATGTATATGATTGGAATATGAGATTTAACTCAATTCTCTAGAAAGGTATTAAGAAAGAATAGGACATAGAATTTATTTTTATAACTTCTTATCAGCCACAGATTGATGGTTAGTCTAAAAGAACAACTGATACTCTAGAATATATGTTGAGATCTTGTTCTCTGGATTTCAATGGTTGTTGGGATCAACACCATCCTCAACTAGAGTTTTCATACAATAGTAGATTTCATTCCAGAATTCATATGGAACCTTATCAATAACTGTTGAAAAAGAAATGTAGAGCTCTAATGTGTTAGGATGAGATTAGAAAAACCAATCTATTGGTACCTAAGATCGCTGATGAAATAGTAAATAATTTTACGACCATTCATCCGCATATCAATATAGCTCAAATTTAGTAACAAAGTAATGCTGATAATAGTGGGTGTGATATAGAATTTGATTCTAGTAAAAAGGTGTTTCTATGAATTTTACCCTAGAAGAATGTTATGATGTTTGGAAATAAATGGAAACTATGACCTAGGTATATCATTCCCTTTGAGATTCATGATCATGTCGGTATGGTAGCCTATCACTTCGAACATCTTCCAAATATCTATCGGGTCTATGATGTGTTCTATGTATCTCTCTTGAGTAAGAACATAACATACCATTCACATGTACTAATCATAGAGATAATATTGGTTGGGCACGATCGTTTTTTATGAGGAGAAACCTGTTGAAATTTATGATCGTACTGATAATGTATAATGAGACAAGACCACTCACTAGTAAATGTTTTTTGTAGAAATAACTAGTTAAAGAAATCTATATTGAAACATATGGATATTATTAATCAAAATTATATTATTTTTTTACATGAGTGATGAATTTAGTGGGTGAAATTCATTTTAATGTGGTATAATGTAACACCCTGAGTTTTTATAGACATTTTTTCATGAATAAATTAAATATACATTTTTTGTCTTCCAATGAAAAAATTCCAACATTCCAATCACACAAAATACACTCGGCATATGTTACTCGACACCAACTCATCATATTACACAATTATCATCAACTTCGTGTATGTTACACGCAACACCGATGTAATGTATGTTACACGCAACCTTGATGTTTCTACGAAGCATCATTTCACAATTATAATTATTTAAATGAGATCATTGTAACCTATCCATTAAACATAGTTACAAGAATTGTAATAACTAATTTTCAAATATTTCTCATAATTTTTCTATATAAATAAAAATTATTGATAATGAAATATTCAATTTTTAGTAATGCCTTTATAAATTAAAAACTACCATTTTCTCAAATCAACTTAATTTAATGTCCTTAGTTGAAAAATTATTAAATTAATTTCAAACACATTTAGAAATTTAATTTTATAAAATTGAAATCATTTTCAAATGTATAATTTTGAAATTATCATAGGGGAATGTTTTGGGATTTTTCTAAGAAACGTCATTTTTAGATGAATTGTGAAAAATACCTGGCATTAATTCAAACCTTCTTTCTCATCTAATTTATTTATAATGATAAATTATAATTTAAATTGTTTTAAAAGTATATTTAGATAATATTTTTATAAATTAATAATATTTAGTTCATTGGGATAAATTTATCTTTAAACATGGGTATAAAAAGTGAACAATCTTTTGAATATTTTTACTTTAAATAGTCACATTGTTGACCGTACTACAGGATTAATTTCAAATTTATTTCATCCAATTATGTGAATTTAAACCATAAAAATAGATTCCATATTTGGAATCAGGGTATTTATAATTTCTAATATGTTCAACTTAGAATTTGACCAAAAATATTAGTGAATGTGATTAAAATTAATTACAATGATTAAAAAAATTTAGGTTTGCCTTAAATTTAAGACCCAAAACAACAAATACCTTTTTAAGCTCTAATAGGATGACCATTATTCTTCCATGAACCATAAATTATTATGTTTTTATCTTTTGGTGGGATTTTTTTTATATTAAATTTGTGTACACAAAACTTGTTATAAAAAATGCCAAATGTGTCCTTTGCCTTCCCAATAAAAGAGAACCACCTCTACCTATTCTCCACACCACTAAAACCACTTATTTTTGGAAAAGAAAATACCATTACACATAAAAACATCCCTCCCTTCCACCTATATAGATCAATTTGGTAAAAAAAAAATCCAATAAACCCTTTTTTCATAAACCAAATGGAATTACCCGATTGAGAAGTACTGTCATCTCTCATGCTCCATTGTTTAATTTTATTTCCCCACCACCTGCACTATCATTATTCCATTATTGTATAAATAAACTATTATATTAAATAAACTAGCATTTTTCTATTCTAAGGGTTCATCCTACACTTTCACACACATCAATTGAATGGGTAATAAAGACATTGTTTATGTGTACGGTGAACTACCACCCCACTAAATGATGATTGTTCATTTTCCCTTTACCACCACTCATGGTGGATATTATATTAGAAACTATATGTTATATATATTATATTATAATAATTATGAATTTATTCTTATTAATTCATTTTATAAAACATATCACTTTACTGTTCATTTGTTTTAAATACGTTAATTTTTTTTGTGAAAATGTGGACTACAACCCCATCAAAACAATGTGATTCATTAGCACACTACATATAATATATTGAGGATATAATTAGTGAACTAATATGATATGTATGATATAATAATTCAACAATGACATATATACATATATATATACAAACACATATTTTATTTACATTCATTCTTTTAATACATTAATTAGAAAAGAAACATTGTTCATGTGTACGTACAGCTTACTGTCTCCATGAATGGTGTATTTCATTCCTTACTTATATATTCTATATATTATTATATTATATAGATACTGAATATAAATAATATTTATATCATTGTTTACATTTTGGAATCATGATATAATTGTATTTAATAATGATATAATAGATTAAAAAACATATGGAAAACAAAGTGGATATTACCCGAAGTGAAATTTTAACGTATGATTGTTAACTGTAGTGTAATATATAGTCCTAATCATGCCATATATGGTATTAGATATATGAATACAGTTCTTTAAAATATTTATAGAAATTTTTTTTATTATAAAGGTGGTTTGAACGAGTACGGTGAGTGTCAAGACCAAAGGTAAATGGATTCTGTCTGACGTTTTATTCCAATGAGATAAAAGATTACATTTCCACCCATTTTTTTGTGGTGTCCATAATACCCATTGATGTATTAAATTATTCAAATAATTATATTTATGGGTATTTACATATCCATTTTTATGATTTTTATTTCATGGGGTATATTTTTCAGGAGTTACCAAATTGATAAGATAGTTTTGTCTAAATTTTACTTTTTAGAGACACATGTTTTGTTATACACCTACATTTTTTTATTAGTGTATATACTTATATTTAAAATTTTATATCATAAATCTAATTATTTTAATTATATTTTAGGTTTCACGTGATTTATTTTTCTTACATGGAGAGTATTATCCAATGTTACCCTGTAATAAGAGTTTCTTGAAATTATCTCATTTCTTATCAAGATTGTTTATGATTATTTGTCAATTAATAAAATTTAATTTTCCATATATCCAGAACACTCATGAAAATACATCTCCTATAGTTATTCAATATATCCCAATGTATTATTACCATTTTTCACACTTTGGTACTTAATATAATATTTTATGTAAAATCAGATTGACTCACTCTTCTGTCAAAAAACTATTTTATTCAAAAACCATGTTTTCAAAAATGGTTTCATAAATGTTTACAAAAGATATCTGAAGCCCATTTTCAATTAAATGGATTTTAGAAAAGTTATATAGTTTTTAATGATTCTTTTAAAATTTTTGATGATTTTATAAAATAAATTTTTTTTCAAATTGTATTTGTTTTAAAAAATCATTATTCAATATAGACATTATGTTTTCCCCATGAAATGTTTTTGTAAATAATATTACAAAATTATTTACAATATGAGATCACATCCATTGGTATTACTCATTCATTTCTAGTAAAATTATTCGATTTTTCCATTCCTATTATTTCTTTGAATAGATTATATATTTACGGTATGATATTGATGAAACCTCTCTCTCTTTCACGGGTTATAAATTTTTGAATCTCGTTTATTTTAAAAGATTCTATTTATGATGAAATTACTATAAAATGTGTATTTTTTCATTACTTATTATATGATTACTAATTTATAATAGTAAATTCATTTCATGGGTTATGATGCCATTTTTTATGATCCTGAGGAACATGTATGTATGATTTCACTATGAGATAGGTGGGACCTATTTCTCACTCCAATGAATTTGGAAAAGATTTGTATCTCATGAAATAGACTTAATGATATTGTGAGTGATCCTTGAATACCAATATGACCATGGAAGTGAACCATGACTACCAATATGGTATTATTAGTGAACTCATTCTACTAAGATGGATGTGGGAGTGAACCGTGACTACCAAGAAGGTAAAGGGAGTGAACCCATACTACTATGATGGTCTTTCCATCAATGTCATGGTTATTATATAAGTCATATAATATGATTATGTGTCATACATAATTAAAATTTTTATTCCCAAGTAATGATTCCATGGCTTCTATTCATTATTTCCTTATGATTCATGTCTTATGAATTGACATCCCTAATTCAAGGATTCATGTTTATGATTTCTGATATATAGGGTATGATCATTTATTTTCAAGTTCATATTCTAAAACCATTATGATAATGATTTTGTTTATGTATCCCCCGTATTTACCCTTACTAAGCATCTTATAAACACCCATTCTATGTTTATTTCCCCCACATTAGGAATATATGTATTATGTTTCATGTGTTTAAGAGGGTTTCAAGTCACGAAGAACCTAATAGAATATGATGTATCTCATTTATGTACCATTGTTTATGTTTCTATGTTTCCAAAGGCATTGACTAGTACTGTCTTTGGTCATCAGTTTCTATAATATTTTATGTTTTCTACAAAATTTATCTAATGTTGATGTATGTAAATTTTGGGTCTCTATTCTAAAAATGATATCAGATATTATAATCTATAAAATTCCCCAATAAGAATTCTGTCTTTATCTAATTAAAGTAATCAATTTTAATTTATATTTAGATTAAAATAGAATCCTCAATATACTTCCTTATAAAAAAAATTTGTCACTTAAAACCATGAGAAAAACAAATTTACATTTTGTTTATGAGGCGTACCCTCCAATAGATTCTTTATTTTCAACATGAATATGTAGTTAAAAATAATATTTTAGGGCATACATTAAATGTATTTTTATTAACAACTTATATTAAATGTGAATTTATCATCATTGTTGAATAATAGATGATAAACATGAACATTTAACATTATTTATAAAAAATATTATTTTAAAAGTTCATTTTTAACATACTTTTTAAAAAACACATCATTTAAAAAATTAAATAAAATTTACCCAAAAATGAATATTTCATTTTTTTATCATGCCACTACCTGAAATTATTTGATTTACAATACCCCTAACAAACCAATAATGTCACCTATAATTACTTTTATCTATTTAAATTTTTTAAATTCCCATATATTTGAGATATTATCCATCTTATAAATTTCACTATATTCAATTTTTTGTTGAAAAGCATCTTCTATGACATTCAACAATCATAAATATTTAATGATAAAATTTAAAAAAATTATGGTTATGATAGAGCCTTCAACATAAAGTGGTGGAATAAATAGTAATTATTTGTTTTTATATTAATATATTTGTTCGAAAAAATTTATTTGATGATTTTGATTTACAAAAATGTAATATACATTGAATTTTATATTATATTTTCAACAAATTTATTATTAATTCATTATTAATAATATTTTTTTATAATTATCTTATTTTCATTGATGAATTTTTTATTAGTTCATATAATGGAAAATTATATTTATCAGGGATTATTTAATTCAGCATTTAAATTGATAAGTGTTATTAAACAATAATATATATTATTATTTTTTCTATAAAATATCTTCTAATGGTATTGAGGTTTTAATATTAATATTGTTTTTTGAAATATATATTTAATTTTCCCTTTTTTATTTTAAATAACTAACATTAAATATGGGGTCTGATGAATTTTATTCAAAAATATTAATGTAATTGATATGTTTTCACATAAGATATGTAAATGGACAATGTGAAATATTATTTTTTTTATCAGATACTCATTAAACAATGTGAAATATCAATTTAAAAATTGATTATTTAAATCTAAATCATGAAAAATATCTTCCATAATTTATTTGAATAAATCACATAAAACATAACATTTCATATCAATTTTTTTAATAAAATATGTGAAATCATAGTTTTAAAAAATAACGGATTATGTAAAAAAAAATTTAACATTCATTTTTATAAACAGAATAAATAATTTCTTTAATATAGTTTATAGAAAGGTATCACCTCTAAAACTAAGGATCAAAGATACAAATAACTAATGTGAAAGGCCTTTTCAACTCGAATATATATTATATTACATTATTTAAAATCAGTTTAATGTAACCAAAGTTCTATAAAATCATTTTTTATATTTAATAAGTCCAAAACTATTCAATGTTAATGTTATTTACATTAATTTATAAAAATTAAAAAAAATGCTATATAATTTCAATAAATATGTGTAATAACTCATAACATGATTTATAGAAAACCAACATTCAATGGAATACCCACAGAAGCACATCTAAGGAACAATCATTAGATTATAAAGTAAACCAAGTGAACAAGATCAAACCATAACAAACATATGGATGAAACAATTATACATATTATAAAATCTTATAAATTATCATTACAATTTCTTAACAAGGTTCAATAATCATTGGAACTATATGGTACATCCAAGAATTTTTATCATATGCATAAATCCTCAAAGGTCAATAAAATATAACACAATAAACATTGGTTCACCATAAAAAACATTAACAGTTTTATTTTATAGGAAAACTAATAACTTAGTTTATTACACTCAATCCCATGACTATGAAATTTCCTTACTCAATTTTTTCAGCGAATTTAAAAAGTATCACCCACTTAAGCATCTGTAGATGAAAATCCCTCCTCTCAGAAGGAGAGATATGCCACTAATGTTACACCCCAACATTTTTAAAGATTAATATTGTTATAAATAGTATTTATGACATGGAGAAATAATATTAGGTGAAAATATATCTCCCTCTGCATGAATAAATAAATTATTTTAAATAAATATAATCTCTCTAATAGCTTGTGGAACATGTAACCATGACTTGAAATAAAATATAATGTAGTATGTCGTTATAACCTAGATTTTATGTTGTGGTGTATGAATATTACAAACCAAATTATTAAAATAATTTTTAAAAATTTTTTACAAATAAAATAAATAATCATTTAGAATAAAAATAATGGTTTTCTAAATAACTGCATTAATTTTAAAGGATGGTTTGATCAGGTTTTTCACACATAATTTAAAATTATTTTATACCACATGTAATAAAATTTATTACATAAAGTGATCTTTATTTTTTAAATTATACTACCAAAATTATATTTCGGTTGGTTTTTAAATTTTAATAATATAATTCTTTATTTTCGTGAATAGTGAAAAATAAAGAATATTAATTGAAAACTACTCTCTGCATTAATTATTTTATAGGGTTGTTTTTATATTAAGTTAGTTTTGAAGTAAAATTAATTTAATTACATATATAAATCAAAATTAAGTTATTTTGATATTTTTTTTGTTAAATTTATATTAAAAAACAATGTAAACTTTTAAAAATCTCTTATTTGCAAACTCATTCTCTAATCGCATCTACAATATTAATATAAAATTAATTTTTCCCCATATGTGAATGAAATTTTTCTAAATGGATTCTATATTTTGAATAAACATAATTTATATTATTTAATATGGTTAAATTATTTTTTTATTAAAATTAATAGTTACAATTCTAAAAATTGTTTTTCTTGGTTATAGTACTTAAATAAATCTTCAATTCTCTCTAATGGGTTACGAAATCATCATTTACATGTACAAAATACTACCACCTCACAAATCGATGACATTTGTTCATCCATTAAAACATATAAAGCTTAGGTATGATGAGGGATATAAATAATATATATGATATTTATTGCATCATTATACCCCTAGTATCATTATATAAAATATAACATTTTTTACATCTAATTTCTTAGGAAATATGATAATGTCGCTCTTATGTACAATGAATAACCACTACATGAAGCTATGTGATTAATCTATCACTAAATATTAGCATGAAATTTAATAAATAAATCTTTTAATTAATATATATGATATATATGAAGTAATTATGATATTCTGGAAACATTTATCTCTTTAAAAATATATATAACCAATTTTTACACTGAAAAATGATAACATCATTGAGTATGTGTGGACCACCACCATCACGAAGCACTGTGACTGTCTTTTCATCACCACACCACATTGATGATTTATATAAATTTATTTCAATAATTAATATTAAAATTATGATATTGTTATAATTATGTAATTATAATTAATTACTCACCACCTTTCCATAGTGATCGTTAAAATATAGAAATGTTACTCGCACATATGTATGACATATCATCATCATTATCTTAACATACTTTATTCATCATTACAATCATTAATTATTGATACTAAAATTATAATTGATATATAAAAAATATATTTATTAAATTATTAATATTTTGGTGATTAAGTAACTATATAATGTGTGAAATAACAGGATATTTCTTGAAAACAAATTTCATGAGAAAATAAGCCACTTAACACCTATAATATTAAAAATAATGAAAGATTATTAACAAATGGGTGAGAGTAAAATATAAAAGCATCATATATGATATTATAGATATTAATATTGTTATTTTATAGGTTAATATAATTTTTTAGACAACATTGAATCAATTAAAATAACGTTCAACTGATGATAAGCATAAGGTATCAGATTTATTAACATAATTATCATTCATTTGGTTAAACATCTACTTCATTGATTATATCATGATAATATTATGTGTGTGATGACTTATGATTATCTTATGTTTTAATTCCACATGTTTTTTGTCAATTTATATTTTTTACACACAATAAACTTTTTTAATAATCACGACATCAATGATATTATAATTTTAATGGACATCATCTCGAATTCCATTCATTGAGGATTTTTTTAATATTATACAACTATTTAATTTTATATGGTGTATATATAATAACTATTTATATATTATATCATATTTAAAAATGAATTAAAATTATTTTATTTGGTACTTTAATTATTTCACCTAAGATGATTTTACATTAAATTTCAAAGTAATAAATTTTATGGTACAATCTCATTTTTTCTTGAAACAATCAATTACTTATAATAATTTTTATTTTTACATTAAATTTATTTTAAATAGCATTATTATTTTAAATTGATATCATTCTTTCTTAAAATTTATAACATTTTTTCCTATGGTTTTTACTTTGGAAGTTATTTCATTAAATGGGGAAATATTGATACATCTATCCCTTTTACTAAATATAGATATTCTATGATAAGGAAAATTATTCATGAATTGTATAAATTATTCTATATATGTGGAATGATTTAGAAATTCATACATATTTTGGCCCAAAATATACATATACCCTTTATTAATTCAAAGGTCTCATGAGATGAAGTAGTTTTTTATCCTTAGTTAACGGGGTTTTACACATCTATTTTATACTGTATTGAGAGTAGATAGTGATAGTATTTGTATCATGTTTTTTATAAATGATATCTAGTAATTAATCATTTCCTTCATTAACATTACATTTATTATTATTCATGAATTTTTAAAAATGTTATTATCTCTTGATTTATCTTATTATCAGTTTGATTATTAAATGGTGTGTGTTCAGTTACTAACCTTTCCATAATAATTATTAATTTTCTTATTGTGATTGTCAAGTTGTTTAAATATAATTTGTGTTTATTTATTTACCTTTTCATGTTTATTATTCTTATTGGTCCATGATATCTTCTGTTATAGTTAACCTTATTACGAAATTCAGATGGAAATTATTGTGTTCCTATTCTCAGAAGTCCAATAAGTGTACAATGTTTGATATGAAAGTGTATGAAAGAGGGAAAAATGTTATTCCGACAAAAATGTTGTAATTATTATTTTTTAAAATATTAAAAGGGAATCACGTATGTATCAAATTTACCAAGACTAATAAACTATTTTGTTATTTGGGATGTGATTCCTTTTATCTTATGTTAATTTAATAAATAAGACACTAGATCTGAGTTGAGGGGGTCAGGGATAAAATAGTTGGTATCATAAGAAGTTTAGTTGCATCCTTGGGAACATGAAATATAAAAAATAGGTTATGGAATATAACCCTATGATATACATGGTGGATAAGTATAGAATAAAATCCTATTGTTTGGTAATGTACCAATTATATTTTATTTCCAAGAAAATACATCTATGACATGATACTAAATGAAAACATGGTAAAAGAATATGTGTAGCTATCTATAATAAAACCAAAAAGGGATCATTGCCTTTGACATAATTTTCACCTGGTTAATGAATGTGATCCTTTCTATGCACCTGGTTTTACACTCCTTGAGGATCTAATTATGATAATTCGAATTTATATTACAACCCATTATGACAGATTATAATATATTAAGCTAACGAAGAGCCTAGGATAATTGGAAAGTGTAATATATAGAAAATAAGGTGTCTCAATGTAATGGGAAAATGTTTTATGTGTTGAAATAAGGTTAAAAAATTATTTAATTTTTTTTGAAAAAATGAAGACTAAAATGTAATGAAATAAACATCATCATAGGTAGCCATTTATAGTTCATTATCTTAAATGTGGAGAACTAGTGAATCATCTTAGTAAATCCCCTCATCTAAAGGTTAACCTGTAGACAAAGAAAGTACCTATGATGATCTAAAATAGTGGAGTAGTTATTAGGATTCTTGAATTATATTTTGTAAGAATTTTTCTTACCAATGTTATATTGGTTATAAAGAATCATAATATATCTATGTATAGTTTTAAATATCATAAGAATATATTTTTTCATTAACTTAATTCATATTGATACCATAAAGGGTTTATGATTTTCAAATTTATCGTATGTTCAATGTCTTAAACACCTCTTTTTTGGGATTTATTATGGTATTTTACCAAGTTTAATGACATTTTGGGAGAAATTTTTATGGAAAAATATTGTTTAGTATACCTGTTATTTATGGAATAATGACATTAAATTTTATAGACATAAGTCTAAAGCTATTGATAACTTTTATGATAATATGATCATTAATAACATTCTAATAATAGTCAAATAATGTGATTAGACATTGTAAATTAAAAGGGTGTAATGAAAACCATATTAAAAAAGTTATCTAATGATTACTTTTATTTTGAGGATTTCCATCATATTTTTGAGAAAATTATTGGAATTATATTAATATAGATATAAAAGGGAAACACATATTTTAGGTAAAAACTCACCACATCTGATATGATCATGAGTCATAAACCCATGACTAAATGATGATAGGGGTTTAGAACCAACAAGTAGCCTAAGAAATGATTAGGATATTATTTCATTAATTTTAGTAAAATTATTTTAAAAATAAATATTAATGAAACACATGTGGGGTTACTTTTTAGTATTGTTGATTAATTTATTAAACTGTATAACTTGTTATAACAATATTGGTTTTGGAAAATAGTAGGAGACAAATGTAAAAACCTGTCACTATTTTGTAGATCTTATGATCTGTAAAAATAGAATTTTATTGCTTCATACATTTTAAAATTATATTTTTATATTCATTAAATAGAAAAAGGTATGAATTGGAAATTGATAGAAGATGAACAAGGATGAAATATTTCATACAAAATATAAATTTATGAAGTCAATATATTTTCATATATTCTTAGATGGTAAAAGAATCCATCAACCTTATGAAAATGTTCGTGAAATAAAAACATTATATAATTACATTTATATATGATGAATCTTTTTCTATTTTAAACCATCCCAACATAATGGTTTTTAGGACCTAATCTTTTCATTGTTCATTCACTTGGTTGTGATCAATGACCCCAATCACTCTCTATAGTTATTTACACTTTTTGTCCATGTCTATATATTCACTTTTTAATAATTTTCTCTAACATTGAATCCATGTTTTTTATATCATATCTCTTTTTTAATTTATTTAAATTATGATTAGAATGAAGTTTTATTAACACATTTATAATGTGGTTCTCTTAGAAATTGTGTTTCCAAATGTTAGGCCCATGATTACTTAGATCATACTTAAATAGTAAGGTAAAATATATTAATGATAGGGATAATGTAACACCATATGATTTTTAAATAATAACATTCTTTTTATAGTGTGTATGTCCTGAAAAAAAATTAGATGAAAATTTAATTCCCTGAACATTAAAAAGTATTTCTCTTTAAATAAATTTATTTTCTTCGATTGCTTGCAGAACTTGTAACCCCAAGTCTAAATGAACTATAATATTGTATATCTTTATAACATGGAAGTTATGTTTTTTTTAAATAAATAGTAATAATAAATTATCAAAATCATGGATATCTATTTATATGAAATAAAATATGAATCATTTAATAAACAAAGAAATATTTTCTAAAAACATGTATTCATTCAAAAGGATGTTTTAATCACTCTTTATGCAAATAATTTAAAATTAAATTGTACCAATTTGAGAAATTTTATTTGAAAAAATAAATTAATTTTTTTGAAATTATAATATCAAAAATTATATTAAGATGACTTCTTTTTATTTTTTTGAACTAATTTATTTTTTGATGAATAGTGAAAATTAATAAATTTTAATTGAAAACTTTTTTTGGGTTTAAATAATTTAGAATGTTGAATTATATTTCAAATTATTTTTAACGTAAAAATATTTCTATAATGTATTTTTAAATATAATTTATGTCATTGGAATAATTTTTATAGAGAATTTTTATGTAAATACATTAAAAACTATTATTAATTTTCTCATTGAAAATTATCTTTCTCATTGCCCATATAGCAGAAATTTTAATTTTAAATTTTCCAATTATATGAATTTAATATTTAAAAATGGATTATATATTTGGAAAAAATATAATATATAATATATTATAAGGTAAAATTATTTTTTTTCAAAATTAATAGTGAAAAAAGTCATAATTATTTATTGTGATATAGTAAAAAATTGATTTAGCATTGGATAAAATATAAATTTATGATTGAAATGTCATAAAACATGACTAAAATATTTTTTACTAAAATATAGAGAACATATCATGAACTATTCTCTCAAATAATCCATTATTGACCATCTTGGATTGTGAAAAAACGTGTATACACCTTTTTTTCAAAAATTACATGTTTTCCACTCATCTCACTTATAAAAGGCCACCATATATCCACTCTAGTTCACACCCTAAAACTCTATTAGAACACCCAATACCTTACCAAATAACATAAAAAATTCCATAAATCATTTTATATTCCTTTTCGGGATAAATTCAATGTTGGAATGGTTAAGTGAAAACCGAAGGATGTTACACAATGAAGTTGTAATGATCTTCAACTACTGTTTTTACATTATTTCATCCACTAATTAATTAAATTTTTATTAAAAAAAGTTAAAATAATAACCTCATTCTCATAAATATAAATATTTTTTTTATAATAATATAATTACCTAAAACCATCCCCACATTCATCAAATGGGTTAATAACCCATCATTCATGTGTTCGATGATCTACCGTCTCACGAACCAATGTCATTTATTCTTCCATTAAAAATTATCATGGTTGTGTGTGATGATGAATATAAAATATATATATATTATTTATAAAATAGTTTTACATATGAAGCAATTATATCATATATATACCTTTTTTTAATTTTTCTATGGGATACGATAATGTTGCTCGTTTGTACAGTGTACTACTACCTCACAAAGCGATGTGAATCGTATTTCAATAATGATTTACATTGAAGGTAATAAGTATATAGTAAATGAATATATGTTATATAAATTAAATAATTATGATATTAATTAAAGATTTATAGTTTTAAAAAATTAATATATCATTTTATTTTTTTAACTAGAAAATGATAACATTGTTCAGGTATATGTGTATGACCACCTTCATGAAGCGATGTGAATCTATTTTAGTCACCACACAACATATATGATATATATAAGTATATTTAATTAAAAAATATAACCATTATGATATTTTGATTATTTTTAAATATAAAACATCACATACCACCTTTCCAAAATGATCATTGAAAAATGGGAAATTACTCATGTGTACGTAGAGCCTACCATCTCAATCATCGAAACATAATTCCTTTTTCATAACAATGACGTACTATTAATCAGAAAATTATAATTGATATATAAATATGATAATTGTTTCATGACTAATATTCTTAAAATGATTTAACTATATAATATTTTTAAAAACAAAATCTTTCATGTTAAAACACGCATGAGAAAACCTGACAATTAACACCAAAAACAATAAAAACAATGAAATATTATTATTGAATGGGTGATTAAATTTTATAAAATAGCCATATGTAATATTATAAATATTCACAGGGTTATGTAATAAGGTAATAATATGTTTCACAGCACCATAAAGGATGTAAAATCATGTTTATCCAAAATCAAACATGAGGTAAGATATTTTTTAACTGAATTTATATTAATTGGGTTAAACTTCTACTTAATTGATTATGATATTATAATATTATCCGGATAATGAATTTTTATTATATTATTTTTTTATTTTAACTTTTTTTGAGTGTTTACATTTGATACACAAAATAAACTGTTCGAATAATTCTCACTTCGCAGATATGATCATTGTAAGGGACTTTGTCTCAATTTCTATACATTAAGGAATTTTGAAATGATATGCACTTATTTTATTTTATATTTTATATATAATACCACATTAAATGTAATATCATGATTCCTTATTAAATTATTATATTGTATATTTCAATTTTAATTATTTAATCTAAGTGTCTTTGACATGAAAATTACAAACTGCTAACAGTAATTCTACAATCTTACTCTCTTTTTTGATTGTAAAATTTATCTTGAAACAATAAATTACATATAATAATTTTTATTTTTAAATTAATTGTATCATAAATATCCAAATTCATGTATAATTGATATTATTATTTCAAAAACCATACACCATTTTATAATTTTGTGTTTACTTTGATTGATATTTTATTAACCATGGAACAGTTTATAAATTTGTGTCCTTATTAAATATGTATATTTAATGATGGGTTATATTGTTGATTAATTAAATTCATTATTTAGTATCTGTGGAATAATTTTTAAATGTACACATCACTGAGACCAATTTATAGTTATCCTCATGATGCATCGATGTGTCACATGATCAGAATAAGTTGGACAACCTAAGTTAATGGGATTTCTACTCATTTGATTTAAACTGTATTCTGGATAGATCTTTCTAGTATAGGAATCATATTCTTGAGAATTGAAGTCAAATAATTTAAAATTTTCTTCATTGAGAATTCAGTTATTATTATCCATGATATTTCCACATTGATATTATCTCTAAATTCATTTAATTCTTAGTTTATTGATTAAATGTATGGTTCTCAGTTATTTACCGTTACATAATGATTAGGACTCATCAAATCATGATAGTAACCATGATTAAATAGAATGTGTTTTAGGTATTTTCCTTTCAATATTGATAATGACTATTCATTCATGATAGTTTCTCTTGCACTTGACCCTTGTTGAGAATTTGGGATCAACTTTATTTTTTCTCCATTCTCATGAATCCAAGAAGTGCACTATTTTTTATATGTAATAACATGATGGGGGAATAATGGTTTTCTAAAAAAAATATTAATTTTTGTTTTAAGGTGTACTATGGTAATCATGCATGTATCTAGTATACCAATACCACTAAACTATTTGGATTTAATGATATGATTCCTTCTATCATGTTCCTATATAACAAAGTAGAAACTAAATCCATATTATTGGGTTCAAGGCCACTACAACTAGAAATGAATTCTAACACCATAGCTATACCAAAAAATTGAGATCAGTTCAATATCTTAATTATAAAATATTATTTTGACATGAAAGGGATCATCCTTACCTCATGAACACTGACTATGGACTCTATAATCCACTAATGTATGATTGATACATGTAATAACCCAAATTTTTTCCATATAAGAGAGGTTATGTTAGGTAAGAAACAAATATATTTTAAATTCAACAAAATATAATAAGGGAAATCTAAACCTACAATAGGTTTGTCAAATATATTTTCCCATAGCTACATGATGATGAATCCGGGTATTGATTCTCAATTTGGATTAAGGGATGATAATGGAATTAATTTTGGAACTACTCAATAAATAAAAAAATTGAACTTACCATATGGAGAAAGAAATTAAAGGGATATATATATGATTGTAGAAAATAAAAAAAAGATCATTTTTAAAGGAATACCTCCCATGAGTCTAATTTTTATATGGTACAATGTCCCTAGGTAACTATTCTATCCCAAACAAATCACCACTCCCAAAAACTACCCATAAATTTTATAAAAATTATTATATATCATTATATGAATATTTGCTAAATAATATAATTATCAATTCTAGAATCATATAAGTCTAGTGCCAATAAAAACATGGATACATAAACAATTGGTTCATAATTGATCTAATTCATCTTCAACTATGTTCTTTATAACTATCATTATTTATAGAAATATCTTACATAGTACAATTAGTCATAACTTTGGGAAAGTGGTCCAAAGATAGAGTGAGAATAGATTCTCAATAAGGGTAAAAAATGGATATATAAATCATTAAAAATCATAACATGATCATAAGGGTATGATAATATTATATTGACTTTTAAAAACCATACCATGCATATCAATGAATTTATTATTGAGACATGGAATAAATTATATTTGTTCATAATACCTGAATCATAATGGTTTTAAATAACCTGATCCCTTAAAAAATAATATTATCATAATACAAAGAATTTTTTAATGCGCAATGTATATAAAATAATTTCATTAGGATTCTGGGCTAATTGACAAGACTATTATAATGCAGTGTACCTTACAAGACTATGTTCACTCCATTTTACATTCCTTTTTATCTTAGGATATACCAATCAATGATCATATGAAATAATAATATAACAATAAAGGTTTGATTTTTTGAATAAAACATACAAATTTCATACCCAATCTATCATGGATCGTAAACATGATCTACTGCATAAAGCATTATCAATTAAAGATATTTGAACCATCAGAGTGAGAAAACATAAGAAATAAATCATAAACCACAGTTTCATGTAATATATTTGTGGAACAATAATAGCAATAGAAAATATTTCATATTTCTAGGTTAACATTTGATACCATTAAATAATAACAAATCATATATCTAGATATGTTTACCATTTAATAATGGATTGGGAGGCACCACTTATTTCCCAAAGTGGATTAAAAACATCAGCTTTTTTCCCACTATTATACCATGATATATATAAATATATGCATTTAATTGGAGATATATATGGTTCCCATCCATTAAAAAATTAAAATCTTACATATGTGTTCCCCAATAACATAAAATATTTATCATATTATCACCCCTAAAATGGAATTGAGCATCATAATAATTTCCACATATCAAAGCCTAAGAAAATAAATAGGTTTCAAAAACATATATTCATCATAATAATTAACCACCTAATGAAATAATAAGTATTTTACCATGGGATAATATCCTGAGTAACATCAAAGGATATCATCTATGAGGGAAATTTATTTTCAAAGATCAATTGGAACATTCCATCAGGAATATGTCATTTATATATTAAATTAGTTTTTCTAAAAATTAAAATTCTCTAATTATTAAAGAAAAAAATATTTTAAAATAACACTAGATGATTTAAATAGAAGTTTTAAATCATATAGTGGTCCTTATAGTGGGATGAACCACTCATGACGTATACATTGAAATAATGAATCATTTCATAATTTTTTGTAAAACGTCAACAGTACCTTGTCTTAAAAAGAGACAAGAAGATCTTTTTTAGTTTATTTGATAAATATTAACCTATAAGTAAAAATTTAAAATACGAATCATATAAATAAACTAAAAACATTAATAATTTCGTCAGAAAATATGGATATGGATGAAAAGGGATTTCTGACCTAAGAGATAAATAATGTAGATTTCTCTTAAAATAAATTATATTGGTTTCATTAATCCTTTAAGAGTGGAAAACAAAATAAAAATATGTTTTATTTTGAAATAAAAATATTTGAATAAAATAAATACTTTTATTTAGAGATATATTTTATTATTTCATCATCAGAGACATTATCATAAAAAATTGGTATTTACCAAGAGACACTAATATAAAATATTTACCTCTTTGGTTACTTTAGAATCCTAATACCCACAAAAGTGAAAACTATATATTTATATTTTAATAGCATAATTTTTTATCATAAGAATCATAAAATATATCCATGTAACATTTACACACAACAGAAAATAAATTTGGGGTGAATATAGCTTGTGTCCTATAGAAATAAAAGTGAGATTAAAATCCATTACAACATTGAATTTTTTTATCATAAGAACAATTTAATAGAAAAATAAGATGAAGCATTAAATAACATAAAAATATAAAACATATTTATATCACATATAAAATCGTTTTTATATTCACCTCCTACAATAATATAGGCTCACAATATTTCATATATCTAAAATAATACAATTTCAAAAAATATTTCCCTTACCTTAAGTCTCAAATAAATTCATTATTATTTGAACCTCACTCATTATAAATAGAATTTTGTTATAAATATAATCCATAACCATAAATAAATATCATAACATATATGATTTACTTATTCTATTTTATTTCTGACTTATTAACACTACCTTTTCAAATTCATGTTTAGGTAATAACTTCTTTATTTTTCATCTGGGATTTGATTTGGTATATTTGGTCCTTTTAAATTGATAATTGTTGTATAATATATTTATATATAATGTTAATTATGATATTAATATCATATTTATTTATTTTATATGTATTTATATAGATCCAAAATTTATTGGTATAAAATTAATTACATTGTTTATCGAGACAGTATGTCATACTTACGGATGAACATTTTCTCCATCTTATCCAAAAATATAATGAAACAAAAAAATAATATATCACCTTTAAGGATTATTTATTATTTAATATAAAACATATATTCATTAAAATTATCCTTTTACCTTTAGTGTAAATTTTATGTGAAAAAACGAATCACATCACTTCATGAGGCAGTAGTACTTCGTACACCCGAGCGACATTACCATATTCCCATAGAATGGAATATAAAATTTTTTTGATGATATTATAATTATATAAGTATAATAAAGTTATGAATATAATATATATAATTTAAATCTATAATTATATCCTTTCTTGATGGGAAATGTTGGAATACAATTTTATTGTTTCACGGGGTAGTAGTTAGTCGTACACGTAATAAAAAGATTCATTTTACATTTTATGGAAGAGGATGTGATTATAGATTGATAAATAAATATAATAACATCTAATTATATGGCACAAACTATTTTATAATACTTTAATTATTAGTTAATAAATTTTGGTTGTGAGAGAATGTAAAAAATGAAGTGCTTAGTGATGAGAAATAACGTTGATTAAAAACCCTCAATTGGATCTCTTATTAAATACCCAAGGGTTGGTATTTGGGGAATAAAAATACATACAAAATATTTATAAGTATTTTTGGAGATATGTTTTAGGTTTTTATTATCCAAAATTACTATGTGGTATAATCATCTGAGTTGAAAGGGTTAACTTTTATAATTGATTGATAACATATTTTTACAAACCCAAATCTGTTCAACAGTTAGAAGCCCCTCTCACCCAATGTTCCCAAAACAAATATTTATAATATACTGAATCAATTATAGTTTTTATATACATAATAAAAATAGAAATACATTTATTGAACATTTTTTCACAATAAAAATAATTTTACTTACTTTTTATATTTTATATTTCACCATGGTTACTAGTTTTTTATTAACTATGTAATTTATCATTTAAACCAAAACATAAGTGTGGATAATTATATAATTTGTAATAAAATATTCTAAATATAAATTATCATTTATTTTATTATGTTAATTTTGTAAAATTTATTTTTACTGCATTCTGTTTTAGCACGTAAAACCTCATTTAACCCTTATTCATGGTAATTATTTTTTTATTTTATTTATTATTCAATATGAAAACAAATTTTGTAACCCTATTACAAAATATAATATATTTTTATTAAAATATATTTAATATATTTTATAAAATTAAATTTAGGTATGTGGTATAATATAATTTCAATTAAAACACACTGATACGATGAAAAATAGTTTTTCCAAAGAAAATGATTTCATAAATATAATTTTTTTAAATAATATTCATCATAATATTGATTGAAATGATATAATTAGATTAAATATAATATAATATAAATAATTATACATTTTAAACTATCATAAAAAAAATGGAACTTTTAAATTCATTAAATGAAAATGCAGTTTTAAATTAAAATCCTTTTTCACTATTCATTGAAAATTTAATCTTCTTAGAAAGTTCCCTCAAATTTCACACAAATAGAATTTTTAAATGATGGTTTCAAAAAAAATAATTTTGGAATATTAATACTCTAAAAGTGCCCAAAATCAGGTTTAAATTATGTACATAGAAGGCGATGAAACAACTTTTTTAGAAAAATATTTTATCATAACATATAACCGAATTTATTTATATCCTTTATTAAAAAAATAGTACTTGGATGATAATAAATTTCAATGAATATAACCTATATAAAGTTGATGAAGATAATAAAAAAATTATTGAAAATTTATTTTATTATGATAAAAACACTTTGTGTTCATTACTAATAACTCCCAGAAAATAATTTCCTTAACATTCATATTTTTTTTATTTCAAATCAAAATTTAATTTAATTTAATCATGATTAAATAATAAATTTTCCCTAATTTATTTCTCCATATCCATAACTTCTAATGTAGATACATTTTAATAATTGTGAGTTTAAAACAATAATATTATTAGTATATTGTGATTCTCTAAAACCCAGTGTTTCATTAAATTTATCTTATCTAATAAATTAAATTTATTTAAAGAAAATACATCATAAAATATCAAGGTGTTACATTCTCACTCAACCCCTTCCACCACTTATAAATTATTTCCTAAAGATATTAACTTTTTTTTGGTAAACAAGGGTTTCAAATTTTAAAATTACTTTATCGAAAAATAACAATGTAAAATTTCTCACTAAAACATCCTCTCAAAATGAGGTAAAAGTAATTATGAAGGAAATTTGGAATAACACATAACATGGTTCCCTAATTAGAAAACAATATTGAGAATTGATAATATTTAAATAGAAGACAATTTGTTCTAATAATTTAAATATAGTGATATATAACATTGTCAGGAAAACGTTATCCACCACAAAACCATAAATCTCTATTAATTAATTACACTATAGTTTCATTAGAAATGAGAGTAATATGAAATCATTTTTTCTCAAGATCCATTTTCCCAAACTTAGGGTAATTTTTACTATAATGGTAATGATGATTATACAATATAAAAAGTTTATTTATTTTCATTTCATTGGAATATTACCATACTTTGGTTGTGTTTCAATAATCTTTAACTTGGACACTTAATCCTTGATATGAATTTGAAATTTTCTTTCTAGAATCACTAAAAGGTCATAAGATACATAAAATATTGATAATTCATTCCATCATTATTTAGAAATATTCAAAACTAAAAGGGTTATCATAGGTTATCCAACATTTATAAATATTCATATGGTTAAATAATAAATTAATCTCTAAAAAATTATACAAATTTTAACAAAAACAATTCCATAAATAGTAAACCTTAAGACCCTTCATAATTCAAAAAAATTATTCTCATAGAATTTACAAGAGTAAACTATACATTAATCCCTGAGATATAAAATAGTTTATCTTAATTATCACAAATATAATATGTGAATTCCTTGGTCATATATTCTTATAAAGCATGTTAACAACAGGAATTCCGATTATAGATCAATGAAAACATAAATGATTCCACATTTTATAAATAAAACAAAAAATTATTGAATTTTTTCCATAAATCCAATAATTTTGTAAACCCCATCAATGATAATATAAAACAGTTTGAAATAAAATCATTAATATGTTCTATGCTCATCAATACTATCCAGTTTATATTATACATATTAATCATATTTTTATCCCAACTACACACCATTATCTCAACATAAAGAAACATATTACAGTTTCTCTATCCCATAATCACAACTTTTCCATAATATATCACCTTTCTATTCAATCAATTTTTTTATCAATACCATTCATCAAATTTTTAAAAATACTTTACAAAACTTTTATATAGAATAATCTTATTATATTTCATGATTCGTAATTTTTGTGTTCCAATATATAAAAATTAAATACTTATACATCATTATTAAATATTTTCCAGTGATTTATCATCTTTTCTCTTGATATATTTTTCCTTTCATATCCCTTTTTTAACATATTTATCATCATTATACAAACCTATAATTATACAACATTAATGATCTTTAATATCCTTATCTTATATAAATATTTTTATGTGTTTTTATATATGAATAAATTGAATATTTATTGATTGAATATAAGATCTATGAATGATATTTAGGTTTTCGATATTCATATATAGGAAAGACATTTAGAGAAATTCCAAAGAAATCATTCTAATTGACGAATACACAACACATTAATATCAAGTATAGATATTATGAATGAAAAAAACATTAATATGAGTATCATATATTATATTTAATAAATTTCTACCCAATGAGTTCATATAAAAATATACATCAAAAAATGTATATAAAATTGAGATTTAAATCCAATTTTTGAGATTTCCACCGAGTACATTTATCTTCATATTGACCATAATTTGAAATTTTAAAAAATTTAACTATTGATGGTTCCTTTGGAAAACCATTATTCATATAAATATTGTTAACTCCACTTTAACTTTTCCTCAGATATTACATATGTTTTTCAATGATTCTCCACACATAAAACATCTAATCACCCCTTATAGACATTATATTAAGTGATTCTTACCACATTAACTTGATATTTAAAACTCAATCTTCTTTCCTCCATTTTTTATTCCACCGGATATCTCATTATCCTTACCATCCCTTCATACACACTAGGCCTACAAGTTGTGCACTATATAAATAAGGGTATATGGAAGAACTATCCCCATGGGGGGATATGGAATGTCTTTCCAGCTTATGTGTGTGGTGTGTTAGTTTAAGGTAATTTTTCCCCCAAGCACATAATATTTATATATACAATGTGATTTAGTATAATAATCACCTTCTTTGGTTTCTCATCAACACGTTTTCCTTCACATTAAATGCAAGCCCAATTAATTTAGGTTACATATAATAACTAAAATAAAAATTTATAGTGTGAAAAAATTTTCATAGTGGGGAAGAGTAAGATCATAAGAATTCATTTATAATATTTATAAACCATGACAACATATTTTTAGTATTAGAAACATTAGGTTTATCCTTGGTTATCCATGATTATCATATATTAAAATCCTTAAAAATGTTTTATAATAAAAATGTAGATTCACAAATCATATCCCATGACAATACAAATCCATGTTTATAGAAATGAATGTTGTCATGAATAAGGTGACGATCTAGTAAAATACCTTTATGTCCTTTTTGGCGTTTTTAGCCCTGCATAAAACTATTCCAAAGCCACATATAATTGTAGTATCTGAACATGGATACAATTTTTGAAAAATCACATAATATCATCCTTCCCAAAACATTTGGATATTATAATATAATTATACTTATCCTTAAACATATCCTTCGACATATCCCTTGGGATCTCACTAATTTATTCTAATCATAGTTTCTAAAGGATAACTAAGCTGTTATCTATTACCAACTATATGGAAGTATATTCTTCATAGAAAATTATTTAATCATTTAGATAAATATTAATTACATAACATAATGATCTGTGCCACAATTGCATAGGTGTATTGCCTTTTGGAAAATGGATACATAAAAAACTGGTTCATAAGTGAACTATATAATATTCTACTATGTTCTTTATATCTGTAACCCTTCGTACACATTTAATACATAATTCTTTTCTTTATAACCAGCAGAAAGGAAACATAAGATAGGGGAGTTCATATTCCTATTAATTGTATAAATAGAAAATATCAATGATCACATAAATGTAACATGATAATAATGTAATGATCACATGATATAAACATTTTAAAATAATACCCTGCATATCAAAAATCATAATTATGTGAAAATCCATAAATCATGGTTGTTTATAAGAGATGATTCATAAATTAATCAAATAACATGATCAATGAGAGCCTGGTATATCCCTAAAACATGAAATTGTAGAATACATATAGGAATATAAATAATTTCAGTTGGAGTTGAGGATCATTTCCAATATATTCATAGTGTAATGGGACACTCCACAAACAATTTTAGTATTCAGGCTTCCCTCTCAATACTATCATAGTGGATACTTTCCCTTACTGAAATGGGTTCACTAAACATTCTGGTCATGGTTATCTCATTAGATATCAATGGATGTCAATATATAACCTATGATCAAAATGAGGTTAAGATATTTTTAATAGAACTTAAAAATATCATAACCAATATATCATAGATTTTAAACATGATCCATGGATAAAAAAATATTATTTAGAAATACATGAATAATACGACTAACAAATCATCATAAATTAATAATGAACCATAAGATCATTATATGAAATTATATGAATATAAACCATTTAATATGTCAAGTATAACATATAACCCATTAAATCATAATGGATCAAGCATCAAAACCTATTTTACATTTTTTATTTATTGTGGATCATCACAGTTTTTTCATAGTGGAACATGCACATCAGTTTGACTCCAATCGAAAGTATAGCACATCGGCATGCATCCCGTCATTATTGTGACATCCAGCCCCTTTTGAATTGCTTCGAAAGGAATAATTATTCTACTTGGCCTTAAGATATATCCTCATGATGGAAAAGGCTATAAATAAATTCTTAGGTAATCATTAACAATTGGGGAATGTTTTCCCCTTTAAATGAAACACCCATCCAAAAAACCATAACTAAATACTAGATGCTTCATGAAAACAAAAGTAACAAAACTCAAAGTATAAAAATTCATTTCAATATCAACTATCTATATTACCATAGTAGAAGTATATAAAACATAAAACTAAATATAGGAAGGAAAACTAATAAATTTCAAAGACTCCAAAGACATAACTCTAAACTCTAACTCCAACTCCATGCTCTATAATCACAAAGTAACACTAGATAAGTGTGATACTTTTCCCTTTCCCATGTATTGATACATAATCTCTACAAAATCACAAAATTTCTAAATTAGGGTTGAGTATTAAATCATGGTATGTTTTCTTAAAAACTTCTCTACTATCACCACTGGGATAGAACATGTCATCAAAATTGTAAAACACGTTTTATATAAAACGATTTCTAAAATAGTTTATATCAAAATATAAACCATTTCCATATCAATTAGTTTTCATAAAAATACATTTATCCAGTGAAATAAACTAAAAATTGTTCTAAAACAATTTAAAATTTCCCATTTTGGAATAATTATAACATATCTCATATATACACATCTAACCATGCATGAAATCCTAGACCTCACTATAACCATGATTGGAGAGAAATCATTTCACTAAGACATCACATAATGAACAATTTTTATAGGGGAGCCGTAACCTTGTTTCATCCCCAAATGACGTGGGAGGGAATTTTTCCTCATCCATTTCAAATGCACATGAAAACACAAAACCATTATACCGTCCACAAATTCCAAACCATCCTTTTAAACCACTTTAATAAAACCAGTATTTATTGAAAACATTTCAACAAACCACTTTAAATATAACATTATATTAAATTTTTATAAAACCATCCATTTATAAAAAAAATTGGATTATCTCATTTACCAAAATACATGAATATCTACATTTTAAAATAAATATTTTAAAATCAATGACCAAATCACATTCTACAAAAATTCCCAATTTCCATGTTTACAAAAAAAACATCACTCAGGAGGGATTTCAAAAATCAATTCTCACAAAATTAACATTTAATTCCAAGAAAATAATCGTGTTTAATTCAATCCTCTATATTATTAATACTAGAGTTGAGAGCAATGCCAAAACCCTAAAAAATAGTGAAAAGGAAAAATGGAAGAAAAATGTCCAAAAAATCTGGCTGAAACATTTAGAGCCAAACTTAGAAATCTTCCACAAACACAAAAATAAAAATATCATCATATTTGGTATCAACTATAATAGATCAATCCACATAAGATATAGATATTTGAAACCGAGAGAAAGGGAGACGTAGATTTTTGGAAAACCATGAAAAATGAACAACTACGATCACTTTTGGAACGAATATGACTTCAAATCACCTAGTTAAGACTTTAAGTTTTCTAAGGATTGAATGGAGAATATTACATAGATTTTGGGATGATAGAATATGACGTTAGATCTACATAGGATGAAAAATAAGGGGTTTAAATGTTAAACCAACTTACATCCACATTTTGTGGATCAAGTTTTTAAATCGTGCATGGCTCGTTGTATGGTTAGGTAAACTGTGAACTAACCATGCACCATACACATCATTTATGGGAATACTCACATCGTTATCTCATACAATTTCCAAACGATTCACCAACCATTCCAATTCCACTATCTCAGAATTCCAAATCCACTAACTCAATGTGTAGAGATTTTTCTACGATGTCACATGGTTTGAAAAAACTGTTCATTTCCCATGTGCCTCCACATAATCTCATGTTTCATTTTTCTATATTTTTAGTAGGTGTTTCATGGATTATAAAAACCATGAACCAACCATGAACTAATATGAAAGTCCCAAAAACATTTCAAAAGTTCTCCAAGCACTCCCAAAAGTCACCGTAAAACATTACATAATTAAAAATCACAAATGAATTAAAATGTACTTAATTTTTCTATGTATTATTTAAAATATTATATATAATTTTTTCAAGATCATGTGTTGAGACGGAATATGATTCCAAGGTCCGGTGTTCCCAGAATAAATGATTGAATAATATTAAAATTTATATAGCACGTGTAAGAGGGTTTTCTGAAAAAGTGATAAAACATCTAAATAGGTTCTAATATCAGAAATATGAGGGAATTATTAGTAACACCCCAAGACGGATCATTATGTTTCTCTATTAATAATACAATATCTTGAGATATAAGCAACTTTGAGTCCTAGAACACCACAAACAATCAAACTAGCCTTTTAAAAAAGCAGATATGAATAGTAATAACCACTTTTTGAAATTTTATAAATTTTCTTTTTCAAAATGGAATTCAATTTTGGATTTGGAATTTCAATATAATATTAGGGTAAATTTTTGGTATTTTTTGAAAATTTTCAATTTTTGATGAATAGTGAAAAACAGTGCGTTATTGTTTAAAACTAACTTTTTATATAAAGAACTATTATTTTTATTTAAATTTATCTTAATTTCAAAATAGATGCATAATACCTATATTAGTTTAATTTAATTCATTAAATTTGTTTTATAATAATGCTAGATAAATAAAATTTTATTGTACTTTTTAATGTTTTTTACCCACCTTCTAGACACATTTGCAAATTTGCATAAAACACAATTTTACTGCTACTGTGAATTTAATTTCAAAAATATGACAAACATTGTTTTAATTTGTAATTAATATGTTGTTAAATAGGTTGAAAATAATTTTTGGTGAATGGTAACTTTTGAATTTTATTTACCACTATTAAAAGTTAATTTGGTAATTAATAGTTAAAATAATATTATAATAATATCAAATTACCCAAACACATGTCCTAATTTTGATGGATAAGTGTATTTTGACTAAAATCAACCTTAGGAAAAAATATGATCCTTTTTTATCCACTTCGATTATATTAGGACATTTAATATATATTATTTAAAGAAGTGTAAAAAGTGTTAAATTAAAACTTTATTAACTAATCCATTTTTAATATAGAGTTATACATAAGATAAATTTGATTATAAATATTCATTAGAAATATAAAAATATTAAAAACATCATGGTTTTTTATTGATAAATTTTAGACCTTAAATAATTAAATGTAGTTATGACCCAATGATGATGTAGTAATTACCTTATTAATGAATGATAATAATAAATAATGTTATAAATAATAAAATAAATGTAAATTAAAAATTTTATTCCATCTAAGAATTTTATAGGGTAATATGAAATGTTAGGGTTTATTAAATGTATTTTTTTTGAATTAATAATGTTTTTATGACTTTCAAAAAAATCAAAAACTAAATAGTGACAAAATTGAAATAAATGAGTTTTTAAAACAAATACTATTTTTTAAAATGATATAATATTCCTAAAAATATAAGGATATTACAAATAACTTACATAATGTTATATATGTCATTAATGAACAACTTTTGGTTCTCGTGTTATTTTAATGTAACTATATTAACCATGTACTATGAAATTACAGGAAGAGATGGTAAAAGATAAACTATTTAACTAAGAGTTAAATATAAAAGATAAGAATAATATGGTGACCTAAAGTTGTCTGAAAACTATTGGTTGAGAGGATTTATACCCATCCCACCTTATCCATGAAATAAATCAACATTGATCTATAAGAAACCGAAAATAATTTTATAATAAAATAATATTTTAATATTTTCCTAAATTTCCCCTCACCTCTCTTATAAAAGGTCACTTACCCTTCTCTTACATTCCAACCTCCAAAGTTAATTGGATTTACCAAAACCTCTTCAAATATCATCCCAACTACCCTCCCATAAACCTATATGCTTTAAGATGATCATAAATCCATCGTAAGGATCCCTTTTGTTCAAATCAAAAGGAAGCACCGAAAGAAGAGGTAATTATTTCATCACCTCTTTCAAAGTTCTTTTCTTCATCCACTTCCTATTTCTTTGTTGTTTCTATACCAAAATAGAAACTCTAGTACCTTCTACAAACTGTGATGTCATTATAAATATGGTACCACCATATTCATTATTCTATCCCATCTATGAATGATGAAGTCACCATACATGCGTATATACGTCTTACCGTATCCACGTCGTGGTGTAGTTTTCTATTCAAAAATTAATTATTTGGAAGAGTATAATAATGATGTATAATGGTTGTAAATATTAAATATAACATGTTAATGATTATATATTTATATAAAATATCATACAATTACATACGTTTTCACAATCAATAGAATGATATCATATTTATGTATGTGGTTCTGGATTAATTTAATAAAAATTATTTAACCATTTTACAGGAGGTTAACATACCCTCGACTAAGGAAAAGTTGAATGTAAGGGTTAATTTTAAAATCTCATTATTATATGAGGTGTTTTATATGTAATTATTTACTGGGAATTCTTTATCATCCACATCTTTGTTTCTTAAAATTATAAATAAATTTTTTTCACATTTTTTGAGACTATTGGTTAAATTCATTTATACCATTGTTTGACTTTTTATAAATTTTTTTGAAAGTAATGTTTTCATAGTTTTCAAAACAATTTACTTTATAACCATTTTGAAAAATGATGTAAAGAATGTTTTTTTAACTTATACGGTGGGTGAGGATATTTTCTATCATTATAACAACTTCTATGCTTCCCATACAAGCTTATATGAATATTTTCATAATAGATGTTTCTTTTATACTTATACAACTTTTAAATGATTTCAAAGTAGAAATTATATTTCTCTCAAATAGTTTTGGTATGGAATTCATCTATGCCTATATCTATTGTTGGATTTTATGTTTAATTGAAGTTGATTTATTATGACACAATATTCCCTATTATGTTGATAGTTTTATGATATGTCTGACTATGGATGTGATATTTTCATGTCATTCACGGTTTATAGTTTAAGTATTAAAATTTTTTATGTTAGTTTAATATGGATGTTTATGTTATGTTTAACCCTTTTTATATTAGGAATGCATTGGATCTAGTAAGCGACGGGTAGGGCTTGCTACAACCACTCGATGAATCGGTAGGTATCATGGGACAAACTAGTGTCTTAGAATAAGGCCTTGACAAAATTTATGTTTAGGTTCTTTTCATGAGGCCTTGACTATGTGATGAAGATGTCTGTAATTATGCATTATTTCATTATGCAATTAGTTATTGATATTACATGTGATTATTCAACTAGTATCATATAAATTTTAATAAGTTAATGGAATTATTATTTTTTATTATCATTATAATGCTGATTTTTATGTTCAAAATGTTTGTGTTTTAGTCTTTTACATTGTCTTAAATGTTTATTCTTATTTATGATAGATTCTTCTATATTTTTATTCTTACTGTGTATCTGAGCTCACCACTTTCTTGTGTTTTATTTTTCCCATGATGCAATGATGTATATTATGATTAACCGGTAGATATATGCTAAGGGATATAAGTGTGTTCTAAGGAGACACAATGTTGTTTATTTAATTTCATAATGTAATGTCAAACTTATGTATGTATCTAGTAATTCTAAGGCTACCAAACTAATCGGTCTTTCGAGACATGATCGCTTTTTCTCCTGCCAATGTAATGTAATAATGCACCAACTTTGGGTAACCGAGGTCGGGGAATTATATTTGGTATCAGATGAATTTTATTACAAACCAAGGAAACTATATTTAGAAAAACTCATATTATAGATCACTACCCTAAGATAGACTTTGGGGGTTCGTATAGACGAACATCCAAAAAAATTTGTAATATTGATATTATGTACTCTTTTCAAACAATGCATCCAAGCCTAGATACCACATGTGGATGTGCTTCTTGTAAAGATGTACCTTAGAGTGAAAACTCTAACAAAGAGTTCCAGGGTTGACCCTGGGTATTCTGGTACCAGAAAACGAGCCTTACTCCGCACCGGGTTTGACACTCCCATGGGATATGCTTAAAATAATTCACATTTTATTTACAAACGAATTATGAATGATTTATGAGTAAATATTTCCCCAAAGAAAACATTTTTATGATTATGGATTATATGCATAAACTAATCAATTTATATTATGTATTTTATATGTGTATAATTATGAATTGTGACTCAAAAACTAATATGGTGTATGCCATTGTTTAGAAATGGCGCCTAGTGGAAGGAATGGAAACAGTATCCACGAAAGTAATCCATATAGGGATTTCCCTCTTATTAAGGATAATTATAATGGAGTTAGTGATGAAATAGGTACTGACCCTCTTATAACCATATTTGGACAACTAACTCAGGTTATGAATAATACCATTACCCATATGGAGCATCATCATCCATAACGCAAAGGATCAATGTTAGACTGATTCATGAGGAAACAACCACCAACATTTAATTGGACTAAAAATTCATTTGTAGATGAAAAATAGATAAGTTATCTAGGGAAAATATTCCATGCTTTGGGGAGTAGTGAAAGGGAAAAGTTTTTCATGGTAGTTTATCACCTATCAAGTGATGCAGATCAATGGTGGTCATTAATTAAAATCAAAAAGGACGATAAATAAGTACCAAATATGGAATTGGAGGACTTTAAAGAGTTTTTATTTTAAAAATACATTCCTCATGAACATCCAGCGGATATGGAAAGAAAAGTTTTTAGTATAAGGAAAAATGATGATGATATTTTCTCAAAGTATGAGGAAATTTTTACAAGGATAGCACGACAAGCTACAGATTAAATATGTAACCCAAGAAGTATGATTAATCTATTTTTTATGGGTTAAAACCTTTTCTTTGCGAGAATTAGTCCCACAATCCTTCTTGTCGTATGAAGATATAGTCTCACGTGCTGTCGAGATTGAAAATAAATTCTATAAGTCTTATGACATCAAACCGAAGAAAGAGGAGAATAATTCTGTTGAACACTCTGGAAATGGAAATAAGGGGAAGAAGGGAAAAGTTGAATTTCCATCATACAATAAATGTGGGAAGAATCACCGAAATATTTTTATTCAATAGTATTCTAGATATTTCAAGGACAAAATTATTTGAAGGAGGGAAGAATGTAACACCAAAATCTTTGATGATATGATTCTTTTTGAATAATATAATACATTTCATTGTATGCAACATCGAGTTCTAGCACACCTTGAAAAATCAAAGAAGCCATTTAAAAAGAATTTATGACTTGTAAAGAGAAATTTTTTAAATATTATTAATTTTATTTTTCAAAATGGACTTCATTTTTGGAATTGAAATATAATAATTATCTTAGGGTAAATTTTTGGTATTTTTCTATAGACATTCAATTTTTTTTTAAATAGTGAATACTCTGTGTTATTGTTTAAAAACGAATTTTTATTAAAATAATTATTATTATTATTTAAATTTATTTTAAATTCGATGATGAAAAAGAATACATATATTAGTGCAATTTAATTCATTTTATTCATTTTATTATAATATTAGATATATAAAATTTCTTTGAACTTTTTAAGGTCTTTACCCACCTTCTAGGCACATTTGAAAATTTTCATAAAATGTAATTTTACCTCTTCTCTAAATTGAATTTCAAAAATATGAAAGAAATAGTTGTAATCAGTATATAAATTTTTTTTCAATAGGATGAAAATAATTTTTGTAGGATATTAACTTTTGAATATTATTTACCATAGTTAAATGTAAAAATGGTAATTAAAGGTAAAAGTATTATAATAATAATATAAAATTACCCCAAAATATATCTTAATTCTATTGGATAAGTCCATTTCGACCAAAATAAGCATTAGGACAAAAATATGAACATTTTTGGTTCACTTGGATTAGATTACGATATTTATTATATTTTATTTAAACAAGTGTTAAAAATGTTAAATTAAAAATTTATTAACTAATTTATTTTTAATTGAGCCTTTTATATAAGATAAATTCGTCTATAAATATTCATTAGAATGAAAAAAATATTTCTCAAATCATGGTATTTTATTTATAATTCTTAGACATTAAATAGTTAAATTTATTTTTAACACAATGATGTGGCAGTAACAGCCTTATTAATGAATGATTAAAATATTTATTGTTATAAATATTAAAATAAAGGTAAATTTAAAATTTTGATTAAATATAGGAATATTATAGCTAAATATGACATGTTATATTTTATTAAATGTATTTTCCTTCTACATAATCCTATTTTTATGACTTTCACAAAAACCAAATAATAAATTGTGTCAAAATTGACATAAATGAGTTTTTAAAACAAATAGTATTTTATTAAATGAAATAATATTCCTAAAAATATAATTTCACCCTAAAGGACATAGATAATGTTACATAAGTCATTAATTAACCTCTTCAGGTTCTCTTGGAATTTTATAGTAACTATATCAATCTAGTGGCCTTGATTTTATCATAAAGCCTACCTAGGGATCTCTTTTGTTCTTATCAAAAAGAAGGTCCCAAAGAAGAGGTAATTATTTCATTACCTCATTCAAAGTTCTTTTCTTCATCAACTTTCTATTTCTTTGGTGTTTCCACACCAAAATAATAAATCAAGTACCATATACATATTTTGATGTTATTATATATATGGTGCAATCATATTCATTATTCTATCCATCATATTAATTAAAAAGTCACCGCCCAAGTGTACGTACATCTTACCATCTCCACGTCGTCGTGTAGTTTGATATTCAACACATCATTATTTCGATGGATATAATAATGATTTTTAATTTATTTAAATAATAAATATTACATTTTAATTATTTTTTATATATAATATATCACCCAATTACATACGTTTTCAACTTCAATAGAATGATATTGTATGGCGTGCGTACGTACGGCTTACTGACTCCACGACGTGATGATATCACATTCCCCATCGTAACCGTTCAAAAATACTATTTATATGATGATTAACACTATTTTATAAAAACATAATATCATTGTGGATGTTAATAAAATACATTATATCTATAACAATCATGACTTACGTAACTAAACATATAAAGGAAAATGAATCAGTTAATACCTGAAATAATGATAATACTGAAATATTATTCACAAAGAAATATTAGAGGATCATATATGATATAATATTTATGTATATGGTTTTGGTATAATTTAATAACAATTATTAAACCATTATATTATAGTTTAACATACTCTCGACTAAGGAAAAGTGCAAGGTAAGGGTTAATTTTACAATATCTTTATTATCCGAGGTTGTTTATACATAAGTATTTACTTGGACTTTATTATCATCAATATCCATGTTTTTTAAAATCAATTTGAAAATATTTCTCCTAATTCCTAGACTTTGGGTTAAATTCATTTATACCCTTTTTTACTATTTTTAAATTTATTTGAAAGGAATCTTTCCATCGTTTTTCAAAAAATGTATTTTTAACCTCTTCTAAAAATTAGGGAAATAATGTTTCTTTAACTTATAAGAAGGGTGCGTCAATTTTCTATAGTTATAACACCTCCAAAGCATCCCTTATAATCTTATATAAATATTTTCATGATAAATGTATTCTTTTATAATTATGCAACTTTTAAATGATTTCAATGTTGAAAGATATATTTACATCAAATTGTTTTTTGTATTGATTTAATCTATGTCAAAATCTATTGTTGGATTTTATGTTTAATTGAATTTAATTTAATATGATAAAATATTCCATATTTTATTGAATGTTTTATGATATTTTTGACTATGGATGTTCTATTTTATGTCATTCACTATTTATGGTTAAAGTATAAACATTTTTATGTTAGTTTAATATGAATGTTTATGTTATGTTTCACCCTTTTCATATGTGGAATGTATTGGATGTAGTAAGTGATGGTAAAAGCCCAATATAGCTCGTAAATGACTCAGTAGAACTGTTTAACCAATCTAGTGTCTTGGAAAAAGGCCTTGAAAAAATTTATATTTAGTCTCTAGGCCTGAGGCCTTGACATTGTGGTTAAGATGTATTACATTATGCATTCCATCCTTATGATATTAGTTATTCATATTACATATGATTATTAGATTTTTAAAATATCCATTTGAATAAGTAAATTGCATTATTTGATTTATCGTTACCATTTTATGCTGAATTTTATGTTTAAAAGGCTTGTTTTTTAGACTTATACATCCCCTTAAATGTTTGTGCTTATTTATGATAGGTTCCGCTTTATTGTTATCCTTACTGAGAATCTAATCTGACCCTGTGTTATGTTTTATTTTTACCAGGATGCAAAGATGTATATTATGATTGACCTGTAAGAATATGGTAAGAGATATGAGTGTGTTCAAATGAGACACAATGTAGTTTTTTTCATTTCATAATGTAATGTAAAACTTGTGTATATATCAAGTACTTCCAAGGCTACTAAACCAGTCGGTCATTTGGGACTTGATCTCTTATGATCATGTCAATGTTATGTAATAATTCACTGACTCTAGGTAACTAGGGGTGGGGAGTTACACCATTGCATTTAGAGTATCATGTTTACTCTAGGTGTGTCCTATAATCGGGTAGCATGGGTTGGTTTTGAAAAGTTGTTTTTGGATGTAATGAGAATAAAATAGTTTAATTAAATTATTTTTATTCAACAAATTGATGTTTTTATTAAAAAAAATATTTTTCAATAAGTTCAATGTTATCCCCATAACCCAATAATTCCTCTGAGGTGTGGCAAGGAACCCTCTCTGGAAATGACAATGACGAATCAAAAAAATCATGGATCATCGCTTCAATGGAGTTTCATGATCTCTTAAATTATGGAGACACAAATGTTATCCCTCATCGATCGATTCGAACATCAATGTGTTCATTTTAATTTTAGATCTTTCTTCCCCTATCATTATTCATATGAAGAATGTGAATCAATCGTTACAGTATTGATTCACGGGTTGTGTATGTAGTAGGCTGGGATTATAATTGTAGGATTTATTATTAGGGTTGATTTGAAAAAGGATTTTATATTCATTCATGATTGTTATTACATAATTGATCGAGGATAGAATGAAAAAAGGAAATGGTTTGTTCCATGGGTTGTTCCATTTGCTTTTATTCCCCGATGTTCTTCATGTTCTCTGCATTCATCGTTGTTTTGAAACAAAAGATCGTTGTGCAGTCATTTCACTGGACAATGATCCGAAAACAAAATAACAATCCTTGTGATGCATTAGTGAAGGTGAGATGGGGATGTCATTGAGCTATTTGGATAGGACATTGGTTCATTATGGTGAATCTAGTGGTGCAATGTGGTGGCCATGTGGTGGATTCAGTTAGTCCAAGAAAGCGGTGGCGTGGTCTAGGCCAGTGGCGGCGTGGTCCGGGTAGATGACAAGGTGAATAGAAATCCAACAGCAGGGTGGATAATGGATGAGTAATGTAGAATGGTGAGGCCACTGGCGAAAAGAGTGTCTAGGAAATATGTGAAAATGGTGGGCCAGCCACATGGGATGTGGCATGACATAGTGGGGGAACCAAAGGTCACACGGTCGGTGTAGGCAACTTGCGGCAGACCAGAGGAGTCGGACCACAGGAGGCAGCCTGATGTGAAGAGGGATGGGCTGGACCAAGCCAAATGGGCTAGGCCGAACAATGTACAATAGGTCGGACTTGGTCAACCAGCCTAGGTCAGGTTCGGTCAGACCCAGACATGGGTCAGTCCTTTTCGCTAAAACGTTCGTAACATTCAAACAGAGCGTTTATTTGACACGCCGTCAGCAGAGTTAGGAAACATACCACCAGAAGGCCCTTCTGATACCAATGGTGGGTTTCAACATCTAATTCCAATGACACAAAAATTTTACATGGGAAATATCCTAGGTCAAGGGACATGTTAGGAGTCACTACTACTCACCATGCTCCCTCATTTTCTACGTGTGTTGATTCCCTCATCCACCATGTCTTGGAAGAGTTTTTTACAATTCCTTCCATTTATTATTTCCATGAAGGATTTTTACTATCATTTACTACTCATTTGAGTATGATCCCTTCAGTTGGACATCCAAGTTAGAGTTTTTGGAATCCCTCGAGAGGATTGGAACATATCTTTTATTCCTTCTTTGTGCCCTATAAAGAGTATTCAACATTGACATGACAAACTTCACTCAGAATTTATCCTCTACCAAGAAGGTTAATATAGATTGAGTAATTAGTATCACTCAAGGGAACAATCTGTGATCCTCATCTAATGTATCATATCTCTCCTCAGATCTTTCAGTGTATCTCTCTTATGATGTTTTTTCTAATAATAGTACTCATCGGATGGACATCATTAGTTCTATTGGACTGAAGAGTGTGTTCTACTACATGGGTGTTTTTTTGGAATCATTAAACTGAATCCCTAGTGTTTGAATGCAATGGTAATGACTTAACCTAGGCTATGTGGTATGGTTTGAGTTTATTTAGATATTCATCTTATATGTTGTAGACATATATGCTCATAGACCTACATGTATATTCCTTTGTGTACTATATTTTGGTTTCGTGGTATCTTAATGAGTGTTGTTATACTCACCTCTCCATGGTATTTTCTTGCATGTATCGTGTCTTTTTTAGACGAGAGTCCTTTTGACCGAGTCCAGGGAAGACCAAGATCGAATGGAGCCATAAGAGATCATACATACCATTGTGTTCCTACGACATGAGATAGTAGACACAATACCATTTCTTCAGGTAGGATTTACTATGGATGTGTGTTAGGAACGTGTTTACAACCATTCAACTAGTGGGATTTTAATTTGGCCCTGTTTACATTCCATTACTATCACTATTGTACTCTAGTTGTGGGTCTTAGTGGTTTTCATACATTTTTTACATAGTATTTTTACATTTCATATTTTATGGGATTGTAGATGTGTGTGTGAGGGCATGTATAGGAACTAATGTAATTTCAACCACGTTAGTGATATTCCTACTCAGTTCTAGTCACCAACCCATGATCTATTGGAGGAGGGGTTGAGTAGTCGTGGTATGGGTCCCTCTATGATAGGTCAAGACAGAGTGGTATCAAAGGTTTTTGGTTCTACCTTAGTAATGAGAGTCTATGAGATTGGTTTGAGGAAATAGTGTTAAGTGTTTTGAGTTCAGCTTTCATGCTAGGGACTCCAGTGTTAGTGTGGCTGCTGATGTATCCATACACCCGGACTTTGATAACCTACTTTTTAACTCATTACATGTGAAAAGTACTATAAGGGAAAAAATGTGACATGAATTATGTAGGAATGGGTTTTTATTTCCATGTCCTTCATGAGTCATCTATGTATATAGACTCATTAATCATGGTATATCTTCTTTTCTTATAGGATTTTTCATTATTAATACCATCTAGGATTCTGAAGCTCTATCATAAAGAAAACCCCCGCAAGATAGATACTTCATTACTGGGACCAGTTTACCAGATGTTACCTCCAAGGGGCGCACCAACTATACCGCCACCTGTAGAGTTACCTGTGGTACCTACAACACCAGTAGCTGAGGAGCGCAGGCTAAGTGCACTTCATGAGTGTCTGAGATAGAGACCCCTCAAATTCTGAGGTGATCCTCGCCCTTAGGTGGTTGAGGACTAGAGTGAGGTGATGAACCAATTTATCTATCTAGATAGGACACACATGGATCAGATGGTGGTCTTAGAAGAGAGACATATATATGACTCAACAAGGAGACGGTGGAGTTTGGGTACCCAGACTCACGATGAGGCAACTCTTCCTTGGGTAGAGTTCAAGCAACTCTTTATTCAAGAGTTATCACCCATTACACTGTTATTTTTGTATATACATGAGATTCTTCATCTCTAATAGGGAAGTATGATAGTAGATGATTATTCATTAAGATTCACCAACCATTCCAAGTAATCGATTGATATGGTCATGGATCATGAATTTTTTTCATCGACCTTAGAGCACGTTCTATAGAGATAAATTAGTGCCTGATTTATCACTCTGAGAATTCATAATTATGTTGGGGTGCCTGAGAAGACATTGTTGGTGGAGAGATTCCTGGATGAGCAGAGAAATTTGGTGACATTCAGAAGAGGAAAAAAAGGTGTAGAGTCCTTGGAAGTAGGGAGATGATATAGCCCTCATGGATTTGAATATAGGAGATCATTCAGGAGGAGTTCATAGGATATATTTTCTCCATTTAAGGATTTACAGGTTCGATCATGTCATCTTAGAGAGTGGTGGTGAAAAAAATGTGATGGCGGGTGACATCTCACCCAAGATTGTCCAACCAGTCATGCTACTGATAGAGAGACACTGGATAGACCATATAGGTAGAGGCAGATGTATGAATATGAAGATCCGTAGTGTAGTGGATATCACAATGGGGCGGGGAGAGTAGTGGGATGTGGTCAAAATTTCTAATTGTTACCAACATCACCACTAGGATGTCTGTACCAGGCATAGATAGCTAGAGGACATGGGTAGGGAGGGTGGCATGCAGACGAGGTTTATGAGCTAGGGTCACTAGGGATGATTCGAGGTATGATATGTTCATATTCTACTCTAGACACTAAACTAATTGACAAAGGTGATAGTCATTCCTTCCTCGCCACATATCTTGTACGAGACCTTGAGAATTATTTAGAACTATGGACACCACCCTTATTGTTGGAGAAACTATAGGATGAGACTTGATGATCACACATCTATGAAAAGAGTGTGAATTCTCCCTTCGAGGTGGGAGTTTTGGTTGTAACCTCTTGGTAGAAGCCTTGAAGTCTTATGATGTCAAAATTTGTATAGATTGATTATCTTCGGTCCATGCCCATATTGACTATATTAGGTGAATGGATTGGTGTGTATGTAGTGATGGAATGAGGTATTACATTTTCGGTGAAAAGGGAAACTAGGAAGCAATGTTTGGACACATGCATAAGATTGTGCATTCGATTACACATCACTTCACCAGTATATCCCTCGATGTAGAATATGTAATGAGTTTCTAGTACCCAGTAGTAGTGGAAGAGTATGAGAAAGTCTTCCAAGAAGATGTTCTAGAATTACATCCCCTCCATGAGATAGAATTATACATCAACTTACACCCTAAGACTACATCGATATCCTCACCAAAATAACAAATGTATCCCACAGAGATATGCGACCTAAGGGTGAATGTGGAGGATTTGAAAAGGATTGGATTCATGAGCCCAGTGTTTCACCATGGGAGGCCCTGGTGTTGTTTTTAAAAGAAATTTATAAGGGATATTTAGGTAGTGTCTAGATTACTGGAGCCTAAACTAGAGAACCAAAATGAACAACTATTTATTTCCAAAGATATATGGACTCTTTGACCTGATGAGAGAGGCATGATGGTTTTCAAACATTGACCTTCGATTAGGATATATCTAGTTTTGAATACAGAATGAAGATATATTTATGACAACCTTTAGATGCCACTGTATTCATTATGAGTAATTGGTGATGCCCTTTGACATGAAGAATTCCCCATAAGTGTTCATGGGACTCAAGAACTGGATCTTCCATCTCTGCATGGACCCATTCATGGAAGTCTTCCTCGATGATATCCTTATGTATTTGGCATATGAGGAGGACCATGAGACATGCCAAAGGATGGTTTTTTATGTATTCTAAAAGCACCATATTTATGGAAAACTCTCTATGTTCATGTTCTGGATTCATGAAATCCACTTTTTTGGACATGTTATCTCAGAATATGGAGTGGTTTTATCCCCATCCATGATCAAGGAAGTGTTACCATGGGAGCCACCTTGGAGAGCGAGAAACACGCAGAGCTTCCAAGGGCCGGATGCCTATTAACAAATATTCATACCTAATTTGTTAAGGATATCCACACCTATGATAGAATTGACCCAAAAGGGATATCCATTCATGTGGAAGGAGAAGTTCCAATAATATTTCCAACTACTCAGAAAGAGTTTGATGACAATTCGGATCATGATAATACTAGTGGAGGGTGTCAAGTATGTATTATTCCACGATGCATCAGGAACTGGGATTTTTTCTACCCAGATGGAGAGACAAGCAGTGATTGCCTATGGTTTGAGCCTGTTGAGACCACATGAGCAGAAATACATGACCCGTGATATTGATCTTACAATGTAAGTCTTCACACTAAATATGTGGTGAAACATCCAGATGGGTGATTGGTTTATCATCTACTCTAATCATAAGAGTCTTAATTATATATTCTTTCAAAAAGATCTAATCATCAGACAGAGGTGGTGGCTTGTGTCCCTCCAGGATTATGTCTTTGAAATTTTCTATAATCCTAGAAAGGGGAATGTTGTGGCAGATTATCTCATTAGTATATCATGGTTGCAGTTATTGGATGAATCATTGAAGCATTTTGACTTTTTGTAGTTATCCTCTGTTAATGTAGATGGGAGAGATTACCTACATTAAATTCTTGTCACCCCCACACACATACGTTGAGTTAGGGAGGTGCAACTTTTGGATATCGACTATGTGACAGTAAATTCATTGTTATCTAGAGGGAATTTTCCTGATGGATATTCAAAAGGTGGGACCACATCTTTCCTATTAGAGGATGCATTGTTGTACCAATGGTGTTGCAGGGGGGGTTTTTAAGGGAGTTTCACAAATCTCATTTAGCGATGAATCCATGTGTGGAAATTATGTACCAATTCCTCTGATGTTAGTTTTGGTGTCTCGGTATGGTTAAGGGAGTTACGTAGTTCATTTCTCGGTACCTAACATTTTGGAAAGTGAAGGTTGATCACCATATTCTTTCTGTTTTATCTCAACCCCATGATGTGTCGTAATGGATGTGGGATTGGATATTGATGGACTTCATGATGGGTTTACCACATATGTCTATAGGGAAATATACCATCTAGCTGATCATTGATCGACTCAACAAATCATAACAGTTATAACATATCTAAGAGTAGAGTTTAGAAGATATATTGGAGAACCTCTATGTAAAAGATATAGCCCGACTTCATAGAGTTCCATTGATAATTGTTTCATACCATGATGTTGCATCACATCCCAATTGTGGAAGGGATTGTTGAAGGAATGTGGGACTCAATTACTATTGAGTATATAATTTCATCCCCAATAAGATGTATTGAATAAGATTGCCATTTTTTGAGGACATGTTCCTGGATTGCATCATGAACATCAGCCCTCATTTAGATGATCACATAACATTGGTGGAGTTTTTGTGCAACAATAGCTACCATTCTATAATTATTATAGAACCATTAGATGCTTTATGTGGGAGACCCTGTATGTCACCACTTTTTTAGACTAACCCATGAGAGTCATCACTCATGCACCTAGAGTTAGTGTGAGCTACTAGTAAGAAGTTGCAGATCATCCAGGATCGAATGAAGACTATGTAGAGATGGTAGATGTCATATGCTGATAATAGATGGAGACCCTCACAGTACGAGAATGGATACTATGGGTTTATTTGGGTCTCACCATGACTTGGGTTGAATAGATTTGTCTGGGGTAGAAATTAATCTATGAGGTTCATCGTCCCCTTAAAAATACATCATATTTTTGAAGAGGTGGCGTACAGCCTAGATCAACCCATGTTGTTTCACAGGGTACACTATGTCATCCATGTGTTGCAGCTGAAGATGTATGTGCATGACCCATCCGATTTTATCGATTTGGGTGAGCTAGAAATCAAGGATGGATCAACATTTTATAAATACCCAATGGAGATTGAGGATCGGAAGGACGAGATCCTTTGTAGGAAATCGATTACCTTGGTGCATGTTTAGTATCAAAAATGGAATCTTTTGGAGATCACATGGGTGTGAGAGGCTCAGATTAGTGTGCGGTACCCACATCTTTCTAATATTTATTTGTTTTCGATATTTAGGGATGTCAAGCCCTTAAGGTGGAGAGAATGTAATGTCTCAAATTTTTCCATGTATTACATTATATATTATATTTTATTATTTCAAGACTAGATGTTGAGTCAACATGAGATTCCAAGCCTAGTGTGCTTGAAATAAATATTTGAAAAATATTAAACTTGAAATAGAACACAAAAATGGGTTTCCTAAAAAAGTTTAATAAATTCTAAATCATTTCCCAGAACAAAAATATGTGAAAACCATTGGGTTCAGTACTATGAGTTTACCCTAAGTCATGAATAACATGAGTAGATGTGGGTCTTTTGAAAGATGTAGTTTTTGGATCTAACAAGAAAATATATATTAAGAAAAATATTTTTATTTAACGTGGTGAAATTTTCATTGAAATAAAATTAGTCATGAAATTAAGGGTTATCACCATTACCCTGTAATTCCCCTCAGGCATGTCAGGGGACCCTCTTAGAAAATGGCAATGATGGATCGGGCTGGTCATGGATTTTCATGCCAAAAAAGATAGAGGATCTCATCAATGATGGAAATAGAACTCTTCTTCATCAATGATCAATCAAAAATAAATTTAGGGAATTATGATTTCAGTTCATTCTTCCATGTGTTTTTATTACTATGATAAAAATGAATCAATTGATGAATTGATTGCTTCATGGGTCCTACGTATTGTGAGTTGGGATTATATTTTGGAAATTCTTTAGTAGGGATGATTTGATTAATGATATGATATGATTTTGATATATCTCTAATGGAATGGATTGAGACTGGAATGAAAAATGGCCAAGGTTTATTCCTTGGGTTATTCTATGTTCTTTCTCCCCCTATGTTTTTCTCGTTCTTAATGTTCTTCTTGGTTTTGAAACAAATGATTGTTGCACCTTATTTTCCCAGAGAAACAATCCAAAATCAAATATATGACCTCATGATGGTGCAACAAAGTTAGGAAAATGATGGTGTAGCAGGATTTAGCCAAGATTGTGGTAAATGGTGGTGTAAGAGGAGGTGCACAGGCTAGGGTGGCGGTTTTAGTTCATCCGAACGCATGGTGGCGCAGTCCAAGTGATCGACTTTTTTGTTCAAGTGGATGGAGAGCCATCAGGGATATATTTGGGAGGAGGAGGAACACTTCCCAGTGAGGTTGGTGGGAGCCCGTGATGGTAGTGAGGTAGTGGACCAATCGAGTGCACATGGAACAAGAGGACACGACAGGTCGGGCATGTGAGACGTAGCACGGCTGTTGAGGAGGATGTGTGCGGAAGCACAGTTTTCTCCTATGTGTGTGGGATAGACCAGAGGATGTAGGTTGTACCATGATACCCTCCAAGCAAGATCGAATCAAGTTGGTCTAGAACCTGGTCAATACGTTTTGATAAAATTATCATAACATTCCAATGGAGTATCTGTTTGACGCACGATCAGCGGTGTTGGGACCCTTGCAACAAGAATGTCCTTTTATGACCAATTGTAGTTTTTAAAACTGAATTCCAGTTACATAGGTCATTTAAAAATTTACTACTCGATGTCAAGGGACAATGTGGGTGTGACTACTACTCAGTGTGCTCCCTCCATTTCTATGTGGGTTTATTCTCTCATCCAACATTTCAAGGAAGTGTTTCATTAGGTTTTATTCCCGACATCATTTCACTGACGGTTTATCGGTATCATTTCCTACTCACATGAGTAAGATCCATACAATGTGGCATCCATGACAGAGTTTTCGAAATCCCCGAGAGGCATGAAGAAGATCCCATATTCCTTTTCAATGCCCTTCGTAGAGACTTTGATATTGAAGTGACTGACTTCACCGACAGTTGATCCCCTACCTAGTGGGTTAATCCAGACATAATTTTTGGTATCATCCCATGGCCATGGATATGATCCCCAATTGATGTATTGTATCTCTATTTAGATATTCCATTTTATATCTATAAAGATGGTTTCCTAATGAACAACACTTCCCAGATGTACATCATTAGTGATATTGGAATTAGGAGTCTGTTCTCCCAAATGTGTGCTTTACACAATCTTGGAACTGAATCCCTAGTGTTAGTATGTAGTAGTTATGACTTACCCTATGTTGTGTGGCATGGTTTGAGTATATATGTATATTATTATTTTTTCATAGACATATAATTGTTTATATGTTATTTTACTTTATCTTCGGTACTACTTTGTGGTTTCAGGGTATCATACATAGTATTGTTATACTTATCCACGCATAGGTTGTTCCCTCACGTGTCAGGTCTTTTACAGACTGGGGACCTTTTGAAAGTGTCTGTGGTGGACCGAGACCGGATGAAGCCTTGTGAGATTACACAGACTATGGTGTTACTACGACTTAAGGCCATATCTTTAGTACCTTGTCATGAGGTAGGTTTTTCTTCGTATGAGTTTCAGAAACTAGTTTACAGACTTTCTTTTTTATGGGCTTGTATTCTTCACCTCTTTGCATTTCATCACATTCACTTTTGTACTTTGGTTATTGGTTATATTGGTTTACATGCATTTTTTACTTAGCGGTTTCACATTTTAGAATGTGTGCGCTTAGATATGTGTGTGTGTGTGTAGAGGTACTAGGGAATTTCCTCCCATGTTAGTGATTTTCCTACATGGTTCTAGTCACTATCCCCTAGCTTATTGGAGGCAGTAATGGGGATTCATGAAAAGGGGCCCTCTAAGACTGTTTGTGATATTAGTGGTTACGTATATTAAACCAGGGGTGAAAATTTTCCCCAACATTGGAATTTTCATCCCCAGAAAGTATCAAACCATCAATAGACTAAAAGAGTTCTAGCCATTTTTCATTCATATCCATCTCCCATTCCCAGGTGTCCTCCTAAATATGACCATGTTTCCTCAAAACTCATACTAAACTGATGTTTTTTTCACACAATTACATCTATTTTCTATTCACAATCTACACCATGATATGTACCAATGAAACATTTAGATGTAGTTCTACATGATCCCATAAAGTCGTATGGTCTGGATGTGGCTGATAATTTTTCACCTGATATACATGAAACAAATTATACACCACACATAATCTAGGTGGAAAATACATTAGATATTATACCTCACCAACAGATTAAATTATCCTAAAAAGGGTGTATGTATCAATGAGATATCATTACAAGCCTCCCAAAACGATGATGTCTAATCATTATAGATATCCTCATGAATATATGATCACCCACATTGAATGAAAACAGTTTTTGATGTTTATACTCATAAAATTTATGAATACTCTGAGTCGTCTCTATCCATTTCCTAATCAGCTGAATCTGCTCTATTGTTTTTTGGACTAGGCTCTACCTAACTAGTGATGTCTCAATCATATTAACACATCATAATGGAGAACTACAAGTACTCCGATAGAATGATTAAAAATGATACATATATATTGAGTCATAATAGGTATTTTTATATGAGAGCTCCAACAATAGAACTTCCTCTTCTCATGACCCACCAAAATCCATTACACATCCTCGAAAAATTTCTTCCAGCATTTATATCATCCTGTCATATTACCTCTTTGTTTGAGGATGATACGTTGTACTCATGTTCATCTGTGTCCAAAGGGAATTCAACAACGATTTCTTGAAATGATATGTAAACAAAGAATCTATGTCTGATACGAATAAAATTGGTATTCCATTCTATTTTACCACTTCTTAGATATAGATTTTTAACAACTACTCCACCGTATGAGATTCAGAATATGGATGAAAAAATGTGACTATTTTGGTCGATCCAGTATCACCTATATGGCATCGTGTTTCTGAACAATATGCGAATGTCCTGTTAAAAAATACATAGGAATCTCCTCCCATTTTAAAATGGTAAATGGTAAAGACTATAATATACATTCTATTCACAGATGCTCTACCTTAACATGCTTATAGGTTAAGCATCATGAAACGAATTCAGCCGCATTTCTTTTCATATCGATCCTACAAAAGTATTCATTCAACTCCTTATACAATTTATATATTCCAAGTTGAATATCCTTTATTGAATGGTTGTAGGTATGAAAAAGTTGTTCCTAAAAAACCGTAGGTATGACCATCTGAATTCGAAACCACAACATTGAAATCTCACCTAGCTTACATCCCTCAATGGTATCCCCACCATTGAATTTTGACCTCATAGTCATGAAATAAAAATTAGATGTTTGAGAATCTTCAATTTCATTTACCAAATAAAGAAGCACCAAAAGTGGAAATAAAATCAAAACATCACCACATTATTAAAATTCCACTTGCATGTCACCTAGGAATGACATCAACTGCCTCTCATCTTAATATTCTTTTTCCAAATGAGCATATGATTTTCTTCTTAATGCATCATCCATAAAATTGGCATTACCTAGTGTATACATCATGTTCAAGTCGATCATTTGGAGATACTCCATCCATATTCATTATCATAGGGACAAACAAAATTATGAGAAAATATGATTCAAATACTTAATATCTGTGAACATGTTAAATTTCTCACCAAAGTGATAATGATGTTATGTCTTTAAAGCAAGGACTATGGTAGGTGACTCCAAATCATGTGTTGGGAATTTATTCTCAGTAACCCTTAACTGCCTTGATCCATAAGAAAAAACAATATCTCCCTAGAGGAGAAGAAATCCCAACACTACTACCAGAGAATCACAATACAACACATACCCTTGACCTGATTCTGGGCATACCATGTTAGGTTTGGATGTAAAGGGAACATTAATCTCTTGAAAATATTTATATCATTTCTTTCCCCATTGGAAAGAAACATTATTCCTTATCAGAACTATATTAGGTCATGCTGGTGATGATAAATAATGAACAAAGCATCGATAATAACCATCTAATCAAAGGAAAACAAGAACCTTAAAGGCATTATCTGGTGGCTTCCAAGAGATAACAGCTTCTATCTTTTATAGATCCATAGAATCACCTTTGTTAGAAATTACATGGCCAAGAAAGAATACCTACAATATCCAAAAATTATACATCGATAATTTGGCATCCAAATGATGATCCCTAGAGATTCCAAACACTTTTTCCAAATGTTTCTCATGTTTAGACCTTGTCCATGATACACCAAATTTTCATCCAAATTCACCTACATGAAATTGTCAAAAAATGTTTTACATATCTTATTTATCAATTGTATAATGACTTATTGTGAATTCATTAGACCAAAATGCATTACCAAATATTCATAATACCAATATCCTCTTCTAAAATATGTCTTGAAAATATCCTCCATTGAAAATACCAATTGGTGATATCATGATCGCAATTCAATCATATAGAATCACAGAGCTCCACTCAATTAGTCGAATTTATAATCAATGCATGGAAGTGAATATTTATTCATTATTTTAAAATGTTTAAGATTTAAATAATCCACACACATCCTTAGAGATACATTATCCTTTTCTATAAACAAGACTGATGATGCCCATAGAGATGTGATCAGCCAAATAAACCATTTCTGTTCTGGTTTGTCCAACATCACATTCGATTCCCTTAATTCTCGTGGTTACATCTAATAATATATGTGTGAAATATGATTGGTCCTTAAAAAGAGATTGATCATAATCTCTAATTCCCTTATAATTGGAAACCTTGATAATTTCCTAGGATAATATTAGTAATCTTATCAACCACTATTGGAAAACTGATATCTTCAGTATCATCACTCACTAACAAAGTCAAAGCCTTCATATGGTATGAGATCCTTCCAACTACTGGTGACAACAAGCTTGTTTCACCTTTCTTTACACTTCAGTCTTCTCTAAAGAGATACTTGATTCCATCTTGAATCATAGAAGTAAGCATTATGGTATAATAGTTGATGTGATCCATGAACATCATCATCCAATACATACTCATGATTATACGATATACATCCATTTCCAGCATAGATAAATCCCATTTCAGCTCAACTCCATCAAAATTTAGAGAACATTCTCTAAAAACAATTGATAAACATACTCTTGGTCCAAGAGAAGTTTGAAATTAAAACACATAAGACATAATCTCAACTTTTAAACTCATAAACTAAATAATATGATACTGAATAATGAAATATAAGGCAACCCATATCAAAAAAATCAATCACAAGGATAGAGTTCAAAATAATCATACCTCATGTCATAGATAGTCCATACTAATCATTCAGAGTAACTTGTTCATATCATTATAATTGATATCTCACTAAAGAGTGACCCATACTTCCCTATTGAGATTCCACTTTCTGAGGAGTCATGGTATTCATATAATCTCCATGGATAGCTCTATTCTGGTAATGAGATTTATTTTTCTTCCCTAATACCATGAAAGCATACACCGTATATGACACCAAAGATGTGTCTCGGCCACCTGATCTCAAAGCACTATGATAATAACTCTAAATATTATCCATCTAATTGAAATTATATCATTCTCATGATGGTGTGGTACATTGTTGCTTCATGTGGTCGAAAGAACAACATTGAAATCACCTTTGTAACAACCCAAAGATTCATTAATGGAAATCCCTCTTGATCTAATTAAATGTCCCTTTATGTTTATATAAAATGTTAACTTCATTGGTTTTATGTTAAGAATTTTTACCATTTCTAATATAGTCGTTGAACAGTGATCACATGATTAGTATAAATATAGGGCTTTAACAAATCGAAATTTACTCAGACAAAAGAAGCGACGACCTCATCCAGTAGAATTGCTCCATACCAAACCAATTTGTCAGAGCTCTGAAAAGAGGTGGCATCCTTGGTCTTTTCTCTTGACCAATCCCAAGATAATCTTCATCATTCCAAGCTCAAACGGGGCCATCTACCGGAAAATTGGAAGTTGATAGAGATTACCACTCGATCTATGTTATCTGAGCCACCCCAAGAGCCTGTCACCATCGCACACCTCACCCTTAGGTCTTATGCGGCTATTTTAAGGAGTTATGTGACAAATTCAAAGTATTATTTTCATGTAAATTATTTTTTTATATAATAATGAATATAATTTCTTTTCGTTATTGATACATTGTAAATATTTTTTAAAGTACAAATGGTGTTTTTAGTTATTATGTAATAAAAAATCTATTTTATTAAATTAAGGGATTTTTTAAATAAATAATTTTTAAATAAATTATTATTATTATTATTATTATTCAATTATTTTTATTATATATAAATGATCATATAATTTTGTGAATGCAGTTATAAATTTTATTAAGGTTTGAAAACCATTTTTGTCAAAACCCGTGAATTTTCGATAAATGTCAGTTTTTATTTTAAAAGTTAAAATTAACATATTTATAAAATTGTTTAGATAAAATAAATGTTATTTTTGGAATCAGGTTGTCGAAATTATCCAACGGTGAATTTTTCATAATTTTATGAGACTGTCAAATTTTTCGGCAAAAATTAAATACCGTTTAAATATATAATGTGATTTATGACATCATAATGACCCAATAGTGATGTAATAAAATACTATAAGCATTATGTTCGTCCAATATATGTCATTCCAATAAAATAATGTGATTTTGTGTTTGTTTGGCCTACTTTTCAATGCATTAATGGACCCCTCAAGACTTATTAAACATCTTGTCTTTTTAAATTATTTTCCATGAGAGTGTGACTCACCTCCACATAAGCAACCCATTATTTTAAAAAGTTTGGACATTGGACATATAAAATATTTTTTCCTTTTTTTTTTGACAAAAACCATGGTCAATAACCCTTGGGTGGTTTGTGGTTTGGATTAATTTAATCTATGGGGTCCTAAACCTAAATAATTAATAATTCCCTCACCATTCCTATATAAACCCACCCAAGATCCCACTTCCTCCTCACTCAATGCCTTTGGAGATCTTCCAAAATCTGCCCTACTCTCTCTAGAATCCTTCCAAGGTTCCCCAACCTCCCAAGAAGCCTCTCACAAGCCTCTCTTTAGCCTTTGGAAGCAGACTTCCAAGTAAGGGTTTTTTCTTCCTTTCTCATTTTGTCCAATTTTCATTAAGTTTTTTTTCCCATTTAATTTCAATTATGAATGTTGGGGTATGGTTTCTAACCTCCCTCATACTTCCCTATTTATGTTTTAATGATGGGAGACCCCTTTATCTCTCATTAAATTCCCCCCCTGTACACCCGTTACTATGCCGAAATTTGCAAAAGAACCTCTCTCTCCTCTTTTTCATTCAAGCAATAATTTTGTATCATGAATATAAATTCCATTAAAATTGTTGGGACATGCATCTATATGACCTCATTAATGTCCATAACATGTAGATATGATGAGGAACCCCTTTCTCTCTCATCATCCATTTTTATGAATTCTTATGTCATGCTGTTACGTTACCAAAATCACACCGATTTTCTAATCCAATGTGATTGTGTAGTGAATACCATGTCTATTTCTCCATCTAGGGTATTCAACTTTATGCATATTTAATTATTGATTATAAAGATTCATGTATTAATTCCACATTCCTTCATTGTAGAAAAAATTATTATGTTTTATGAATCCATGTTTTATGATCCATGTGGCACACTTATGCATGAAATGAAATGTTTAAAAACGGTGCGCCCTTATAGCGCTCCAATACATTGGGTAAAGTAAAGTATCATGATACATCATGTGAAATGAGTGTTGACTCATGTTAATTCAAATTCGATGAGGGTTTACTCATTCTTCATGTGCAATGAGCATTTACTCATGCTCCATGTGCAATGAGCCTTGGCTCATGCTAATTCCATGTTAAGTGTTGTAGCCACAATTCTGTGTTATGATTATCATGGTTTATCATGCCTTTATGTTCATGTTTCTCTTGTGATATATTGATATTCCTAATTCCTAACATGTATTTTACTCCTCATTTTGTTCCATGCGTATTCCCTTACTAGGATCTATAGATCACCCTTTTCATGGGCTTGTCCTCAGGTTATCCCATGCAATGCTAAGTACGAAGGAATGTAGTGATCATGTAAAGGAAGATTTCAATAAAGATTTTGTATTTCATGTTTTAGGTTATTATGTAATGATCCTAATATCCAAAGACACTAAACCTCTTGATCTTCTTTGTTGTATCATGTAACGTTTTATGTAATAAATAATTTTTATGTTTGTAATAAAAGCAGGGTTGTCATATTTGGTATCAGCGGATAGGATTAGTTATTTTTGAGATTAGGATTAGAAAACCCTAGTAAAGCCTTAGATACAAGAATGAGTACAATAAAAACGTCCCTAAGTTTTGGTGAGTATTTAGGAAGTGGGTTATGGAGAAAATACATCCCTATCTGGATACGATCAGGTAGAGGCGGCTCTGGCACAGATGTATCCTAGGGGTAAAACCCAAAAACACTGCTTTGAGCTAGACTCGAACAGGAACTGGTGCACGACAACGGGACTTGCTTCATTGTTGGTTACGACACTCTCAAGGGATATGCTTTGGTAAATTCACAAGCTTAGTATGAACCCTTATTAAGGGAATAAAAAAATTCCCCTAAGAATATATGTTAGAAATTAGATCATGAAAATCCAAGATTGAAGCCTATAGATTTATAAGTTACGGAAAAAAAGTTTATTTATAATTCATCAACTTTTGTCTTTGGATTACCCTCTATGTTTTACCCCTAACTTTCCTTTTATTCCAGCCAATGGCTGGTAATAGGAGGACTCGGGATAACAACTGATGTGAGGATCAATGTGATAACTATTCTAATGAGATGCCCAATCCAATGAGTGTGGGAATCGCGAACTTTTTCACGCTTCTCTCTCAGCTAGATCAAGTTTTGAATAGAAACATGTGTCAAGAGGAACATTCCACCCCCCCTAAGAAAGAACAAGTCACTATCGAGAGCTTCATGAGACAAAGGCCTCATACTTTTAGTGGATCATCTGTTCCCACGACCTCTGAACAATGTATCAACTCCATTGAAAAGATCTTCTGCATCCTTCAATGTTCTGAAAAAGATAAGGTTCTCCTGGAAGCTTATCGTATGGAGGGTGATGCTGATCAATGGTGGACATTGATAAAAATATGAAGCCTGAGGAGGAGATCGAGGCGTTGTAATTGAAGGATTTCTAGAGGATGTTTTTCGATAAATATTTTCCACGCACCCTCCGGCTTAAGATTGAAAGGGACTTCCATTCCATCAAGAAAAAAGATGAAGAATCTGTTGGAGCGTATGAGGAAAACTTCACAAGGCTTGCACGATACGCTTCCAGCTTTGTCATTACCCCTGAATGCAAAGATGACCGCTTCTTTAGTGGGCTAAATCCTAGCCTGTAGAATGCATTGGCATTCTGTGGCTTCGACAGCTATGAGGAAATTGTATGATGTGCCCTCAAGGACAAAATAGAGATCGGAGAATCACAGGGGTATCATGGGGATATGAAGCTTAAGGTGGAGTTCAATGTTTTGTGGCCTAATTGATAAATCCAATGGTGCTAAGAATATCCAGCACCCAACTTTCCAAAAGTATGGAAAGAAGCACCCTGGAAATTTCCTTAAGGGGACGAGGAAATGCTTTAGGTGTGGAAGAGAAGGCCACCTAGCTGTTAACTGTCGGCAAGAAAGACCCGTGGCCGCGATAGAGGAGAGGAACGCTCCGTTCGAACCTCAACGCATTGTTCAATTCTAAAAATTTAATGAACCAGGGAATTTTTCAAATTAGTTCCCCAATCGAAGGGTTTTTGGAGGCAACCAACAACCTACAAGGCAGCAAGGAAGAGCTTTTGCCATCACATCTGCCAAAGTGAACACGGACAACGAAGTAGTGACAGGTACGCTAGTTATTCATTCAAGACTAGCGAATGTACTTTTTGATTCAGGTTCTACGCATTCTTTTATATCTCGAATGTTTAGTAGAATAATCCCAGCACCCCCAAAAATCATTGATGTGAAGATGTCAGTGAGTACGGAAAATGGGGAAATCATTGCATCCCATGAATATAAGTCCTCCCCTATTATAATCTATGGATTGAATTTCCTGGAGAACCTCGTCATAGTCCCTCTGGTGGAATTTGATGCAATTCATGGCATGGATTGGCTTTCCTTATATAGAGCCAACATAAATTGTCGGGAGAGGTAAATCACACTCTATTTGGAGAATCGACCCATGATTCTTTACAAGTAAAAGGAAGAAGATGAATCTCCTTTAGCTCCATCATCTCAAGCATGGATATTAATGCACTATGAGCATGAGTATTTGGCTTAGATGATTGAGTCTAAAGAAGAAACCATCCTTAAAGAAATGCCTATTGTGAGGGAATTAACTGAAGTGTTTTCCGAGGAACTGCCCGATCTTCCTCCGAAAAGGGATATTGAATTCTCAATTGAACTTATACCCGGGGCATTACCAATATCCAAGACTCCATATAGAATTGATATTGTAGATCTTGAAGAACTGAAGAAACAACTACAGGATAATCTGGATAAAGGGTTTATACACCCAAGTGATTCACCATGGGTTGCACCAGTCCTCTTCGTCAAGAAGGAGGATGGGTTAATGCGGCTTTTCATCTATTATCGTGAACTTAACAAAATCACGATAAAGAACAAGTATCTTCTCCCATGAATTCATGACTTGTTTAATCGGCTATGTGGAGCACAATACTTCTCCAAGGTGGAATTGTGTTCAGGATATTATCACGTAAGGGTGAAGAAGGAAGATATCCCAAAGACACCTTTTTGCACAAGATACAGGCACTATGAATTCATAGTAATGCCTTTCAGACTCACTAATGCTCCAGAAATATACATGGAATTAATGAATAGAGTCTTTAGATATTACCTCAACAAATTTGTGGTAGTCTTTATAGATGATATTCTTACATACTCCAAAACCAAGGTGGATCCTGAGGAGAATTTAATAACTCTACTAGAGACTTTGCGCAAGGAGAAGCTCTATGAAAAGTACCAAAAGTGTGAGTTATGGTTGAAGGAGGTCTCATTCTTAGGTAATATCATCACAAGCAATGGGATATATGTGGATCCCTCCAAAACAGATGCAATTGAGGGATGGCCGTGGCCACCATCAGTAACGGATATCCGTAACTTGTTGGGGTTAGCTGGATATTATCGACGATTTGTGAGAAATTTATCACGATTGTCCAACCCTCTTACCAAGATAACTCGAAAGCGAGTAAAGTTTTATTTGAGTGATAAATGCGTAGAATTCTTCAAGGAGTTTAAAAGGAGGCTTATCACTGCGCTCGTGCTCACATTACCAATAAGTGTGGAAACTTTTGTGGTTTTCAGCAATGCTTTGAAGAAGGTCTTAGGTTGTGTGCTAATGCAGAATGATAAAGTGATATCCTATGCCTCAAGGCAGTTGAAAATCCATGAGTGAAACTATCCAACACATGATCTGGAGTTGGCGGTGGTAATCATTTCCTTGAAAATCTAGCAGCATTATCTATATGGGGAGAAATGTGAGATATATACTAACCACAAGATTCATAAATATATATTCCACAGAAAGAGCTTAATTTGCACTAGAGAAGATGGATAGATCTCATCAAGGATTATGAATGTTCAATACATTACCACCCTGGGAAAGTGAACAAGGTCGAAGATGCCCGATGTAGAAAGGACCCAACGATTCTATCAATGGTGAGAATTGAGAGGGAACCAATATTATTATACTTGATGAAGATGGACATGGGAATCATAGAGAAGGGAACATCATCAATCCTTTCACAAATGATTTCTCAACCGTCACTTTTGGAAAGGTTAAAGGATGCTCAAGAGGATGGTGTGGGAATTCAATAAAAAGTGGAAGCTATCGAAAAAGTGAAATCCTCGGAGTTTAATGTTAATGAAGAAGGAATTGTGCGGTTTTGGAAACTACTTTGTGTTCCATCAAGTTCAGAGCTGAAGTGGGAACTTTTGGATGATGCACGTAGTTAAAATTTCTCTATTCACCCATGGACCACAAATATGTTCTGAGATCTCCGAGAAAACTTTTGGTGGGATAATATGAATAAGCAGATCACTGAATATACATCAAAGTGCATGGTGTGTCAGCAAGTGAAGGCAGAGAGGCAGAAGTCTAAGGGGATGATGCAACCATTTCCCATACCAGAATAGAAATGGGAGAACATCACCATGGACTTTGTCACCGGACTTCCAAGGACATTGAAAGCCAACAATGCAATCTGGGTTGTTGTGAATCGTCTTAAAAAGTCTACACACTTCATTTATATTCGGGAGGATTTCTCTTTGGATCAACTGGAACGGATATATATCAGGGATGTGGTAAAGCTGCATGGAGTACCACTACTTATTGTGTCTGATCGAGATCCAAGATTCACCTCTATGTTTTGTAAGAGTCTTCAACATCCTCTGAATACTGAACTGAACTTCAGTACGGCCTATCATCCTCAAACTAATGGCCAATCTGAGCGGACTATCCAAACACTTGAGGAGATGTTGAGAGCATGCACAATGGACTTTAAAGAAGGATAAGATCAATATCTTCCTCTGGTTGAGTTCTCTTATAATAACAATTTCCACTCGAGCATCCAAATGGCACCATATGAATCCCTTTATGGGAAAAGGTGCAGAACACCGGTGTGTTGGGATGAGGTCGGTGAACGTAAGTTGCTTGGACCAGAAATGGTCGAAGAAATGGTGGAGAAGGTGAAAACCATTCAGCAACATATCAAGGCAGCCCAGAGTCGACAGAAGAGTTATGCATATAACCGTCGACGAGACCTTGAGTTTAATGTTAGAGACATGTTTTTTCTACGCATATCTCCATGGAAGAAGATCATGTGGTTTGGAATGAATGGGAAGTTAATTCAAAGGTACATCGGTCCCATTAAGATTCTTGATCATGTCTCCGCTTTGGCCTATCGACTAGAATTTCCACCTACCATGGCCAAAGTGCAATATGTCTTTCATGTATCCCTCTTAAGGAAGTGCATACCGAACCCTTCACATGTACTCTCTTCTGAGGTGGTACAATTATAAGATGATCTTTCTTATGAGGAACAACCAGTGATGATCTTAGATCGTAGAGAAAAAGTTCTACCAAAGAAGACAATGCCCCTCATCAAGGTGTTGTGGAGATACCACAAGTTTGTAGAAGAGACTTGGGAATCGGAGGAAATGATGAAGTTTAGTTACCCACATATGTTTTAGTGTGGGAAATGGAAAATTTTGAGGGAAAAATTTCTTAAGGGGGGAATATTATAACGACCCAATGTTTTATTAGTGGAAATCCCTCTTGATCTAATTAAATGTCTCTTTATGTTTATATAAAATGTCAACTTCATTGGTTTTATGTTAAGAATTATCACCGTTTCTAATATAGTTTTTGAACAGTGGTCACATGATTAGTATGAATATAGGGCTTTAACAAATCCAAATTTAATCATAAAAAAGATGTGATGGCCTCATCCAGTAGAATTGCTCCGTACAAATCCCATTTGTCAGAGCTTGGAAAAGAGGTGGCATCCTTGGGCTTCGCTCTTGACCAAGCCCAAGATGATCTTCATCATGTCAAGCTCTAATGGGACCGTCTGTGCGAAAAGTGGATGTTAATATAGATTACCACTAGAGCAATGTTATCTGAGCCACCCCAAAAGTCTGTCACCATCGCATACCTCACCCTTAGGTCTTATGCGGCTATTTTAAGGGGTTATGTAACAAATCTCTACTACAATGTAAATGTACATTATTTTTTTATATAATAATGAATATAATTTATTTTCATTAGTGATACATTGTAAATAGTTTTAAAGTAAAAATAGTGTTTTTAGTTATTATTTAATTAAGAAAACTATTTTGTTAGATTAATGGATTTTTTGAATTAAATAATATATTAATAAAATATTATTCTTATCATTATTAAATTAATTTTATTATATATAAATTATCATATAACTTTATAAATGGAATTATAAATTTTATTAGGGTTTGAAATCCATTTTTTTCAAAACCCGTGAATTTCTTATAAATGAAGGTTTTTATTTTAAAAGTGAAAATTTACATATTTATAAAATTATTTAGATAAAATAAATGTTATTTTCAGAATCAGGACGTCGAAATTATCCAACGGTGAATTTTTCATAATTTTCTAACATTGTCAAATTTTTGGGTTAAAATTATATACTGTTTAAATATATAATGTAATTTATGACATCATAATGACCCAATAGTGATGTAATAAAATACTATAAGCTTTCTTTTCGGCCAATATATGTTTTACCATTAAAATAATGTTATTTTGGGTTTGTTTGACCTACTTTTCAAAGCATTAATGGACCCCTCAAGACTTATTAAGCATCTTGTCTTTTTAAATTATTTTCCATGAGAGTGTGACTCACCTCCACATAAGCAACCTCATTATTTTAAGAATTTCGGACTTTGGAAATATAAAATATTTTTTTTCTTCCTCCCTTTTCCAAAAACCATGGGCAAAAACCATGGGGTTGTTTGTGGTTTGGATTAATTTAATATAAGGGGTCCCAAACCTAAATAATAAAGAATTCCATCACATTTCCAATATAAACCCACCCAAGCTCCCACTTCCTCCTCACTGAAAGACATTGGAGTTCGTCCAACCTCTGACCTACTCTCTCTAGAATCCTCCCAAGGTTCCCCAATCTCCCAATAATCCTCTCACAAGCCTCTCTCAAGCCATTGGCAGCACACTTCCAAGTAAGGGTTTTTCTTCCTTTCTCATTTTTGTCAAATTTTCTTTAAGTTGTTTTTCCCATTTAATTTCAATTATTATTGTTGGGGTATAGATTAAAACCTCTCTAATACTACCCTCTTTATGTTTGAATGATGGGAGACCCCTTTCTCTCTCATTAATTGCCACCCATGTACACCCGTTACTATGCCGAAATTCAAAAAAGAACTTCTCTCTCCTCTTTTACATTCAAGAAATTATATTGTATCATGAATAGAAATTCCATTAAAATTGTTAGGAAATGTATCTATATGACCTTATTACTGTCCATTACATGTAGATATGATGAGGAACCCCTTTCTCTCTCATCAACCATTTTATTGAATTCTTATGTCACGCCGTTATGCTACCGAAATCGCACCGATTTTCTAAGCCAATGCCATTGTGTAGTGAATACCATGCCCATTTCTCCATCAAGTGTATTCACCATTATGCACATTTACTTATTGATTATAATGTTTCATGTATTAATTCCACATTCCTTCATCATAGAATAAATTATTATGTTTTATGAATCCATGTTTTATGATCCATGTGGCACACTTATGCATGAAATGAAATGTTTAAGATGGGTGCGCCCTTATAGTAATCCAATGCATTGGTTAAGTATAGTATCATGATACGTCATGTGAAATTAGTGTTGACTCATACTAATTCATGTGCAACGAGGGTTTACTCGTGCTTCATGTGCAATGAGGGTTTACTCATGCTCCATGTGCAATGAGCCTTGGCTCATGCTAATTCCATGTTAAGTGTTGTTGCCACATTTCCATGTTATGATTATAATGCTTTATCATGCCTTTATGTTCATGTTTCTATTTTTCTCTATTGATGTGCCTAATTTTTAACATGTCTTGTACTCCTCATATTATTCCATGTGTATTCCCTTACTGGTCTTTATAGCTCACCTTTTTCTTATGCATGTCCTCAGGTTATCCCATACAATGCTATGTACAAAGGAATGTAGTGGTCATGTAAAGGAAGTTTTCAACAAAGATGTTATATTTCATGTTTTATGTTTTTATGTAATGATCCTAAGACCCAAAGACACTAAACCTCTCAATCTTATTTGTTGTATCAAGTGATGTTTTATGTAATAAATCATGTTTAAGTTTGTAATAAAATCAGGGTTGTCATAACCTTGGCTAACTTTTTATTTACGGAGAAAGATTCACTGATCAAGTCATTTGATTCTGATCCAAAATCCCACCTTGTAAATTAGTGTCCCTCTTCTTTTTTCTCATAGAATTAGAGTTCACACCATTAAAAATAGGTATCAACATGAATCCTATATTTTTATTTCTTCATATGTTTCTTTGTTCCACTATTTCTCCATTTACTCTCTCTTTATAATCCAGGATATAGAGAATAACAATCTTCGATTGAATCTCCTACTTCAACCCCAATTTAAAAATGTGTGCCTTCAAGGATGCACTATCTACAAACATTGTTTAAAATTGAACTAAATTCATTAACATTGTGACATATTCCCTAAACTAAATATTTTATTTCTTAGATATAAATAAGTACCTCATTCTAGGAAATATGAATTTGTGTTGATAGAATTGTTTGTTAAAAAATTCTTCAAAATACACCCATTGAAGGTCCTTGGTCTAATCAACCTAAATATAAAAATCCTAACATTATCATTAATGATCCACAAGAATATACCTACCCATTTTGAATTTTATCTTAAATGGTGTGAAAATGAAATCCAAGATTTGATTCATCATGTTCAACCTCACCTCAACCCTTTATGGTTTTGAATCACCTCGAAATATTGGTACATTATACATCTGGAACTAGATGAAATGATCTACTTTCCTTTGTTTAAACATTTGGTTCTATGTGTCCAAACCTTATTCTTATTGGACAATATGCTGAACCAAATGTTGCTGAACCTGTGGGTTATATTCAACCATGTTCCCAGTAGCTTCTTCTGATTGGTTTCTACAACACCTATCAGGTTCCATTTTTTAAACAAAAAAAACACTATATGTCTCACTCTCTACCAATAGAAGGCTTAGAATTACAAATTCTACCACATAATACTATCACAAAAATTCATTCCTAAATCAACCATTACCATGATCAAGCAGTTTTGAAAAAATATTCAGTATTATATTGAATGAGAAATTATTTTCAAAATACAAAAAACATGTTCTTTTCCAAGTCATTCATTTGAAAACAATTTCAATGAATTTCCAAAACTCTGACAATGCACCAAATCATATATCATTACTAATAATGAAATTTTTACTATTAGTGGGAAGTTATTTTTCTACTCCATGTTATGATCATCTCATTGGATAAACCCCAAACAATAAGATTCCAAATCCTATAAGTGTTTGTAAAAAACTTGTGTAACCTACTACATGGTAACTTTAAGTTTAGAATAAAAGGATATATATTTCCTTTTATGATATATATTTTATGTCCTGACATTCCTACTCCTTTCTACAAACCCAACACAAATAATATACTATAATGAATATCAACTTCAAGACTGACATAACTGATGATCACTTTTTTTTCACAGATTGAACAAGAAGATAACACTTGTAACATCACACCCCTTCATATTATATTGAAAATTTGTAAGGATTCAACAGGGCCATAAGTGACATCCCAAAGATGTTAATGATGGAAATAAATTACAAGGGCTACATTAACAAGTGTTGGGTGATTTTCCCTTTGAATGCAGCAACCAAAAAAACACAACTTATCAAAATACTACATGATGCATGATAAACAAAGTAAAACACCTTAAAATTGAACCATTTCTATCATTATCAATAATCAAGACTACCAAAGTGTATGTCTACAAAACATTAAAGTAAACAGATAAATAAAAACTAATAAATCTATATGACTCCAAATGCATAGCTCCAAAAACAATCTATAACTCCATGATCCAGAATCATGAAGTACCACTAAATAATTGTGATACATTACATTTCTCACTAGTTGATAGAAAATATATAAAAAATAACTAGTGTACAAAAGCATGGGTGAGTATTAAAACATTGTAGCTTTTCTCCAATGACTTCCCTACTCACTCCACTAGGATTGAACATTTAATAATAATTATATAAATTAATTTGTATGTAAAAATTCCTAAAATTGTTTATAGAAATATACAAACAAGTTCCATGTCAAATAGTTTTCCAAGAAAAGACTCTTTTTCAAGGAAGAAAACCAAACAATTCTCTAAATCCATTTGGAAGGTTCCATTTTGGCATAATAATTCCATCTCTCTTATCAACACATACAACCATTTATGAAAAGATAGACCTCCATGTACTCAAGAATGGCGAGTCATCCTTTTACTAATCTAACACATAATTAATCTGTTTTAAAGGGGAGATCCTTGGAAATTATCGATTCTAATAATTATTGGGGTGATTCCATACCCATATCTGTCTTGAACGAAAATTAACCCACACAAACATTATGAAAAAAACCATTGCAAAAAACAATAATTTCAACCATTTCAATAAATCCATAGTTTTATTGAAAACCCTTCAGAAAACCAATTAAAATAAATGATTACATTAAATTGTTATAAAACCATCCTTTTATTGAAAACATTTTTATTATTCAATTTAATATAATTATAGAAAATACACATTTTAATATCATCTACCAAAGAAATTTCTACAAAATACCCAATTTCAATGTTTCCAAAACCCTTCACTCAAAAGGGTTTTTAAAAATTAATGCAAAATAAATTCACAATAAATTCCTATAAAAATAACCAATTTTAAATAAATCCATTTTATTCCAAGTAGACCAATCGAGAGTGAAACCACAACCTTGAAAAACATGCATAAAATGGAAAATACAACAAAAACACCTACGAAATTTGGTTGAAAGTTAAAAAACACACCTTAGATCTCTTCCTCTCACAAAGAAGTCCAAAAATAATCACATGCGGCATAAAATATCTTAAAATAATCTATAGTGTATATAGATATAAGAAAACCAAGAGAGATAGAAGAATGATATATCTAAGGAAAACATTGCAAAACAACCCTGAACAATCACTTACCATAATAATCTTGATTTAAATTACCCATAGAAACAATTAGATTGCCTTATAATCGATGGGAGAAGCTTCGTTATACTTTGGGAATAGAATCTCTAATGTTATGGAGTAATAATAGAAAAATATGGTGTTAAAATATCATGATGACATAGATACCCTTTTTGGATCTTATTTTTAACCTGTTAAGGATTAGTCACACAGTTATGAAACCATGCAGTAACATTGCTCAGACACTTCCTTGAGGGGTATCATCACTCGGTTAGCTCACATGATTTCTAAATTTTTCACCAATAATTCCAATTCCACTATGTCAAAAAATTTAAAGTCATTAACTTAATGCCCATGGTTTCTTCTAAGTTTTTACATGGTTTGAAAAAACAATGTGCCACCCGAGCACCATCACGTTAGCACATGTTTCATTACACACAGTTTCTTATTGGTTTTTCATTATTTCCCCCAACCATTCACAAACTAGAACCTATTGAAATTACCCAAATATGTCTAAAAATATCTTCAATCTCTACCAAATACACCCTCTAACATTACATACATAATAATCAAAAAAAGTGTTACATACTTGAAACTAGGGGGTACTATAATTTTCTCTTGAGAAATAAAACATTAACCTTTTCATTAGATGGATATGTAGGACCCACCAATATCATAATGAAAATAATATATATGTGTTCCACAGAATCATAAAAATTTATCATATCATAACTTGTGAACAATAAAATATGTTCTTAAACATTTTATCTAAGCATAACCCATGGAGAAGAAAATAGTTTATAAATAAATATATATCACATTATAAAAAGCCACCTAAAGAAATAATAATTTTGTTATGATTAGAGAATATCCCACCTTACATCATAGGATTTTTTTATTTAGTGTAAAATTATTTTGGAAATCACTTAGAACATTTCTTGAGAAAAACATGATATCAAATTTAGAATAACTTTTCAAAAATCAAAAAAAATTCCAAAATATTAATGAAAATAAATCCCATTATAAAAAACATGGAAACCCTTGATTTATTGTTTATATAATTATTTGGTCCTGATATTATAAAATATCATTCATGATATACACATTAAAATGATTATTTCTATCCCATTTTCGATTAAAAATTAAAAATAACTTGTTTTATAAAGAGACAGTATTATTCCTTAAAAAACTAAATTTAATCCATTGGAAAATTTGATTTTAATAATCATTGAAAAATATTAAAAACATTCTTCAATTTTTTGAAAAAATGATTTGGATTAAAAATTTATTTTCGATGGAAGAGAGAAATAAATTTGATATTTCATGGAAAAATAGATTTTATATATTCAATCATTTAAATGAGAAAAATTAATGGGAAAAATTTTATTCTCCAAAAATATTTAGAGTATAATAAAATAAATGAGTTTCATGAGATTTCTATCATAATATTTCATCGTCAGAAAAATATTCACTAAAAATCCAGATAAAGAATGAGATTGTATCATAAAATATTTACCACTTTGGTAAAATTTGATTCAAAATCCCATTGAAATAAAAAACCATAGATGGATATGTATATTCAATAATATTATTAAGAATATTCTGAAAATAAATTCAGGATTAGTATATACACCATAGAAATTAATGTAGGGGTTAATGTGTCTTTTGTCCCATTGAAATAAAATTGAGACAAAAATTCATTACACAATAAAAAATTTAGAATTGTAATGTCCATTACATAATAAAATAAAATGAAAAATTAAATACCATTAAAAAAATTGATATAAATTTATAATTATTTTATATATAATACCTATAAAATAATATAGGTTCATTATATAACATATGTCTCAATGAATATAATTTGAGACAAAATTTCCATACAATAAGTCTCAAATTCCTTAGTATGCATTCAATTTTTTAGTATATGAATTATAAGTTTATTATAAATCTAAAAATGAACCATAATTAAATATATCATAAAATATATTATTAATTTATGATCTATTATTACATTATTATTAATAATTATTTGTTAAATTCATGTTTTGGGTAAGGACTATTTTTTATGTTTGTTTTGGTTCGGTACTATTGGTCATTTTAATTTTATAATGGTTTCATAATATATATAATTTTAACCATGATATAGATATACTATATATTAATAATATATTTATTTATAGTAATCCAAAAAAATTAGACATAGAAAATGAATTACACCATTAATGGATATGGTAGGTCGTACATATGCATAAACGTTGTTTCCATTTTCTAAATTTATATAAACAAATTGAGATAAATAAGATATCACCATTAAAATTTAATTATTATGTAACATATATCACATATGTTCAGTAAATTATTCCTCATTACCTTTTATGTAAATTTTAATTAAAAATCAAATCACATCAGTTTGTGAGGTCGTAATCCACCATACACACGAGAAAAATTATCATATACCAAAGGAATAAAAAGTAAGAAAGTATATATGATATTATTATTATAAAAATATAATGACGTTATGAAAATCATATATATAATTTAAATTCATCATTATATCATATAATGAGTAGTGGTTATGGAAAACAAATTACATCTGTTATTAAGGTGGTAGTATGTCATAAACATGATCAACAGTTTCATTTCCCATTTGATGGAATGTGATCTGGATATAAGTTATTTAATAAACCGTATAACATGTAAGTATATTTTATAAAGTGGTGTCATTTCATTGTAATGATTAGTATGTGAATTGTGGTGGTAAGTGAAGGAGTACAGAAAATTATTTTAGGGAAGATAATTATCTTATCATAGAAACCCCTCTTTTGGATCTATTATTAATTTTGTTAGGGTTAGTATTTTTGGAATAATAGAAGATCTATCATGTGGATTATAATTTTTATGAGATATTTTTGTAAATTATTTTATATAAAAATGAAATATTTGGTGTTAATATGTGATATGAAGAGGTCCCATTTTCTAATTATGGACAACTAGAATTTATGTAAATACCCCCACACTATTCAATAATTCCATGTCACTCTCAAACCATGGGCCTAAAAAGTTGATACATAATTGAGTGTTGGGATGAAAAATTTGTTTTCAAAGAATTTTTTTTCATAAATATAAATGTTTTTTATATAATTATTGAGAATAATATTCATTATAATGAAATAAAATGGATTAATTATAGTATAATTTAAGTAATTTTAATTCTAAAAACATATTCAAATGATATTAGACTTAATAAATTCATTAAACGAAAAGAAAGTTTTCAATAAAAATCAGTATTTTCACTATACATTGGAAAATTATTATTATTCTAAAATTATATTAATCTAATAATAAGATAATTTGTAAATATTTATTTCAAAAATGAAATCAATTTTTTTATTTAATTTTTCAAAAATATTAAATAATTATTTTTGAAATAAGACTTTAGAACATGGGGAAATATCTTTTTCCAGAAAATTATTTTTTACACATAAAACTAGATTTACACATTTTCATGTTTATAAAAAATATTATATGGATGATAAAATGTATGATTACATATATAATATTAATATTTAATTAAAATAATTTACCAATATTGAATAATTAAATTTTTTAAATAAAAAAACTTCATCCACATAAAAATTGTTTTCTAAAAAACATATCTTTTACCTTAAATTGAGTTTTATTTTTTATTTATAATTAATAAATGAATTAATTTTATCCATGTGTAATCCAAATAATTATCTTTATTTATTTATTACAATTCAAAGAAGCAAATTATAAACTTTATTATAATATTGAGTTATAAATAATAATATGAATAGTATAAAGTGGTTCACTAAACCTCGGTATTTAATGTAAAGAATGATTTTGATGAAATTAATTTATGTGAAAAATAAATAGGTCATAAATTATTCAGTTGTTACATTCCCCTAAGACCCCAGTAGTATCCTTATTACTTATTATGTAATAGAGCTCCCCCTTTCCTCTTTCACCCCCACATAAAATCATTTAAAAACCCTTAAACATGTAATGATTCAAAAAAATATTCCAAAATGCTAAAATTTAGATATTATACTATTATATAGTTAAGAGTGTTTTTAAAATCTCAACACTATCATCTTCTCATCCCTTAAAAGACAAAATCATCTTCTCATGGGGAGGTATTTAGCTTATAATCATTTATTTTAAATCCTTATTATCATGTCTCATATAAATTTTTCCCATGTTCCCATAATACATATACCAAAAAAATTATAATTACCCCCATGGTCTTATTACATTAGTCCAAAATAGTAACTAACTACTCCACAAATTATCTATCCAACTCAATAACAATGTAGTTAAACCAAATCCCATGTCATAGGGTGGTCACATTATTTCTAATCCTTTATACAGGGAAGACATCAAGAATCATAACATAAGTACTCAAAAAAGTCAATATATATGTAAAATTTGTGGCACACATCAATATTGCAAACAATCCAATCAATAAAAGGGTCATCATTCCTTTTTACCATTATTTTTTAACCCTATAATGTATCAACTCATATAAACACATGATCACCAATCCAGGATAGTAACAATCACTATTATTTATAATAATATTATTTTAATGACATTTTATTGTCGATAATTGATTCTAAATCATTTCGGCTTGCTCCTTCATTGCAAAAACTATTATGGGACTAATAAATGATAACTAAACGATATCTTTCTATTATAATGTAGAATAATATAATCAACCATTGATTTATTTTTATAGTTCCAACTGAATAAAGGCATGTTAACGTTTTTGTAGAAAATTTACAAGGGGGAATGTTACTCATCCAAGTACCACTAAATTTACTATTGAAATATCATAATATATCTTCAAAAACATGAGTGATACTTTACGATTTAACAATTATTATATGGTATTATATCATGCATAATTTCACTTGTAACCCAATAGATTTTTTTATCCCTTACTAGATATTAGAATTGATCATCGAGTTATTTTCAAAAAAAACTTTTTAGAACCCCATAGAGTTCCACAATCTCAGCCACCTAGAGCCTTTAAAACTCATCAAATAAGCAAAAAATGAGCATTTCTGGTTAAATGATCTATAATAAACCATGAACATTCCACTTCCCTAATATATCAAAGTCAGTGGTAATGTTATTACCGGGGAACTATGTATAATTAATTATATCATGAATAACTAAATAGTTTAGTAGTATTGGTAATCTAGACACATACTTCAATCTCACATTACATTTCAAAATATAAAATTCCCAAAAAATAATGAATATAAATATTCCACATACATGAATTCATTGAAATATTTTCTCTTTAAATCTTGTTGTAAGGAAAAAATATGGGTGATTTTAGATTCTCGTTAAGGGTTACATGTAATATAATTTATCATTATTAAACATATAATAATAAATATGGAGAGGTAAATAACTAAAGATGAAATCCATTTAATCATTAACTTGATCATGATGAAAAATATGATAATAATAAGTTATGATCATAAAATTCCATACAACTAATCACATGATCCAAAAACGTTTCCATGGATATCGTAACTATATAAATAATAACATGTAAATTAGTAACTAATAACATAATGATGTAATTAATAATATCATAGACCATAAATATATCATTAAGACCCAATTTCAATAAATATTACATAAATGGGTAAGGCCTCATCCAAATGACCAAACTAGTTTGTCCCATGATACCTACTGATGCATCATGAGGATATATAATTCCATCCACCAACCATCACTTAATAAGTCCAATAGTTTCGTCATATAAATAAATAATACAATATATTCAATACTCCTTGTTCATAAACTGTCTATATTAGAAGAACTATCATGTCAAAGGTTAATAATATTCTCTGTCAAACTGATCATATATTATCTAAAGAATGTATAAGTATAGAATAATTACAAAAATCTTCAAGGAAGAATAAAAAACATAAGGATTTTTAGAATAGAAATATCATAAAAAATAATTAAAAACATTCTTGTGAAAAATAACCTTTTCTAATAGAAATAAATTTTGATAAAAAAATCTAGAATATTATGATAAAAAACTCATAGAAAATAGTTATGGAAGGTTGTAATAAAATCATCCAATATTTGATCATTCATGGTTGTTGGAAATTCCATTCAGGTAATGAATGGTAAATCAAATATTCCTTCCACATTTTTTATAGAAGTCAAAAAGTACCACATTCGAAAAATGATAGGATGATTCCATTTTATAAAAAATATAAAATATAATAAATTTGTAAAATTTTATTTAAGATATCATTGGAAAATGTTCAAAATTAATCTTATACATTTTATGGAAAATGGATATGGAATAGAAAGATTCCTCACCGAATAGAATAATAAGATGAGGTTTAATTAAAACCATTATTTATATATCATGTTTATATAAAGGAGTTATTTTGAAATGAAAACTTATAATTTATTAAAATAAATAAATTGAAAAAATATATTAGGTTATAGATAATAACATCAAAAAATTATACTAGCATACACTTAATCATAACAATCCCAAATAATAATGACATTATGAAATAAACCCTTATCTCAAGTATGATTTCCATCGTTTGGGTTCCACCACCTATATTATAAATATAAATGTATTATAAAGATATTTCTGAAGCATAATCATATATATCATACCACATATGACTTACTTATTAACATTATCACCCATTTATTAACATTTCATTATTATAATCAATGTTCAGGATGATAACAACCTTGTTATTCAAGTATGTTGATATTTTGGTCATTTTAATTTTTCATGGTACCATAATCATAAGGATGTTAATAATTATATGAATATATTTTTTATTTCCATTTACATTAAATTTCATTTCTTCTATAAATGATATAAGAAACTTAATTAATTACACCATTCTTGGTTACAATAGATAGTACATTCTCATGAATGCAATTTTAATTTTTTAATCGATGGAATGAAAGAAACGTAAGTAATAATTAACCATTATAGAAACATTAACATATCAAATATATAATTTATATTCAAAAAATACATCCATAATAAAATCATCCTTAAGAATAAATGAAAAATTAATCAAATTTCATCTTTGATGTAGCATCCCACAGATACACATGGGCGACATTGTCATATTCCAAAAGATTGGAAGGTATGTATATGTATTTGATATTATAATCCAGAATAATAATTATATCATAAATATAATATATATATATATATATATAAATTAAATACATCATCATATCCATACGTGGAAGGCGGTTATGGAAATTGAATTAAATCGATTCTTGAGGTGGTAGTCCTCCATACACACAATTGACATTTTCATTTCAAATTTAACAAAATATGGGATGGATATAGCCTATGAAATTTACAAATTAACATCTCAGAATATATATGATTTTAGTGCGATTATTTCCAAAAACAATAAGAAGTTTTAATGGATATAGAAGTAGGAATATATTTAAATGTATAGATATGAATGATGTCTCTTCTTTAGACAACCTCTTTGGGTTTTTACCAAAATCATTCCATGGAGGATTTTATTAAAAACTCAAGTAAATTTTTTGAGGTATTTTAAGGGAGGTATTTGAATAAGTATTTTGTAAACAATTTTTTTTTAAAGTGTGAATAGAAGAGAATAAGAGGTTACCTTTTATATGAGAGGGGGAAGCAATCTTGGAATTTCTAAAAGTATTTAATTTACATATATTAATTTTTATGTTAAAATGGATAAAATTTTATAATATTAGAATTTCATTTGATATTTAGTCTAAATAATATCATAAACTAAAAAATGAAAATGTGTGGGTTATTTTTTCATTATAATTTTTTTTAATATTATTTTCAATTTTTATTATATTTATTTTTTTACACTTTAAGGGTCAATAGATTTATAATAAAAAGAAAATAATTATATAAATGGACTATATTAGACATTATCAATTATATCAAATTTACATTTTGGAAGATATATATATTTTTTGTATTTTAAATCATATAATAAACCATTTTTTATTATATAATAACATTAATGTCATTTTTGAACTATTCATTTAACTTTACACTGAAAAAACATGAATAACAGTTTTTTAATTTATTAAAATAAAAGCAATTTAACATTTTTAAATTTATCATGTAACATAATAATTCTTTCAAGTTATTTTACTTTTTATATTTTTGAAATCATATTTTTTATTTTTCTATTAGATAAATGAATATTATGCTAGTGTTGCGTAAAACTTTAAGGTAATTATTTCATTACAAAAAATTTGAAATATTTTACCAAGATAAAAACATAAACATTATCTTGAAAATGAATATTTATAACCATGAATATATTTTTTATCACTATCACTAAATACAATAGTTATTAAAAGTAAGACTGTTACATTTTTTTATATTATTATTAGAAAAATGATAAACAATTATAAAAAATATATAGTTTAATGAAATTAGTTGTAATATTTTCTTAATAGATTGAATAAGAATATTTTTTTAAGATAAACTATTTTATGACGAATAAAATTTATTCGTTAAAATTTTAGTGATTATTTATTATGAATTTATGAATATATTTATATTTATTATGAGAGTTATATTAATATTTCATAAATCAGTTATTCATATTTGTAACATTAAATTTAATGGAAATGGTGTAATATAAATAATTAAATAGAATATTTCATGGGTCATTTTAGATAATTTTTGTTTTTCACATGTGAAATCAAACACAGTGTTCTAGTTTAAATATCATGGGGTGTTACATTCACCCACCCAAATAAATTGAGTCCTATCAATTTAATCTTTATCATGGAAATAAATCCTTTTTCATAAATTAATACTATGGTTGAAATCCCAAATCATATAAATTGTTTTTAAAAATTTCTCTAGATAAATATGGAAGGGAAGTATATAGTTCTTATAGAATAACACATGAAAAGTTTTAAAAATCAGAAAAAAATTGAATATGAAAAGGTGGACATGGTAGAGAATCATAATTCCCAAGGACTCATATAGAGTGATAGATTACAAAGTTAGGTTAATGGTTATGATGAAAAAACCATAAAATTTTGATGGATAAAAAGTAGATAGATTCATTAGAAATGATCAAAATATGATGAATTTTTTTCTGCAAGAATCTTTTCCTAACATTGGGGAATTCTTTTACAAACTAAACTATTAACATAAAGATTTATACTTACATGACAAGTATAATTTTATCCTTTAATAAATATCAACATAAATATCATCCGTTCAAAAATAAAGAGTATTAAAGATGAATTTTTTATGCCTGAATCCAGAGAATAATCATTTAATGGATCATAAGATCTATAAAATAATGAAAGTTATTTTCATATCTAACTAAATTACTAGAAAAAATATGGATGAAACAGGTTTTATAATACATTAATCTCTAAAACCACCAAATTAACTCCCAAATATCATGTTAATCCATTCCAAAAGTATTTATCTTTAAAACCCTCCCAAAGAAAATCTTATCATATTCAAAATTATGTAATGAAATATGAGGAAGTTCACCAAATTTCGAAAATAAACATGACATTAATCCCCCTAACAACGTAATGTAACTCATAATATCACGTATAAAATATAAAAATACCTTGGTCACTATAAAACCTCAATAAAAAGTTGTATTCTTCTGAAAATTAACTATATAATCATTCTTTAAATTAATTGGCACATTATATAATATATTCCATATATATAAAAATGCAGTCAACTCTATCACAAATTAATTTTTCACCAAATAACTAATTATTTTATTGGTCACCAATACTATCAAATTTAATTAATTTATATCAATTAGCTATTTATCTCAACAAATAATTATTACCTCAACACTAGGCACATATTAAGGGTTATATTTCCATCAATAATTTGTCTTCTATAAAATATCACCTTACACTAAATTCATTTTCTAAATTTTCAGTACTATTCCACATATGCTAGAAAATCTATAATGAAATTCATATAGATAAAAATATTTATATGTTTCATGATTCATATAAGAAAAATATAATTGAACTAAAATTATATAACATAATTCATGAATCCAAATATATTAAGAATTCAATACAATCACTTTAATGATTGGAATAAGAAAGGTCCTTCATTGGTTAAAAAGTAATCCTTTAAAAGAGGTCATTGACTTTGATAATTAATTGTTTCCCCATATATAAGAAAACTATCTATAAATGGATCTATAAAATGAAATTTATTTATTTCCATTGAACTCCTCACTTTTCCTTAGATATTATTTTAAATTTGACCTTCATTTCCACAAATAAATAATTTCATTATTCCTTTGAGACATTCTCCTAGGTGTATATTTACACATTTTGGAAAAGTGGGAAGTTGATAATTCTTTCATATATGGTCGTAACCAATAAATATCTTCATGTACTTCTTCCTTCATTTAATTAGTGATTTAGAGAGTTGTTTAATGTATAATATGTTAATATTATATAGTGGAAGATATTAACCATTATCATAATATCTTTCACTTTAGTCATCATCCCATTTTTTATTCATAATCAGTGAATTATCCAACACATTCTCATAAAAATAATTCCTCTCATTTCAATCAATTGTGAAAAAGTAATAATGTAATGAAAGAAATTAATAATTATGAAAAATAATTTATACTATTTATAACTCATGACACCTTAATTTCAGACAGTGACAGCGTAGGTTCTACCTACTTCAATCATTACCATTATCAATTCAAATCATTCATCAGGGTTACTAAATGAAATGTGAATTAACCTAATAATATCCCATGGTATTTTCAAGGCATGTTTGTACTAAGGTCACACTCATCGCACAACAAATGTTTAAAAAAAAATACTTGAACTAATTTATTTTGAGGTTATTACCACAGGTTTCATTTGTTAAAAAAACACATCTACTTGTAGTAGATAGACTGTGTTGTTTTTTAATAAGAACACATAATATCTAAATTGCCTAAAAATTATGATGTTTTAAAATAAATATAATTTTACTCAAATTTATTCATTTTTTTATATAACCAAATTCATGTTTTATTAATCAAATCCAAAAGGTATCCGCTAAAATTACTCTAATACAAACTATAAGGTCCCCACTAACAGTTTCCGCATGAAAATGGCTACTTTATTACATTTTCACTAGATATAGGAAATACTATATCATATCACCACATAGGTTCGTATTATTTTAATACTATATACATACTTTAATCTAACATTACATTGGAAAACATAAAATAAAAAAACATAGTGAAAGTAAATATTCTACATCCATGAACTAATTCAAGGATTCGTTCTTCATAAAACTGGGAGAAAAAAAATATGGTTTATGTTATATTCTAATTAAGGATTATATATAATAGAATCTATAATGAGTAGACAAGGAATCATCAATATGAAAACGTAAATAACTAAATACACATGAAATTTATTCAATAATGTCCCCCTGAAGAATAATATGGAAAGAATAAAAGATGATAAAATAATTCCATATAACAAATCACATTAGTTTATAAATTATCAATAGATATCATAACAACTAAAATAATAAAATGGATATCAATAAATATTTTTATATTTATGGACCATAATACCTCAAACATCATAAACATATTGTTAAGGCCTTATGTAATTTCATATTACATAAATGGGTATATCCTTATCCAAATACCCAAACCAGTTGGAATCATGAGTCCTACCAATGCATTAAAGGGATATTTAATTTTATTCCCTGTCTATTAATAAATAATTATAATGTACTCCTTATATTAATAAATAAGACAAATTAATGAATATTACTTATTTAAAAATTATCAATATTAGAAGAACTGGAATATGAAATTTCAATTTTTTCCCTTATCAAACATATAATAGACCACCTACAGAGATAATAATGATGATATCATTACAAAATGTCCCTATAGAACTTCAAAATGGAATTTTTGATGATGAATATATATGACATTAAAATTTCATTAATAACATTTTTGAGAAAAACACACATTTCACAATGAATTCACCTTAAAAACTAGAAATTTCTAGAATATTAGGAAAATAAATATTTTAATATAATAATGGAAACATTTAATTAATTCCGTGATGAATTTATTTTTAATGGTGGAAGAAAATTTCAATCATTTTCGGTAAGGTAAAAAAATATGCATTTCCCTTTTACGATAAAAGTAACAGAGTAAATCATTCAGAAATGGGCTCATAGATTTCTTTTTAAAACATTTTTTAAGAGGTAACACATGGCTAAAATGTTTTTTTATAATTTACTGTATAATGTTAAAAATTATTTAATACAATTTAATGAAAAATTTGATATAGAAGAGAGGGATTCCCAAAAGAGTAAAAAAGATGGCATGTTTATCTTTAAAACATCATTTGGGTCTATTATTTACTTAAATAACGAAAATTTAAATCAAAACATGTAATTTATACTAATTAACAGATTATAACAAAAAATATTGGTTTTATGATAGTAATATAAAATAATTTTCCATTGCATACATAAAAAAAAGTTATCTCAAATATTTATGAGATTGTACAATAATCCCATACCTATGATCTGATTTCATTCATATGTTTTCAAATCTAAAGTGAAATTAATGTAGGTAAATTATAAATATATTTTATTACAATAATTATATATATCATACGACTTATTATGTACTTAAAACCATTTATAAAATATTTGTTTTAGTAATTCTTTATGGAGATCATTGTTCATTGCGATAACTACTTCGTTTGTCATATATGTTTTTGTACGGTAGTTTTTTACCCTGTTAATTGATAATGGTTACGTAATATCCATGACACTAATAATGATATAAATAAAATTTATCTATTTATTGGTTATATATTTGGATTTATCCATCAATTTTATAGATGATTAAATGAATTAAATTGTTCACATAGATAGTAGTCTATATATACTCATGAATTATGCTTTCAATTTTTGACAGGTGGAATGAAACAAAGTTGAAAAATAACTCAACGTTGAAGATTAATTATGAAATAATATATATCATATATATATATATTCAATAAAATATTATTTATTTCCATGAACATAAATAAAAAACTAAAAATAAATCACATCGCTTCATTGAGGTTGTAGACCACACATATGCACAACTGACAATATTGTTTTCCAATGGATTGGAAGTTAAAGAGTTAGATTTCATATTACAATTCCATAAGTATTACTGGTTCATAGATATCATATATATATATATATATATATATTATCCATTATTATATCCATTCGTGAGAGGCGGTGATGTAATATGTGTTACATCTATTTGTGAGGTGATTGTTCTTTGTACACATGATCGGTGATTTTGTTTCCCATTTTATGGAAGTAGTGATAGATATATTTTGTTCCATTAAAATAATAACATATCAGTATATGTATGTTACTACATTTTTCATTTCATCATATTTAAATATATCAAAAGGAGGTAGAAGAATAAATAAAACAAAAATTAACCATTAATAATTTTACCTCTTCTTCAGTCAACATCGTTAGGTTTACATAAAATCCATACTATGAAATTTTGTAATAAAAAAATATAGGATTTAATTAGGGATATAATATGGTTAATCTAGTAGTTATTATAATAAAAAAAATCCTTTTATGGGTAAATAAAATAAAATAGGATATTTCACTTTATAAGGGGGGGACACCCTTCGATGATCATAAAGTATTAAATTAATATAAATTAATATTTATATTTAAATGGATTAAAAGGTATAAGATCCAAAAAAATTATGATTATGAGCCTAAATCCTCTAATAAAATAAAAATTAGAATACTTCAGGGGATGATTTCATCCTTATCATTTTTTGTTTTAACTAGTTTTAACATTTCTTGATAATTACCACCCTATTAATGGCTTTAACAATTAGGGGTCAAGAAAGATAACATAAAATGTCAAATATACAATAATTGTACTTGGTTAATATTATAAACCATATATAATTTACATGATGAGTATAGTATTATAAATTATTTTAAATTATATAATAAAACCTTATTTATTATAAAGTAATACTAATGACATTTTTGATCTATTCATTGAATTTGACATTAAAAACAACATGATAGGAAAAAAATTAAAATATATGCCCTTAAAAAAAATAAAAATGGTATATATGCCTAAAAATAATTCAAACAATAATTCTTTCAAATTATATTAAATTTAATATTTTTTAAGACATTTATTTCATTTCCCTATTAATCGAGTAAATAAAATTTCAGTGTGTCATAAGAATTAACGTAATTATTTCATTAATAAAAATTATTAGAAATACCTTTATGTTAAAATAATATCGTTTATATTTATAAACTACTATTTATAACTAAAAATGTGATCTTTTCACTATCACAAAATATTTTTGATACTAAAAGTATGAAAGTTTCATTTTTGGACTTTCATTACATAATGTTTTGTAAAGGTAAAAATATTGTAAATATAGAAGAAATGGTCATATATTAGAATTTTTTATTATTTTAAAAAAACTATAGTCATATGATAAAAATAAAAATAGTGTTAGGGTTACTTTTATGTCCTTGAAAAATTATATTTAATCTTAATTATCTCATTTTACCGTTATAATGGAAACAAATATTTACTATCAATAATATTCATAATGAAAAAAATTAAAGGGTACTATTTCCAAAATTTGGAACAGAAAATTAAAAATATTGAATCTATTTTTTAGGATTCAAAACATAAAAGAGAAATAATTTAGTTGAATATTAAATTGTAAAATCCTGATGAAAAATAGTTTTAAAAAGTCAATTTTCTTGAAATAGATAGATCTAATATTGACTCTATAATGAGAAATCATAATTATAGAAATATAAATTAATATTAAAATATATACAATATATAAATTTTATTTAAAAATTTCCTAATTATTGGTGACATCAAAAAATTAAATGGATAAAATTCATTCTTTAAAAAAGGGTTTTATGAAAACTGTGTTTTAATGCAGAAAAATAATTTTATAAAAATATCATGAAAATTGATAATTCATGTGAATTTAATTAAATTATTAAAAATAATATGGTCTATATTTAAATTTAGGACTAAATAAAATGTATAGCTATACTTTTTAATTAATATATTTAATGAATATAAATTACGTCATTTAAAAGTTATACTATTTTAACTATTCATAGAAAAAATTAAACATTTCATATAAATCCCAAAATATAAAAATAAGTTATTTTTAGTATTCAAATTTTAAAATAATAATTTAATTTTATAAATGTCATATTCTATATGTTCATGAAATTAATTATTACATTTTCTCACAAAAAAAATAAAATTCATTTCTGAATAGATTAAAATATTTATAGTATAAAATATGCTCCTAAAAAAATAATTACAGATTTTATAAGAATTTATCAATAAATTTTTATTTATTAGGATATTTATATATATTTAATAAATTAATTTATCATATTTTTACCTTCCAAATTAATAACTAGTTGGAAATGGTCATATTTAAATAATATATTGTGTGGGTTGTTTCAACTAATTGTTCAACACCATATAAGCTACTTAACATATCGTTTTTCATTTAAATTTTTTGTATTTTATAAAAATACTGAATTATTTCCATTTAGGGTACGGGGAAACCAATTCATGAATTGGTTTTGTGATTTCATCTCAATTTCATGTGATTATATGTATAGTTTATAACATACAATCTAATCTCAGATGTTATCACTTAGTTTAATACTATGTAACAAATTGAGATAATAATTCTAGAGCCTCCAACTTCATTTCAGGTCACTATAAATGCCTATGAATTTCCTAATATATTTTATAGATTCGTGGATGTACTTATGTAATATAAATGTTATACTCCCTTGCATCCTCTTCATGATCACTAGTGAGAACCTAAAATTTTCCTATAGAAGAATAAGTATAAATATTTTTTCCATCAATACAGGATATCTCAACCACTAAGTCTCTCTTGAAAATTTATAAAATCCATTTTTATGTTCATATATTCCTATACTTTTTAATAAATATTTATTTGAGATCTATATGATAAAAATATATCCCAACCCAATCAACATATTCATCCAGATTAAGGTTATATTACACCGATCTAACCCATTATTCATCTTTAACCTCACAGAGCTTCTGGGATTTGGAATATGTATTTAGTCTGTCGATAAAACCAGTTCTTTTTTCCAGAGTGTACTGAATCTCAAAACTAATACATTATAAATGCATAACCCATCAATATTACCTCATATTAATATACCTATTAGATGAAATGTACTTGAGGATATTATGGTATGTATATAAAATTAACAATTCATTATAAACATGCTTCCTCAAACTATTTACGAAATAAATCACTATGCAAGTTCCATTTCATGGGTTAGGTAATTTTTTTCATATCATCATTGTTCCAAAAACTATATACTACCACAAAAAAACTTGGACATCATTACAAACATGATACCTATTTAAAATTCTTATAATACCTCAAAAACATTACTTATATATAATAAAATATGGATAAGTGATGATTTTATTCACTTATTTAGTTGATTAAATGTTCATCCCAATCTACTCAAAAAAATGAAACTCCATTTTTCATTAGTGTTCTCATTGGAGTGTATATATATGAAATGTCTTAGATGAAGTTATAGAAATACCTAACTATAACTAAGATACTGTAAAATTCAATGATGTATTTTGGGAATTGGTAGTAAATTATTTTTTCTTACTTCGTATAAAAAACCTTTAACTAAATCCTATGATAATATATGGTCCATGAATATAGCATCATAATTCCAAAATAAGTATTTTTATAACCTCATATAAAGTGTATATTCCATTAACATTCCAAAAAAATACATGAATATTTTTTTGTTCTATTTTCTTATTCATAAGTATAATTGAATTTTAACAACAAATATTAAAAAAAATATTATTGATTGATGGGATATTCCATTAATTTGATCAATGAATACTTTTGAATCATTGGTTCAGTTTAAATACATAAACAATTACTCAAAATTCCAATACAAACTTTGCAAAGAAATTATAATAATATCATTTTGTCTCCCGTGAAGTTTTTGAAACACTAATCTCAAGTTAAAATTCAAAAAATACATACCATTTAATTTTTAAAAATAAGTTATCAATTCAAGAACAAAAGTATCGATACTTTGTAATTACCTGATTCAATTTATAATAATCCATGCAATGAAGGAGACTCCCCACAAACTTGATTGTGAATAAGGATGAATCACCTCTATGAGAAAAAATACCCTATTTAAAGGTATATAATTATGACTCATCAAGATGAATTTTCAATTTTCATAATTCTGTTGGTTCCCCATTACACGGTGGAATCAAAATTGGAATGTTTCCAAGAACAATCTTTATCAATTAGTTAACCTCATGCTTTGGAGGAAACATTGAATAATCATTAGTACCATTTTTTTGGATGAACCCTACCACTAAAAGAAGGTATTAAAATTTATATATTTAAATAGTTTTTGGAAAATGTTATTAAATATTATTGGTAATACTTCTATCTTCCCCTTGATCTTACCCAGCTCTACTCACTTGGTCTTCCCACTATTTCGCAAGAGTGCACAAGGTCCTTTGAAGAAAAGAGAATTAGACTCACCTTACATAGTAACCAATAATGGATTTAAATTGTATTAATTATGCCATTACCAACATTATATAAAAAATATTTATATAAAAGGGTGTAAAATTCACAAAGACATCATATTTTTCCTGCCATAATAGTATAATTGGGACTTCACTTACTTCATTTTGAATACTTACCAAATATAGTATCAATAGTAAAAATAAATTAATATGATTCCACTAATAATCCTAAATGAGAAGAAAATATTGTAAATAAATGAATGAGAATACCCTGTATCATATAAATAATAATTGTAGAATATTCATGAAAAATACCTCTATAACACCCCTTGATATTATAAATATTTATTATGAAATAAACTTGGGGTATTTGAAAACATGGTTTACATGAAGCATTATGACTAAATGAACATAGTATATATATACCAATATAACCAATATACTATATTGGGGGTATTAATTGTATTATACCAATTATAAAATATATGTATACTGGTAAAAATGTATTTAGAAGCACTAAATTAATAATTAAAATGAATATTTTTCAATGAAATTATTTTTTTCTACATCTTATATATTTTCTTCCAAAAACTATCTATTAATCAGTATTGAAATATTATTTAAATAAAATATATTTATTATTTAAACTAATAAATAATAATTAATCCACATATAAGTTATATAAAGGTTAGGAATGATGATATAATCATTTATAGGTAAAATAAGTAGATTTTCAGAAATTCTTAATCTGTGAAAGAAATTTTTTTTATATTAATATGTTATGTAAAAAAATATTGATTCGTGGTATTAATTAAATTTATATATTATAAATGAAATAAAATATTTTAACATTCATTTTATATATTTTACTAGGTCATGAATTAATATAAATTTAGTTTTATGCCAAAAAATCAATTTTCTAAAAACATGTTATCATTGAATTTTTAATGATTATTTTGAAATTAATTTTTGACACTTTTAAAAATACATTTTTATAATATATATTAGGTATTTTGAGTAATAATTTCCATAAAAATTAAATAAGGACACTTTTATTTCATCATTATAAATAGAACAAATGGTCTAATTTTTTACCACGGTTATAGTTAACAAGGGTTTAACGATGGTAAAATCAAAAAATTAAATTCATAAATATCAAGGAAAAATTAAAAAAACATCTTGATTAAATAAATTTATATTTTATATTATCCAAAATTAAAATTATTTTTATTTTCAAAATAATTTACAAAAATGTGGCATTACATTATTTAAGACTTTTAAGTAATTCTCTGTGTTTCCCTCAGATCACTAGTAGAAGGGAGCCACCAATTCTATCAAATTCATAATATTTTAGCCTTATATATTTTATAATACATTCCTAAAAACATTCCTAGACTCCAAAAAGGATTCATGGATCCCCTACTATTCTATTAAGGCAAGTAATTCCAATATTAAGGTCTAAACCAAAGGAGGTCTCTCAAATAAGGTGTGTAAATATTTACTAAGATCATTAAATTTAATTTCAACTTATACTCCCATAAATATTTTTCAAAATTCATAAAATTATTAATATATTATACAAAATTTACTATGAAGTTATATGGAAAGTGAATGTATCGCCTTTGAGAATGTGTGAACTACAACCTCCAAATTGCAATATGATTCATTTTCCATCATCGCATCACATTGATGGATATATTGATGGATTATAAAATATTTATTATATTTATTATATAATTATAATTATTTAATCAAAACATATTATATAAATTCCTTTCCTTATTTCTTATAGATAATCAGAATAAAATCCACATGTATGTGCTGACTACCAATCCATGAACGAGGTAATTCATTTTTATCTCAACATTTTATAGAAAGTGATAGTTTTTTATAATTAAAATATCTGATATTTATATAATTATTATCATTACTTAGATGATTTATTAATGATATATATTAGATAAATATAATATAATAATCAATACATACATGAAAAACTAAAAATTTATCACCCAGAATATTGATTTTAACAAATAATTGTTCCTTAACGGGTGATAAGATGTTATAAGTAATCCATGTATGGAATTATATTTTGGATGTGCTTATATAATATAATTATAATAAATTTTATTTATTATTGATGATTTTTTAGTTCTTCTGATTGATGGGGAACCTTAGGTAATGGTTTAATTTTAAAATCTCATTCTGTCTATAATTGATTATGCTTAAATTTTGTGATGTTAAAATTATATTATCTATCACTAAAAATTATTATTTGTTTTATTATAAAAAAATTATTTAAATTAATTCATAAATTTTACTCCATTTTCCCATATCTAAGGACTAAATTAACCAAAATAATTTTGTTAAAAAACCAACATTGCTCTCTGTTTGTCCACGAATCTTTTCATTCATGTACATTTTTTTTAAAAATGTGCTAAATTTTTTCTATTATAAAAAATTTATGAATTTAAATAATTCCCCTTGTTTAAAGTTCCATTAAATATTTAAATTAAATCATCTTGTATATTTCTGAAGAAGCTAATTTCTTACAAATGGTGTTAATATAATCTTTTTTTAACAAAGACTACACGAATAACATTTCCCTATATAATGATTACTAAAATATTTAAAGAAAACATTAAAATTTACTAGTGAAATATTAAAATAAAATATTTTCCATACTAATGGGAAATTTATATATTTTAAATAATTTATTTCAAACTATAATGGGTATTTTCTTCAAGAAATATATTACGGATCTTTTAAGGCATTTTTCATCAATCATAACATCCTTTGATGTTACTTATTTTTTATTGGGGATATGATACTATAATAGTATTTTTTTATCTATATTGTTATTTATTATAAAAATCTAATATTAGTAAAACTAATTTTATTTTGTACATGTTAATCTATGATAAGATGATACATATTTTTATATTCATGGGGCACATATACGAATAGATTATCATTATGGGATGAGTTGGTTTGTTATATCCATCTAATGAATTGGATAATGATAAATGTTTTATGATCTCAATGGGTACATAAAAGAAATTAAAATCCAAAAGGGGTATAAATAAGGTTATCCCATGCCCAAATCAGGTTAACGAGTCGTTATCGCTTTCTTAACATGTGATGAATGTCATAGTGTCTTGCCTTGACATAACATTTATAGGATTATGATTGTCACAGTTTTACCAAAAAAATTAAATTATTATATTCCAATGTTATTATATTAGGGATCATGTTTTGGGATTGATTTATGATCCACTTCTTATGAACTTTCACATATTATTCTATATCTCCGGATTATGATCTATATATTACTCGGTATGATTTTCAAATGTCATGATCATGTTCACATAACCTTAAACTCATGTTATTATAAAAACATATCATTTATTGATATATCCATTTCTTCACTTTGAATTATCATTTTAGAACACCAATTACTAGGTTTCCATGTCTCTCAAATATAATGAATAGTTTTTTTAAGACAATTTTAAGAAGAGTCAAATTTTTGAAGAGCTTTATGTAGGAGATGATGTATATATTTTATGCACTAGTTGTTTTGGTATATAATATTAAAATGAAACTAGAAAATTAATTTTAAGGAATGGATCATAATTATGTCTAATAAATATCAATCTAATAATAAATAATATTTATGTATATAAATTTGATGTCACCTCAATTGGTATTACAGTATATTTTAGTTATTTTTGGAAACTATGTTTATATAACATTTGTGAGAACCCTAAGTATAAAACTAATTAAAGGATAACATCCTAAGTTATGCTAAATAAAGTAATTATATTTTCCTAAGGAATAGATAAATATTTTAATACTATAAATTGTACATGGTTATTGAATATATACACCCTAGGGTAATAACTATAAAATGGTATGATTGAGTATCACTATTATAGCCACTAATGGAAGATGAGTGTGCCTATGAAAATACACTTTTATTGAACTCTCGGAGGATAATATTGGGTTAATTTACATTTTCTCTTTGAAATAGTTTGAAATATTTTAGTATATAATGAAAATGGATAACCTTGGTTAAAGCCAATGCGTCATTGATTAAAAAACATTTCATGATTTAGACATCATATGAATAATTTTTCATGATTGTATAATTTCAATATATGATTAATGTTGGTAAAACTATGAATTATGTATTTATTTAGTGGTTGAACATAGTGAAATTTAGTTACCAATAATTTTAATGGAAAATTAAATGATATTCCTTTTGATAAAATGATTGTTTTCGAAGATGGAATTTAAAATTATATTGATATGTTAATTCATCCATCTCAAACTATGATCAATTATGATCTTCCAAATAAAGAAAGTAGGGAACAATTTACTTTTTATTTATTCATGAGGAAACAAAAAACATCTTTTAATTTTTCTAATAATACACTAATTACTATGGAATGGATTAGTGAAACCGAAAAACCATTTATCATTCTCCCATTCTTAGAACATTAAAACATAACATTGATTCCTTTTCAATTGTAAGCCACAAAGGATAAATGGTTTAATCACAACTAAAACAGGAGTTATTAAGAATAAAATGACTCAATGGAGTGTGGTGAGTTTATAAAGTTATTTCTTAACAAGTACATCAATCTTTTTCGTCATAAAAACTTATATGGAAATTCTTGAGCTAATGCAAAAGGATAATGATTTCATTGGTACCTATGAAAAAAAATTACAAGACATGCATGGAAAACTTCTCATGTTTTCATCCATCCATAAATAAATATGCATTGATTTTATTTTGAATTAAAACCATGTATTCAAATGGAATTATCAATAAGAGACTTTTGTAGCTATGTATATATCATTAGATGTTACATCAAGGTAGAAATAGAGATCAGGGTCATCCATAAATATCATAGTTTATTGTAAAAATAAATTTCTAATTAAAATGAAATTTTAATAATGAAATCCACATAGGGAAAATATGATCCTTAATGGATAATATAAGAGAGGAAAAAGTGGAAGAAAATTTCTTTGGGGAATAATATATGATTTATGTTTGGAAAGGAAGGTCATTGGTATATGTTATTTTAATTTAATTGGAGTAAGTTAGAATATGGTGAAATTTAATTTAAATTACTGCATAATTTAGAAACTATACTCTAGTGCTTAAAATGAATGTAATATGAAATTATTCTAACTAGTGCTCAAAGAAGAGGTTTAATGACATGGAATGACATTAAAACCCTATTAATACTAGTGAAAAGGGAAATTTAATGATATACCTATTACTCATGTGGGGTATTATAAGAATGTGGGTAATGGTCAACGTAACATCTACTCAAGAAATTATAATATCTTTTTGATTTTCCATCTAACCACTCTTCAATAAATGAATAATATTATAATTGTATCGTATTACCTCTTTAGTGATTTTATTTTCAATTAGTAGTGAAAACTTTTAATTGTAATATGATCGCATCTCATGTCTATGATTCTTCTCTAAATAATGTTCATGAAAATATTATAACTTTACATATTGTTTTTATCTACCCAGTTATGTTTTACGTTATTTTGGGAATTTATTTCATTAATCTATATGTAACCTTTATTAATTTCTAATGATAGAAGTTCCATTTTATATTCTAAACCAACTAGTGAGTGTTTGTCAATGTGAAGTAAAATATGAAATACCAATGGAAATTACATCATTTTCATGGGTATTTATTTTTATTTTCAGGGGGTATTTGTCAAAGATTTTTTAGTAGAAATTTCATATCTATGATATTCTTATTGTAAAGGAGATTGTTGATTTCTTTAGATAATAATTTCATTATCTTCCACCAAAATTATGAGGTTGAGTATTTATTAAAACTCATAACTGGTGGTACACCTCTTTCAATGACTCCATATATAATAGACATTATTGAGTTGTACGAATTTAATAATGAAATCCAAGTTAATCGTGATAAGGTATTTATTTAGAAAATTGTGTCTCCCTGGGGTGTACCTGATCCTTTTATTTAAGAAGAATTATTAATCAATGTGACTGTGCACTTATTATTAATTAATTTATAAGATCATGATCTATAAAAAGTATCAACTTCCCCATATTTATTATATTTTCAATCAATTATGAAGAGATCAATATTTTCCATCATGGATCTTCAAAATTAATACTATTAATTGGGGGTCAAATGTGAATAAATACACAAGTCAATATTTCATATGAGTCATGTAGACTACGAATTTAGATTGCCGTCATTTTTTCTTACTAATTATCCTACTATATTTATGGATTTAATAAAAACAGTATCCAAATATTACCTTCATCATATTGTGGTATTCGTAATGAATGGTATTATTATATATTAATAGTGAAAGGAAGAGCATGAGCATCAGTTGAATATTTCATTGCGAACCCAAAGGAACGATAGGTTGTATGAAAAATTTACCATATATTAATATTGGATTCATAAAGGTTAATTTTGCCTCATATAATATCATGTTGGGGTAAATCCATGGGACCATTAATGAATTCATTGAACCTTGGATGAGACCAACCTATGTAACTGGGATCTATAGTTATTGTGGATTGACTAGATAGTGTTGAATCTTTGTGAATAATTTCTCATAGATATCTAATGTAATTAACGTTTTTATTTGTAATGGATTTATTTTCAATAAGAATGTTGAGTTTGAAGAAAATTTCAAGGAAGTGAATAAAATGTTAGTGATTCCCCATATGATCACACTACCTAATAGTGAAAAATGTTTTAATATTTGTAGTAGTCCATAAAAAAAGGGGTTTAGGTGTGTTCTTATGGATAATGACATGGTGATATCTTTTCCCTATCATAAATCAAGGGTTCATGAGAAGAATTACCATACTCATAACCTATAATTAAGATTTGTAATCATTTTATTAAGGATATTAAAAAACATTTATAGAAAGGTGTGATATGTAAACTAATAAAAAAGGATTAAATTATATATTCTCTAAGAGGGAGTTTATTATACTCTAGATAATATGGTTGAAGATGACTATGGATTATGATTTCATAATACAATACGATCCTAGGAAACCAAAAAAGGTGGATGATTATTTGATTTTAAAGAACGGTGCTATATTATCAATGATGAGGATCACAAAAGAAAAAATATTTATGGATTTTAAAAGCAACGACCTTAAAATCATGAGGTTATAGGATAAATATTATCCTTCTAAAAAGGTTTTTCATCCATATATGAATGTTAAGATTAAATAAGTATATATGGAATTTATATGGTTTCAAAAGATGATACGAAATGCTTTAATGTACACCCTGTATTATGATGGAATTAAATTTCTCAATAGAAAATTTTATGTCCATATTATTCTAGAATTGAAAAATGATTTTTAAATGATTATCACATTTCATCATTCAATATTCATCTTAGAATTATGATAATGTAGATATACCTTAAGATTAATCCACGGTGGGATAACATGAAGAGATTTATTATGGAGTTTTCATTTCAGTACTCGGTATGTCAACATGTAAAAACTACGAGAAATAAGTAAAAGGGGAAGTTATAACCATTACCCATGCCATAATGTAAATGAGAAAACATCACCATGGATTATATAAATGGTTTACCAAAAAAATATGTAATAAATAATTATCATTTATTTTCAGTTGGTCTCTTTATGATGATAGAAATTGATATTTATATCAGAGAACATTTACCTCATCCTAAATAATCGATAATATTAATTAATGAATTGGAATGATTGTTTGGAGTTTAATGTTTTATTTTATTTGATTTTGAAATGAGGATTCCCTCAATATTTTGGTCAATTATTCATCAATATCTAGATACAATGTTGTATTTTAGTAATTCCAATCACCCTCCGACAGATGGTTAGTGTGAGGGAACCATTAAAAACTTTTATGAAAAGAAAATATCATAGTCTCTATATTAAAATGGTGTCTCAGATCCTCAACTTCACCTTTTTTAATTCCCTTATTATGATTTATTTGACTTGATAATCTATATCGCACATTATGAATACATTTATGGAATGAACTATTGAACACCAATATGATTGGATAAAGTTGGAAAAATAAATATAATAGGGACCTGATAGAGATGAGGAAATCGTAGAGGATATTAGAACCATTCAGAATCACATAGAGGAATCTTAAAGTCAATAGCAGTGTTATGCTGACAATCACCAATGATATCTATAATTTATTGTTATTTAGATTTTATTTCTGTGAATTTGAGTATATAATAATTTTATGATATTTTTAAATAAGGAAAATGAAATCCCTATATATATCATCAGTTTTTATATTCATTATCAGATTGGGGTGGATGCTTATATCTTGGAACTTTCACTAAACCCCCCTCAAGTTCATAATCTTCTCTATGTGTCAATTTTTAGGATGTATATACCTACTCTTTCACATATACTAAACTCCAAATTTATATCAATGCAGTCTGATATTTCTTATGAACAAAAACCGATATAAATGTTTGATGAAATAGATAATGTTATATAGTATATGAATACTCACCTAATTAATGTTCATTAGAGTAACCATATATTTTAGGAAGGTACATGGGAACCCTTGGATATAATGAAGCGGGGATAACCTAGTTTTTATATTGGAGTGATGGAATTTGAATTGAAAAAATCATATTATGATTATGTCGAATTTAAAACCCCATGATTGTATGTTTCATTCCATTTAGGAAATCTTGAAGTATTTGATAGCGTACTTTACACACAACCTTGAGTTTAAACATACCCATCATGATGTATACCCTTATAACCTAGAGATTGTATTGGATGGTATGAATAGAATTAACCAAAAATTGAAATCTAAAAATATAATGATTAAAAAATAGATGAGAAATAAATTTTGGATGATTCACCCCCTCCAAAGGTACCCCATCTTGGATGAAATTTAATGAATATGGATAACGAACAAAGAATCCATTCTCTAGTAGGCCCCGGTTTGGAGACTAGAACTGAGGGTATAAAATCTAAAAAAAGGAGGCATTTACCTCTATAATATAAATAGTATGGGGTTATAGAATATTGGCCATAAATTAAATCCATGGCATAATGTATAAAAGAAAATAGATTACCACCCATAATACATGTATTAGTCAAATAGCTACATGTAAAATCAATAAATAGATACTAAAAATAAATTCTAATGTAGTGATACAGAAACTATCCAAAGGTCAGAGATATTAATGTCCATCATGGTCTAAGTAGTTCTCATCAAAATATGGAAAACGTTTTATATATGTAAGGTAATTATACAGGTATACTAAGTTGAAATCCAAAATTATCTTGTGAAAATGTGAGTGTATCATACTAATCCACCAATAAGAAAAAAGAAGAACTGACAACACATAAACATGTAAAATAACCAAACCCCAACATCGCCAAGGAACACTCACAAAATAATTCAAGACAATTATTTTAACATAATATGAAAAATATTAATGAATGTTACCCCACACAACATTCCCACTAATTAACTTCTCTCACTCACTAATGAAGTATGTCATAGAACTCCCATATCTAATGTATAACATCACATCACATCGCACCACATCACATTCCACCTAAAGAAATATGGTCCATCACATCACATATCACCTTGCATGAAGACATCTGGTCAATCACATAACTTCACATATCATAACCATGGTATTATGTTGTCATTAAGATGAATAACATTAACCTCATTCCCTCCTCTTACCATTCACAACCCCCACTATAAGTCATCTCCTCATCTTTTCAAGTACATCTTGCCAGATTACACTTTTTCCATCACACCACATCACATAACATCGTGACAGAAAAATTATGAATTATTTCTACCATAATACAACAATTTCATCATATCTAGGAAGAGGAAGTAGCTAATAGCACGTTTCCATCCATCCATCCACCGAATGAGATTTTGGAAAAAATACCAACAAAACAATTGGTTTTCAGAACTAGTTTTCCTACATCAGTGAGTACATATAGGAATTCATAGAGATATATATTTTATGTAATATCATTTTTCCCAGTCCCAACCTATGGGTTTACAAAAATAAACTATCCAATACACAACATTACCTTAAATACATAAAACACCATCACATTTTCTACCACAACTAATGAATAACACCACACAATTGGCCACTAACCACCTTTTATCTTTTTTAAAAAATAAAGGAATTTTCTATATTTCACGTTACTAACCATACTACATAAAATATTCTAATTAATTTAAAATTTATATCTTACCTATTTCATAATTAAATTAAACAATTTTACCCAAACATATCATTCAAATTCAATATTCACAAGCCATTCTGATTCAATGTTAATTTAAAATTTCAACCCATAAACCATTTTAGTTTCAACATTTACATGTTATTACATTAATACGTAGGACAATAGAACAACACATCACACAACAAAAAACCTTTCAAAAAATAACATCATTATACATATATTCCTTTAATGGAAAAACTCCACATCTAGCTTCCACCACAAATCACCACTGATTCGTCCTTATCATAGCCACATCTCAAATTCTTTTCCACTAAAACTTCCTTAGAGAATAGTCACACAACCCAACACTTATCCACCCCACACCATTTTCACACAACAACACATCATGACAATAATAAAAAAATATCACACAATACAATTCACATCACAACAAATAAATATTTCATATTGCCAAGGTTATTTCGATCTATTTTACTTCATTAATTTAGTGTCATTTTCACACAATCCAAAAATATATTTGGGAAAAATTTTATAAACTGGGTAAAAGTGATTATCCAATTTAATTTAAAATTATGTCAATAATCACATTAAACAAGGTTCCGTAACTCATATCAAATTAGCAAAACCAAAAATCCAAAAACTATGATTTCTAGTAGGGAATTTAGGCCGAAGAAACAAAATAATGATATATTATAAAATTTCTAAAAACATATCATTATAATACCATAATATCAATTTAAATTAAACACATTAATTATATTAAATAACTAAAATTAAAACCATATATTATAAGATGAAAAAAACTATATCCCAACACATATGATACACTGGGTGATAATTGAAGGATCTCCTACCTCAAACAAAAATTTATGATTTCTCGTGCAAGGTTGAACCACGAGTAAGGCCACCATAGATCACCAAAATATGGGATAACACATATGTAATCCTAGAAACTAGAAACCACATGAATCGCCCAAGGTAAAAATACTAAAAATAGGGATTTTCTCTTCACAAAAAATCTCTTAGATAGGAAAATATGGAAAACTCGAAAAAATAAAGAGTTGAACATATATAAACCACCAAAAATTAATCCCCAATTATCGAGGTTGAATTCCATTGAAAGGAATTCAAATGGACACCTTGGGATGCATAGGTTTCACTCATGAAATGAGAAGAAAAAAAGAGAAATTGATCTCATTTAATGGGATATGGGAATTTATACCTAGATTGAAAAATAATGTACAGTGGATTAGCCACCCTTACAATGTTGCATAAAAACTAAAAATACATGGTAATATGTCCTATACCACTCACCACAAAACACCCCAACTGGATAAACAAACCATCAATAAGTATGACTATTTATATGGGGGTTTTCTTCTCAAGGGAAAATGTGATCTCCATCCATCCTCTGTGGAGACGGTGACCATGATATCAGTCCCTCTCTCTATGGTGGGGGAGTGATATTCAACATTCAATAAGGGTGGGGGATCCCCTTTCTCCTTTTTTTATAACCATGACCTTGTTCCCCCTTTTCTCCATGTTTCGCTGTCTTTGAATATTCCAGATTTGTTAGAAGGGTGCCCTAATCTCCCAATCTTGTTTGCAGATTTTAACAAATCCTCTACTCTATTGATTCTTACTTTGATTTCTCAGTTCAAGCAATGAATCTACTCGGTCTATTCTTATGAAAGTAATGTATTCATGTTGTGGGGTTCACTAGATTGAGTGACTATTGTTTTGATTCATAGAAAGAATATAACTGTTAGTTTTACGTTATAAGATGATTCGATCAATGTTTGGTCTATCGCTTCCTATTTCTTCAAGGGATCCCATTTATATATATTTGGACAACATATCACTTCCTTATTTAGTTTGATTAACCTTTAGTGGAGACTTGGGTTAGTTTCCCTAAACATCCTCTACCATTTCAAAATCATTTAGTTATTAGAATTTGTAGTAATCTAGTCTGTAAATATTTGTTCGTAGATATCCACACTGAGTCTCTATTTCACCCATTAACCTGTGTCTATGTGTGGATGTGGATGCTTCCAGAGTACTTTTCGATTTTGTTTAGATTACAGTTGGTGAAGAGTTTCAGTGATAATTTGATATGTTCTATGAATCATTGTCTTAATTATATGCTATCTACAAATGTTTGGTCTATTAGATGGAAGCCTATCAATGGGAGATAAAAACCATTCTAAGAATATGGGTGCGGATTAGGATAGGAATAAAATTATACAGTGAAGAGAGGCATATCTGGTCAGATGTCGGAGGTTGAGGTCTCTATGTTTAAATCTAAAACTGGTGTGAAGGGTGGATCCTTTATGTGAATCCAATGGAGTTTCATGTATTCATTTGCTTAAAGAAATATCTAGGTGAACATAAGCATCCTCCACCAACTACATTGGGGTAGGAGGATTATGTAGTGGAGGAGAAGTGCTCTGGCAGTGGTCTCATCCTAGTAGATATAGAAATGGTGGATGGTGTAGGCTCCAAGATACCTGAGACTATATATTTTTCTTTATGGAGTGTGCTCAGGTTATTATAGCAGTGCCAATAGACTGGGAACGTTTTCTAACTGCAGTCGATTGAGAAAGGAGATAGTTGAACTCCATCCTCCTATTCATCCTCCACAGGTGCAATGGAGCTCTGATAAGATGATTTCTAGTGGAGATTAGGATCCACCTCTTGAGGGTCACTACAGTTTCAGTGAGAATTTATCTAATGTGGAACTAAAGAAGCTGGGTGAGGGTGGTCCCAAGACTCCCTCATGTGTCTTGTTTTCAATAGGTGGCAATGTTTTGGAACATTTTAAAGGGAGTGAGACTGTAGTCAGAAAGAGTTCTATGGAGGTGGATGGTCTCATGATGGGTGACTATTTTGATCACTTTTCATGTGATGATCTAGACCAAAATTCTGAAAAATACATCATCAGAACCTCTACGAAGGATAAGGTTCATGAGAATGGGTTCATTGAGGAATGTTCTAACCACTTTGCAGGAAATACATAGGACGAGGTTAAGGGTAGCAGGTGTCCAAGTCTGAGGAGGAGTCAGTGAAAGAGGGGAACAAGAAAGAGAAAAATTACTACTCAATTTTACCTCTACCAATTGACACAAGATTTGTGAGCTAGTATAATGAATATAAATATGTTTACCCCTACCTCTCTATGGTTGTTTGTCAACAATGTGAGATACCTTAAAATCCATTATATTTTATAATGATCTTTGAAAAGGTAATGTTGTAAACTATTCTAACAATTAATGATCCTGACGAAGATGATAAAATAATTGTGGGAAGGGCTTTAATGGTGGCCCCTGATTAAGATCAGGTCACCTAGATCGATAAGAATGAAATAATCCTATTAAAGGGATTCCAAAATGGAAAGATAAACTTATAGGACTACTTATAATCCTAGGAAAAGGTGACATTAAGATTAAAATATCAGTTGATGGAGGAACTAGACTCTCATGAAAACAACACCACATGAATATTATATAGAGAGGTTAAATCGAGTAGGCTGCAATTTCACTTCAATGGCTCGGTAATATCCTTTTGTGATTGAACATGGTTCCTCAGTTTTTTCCATTAAATTTTTTGATAATAAAAATTTAATTTTCAATGTATGACTATTTATACATTGAAAATCCTATAAATAGAGGAGGAGAAAATATTGTATCAAATTCACCACATTGTAGTCCCACAAAAATTAGGAATAGGTCCTCTCATGGCCTCTATCCCATGTCGTATAAATACTTGAAATGGAATTACCCAAAAAAATCCCTCTTAGATCCCCTATTTTGTAGCTACTTCTCCACACCATATCTATCACCTACCAGTATGTTTCTATGTCATATAAAATGGTCACTATTACAACTACCCCACAAAAATAAGAAACATCAAAACACCTTCTTAGGCACCCTCCACAATAGTCGAATCATCCTACACTATAGTGACCACAATTTTGGCACATCTATAGGATCTGCACTACATCCTTTCAAAAATATGTAGTGGATCCCCCTTCCTAATATTTAACAGCTTAAACCACCTTCATATCTCCACATACACCTTCTTTACCATAATTCCCACAATGTAACAGGACATAAGGTCTATTAAATTTCATTGTATATCAATAAAACTATTCTTACCCTCAAAAATAAAAACCAACAAAAAGGAAAAAAATGTAAAATTTTCCAAAAAACCATCCCTAATTATACCACTTAGAGAAATATATAAAATTGAAACACCACCACCAATCAAGCACACCAAACCCATCCAAAAATGTTCACCAAAAATCCCAGACTTCCATATTATCACATCATTCTACTTCATCTAAAAATTACCAACCATTTTCACATTGAAAACCATACCATCATATCATCCACCATAAGGCCCAAGGCCACAATCACAACTACCACACACAAAACCCATGTTATACAATTCAGTGGATTCCATCTCCCATGTAATAATATTATCCACTTTGGGTAGAATTTTCTTTACTACACAATTCTAATCATAAAAAATTATAAATATTATAAATTAGGGATCAGGTTTTACCTTTCTCATGTTCTATGGGTCTTATCACACCTAACATCAAAAAAAGGCTAATCTAATAAAAGATCATGATTTCAAACATTACATCATCATACCAAAACTGGACAATGAAAAACAATGGAATATGAAAACAACTACGGGTACTGTCCAGGAATCTTAATCTCATTATCACAATTACCCTCCTCTTGGACACCATGAATCTAAAAAAATGAACCAGAGGAACAGTATATCCATACAACACATTATTCAAATTAACCTAAATCTCCACTAGTCATTCCAAGAACATTGTTTCATCCTTGATATCCAACTATCCTCATTCAAGGATGTGTGGTTCATTATGAATATAAGTAAAAAGTTGTGAGATGTGGAAGACATCAGATATCTAATATATTCATGGTAAATGTGCTGGCCAATAATCCAGCCTACCAACATGTGCTACCAACTACAAGGGACCATAAAATTTAAGAAAGAGCTTACTATGCCTTCCAAAACTCTACTTCCCACACAGAGGGGAGACCATCAGGAGAACATGGTCTCCAACCTCAAATTATAAGGGTTTCATCTTTAAATCTGTATAAGAATTTTTTTTGTCCTGTGATACTTTCATCCTATCACAAACAAGATTAACCATCTCTATCATGATCTACACTAGATCAATACCATTAACAAATAACTCTCTAACCTCAGTCTAAAACAATGTATACTGAAAAGGCCTTGCATAGAAATCCTTAAATGAATTTATTTCAATGGATGAGTGGAAACAATTATTTTATAAAAACACATCCAAGGGAAATTTTTGTTCCTAGGATCCACTAATGTGTAACATGATCACTTGAAACATGTCATCCTATGTTAGAATAGTCTACATTTTCTGTTTGGCCACATTAGGGTGGAAATAAGTGTTGGGGAATTATTTATTTAAAAATCATATCGCACTCCATTCTTGACCTGAGAAGTAATGTTTTCATTATGATACAGGATAATAGAACTCAAAACTCCCTGAAACTACTCCACCTCATATAAAAATCTCCTTGTAAAACCTTCCAGGATGCCCAACACATTATTGGTATGATGTTGGATAATTTAATCAATGGATCCTCATTACCTAGACTACATTATCACCTCCGTGATCTCACGGTAACCGGGCGATAAATTCCATTAAAATTTCATCTCATTTCCACTCAAGAAAATCCAAAGGTTGCAACAATCTCCTTGGAACAAGATGCTCATTCCCTTGAAATTGTAGAAAAAAAATCTAAAAACTCCAGCACTACCCATTTCATTATGGGAAACCAAAACTATATCCTCAATACTTAGTACGTCATCAATAAAAATGGTTGTACTACCAAATATGAGTGGTTAAACTCATTAATGACTCCCTCATGCATTACAATTGGAAGAACCATCCTCCCCAGAAAAAATATCCAGTTCTTACCATCTTCCACCCATCCCTCAAGAGAAATACTATGTTCAAAAAAATCATGCATCCCCACTACCTCCTAGTCTCCCCATTGAGACTCCTACACCTGCTACATTATAAAATATTACACCATCATCTATGTCAAGGAATATCCACATTCAACCACCCTTGAAACTAGGTACAGGGATTCTAACTCCTTAATCATCGTTGAAGTATCCCCTAACTTATTAACCACATCATTCCATTAATTCTTGCTGAATGGGTCATCCAAATACGTCCCCATTCATGAGGTACACAAGATCTTGATGTCATAGAAATAATGAAAATATATCCACCTCCACTATCAAATATTCATATCACCCTAAAATAGATATACCTCATGCTCATGTGATCATTTATAAACCCAAAATCACTCCCTACTGAAGTAGTTTCACCGAATATTCGCAAAACAATCACCCACTATACGATTTAGATCATGGGTTGCATAGTTATACTCATGGGAGAGTAACTAAATAGATACATAATATATTAGTTCCCTATATCTAAATAAAACACACTTCTCATTCCCCAATAGGAATCATCAAAAAACACTAAAAACCTAACCCCCTTCATCTAGAATATAAAGAACCCAAGAATTTATCAATTCTACCTTCATGTAGTCATATGATTTTTATCACTGATCAATCTAGAAAAAAACATGTAGTTTCCTAATAAATTATGTCAGTGGGGATAAAATCTTTGATAAAATGGATAGGAAACTCAAATAATACCCCACAAGACCCAATAATCTACAAACTTGTACCAAATTCTTGGGTGATTCCCATGAAACAAATTCCTTAACCATCAATGGGATTATGGTTACACCCTAAAGAGAAGTAACATGTTTATGTAAATTTACCTATCAAGTACAAATCCTATAGTTAGAAATCATTAAATAGAGATGGTGTCATAAATGAACCTGCCACATATCACTAAAGGGATCTGAAAGCTAATCCTATGAATTTGTGTGGATCAAAGCACACAATACTAGCCTATTGGATTTTATTATGGAACTAACCAAATGAAATTATTACCACAAATATATAATAACACACCACTTTCACATCACTAAATGCACAACACCCCCACAACATTCCACAAGAAACATTTAATATTCCTTCTAAAATTATGTAATTTTATAAATTTAACATTACCAACAAAATTAAATTATAGTATCCAATTTATTTCATATTACCTTATCGTCAATTTAACATATAAAAAAATAAATTTTTACCACACATATCACTCCAATTCAACATTCATTTTCAATTAGGATTCAATTTTCATTTATCTTTTCAATCAATCAACCATTGCAGTTTAAACATTTAGAAACTATTGAATTACTGCATAAGAAACTAGTGCAAATTAAAAAATTGAAAAATCCCATCATAATTACAAAAACACTGTCATCATCCTGGATATTTATTCCAATAATCCCCTCATGTCGTCAATAACATGTCACCACTACTTCCTCCTTAATACATCTTCCTTAAAACAACCCCCCCAAACCATCCCATAGCATGGGCACAAAACCCATAACAAATATACACCATAGAATAACCCCATTACAACACATAATCTCTCCATAAAAAATGGCATTGTCACTATATATAATATTTTTGATATTAGTAAGGTTCATCCCAAAAATTCAACTTCAATATTTTAGGTTCATTATCACAGAATCCATAAATCTTCTCGAAATACATTTCATTAAATAGATATAGCTTAATGTTTAGTTATATATAAAGTGATGTTAATAATCACACCAAAAATGTTTTTAAAAAATAAGACAAATTATCACAACAAAAGGCTCCCAACATCCTTGATTTTCAACAGGGTATTTAGCCCATATTAAAAAATATCGATATAATATCAAAGCTATAAAAACTTGTGATTCAAATACCTTTTCATAAACATTAATAATACTAGTTAATTATCTTTTTTAACATCAATGAAAACCATCTTACAAAAGGTAAAAATATTAATCCCATTCCCCCATGATATCCATGCTATGAAAATAATGTTACTATAACCCAAATGAGTATATCTGATTCGATCCCCATTATTTCAATCAAATGAATGGGAGTTCGCCTTCAATGATTCTTGATTCCTGACTCTTGATGGCTTGGTTTAGTCCTGAATGGGAGTTCTCCTTCAAATACAATCGTGCACCGAAGGAAATTCTCAAACCCTCGGGATCTGAGGACTTATCGGGACTCAGAAGGAAAAATCTATCCTTCGCGGAGGTTCTTTCTCATTCCTCAATTCCTACGAAGGAGGATTCATCTAAATCCTCAAACATCACCAGGTTAGAGAATGGTGGATTATCAGTTATTGCGGATCATGAGGCTCTGCAACAACGGCTGGACCTCTGTAAGTTCTCCGTACTGGTTCGTATTATTTACTCAAAGGGTGATAAGCTGTGGTCTTTTTCTGATCTCAAAAACAGAATATCGCATTGCTGGAGTCTAAGAGATTGGAAATGTATTTCAATTGGAAAAGGATATTTTCACATTGCCTTTATTTCTTCTGAATCATTGAACTCGGTTTGGAATCTTGGTAACCTTCAACTCAAACCTGGTATCCTAAGATTATCAGAATGGGATGTGAATTTTAATCCTTTCAACCTCAAACAATCGAATGCACAAATCTGGGTAAGGTTGCATGGATTAAATTGGGCGTATTGGAATCCTAGAATCCTCAATAACATTTCATCATGTATTGGTACTCCTATGAGGGTGGATCAGCACACATTAAATGGTGAGAGTGGTTTTTTTATAAGAATACTTGTTGATATCAATTTGGAAATCAAGAGACACACTTCTATTTTCTTCAATTCTAAGGGTTTTCAATCTGAGATTCATTTGGAATATGAGAATGTACCCTATTTTTGTAATGTATGCAAAATAGTGGGGCATAGTGTATCTAATTTCATGATGGTTCAGAGAAATTCCAAGGTCCAAACCAAAGCTTCTGATTGGAATGAAGTCAACAACAATAAAAAAACCAAAGCTCTGTTTATTGAGAAAAAGGGTATTCTCAAATCAATAGCCCCTCCTATCAAGAATCAAAATCATGCTCCTACAACTGAATTTATATCAAAGTACCCTGCCTCTTCCTCATCCCAAAGAATTACTTGGGCTGACCAAGTTGAGGAGGAAGAAAAAAAATTCAATCTCCTCCGATTCAACAAGAATGGGTTTCAACAGAGAATCTTCCATTATTATCTGAATTTAGTACTGATATTTTCAACCTAGTTTATGACATAAAGAATGAGGAATCTGAGAAAAAATTTCTTTTGGACTTACATCAGTAAATCCTTCATTTTTTGATATATTTACAGGAGATTACAGAAGATGGAACTACTGCTACATAACTACACACAGAGACTGAAGATGGGCAAGATTGTGCTACTATTTCAGATGCTAAACTGATTTCCAGTTATCAGTAGGACTTGCAGACTTCAAAATCCACCTGTTTTTGCAAAAAAAAGTTTCGCCGAAAGAGAAGTTTTCTACTTTGAACAGTAATGTTCTAGCTACTGTAAATAGTTTTGTCAACTCTCTGAATGTATCTGCTCCTCTTCCTCAAACTTCTACTTCATTTTCTGCAATGCCTTTAAATCATTTTGATTCTTTGATTAAAAACCCAATTTCTTATGATTATATTCATCATAGTGAAGGACAAAATGTCTCCTCCAGGGATGATGTGCCACCTAGTATCCACGAACAAGCTAACCCCAATGTCTCAGGTATTAATGATCTCATTTATCCTAATATCCCTCAAAGTCCTAAATGAAAAGTGGGGAGACCCTCTAAGGTAAGTAAAATCAACGATACATTGGCAAAAAAAGGGGGTTCTAACCCCAACCTCAGGTTTAAATGAAGATTATGTATTGGAACTGTCAGTGCATAGCTAACAGTAATAAAATGAGGTCCCTTAAATCGCTCATTGAACAGCACAAACCTCTCCTTATTGGCATCTCTGAACCCAAAATGATGTTTTCCCCTAATATTGATAACTTGGCATCTTTTGGATTTCATCTTGTTGATTTCAATATCTGCATTTCTGAAATAAAAAACCTATGGTTTCTTTCTCATTCATCCTTAACTAATGTATGTCCGGTTGATAATAGTGGCAACATGTGACTTGTTCCTTCAAGCTATCTGGAATTCAACTTTATTTCTCTTTTGTTTATGCCTATGTTAGATATCTGTATTGGAGGAGCTTGTGGTTGGACGTTGATGTTCTTAATTCTGTCATTTCTACTCCTTGGATCATTCTTTGAGACTTTAATTCTATTTTTCATTCTGGTGAGAAGATTGGTGCAATATTTAATACTATATCCCCTAGGGAGTTCAAGTCTTGCATTGATACAAATGATTTTCATGAGATCAACTTGGTTGGGGCCAAATTCACCTGGTACAAGATTTTTTTGAATAGAGTTGTCACTAGAAAGATTGATAGGGATTCTGTTAATGATTACTCCCTTGATCATTGGGACTCCATTTCATTTATGACACTTCCTAGAATTAACTCTGATCATTATCCAATTCTAGTGAATCTTAGTTGTAAGGATTTCAGACCTCCTTTACCCTTTAGATTCCACAAAGCATGGGTCAATCGCCCTGATTGTGCTTCTTTAGTTGTAGATTCATTTAATTCTTCAAATTCAAGTCATGATGTTTTTTTGTGCTTATCCGAATTCAAAATTCTCAAAATTTCTCTAAAGATTTTGAGTAAGGAAAAATTTAGCAATATTGATAAGGATATTTTGTCTCTTGAAGTTTCTCTTCAAAACTTGCAGGTTCAAAATACAATGAACAATTTCCCCAATGGGCTCAAAGAGGACTCTGAGATTGTCTCAAGAATCAACGGCCATTTGAATATGAAGGATGATCTTCAAAGAGACACATTCAAAGAAAAATGGTTAAAAGATGGTGACAGGAATACTAAATTCTTCAATTACTTACAAAGAATTAGGAGGATTTATAAACCTATTTTATTATTAAGAATGGGGATCAGATCATTGATAATGATAAGGATCTTTCAGAACATGTGATATCTTATTTTAATGATCTCTTTAATGGCCCTACATTGTTGAATGATCCTATTGATGGAATCTTCCCCAATCTGGTTAGCCAATAGGAAAATCCCAACCTTACTTCCATTCCTTTGAGCATTGAGATCAAAGTAGCTGTTTTCAACCTCAAACTTGATATCTCTCCAGGCCCAGATGGCTTTGGTAATTTCTCTTTTCAGACTTATTGGTATATCATTCAACATGATGTTTGCAGACTTGTGATTCACTTCTTTAAGGTTGGTGATCTTCCTTATGGAATGAATGCTCAATTTCTTGCTCTGATTCCAAAGATTGAGATTGCTTGTGAAATGAAGTTGTTCAGACCAGTTGCTTTAGTCAACACCATTTACAAAATTATCTGTAAGATTATGGCAATAAGGCTTATGGATGTTTCCAGCAGAATTGTTTCACCTAACCAGTTTGGCTTTATCGAGGGAAGGTCGATACGGAATTGCCTCATCACTGCCTCAGAATGTGTGAATCTTCTCATGAAACCCACTAGGGGTGGAAACAATGCCCTTAAGCTTGATGTCAAAAAGTCCTTTGACACCATGAATTGGGGTTTTATCTGAAAAGTACTTTTGATGTTTGGATTTGATGGTGTATTTATCACTTGGATCAAGAAGATTTTATGTTATGCCCATATTTTAATTCTTATAAATGGATCTCCACTTGGATTTTTTGATTTCTCCTGGTGGGTTAGACAAGGTGACCCTCTTTCTACAATTATCTTTGCTATTGCAGAGGACTATCTTAGTAGGCTTCTCTCTATCATGGAAGGTAATGGGAAATTGAAATCAATAAATGGTGGGATAGGCATTCTGGCCCCGACTCATCTTTTGTATGCGGATGACATTATCATTTTCACTTCAGGTGATAAAGGAAATATCAAGAACATCAAAAGATCACTTTTGCATTATGCCTCTGTCTCTGGTCAAGACATCAGTTGGGAGAAATCCTTTTTCTACTTTGGCAAGAGTATCAATGATCGGAGAAAGACCTTCAATGTCAAAGATCTTAATGTCAAGGAAGGTTTCCTTCCCTTCAATTATTTGGGGGTTCCTTTGTTCTGGGGAAATCCAAAAGCTAGTTATTGTGCTGAGATTGTAAGCAAAGTTAGAATACACCTTTCTACATGGAATGGAAAATATCTTTCCATGGCTGGGAGGGTCTGTTTGGTTAAATCAGTTATTGTCTCCAAACTCCTTTATTCCTTCATGGTTTACAAATGGCCCATTTCTCTCATACATTGTATCAATGGTGCTCTTAGGAATTTTATCTGGAGTGGAAATATCTTTAAAAGGAAACTGCATACGATATCCTGGGCTGATTGTTGCAAACATTATGATGCTGGAGGATTGGGTATTAATGATCCGGTTCTCTTTAATGATTCTTTGCAAGCCTCTTTCATATAGAAATTGTTTAATAGCAATTATGAAGGATTGACCTTTCTTCGGGGTAAATTCTTGAATAGACTAAAGAGGGGGTCTTTCAATTATCTAGAATCATCTATTTGGCATACCTTCAAGTTCATATTTTCTTCAATTGATTCTCATTCTAGATGGCTTGTTTCAAAGGACTCATCTTTGAATTTTTGGAAAAGAAAATGGACAGAAAACCCCCTTATTTATCTTGTAATGGATGAACGAGATATTTATATTGAACTCATTATCAGGGATCAGTTGGAGAACATGGATGGTCTTATAATTCACATTGTCAACATTGTTAGAAATCACTATTTTTCTGACTAGAAATACTCTTGGGCTTTGGAGGCTGCTGTTAATGGTATTCTCTCCTCCAATATCTATTTTGATTTTTCTCTAAAATCTATTTTATCCAATCACTGGATGGGGAACTTGCATAAAAACTTCATTAGACCATCTCGTTCCAATTTAATCTGGAGAATTGCTCATGGAAAAATACCTACTGATTGTTACCTTCAGCATTGTGGTATCTCTTTATGCTCCTCTTGTGTGCTTTTTCATCAACACTGGGATGATGCATATCATATTTTTCTTTATTGTGCTACTGTTGCTTCAATGTGGAAGGATCTTGAAAGCATCATTGAAGTCTCACTTCCTCTGATGACATCTATCACTGGTTTTATTCAGAGATGGAAATACATTCCTCTTTCTTCATAGTTATTGGACTTATTTCAGGTTTCTTCCTCTGAGTTACTTCATTATATATGGTCTTCTAGAAATAATGAAATTCATGGAAAGCAACCTTTTTCAATTACTTCTGATATTTCGAAAATCCTTGCTGCAACACGCATGGTTAGCCTCTATAAAAAACATTTTTGCACCAATTCTATGCATGATTTCTTTGTGCTTGCTCGTATTGGTGTTAAAGGTAATTTCAGGCCCTCTTATAATACTTTTGAAGTTATTTGGAAACCACCAGTGTTTGGTTGGTTGAAAATTAACTTCGATGGTGCATCGAAAGGAAATCCAGGGCCATCTAGATATTGATCCGTTTTCAGGGATCATATGGGTCAGGTAATTGGTTGCATTCATGGATCTTGTGGATTTGCTTCTTCATTGGAAGCTGAGATGATGGTTATTATTGTTGCGGTGGATCAGGCTAAAAATCGTGGTTGGAATAATCTTTGGTTTGAAAGTGACTCGACTAGTATTGTGTCTGCCATTAGGGAATGCTCTTATCACTTATCTTGGAAATTCCATAATCGTTGGATAAATTTCTTGGACTCCCTTCGGACTTTGAATCATATTATTACTCATGTCTATCGGGAGGCGAATTCTATAGAAGATGGTTTGGCTAACAAAGGAATTGATGTTTCTCATTTCACATCGTATGAAAATCTCCCTGCTACTTTTTTACCCCTTTTGAAAAAGGATTTGACCAAAAATCCTGTGTTTAGAATTCTGTAAGTTGGACTTTTTTATCTTAATTTAGGGGCCTTGCTTTTCTGGTTAAGGCCTCAGATTCTTCTAAAACAAATACCTATACCAACCTATAATTAAATAACCATATCACCCCCATGGTAAAATCAATAAAAATAATGATTCCCCCTAGAATAAATCCTCCTGGATAGGAAAAATGGGGGAAATATAAAAAAAGAATGGATGAACTCGCCTAATCCACCATGGATTGATCCTCAATGGTCGAGGATAACTGATAATAAAATGGGCCATAATTACTTCATGGGATGAAAATGGGTCTCTCATGAAAGGAGAGAAACTAGGGAAAAGTTTCCCTGTATGAGGAGGTCTAGGAATTTTTATCCTACTTGGAAAGCATAGGACCATGGAGTAGGCACATAGATCGTGTCTCATCCTACCAAAAAACTATAGGGACTAGAACACATGACTTCTCAACATGATGCATACATACTGGTCAAACTATACATTGATATCCATGTCTATTTACTCATTATTGATCCTATAAATAGTAGATGAAGCCATGATGTAGCCAAAGACCATTCCTCATAAACCCTTTACTACCAGGAAAAAGTTGGCTCACATCCCCATCTTTATGGAGTAGTTATTCATAAAATGGAAGTACCCCCAAAGTATATTATATAATACCATTTTTCATTGATAGTTCCCCATAATGAACACAACACCTAACATGAATGCTATATGTGATTGTTTATGTTTCATATCCTGCTACCACTCATGGGATTAGTAGCTCCCAAACAGATCCCCGGGCTCCATACACTGCAGTCAGCTCCTCCAATACTGCATTGACCACCATTACAGCACATCCCTAGGATTCATGATACATAATATCAAAAATTGGTAGTGTAACTCCCCCTTATCCAACTAATATACTCCAAATAATTATGGACCACCCATAACAACTCCATCTCTAAAATTCATGCAATGTAGTGTGCTGGAAGGATTGGTTCATTGCATAATTAATTATTCAAAGACCTATATTTTAAATAAATTTATATCATAATATTCTATGAATTATTATCTTAAAATTTCTATTGATAACTATAAAAAAATTACTACAATAAAATATATTGATACCATATATAAATAAATGAGTATGAATCCCAAAATTAGTTGTTTAATGATTAGGAATAAAGATAAAATAATTTAAAGTTACAAAGAGTTATTTTTCAAAGAATAAATTATATATGTAATGTGTATTTATATGGAAATGAGCCTTAGCATAGTTGGTGATGTCTCTCCAAATGGATCCATAAGACCCAGGTGTGAAATTAGAAGGAGGCATAATTCTGATACTATAGCAGTACTGTTGTAGGTATTGTAGCAGTACTATGCGGGACTGTTGTAGGTACGGTAGCAGCCAGAAATATTCCCCTTAGGCCACTAATTTGTGCATGGAATACTTAAGGCCTTTGGGTCACCCACGACATTGGGTTAATAAGTACATTGAGCCACCTTTATGGAATTTGAGTCATTTTAGGCCATTGGGCCACCCCAAGGCCTTCGGGCCACCAAATGTGCATATGCCTATATAGATTCTACAAAGAACCAGCTCCAGAGCAGGATCCAAGAGAAAGGCACATTCACTAGAGTAGATCTACATGATTCTGATGAATTAGAAGATATGTAATTGTCATTGGTACGAGGCATATGCATCTCTACAAAGGATAGCTAGCTGAACATCCATGCATAGCGGGAGAGTTGATCATGATGCAGATGCTGAGGAGGGGCATTTTCAAGTAGTCATACACTGTATGATTTCCATAAGACATATGGTTCCTGTAATTTCTCCAATCCTACGGGAACTGTAATGTAAGGTTTCCCCTTCAACCATTAAAATAGGGGTTATCAACATAAATAAAAAATGAATGCCATCGGGCTATTCATGCAATGTGTATTTATATTAATAAATTAACTAAATAATAATAGATTATTGGTTTAAAATAAATTTAAGGATTATATAGTCAATAAAATATTTCAAAATTTATTTGGTAGTTTTAATATTTAATAAATAAATGTACATTCAATTTTATTCTAAAATGCATTTTTTTCTAAAAATTAATTTTCATTGTGATTCGAATGCTTATTATAAAATTAATAATTTTCCACTACAAAAAAGTAAATGTGATAAAATGGATTCCATATTTATAATCATTATTTTTACATTTTTAAGGGGTCCGAATTCAGTTTTGGTCGAAATGAATTGTAAAGACAGTAAAAATCTCTTACATAGGTTAGGTTTACAATGTGTTTTCCAAGGGGTTAAACTATGTTATTGGGATAAAAATCCCACATAAACATTTATAAATATAATTAGATGATGATATTTTTACTTATTTTTTCCTACATTTAAATTAATGTACATTTAGAACCACATGTATATTAAATTGGATTCATATTATAAGAATATTTCAAATAGTTTCATGTGTGTCCCTCCCCTCACATATAAAATGAATCTTCTTCCCCTTTCTGATTTGTTCATTTTGATCCTTCTATCTTAGAAATGACCTTCCCAAGAATCTTATTTTATTTTCAATAACCTACCCAAATTACCCATCTTTCTAAGTTTTAAATCAAAATCTTAAAGGGTGTTCATGAACCCCATGGTCCAGTGATAGGAACCCAGAAAACAAAAACAATATTCATGAAAAATTTCACCCAAACAAATACAAAAAAATAGTATTGAATATATAATGAAAATAAGAACATCTAATTATTTCATAAACAAGGTAAAAAGCATGTAGTGATACATCAAATGCCAAATAAAAAAATTCCATGTATGTGATCCAAGAATAACCTCTATGATAAAACCTAATGACCATTGTCTCCATGCTCCAATTGAAGAGCATCCCACCAACTCACCCCCAAGTCCCAAACGTAGCAGATTCAAATACCATCCACCTAACTAAATCAAATTCCCCTTTCTTTCATAATATTACAAAAGGTGTACAAACATCTATGGGTTTCTTCTTGTTTTGATATAAACAAAACCAGTTGGATCACAAAAAGTGTACAATAAGATTATTTTGATAAATAATCCTAATAAGATAATTTTAAATGATTAAATTCATGATATAAAACATTTATAAAATAACCCAAAACAAGTAAATACACCCATTTCATAGTTTAAAGACTATTTTATATAAAATATTTTTTCAATAAATTTAAAATAAACCATTTAGCATATTCAAACCATGCATCATAAATCCACAGTAAATCAAAGATCAATGGTAAGTATGCCTATGATAATATAGGTCTAGGATAGATAGGATCCTAAATTAATGTAATCAGTAATGACTAATATTCTCTAAACAAGTCCCTCATACATAGACCTAATGAGTATAAGAACACACCAATGTATGAACAACATATTATATATTATTAACCAGTCCATGATTTGATGACTTAGGGGAAAAGGAACACCCAAATGTGTTCAACTCAAAATTAGTCGAGAAAACAAGCCCATATATGACTTCACCCACTAATTATCCTAGGCTCCCTTTTTATGAATAATTAAAATTATTTCCATAGGTAATACTATATTTTAGAATTCAAGAAAAATACATTTTTTACATAAATAGAATTATTTGAAATTCACATTCCTTAAAATATATAATAGTTATTTGAAATAGGCATTTATTTATGGGGAATCCATTCTATATCCAAAACCGCCATATAAGAATTTCAATAAATAAGAGAACATTCCATTAATAGTTTAGGAATCATTTTTAGAAATCTGAGATCACAACTCGTTTTTAAACCATAGTCTTTAGATGAAAACAACCTCCCAAATCACTTAATCTTCTTGTAATTACACGGAATCCAGACACCAAAGTTAAATAAATCAATTTAATACCCTAATTCATTAATCTCATAACATTAAATTCATATTCAAAATTTCCAAGGTGAATAATGAAAATATACAAACCCCTTACCACAAATATTCATTGATTCACACAATTATCAACCCATATCAAGTAAATGGAACCTATTTTAATGATAGATCTAATAAACAAATGATTATTTAATAAAATGAACCATATATATAATTAAAAAATCTATGATATAATATTATTTTCAGAAGTATGGGGATATGTCTCATCTTAAGGAGATTAATGAATAATAGCTATTAAATACCATATAAAATCTTGATCCAACATCTTTGTATCCATAAAAATTAATAACCTAAATTGGAAAAATATTCAAAATATATAAGAGGAGTACCAATGTTCAAGAGACTAATTCAAGGTGAGAATAATTATTTAAAATATTCAGGTTTCGTGTTCAAAAAAATGTATTAAGAAATTTGTGCCACGTTGTTTTGACACATTGTTTGACATGCCATGAAACAACTTTTGAACCAATTCTATGATACTAGAGGGTCTATAATGATTGAATGTATAGTTTAAAAAATTTTGTTCCATTATTTATAAACTCTCTTTTTCTATTCCACATGTTTGTTGGATAAGGTCATATTGTTCATCCTAACCTTGCTCTAACCATGCACACTTTCTTGGGACTCAAAAACAAGTTGGATAATTTATTACGATAACCCATACCTAAACATTAAGTATTAATATACACCATATATCCCTAAATTTCTTCTAATAAATTCAAGATGGATGATAAGGTAAATTTTTATTTCAATTATTCAATGTGTGTCTATCATTTGCAGCCCTCAAAAAATTCAACCCATTCTTAGTAAGAGATATCAGCGTTGATTAATTTTCTTATAATTATTTCAAAAATCTAAAACTATAACCAGACAAAAAAAGATTATTTATAACTCAATTTCATTACATGAATCCTTTAATGAAAATACATCCAGAAACTTTATTGGATTAATTGTTATTCCATGTTCTAAAACCTAAAGTCCTATTAACATCACATCCTAAATCGAGAAGTGACATTTTTCATAATATAGAATAAATATGGATATTCCCCATAATTATAAAGAACAATATTATATAATATTTAATAATCTCCTTGTATTTTAGATAAACTAGTATATCATCCATAAATACAACAAAAAATATTTGAGATATTGTTGGAATATCAAACATGTCAGTTCCATATAAACTATAAGAGCATTAATCAATCCAACTTTCTTCAAAATGTATTCAAATTGAACATAAATACTACTAAACTTGATAATTGGTATATATATCTCCTTAAATATGAGATTATGATAACCATACGATAGATAAATATTCACTAAATAATTTTCACCCATTAAATGGATAAATATGTCATTATTTTGGTTAAAAGGATATTAATCCTTAATAATCACCTAGTAATGATTTCAATAACCAACACCAAGATGATGAGTTAGATTGAAATTCATGGAAAAAATCACAGGGGCTACCCATGGTGTTAAAATATGACAAATAACACCCTTTACATTAAACCATGCAATTTAATATTCAACTCTTTTAACTCATTTGATTCCATATGATTAGAATGTAATGATATAGGTTAGGTTCCATGGTACTATATTGACATAAAACACTATATATATTTTGTAGGTAAGACTAGAGAATCACTTAGGGAGTACTTTGGGAAAAAACATAACCACTAATGTAATATAATAATAACATAAATCATTCCTAAATTCAAATTTACCAAGAAACAAAATTCATACATCAATGCTATATCCACTACCATAACGAAGGTAAATAGATTCTTCAAGAATTTCATAGAATGATTGTCAAATTAAAACCCATTCTAGAATCTCAAAGCCCCCATCATATCATTTTTCAAGACCATAGATAAAACTCACTAATTTAAAAAAATAAGTAGCACATTATTTTCCTTGAGATATCCCCTTTGTGGAAGGAAATAAAATTTATAGACTTCTCTAGAGTCATGGATTTTAAGAATAATTAAATATTAATATAGTCTAGCAGTCTTTATACACTAATACATTAAGATTCATCATCTAGAACACCACATCCCAACACCTATTACTAGGTCCCTCAGCATATCATTGTCACAATTCACCTTAACATATTATAGAGTCCCTATAAAGTAAAAATATAGTAAATATTTTTCAATATGTCATCTTCTACTAGTGGTCAATTTCTTCCCTAAATGAAAGGATCCTTGTGGTAGAATTGTTAAGGTCAGTCTGTGTCTCCTCTCCCCATAAGTTGTCCCTCCCTAGCATGAGTTTGAGTTGGAGAAAAAATTTGGTCCATTGGAAAAAAAATGTACTATAACCTTAATATGGTTTTGATCAATCAGAGGGCTCCGCCATGAAACATTATCAATGGAGCCCTCATAGGGTACTTATGAAAGTCTTATAGGTGATAAGATAATATATAATTTAATGAAAATAGATAATAAAAAAAGGGAGAAATACCATTTTGATCCAAGAGAGTTCATAAAAAAGATAATATAGAAAACCCCTACACATAAGTCAAATTTCCTAGTATATTATGGCATGTTAATGTTTAATATGATGAGAACATGACATAAACTCACCCAAAACTACCCCTTCTGCCCCAAAAATATGATCTATTATATGAAAAATATTCCATGACATAAAAATTTGATCACAAACTAACATTTGATACTAATTTATCATGAAATTACCTGGATGACCTATCAATTAAGGTTCCATACCCATTCAAATTAACACCAAATTAGTGTTGCTGATTCCCATGGTCTAGAGAAAAAAAACACGAGAAACAAATAAACCATTCAAAATTATTTATTTCAACTAAACACAACATCTATAATTGAATATATAAAGAATGTAGAAATATAAGAATATTCCAAACATAGGTTAAAATAGAGGTAAGGTTATATTAAAAAGAAACACAATCCAAAAACCAAGTATATGATTAAATAATAACCACTGTAAAAATTATAACTACCACTATATCAATTTGTTATGTTGGAAACACAACACCATCTCACCACCCATGTCACTAACCTAATTGAGTCAAATACCCACGACATCACTCTGGAACCATTCCATTTCAACATCATATTAAACAATTTCTACACACATCTAATTGTGTCTGTGTGTGGTGTGAGAGAAATGTAATCCCATTGGGTATCCCTCCTATTACTCCATATGCATTATTTTTTAAACAAACCAATTTTTATAATTCTAATATAAGATAAAGAAAGATATACAACATTCAAAATAATACCAAAAACATTGAAACCCACCACTTTCAATGTTTATAATCAAATTGATAAAAACAGTATACAAGGAATTATAAAATAAAATATTTACCCTTTTACAAGAATGGATTATAAATCCACATCAATGAGAAGAATAATGATAATTAAACATAGGATAATATACCTTCCTGGTATCTAAGATCCAAACCTCATGTAATCAATAATTACTATCACACATTAAAGGAGTCCTCAATATGATGAACTAAGGAGAAGAAGAATATCATAATGTGTGGAACCCCATTTGATTCTAGGTAAACAAGTCTTCTACATGATGATATAGGGATAATAGGAACACCCCAATGTGTGAACCTCCTTATGATCCCTGAAAACAAGTCCATGGATAAACAAACATCAAAATCTACAATTTTACCTCATGTTCTGATCATTAAAATTAATTTCCATTTGGAATACCAAATTCCACCAATAAAAACAAAACACTTTTTTCACAAAAAAACCTGTTCTTTGAAATTCAATTTCCATAAAAAATACCAATGTTTCTTTAATTTAAAATTTTAAATATAAAATAATAGGAGGGAACCATTTTATATAAAAAACCTTTTAAAATGGAAATAAATAATATATCGTTACATTAATAGTTTATAAATGATCATTCACACGTACATCATAAGAAAAACAATTTATATAAAACCATTAACCTCAAACACATTGTATTCCTACAATTCTATAGAATTTTACACCCAAGGATAAGAGGGCTCTATGAATCCATAGAATTCCCTAAACAATGAATTATATAACAAAAAAATAGGAATCATGATCTGAGTGTCAATGAATATGATAGAGAGTGAGAGAGACCAAATACCATTAGTATTTTAAATATTCGGATAATGATCAACATAGATCCATGGAATTCCACCTCAATAAATGACCAACTTAACTGAAACCTCATTATACTACCAAATATACCGTATATATGATTAATAAACCTATGATATAAAATGATTCACTTGAGAAAAGGGAGAGGTCTCAAAGTAAGGGTGATAGAGAACAAGAATGGAGACATGACTTTAAAAATGTAGATCGAATACTTTTGGATCCGTATAAATCATTCACTAACCAGAAGATATTCTTCAGAATATCAAATTGTTATCTCCTATGATGATAGTCTAATCCCAAAGAAGAAGAAAGAAGATAAATAGAGGTTTCTTGAGGTTTAAAATCAAATTCAAATTAAGAAATATGTGTATCGTTTTTTTCACACATGAATTTAGAAATCATGAACCAATTGTTGATATTCATCTAGGATATTATACCATACACATGGTTTTCCTACATGATTTGAAAAATCATGAACCAAACATGAGAAAACCCGATGTCCCATGTCGTGCAATTTGAGTAGATTTTTTCATTGTTTAGACGTACCATATAACCACATATAGGATAGTAAAACATGTTATATTATTTCTTGGGATAACCGACATGGTTTTCCTAAAAGCTAGACTAACGGTGAAAATGCATAGAATGTAACAACCGGGTCCTAGTGACAGCACAGACACCCTGACTTAACATGGATATCGGGTCCTGGCCTTCCAAGTACCACCAGTTTCCCCGTAAAAACGTGGGGCCCACCCTAGGGTCCACCCACGTGCCCAAATGGGTCATCTGACTAATGACTGTTCCAACAGGCCAACACATGTCCTTTCTAGTGTTCTTTGTCCTCACTCACACACGCCCTGAGAAACTTCCAAGAAGGTCACCCATCCTGATCACTACTCCAAGCCAAACACGCTTAACTGTAGAGTTCTAATCAGACAGGCTCCTGAAAAGGAAAGTGCAACATGTTGACATGAGTCATATCATTTAATCATTTAACCCTTTATCATTTTGGGTAGTTACAATCACCCCCACCCTTTAGAGAACAGTTCCCTCGTTGTGGACCCTACATCTCAACCCCAGCAGTGCACCACACTTAAGGCTGGGTACCACCTCTAATACCAAATGTAACAACCTGGTCCCAGTGACAGCACAAACACCTCGACATAACATGGTTGTCGGGTCCTGGCCTACCAGGTACCACCAGTTGCCCCGCAAACACATGGGGCCCACCCTAGGGTCCACCCACATGCCTGAACGGGTCATCTGACTAATGATTGTTCCCACAGGACAACACATGTCCTTTCTAGTGTGCTCTGTCCTCACTCACACACACCCTTGGAAACTTCCCAGAAGGTCACCCATCCTGATCACTACTCCAGGCCAAGCATGCTTAACTACGGAGTTCTAATCAGACAGGATCCCGAAAAAAAAGGTGCACATTGTTGACATGAGTCATATCATTTAGTCAATTATCCCTTTATCATTTGGGGGTGTTATATAAAAAACTCCAAAATCTCTAAATTTTCACCTAAAATATACATAGAGATGATTGAAGAATATGATTTTCAAAAACATATATTCATTCTTGAATGTGATTTCATGATGTGATGTAGAATTATTTACATCATTCTAGAGAACATTTTATACACCTAAGACCAATCATTGAAGGCATAAGGTGAAACAAATGGAGGCCTATCAAAGAGGAGGTACAAATATTAACTGAGGTCATTCAATTTTATTTATTATTACCCAACAAATAAATAAATTATAACCATAAAAATTAATTACTATAATGTAATTAATAAAATTATATTTTGTTATTATGGTATCATAACCAATTTCAACCTCTTTTCCATAAAATGGAAAATGAAATTATCACTCATGCGTATGTGTGGACTACCACCTCTAGGTAGAAATATGATTCATTTTCCATCACCACCTCACATTGGTGAATATAATTATCAATATAATAAATAAATATGGTATTTATGAAGTAGTTATTATTCTTTAATGATAAAATGTTTTTATTCATCGTCTCATTTTGTTAAAAATGATAACATCGTTCTTGTGTATGTATGAACTACTATCTCCATGAATGGTGTAAATAAATTTTTAACTATAAATCTTATTTATGGTTCTACATATGCATATAATGAATATATATGATATCTATATCCTAATTATCATTCAATATATTATTCAATGGTCATATATATTTAATGACCATAACATCCAAATTGAGACATACATGAAAAATGAAACAATTATCACCTGGAACTATGATTTTAATGAAAATATGTTAATGAACATGTGATAAGATGTTATAATTAATGAGTGTATGGTATTATAAGATTTAATATGGTTTTATTTTATAATTATAATAAATTTAAATTTATTTTATCGGAGTTTATAGAACCTATTAATAAATTTAATCTTTAAATGAAGGGTTTTTTTAAAAGATGAAGGTAAAGCCTCATTTAATAAAATAATGAAAAGATAGTGGTAAAAAGAAGAAGATGAGAACAAGGAAAATCCCAAATCAGAAACAACTTACGGATATTTTTCAACAATCGTGCACTTAACCTCTTTTCCTCTTATTGTAGTGTGTTCCAGTCAACCCTTCCACAGCCGCGCCCATTCCCTCATGCTCTCCCCTACTTTAAGTAAGAGAATGAAGCATTTTATAAGTCATTTCTGCATCAGTGCTTTCAGAATCAGACTTGTCCTCTTGTCTCTCTTCACATTTGTTAGGATATGTTTCTTTTTTCCCATGTGTCACCATTCCATCAATGGTCAATGCTTCAACTAGGTCCACAATTTTCCGGTGCTCTGCAATTAAATTCTCAACCACCACAAAAGTGGAAACTAGAGGCTTTGTCTTATTATAAGAAACAAGCTGAAATCCATTATTATCCACAAATGGAATTGATGAATTAGAAATGATTGGAGATTCAGATTCAAGAATATTCTTACCCTTTCAGTTACCTGAAGTAGTCATTCATTGTTGTGATACCTGGTGATCCATCTCTATCTGGGCTTCTTCTTCATTCAATTGATTATCCATTAAGTCATCATTTTTAGGAGACGAACTAGTTTCTGTATGCTGCAATATTTCACCTTTTCCAGAAGTAACCATCATCTCCATTGAAAGGTGTTGAAAAACCTCATTTTGAATTTATTCTTCATTGAAATGTTTATTCAGGTAATTTACACTATCTATAATTTGAGGAGTTATCTGAATATGAGTTTATTTCAAGTCAACACTTTTGTCATTCTGAGAAAAAGTAGCATTGTTGGCATTTACCTCCTCATAGAAGAAGGCATCCCTAGATTTATGCTTCATCATGGATCCCACTGGTAACCCTTTTCCATTATTCTCTTCATGAAGCACATCTGATTTTGGTGAGTATACATTTTTTGTTTTTGATTTCTTTCGATAGAAATCGGATGAGTGGCCTCTCGTCCCACATCCCTCACAAGAAATATTCTTCCTACAAAGATCCAAGGAATGTCCAACATCCATATATTCAATGCATAAAAGGGTCATTTTCTCAAATTAAACATCAATTTGTATGTTTCTTAGGGAGTTTCAATGGTTACTTTGTCAATCAGTATGGATTTGATATCAACCTCCACTAGTACCCTAGCATAATGTCCAAACCGAACATCTTTCGTCACTTTTTCAAGGTGAATAGGATTTCCAATTGATGTGCCAATGTCATGCTAGATCTTTGGATGCCAAAAGACCCAATTGAGTTCATGAAGATGAACCTAGACCTGACAAAAAAATTTACACACATGAAAAACATTAATTGCTAAATACCATTTGTGTAAATGCATCCAAAATGGTTTAAAAAACGTAGAGCCAATTCCCCCTGCTCTGTGCTTCATGTCCTCTGAGGGAAACAAGTCATGATAAAATCCTCTACCAAGAGAGACACATTTACTGTTTGAGAACCCCCATAAAAACAAAATTATATGAGTCAAACCTTCAAGCTTCCATGGTTGTTCACCTTTTGAAAAAAACGATAAGTGTGATCAGAGATTTATTTCCAATCATCATTCTCTTAGTGAATGTTGTAGGTTTTGCTTCAAAATGTGTAGAAAAAACTTTACGAATAATTATAACTCAGATCTTTCAACAAAATCAATGAATTTACTTCACCCATCATCGTCCTTGCGCCTGCATCAGTATATAAACCCTCCTAAGAATCCTGCAAGACAGAAGCTAGAGAGGGTTTCAAAAAAGTGGAATCTTCTAGCTGATTGACACAAAATTAGTGGATCTAAGAGTCACCTCCCTCAAATCAACATCATGTCGAGTGACTAGACAATGATCTGGGTTTGGTTGGAGTTCGGACAAATCATTCAACTTTTCCTCAAAAGGGGATCGCTTCACATCAGAGACGTCGGTTTTATGAGCCACCGAGAATATGGATGATGAGATAGGAAACTCCTTCACAGTTCCTCTAGGAGGAAGAAGAAACTAGAAACCTAGGTAATGCGGTAGTGCTTCCATGAAAACTAAAACCCTAGGCGTTACTGCTGCTTCGAGGGAGATAGCTATCGCTTCATGTCCGCCATCTGTCTCCAATTAAGTGAACGTTTTATGATACAATCTCACTTTTAAAGGAACTCTTTATGCATAAAAATTTAATAATAAAATTATATAATCAATCTATAAAAAGTATTATGCCATTTATTATCATATAATTATTTCTATAAATAAAAAATTTTCCTTTCATTTCCCACTCTATAATTACAAAAAGTACCAAAAGATTATTTTTAAGTAAAATAGCCATTATTTTCCATCTAGTTGGGAATCTTTTATTTAATATCAAAATTTTCATTAAAAAATTTTACTATTATTTTTAAAATTATCTAAATATTTTTTCAATTTATTTTCTACACATGTATGTATTCATATAAGATGTTTTAAATGTAATATTCATGTATCTTTCCAAATTACTTAATTTTTTAATAAACATATGTATGTAATATTTGATTTAACATACATAGTAAGAAAAAAATATCACCCTATCATGTCTAATCATCATTTTGAAGCATACTTTAAAAGATTACATGGTTATTCTAAAATAAATTTTTTTCATTAGTATGTTGAAAATAATATAATTTAAAAAAATAATTTGAAAATTTTAAGGGTATTTCCGTCAAAATATATTACAGTGATTTATGAATGTAATTTCTCATTTATGATAACAAAATTTGATGTTACTATTACTTTATTTAGGATATGATCCTATGATACCAACATTATTCTTTCTCAGGGTGGTTTTTTATTATGATGATGTAATATTGATGAAACCCATCTCTTTTTTTAGAGGATGTGATATGATTAAATGTTAAGAGTCTTCATGATATTGTGTCATATATATATATATATGGTTAATGATTCTCACATAGGTGGGCCCATTATATACCATCAATGAATTGGGTAATGAATAGTGTTTTATGAGATAAATGGGTATATAATATGTTCTCCCACGACCAAATAAATTAAATGGATAGTTATCTCAAGACTAATAGGGGATGAATGTCTTAGTGGGTATCCATGAAAAAATATATCTATGATTATGATTATTCTATACATTATTCCACACATTTATGGAATGATATTATTCAAATGTTATGAATTCATTACTAATATAATAAAATTATTTTATGATTCTTCACTTAAGAGATTCCAAGATTTATACCATGAATCATGATTATGATCTAACAATTACTGAATATTATTTTAAAATGTTTAGATCATTTTCTCATACCATTATTCTAATGATTTTGTTAAAATTTATAATTGATTGAAATCTCCCTTTTTACCATTATTGAGAATCTGATCCCATTCTTTATTATGTTTCTTTTTACCTATGATATGATGAAATCTTTCAATTATGATATGTATAATATGTCTTAGTTGTGAATAACTTAGTTGGAGATAATGTAGATATTTTTAAAATATACTAAATATTTATGGTTATTTTATAGATTCAAATGATATTTAATGAATATTAATATAATAATATGTAATATTTATGTATGTAATGTTCAGGTAACCTTGGCCTATCACCATTAAAAGCCTTCCCAAAACATCATTCATTGACTACTCAACCATAGAATCCATCCATGAGCCATCCAAAATAAAATGTTCCTCATATCCCAAACCTGGAGATTATTCCACTAATTTCTATCTTATCCATTAAAGGTTTTTAACTCATTTAAACCCAATAGAAAAATTTTGAGTTCCATTGGAAGCTTGAATTCCATATTGAACCTATAAATTATAGATTTAATTAGATTTTCTTCCATACACTTACAATGCTTTTACCTATAGATCCTCTAATGTTGATAATATCTCCCACACTGGAGGAAATATTTTGATTTATAGGGATAGATAGGTTCAGTATGTCCTCTTCAACAACAATAGAATCTTAAAATGTGAGATCCTAAACATCTGGGAGGAAGATATCCTCTATACTAACAGCCCTTCTTTGAACCACCAAAACATAACTTCTCCTACTGATTATTTTTTTAACTATAAGAATCATTATCATTGATGACCCTATTAGAAACAATCTTAGAAAAAATTATGATTGTTAAATATTTAAGAAGATTAAAAAGATGAAACATTACTAATTGGGTTGTCGATGATTCCCTTAGCCACATCTCAAAACAATCCCACTTTCAACTCCTCAACCCTCCTCAAATAAGGTGACAAAAGTATACTAATGAAATTGGAAACATATTTCATAAAAGGATTTAATACTTTACCATGTTCTATGAGTTTCTAATCTTTCACCCAATTATTGGTGCCAGGATAAAATTACCCAAAAAATCAGTCTTTTAAACCCTTAAAATCATGATCCTACTTCTTCATAGCATCATCCATAATTTCTTGTCATCGACATCCAACACCTTCAAACAATAATGAATGGATATGAACTTTAGCCGTCAATATTTTTTATATTCTCTTAAATATTTGATGGTTTTGGTCCACCCACTACTCTAAATCCTATAAAGAGATTTCACCACACAATATGAGAGTGTGAAGGAACTATAAAACGATTTTCATGTCTGTAGTCAAGGGAGATTATAATAGTGTTTCCTTACCCATTTCATAAATAGACCCTTGAAATTTTTTAGATCAACTAGAGTCCTTATAGGGATATATTGTTCCTAATGCAACTCCTAAAAATCATCAAGAAAAGTTCAGAGAAATATTATACATTTAGGAATGTATTCAAATTTAACCATTATTCATTAAATAGAAAACATTGATTTTACATCTATGTTGGGTTAATCGTATCATTATTCATATGCATTATCATATATCATATTCTTTTAATAAATAGTTTGTCAGTTTAAATAAATTTTTATGAAATAAATACTAACTTACAACAAAAGTAAAAATTCATATAAAATTTAGAATAATGGGTGTTTTTAAAACTAACTGAACCACCATAAAACTTTGTACTAACTTACTCATTATTAATAAATAAAATTTTCAATAAAATTTATATAATAATGAGTTTTTAATTATTATAAAATTAAAAAGGATTAAAATAGTAAATTAATAAAAATGGGTAATCACATGATATTCTATTTAATTATATCTATACCGACCAATTCATATATTCTCATGATTTATGTAACCCATAAAAATGGATACACTAAGGGAAATGTCAAAATGATACCCAAACCAACCCTACCAACACCAAATTCCATCATAACTACAATAGAAAGATATATTTAAGGGTTAATTCTAAGTCATAATAGTCTGATATATGAATACTCTAAAACCCATACCCATGAGTGTTAATGTTTCTCGAACACCATTTTTTAGTGCCCTAATTAAGATACCTAAACAAACCCATGTCAAATCAATATAAAAACACATGAACAACTTCTAATCGATGGTAGCTAGCATAATGTAAAGGTATAATAGAATATCATTAAGAGATTAGTCACCCTCATTTATAATTATACATCATAAATAATAAATATTAATTCAATCTAAAATTATAACAAGATTCATGGGGTCGAAGAACATAAAAAACCAAATCATGGTGTCATATAGAAGAACCTCACACAATAAATATTCCATCAACACAAAGTATAAAAAATACATAGACATGGATATATATCATTACATAGTCCAAAAAATAATAAAATATACACATATGGTGATACTATAAAACCAAAATATGTACAATTTGTGTCAGACATACTCTCCCTAATGAGATAAAAATAAAGGATTCCAATATTGAACCCTCCATTTGTGTTACTAAGGATAACTCCACCACATCTCACCCACACAAAAAATATAAACTCCATAATAATTTACCCAAAATCCACACACCACATGTTGTAATGACCCATGCTATCATATATTTAACCCTCATAAATATGAAATTTCCTTTTACCCTAGTCATATAAAATTTATTTTATAGACCTCCCCAAGGAGAAAAATATAGTGTATGAGTAAATTGTAATCTATACAAGTCACTACCATAACTCTTTCAGTTTATCAAAGACATAAATATAAATTTCATAAATATAAATTTGGATGGTAAAAAAATAATAATTCAATGCAATTATACATTATATTCAAAAAAAGATCAATTATAAATATGGAACAACATTTCATTAATAATTTTCAATGCCATCAGCTAAACATTTTTTACCATCCTCAAAATATAAGTAGGGTACTTGTCCTCTATTAGGGGACTACAAATCCAACATTTCCTACAAAATGAATTCTATATAAGATTCATTGTATAGATATACATGTATATAAATATGTATATATGTCTTTAATTATCCTCTCATGGAGGAACATATACTCACTCTGGCCTACGAGGCTATAAACTTCTTTTAGGGTTTATCATATATAATTTTCCATTCCTAGAATTCATTATCATGTCATATAAATAAATTTTATGGTATATATATATATCATTATCATATGTATATAGACCTTATCCTTCCTCATTATTAGTAATTTACATTAGTATTGGTGAGCACCATATATTTAATAAATTCACATGCCTCGATCCAGATCCTTAAAAATAAGGTACGCACATGCATATACCATATACGGTAAAAAGGATATACTTGTAAAATTAAAACAAGAATCCAAAAATAATTATGGTCATGATAGAGCCATAATATAAAATATGAAAACCAGGTATTTAAATCAATAGTATACCTAACATTATTCCAGAGATCAACTTTAATCATGAAATTCCACTTATAAAAATTTGTATCATATAGAAGAACCACAATAGATATCAAAAATGGGTTTCCATAAACATTTCACACTATTTATAAGTTTTTTCTTTAAAATCCATAAATAAAACAATTTTTTTTCATCCCAAAATCACATCCCCTTTTGATGTATTAATATTCATAAATCTTCACTGAAATCTATGAGCATAAACACTATATAATTTGTTCATAGGAAAAATTATTTCATTGATTATGTATGGAGAAAATCTATTTAATATACTACATTATTTAACATCAAATGAAAAGGACCAAAGTTCTATAGAAACACATTTAAATTTGACAACACCATTATTTTACAAATTTACTATCATAACCATTAATTTATATAAAGGAAAATAAAAAAGGTTATATAATTTTATTAAATATATATATAATTAATCACGGTGTGGATTAAAGAACACTAAAATACATGTGAATGCCCAAAGGAGGAAATAAAAGGTATAATTCTATTATTTATAGGTTAACCAAGAGATCACGTTCTAACCATGCCAAACATATAGATGCACCCATTATCGATGTTTTAAAATATTATTAATCATATAGAAATTCCTAACATTGTTTGATAGTACTCAGAATTTAATGGAACTGTCGTGGAGGATTATTTTAGGATTAATGCCTCTTGGGTCAATAGGGGACAACACTAGTATATTAAGTTCACCATGAAATGGTTTTAATATTTTTATTATAAGTTAAATTAATAATTAGGTTTTTGTCACTCTAGCCCATTTATGTTCATTTTACAGACTTTATAGTATTATAAAAATATAATATGATTGAAGACATAATAATGAATAGATATAAATCCCTAAACCTTGAAATACAGACATCCCACCATTGAAAATTTCAAGAACCTTAGCTAGAGAAGAAATGTAGGTTCGATCACAACCATAATCATAAAACATGAATCTGAAATGAATTGTAGCATCCTTACCGCAAGAACATGGACCACAGACTCTAGCTACCTGTTAAATAAATATTGATCTAAATAATAACTAAAAAAACTCTAGAAGGGAGTTTTGGTTAATGAAGACATTAATCTATATTATATATTGTAGAAAATAATTAAATACATGAGTTACTAGCTTAGGTAATTAGATGATGGACCCCCACAGTTATGTGATGGAAAATATGAATGATGATACAAAACTAGGTTAATGGGGAGGTAATTGAATTGGTTTATGATCCTTAAATTGAGGTTATCAAATTAAAATGGAAGTGAAATCCTAGGAAATAATTAATGAATTTAATTTCGGGGTGTTAAAATTTTAAAATATCATTTTTATGGGCATTCTCCTTGGTTCCTTCCAGGTACCCAATGGATTGACTAAATCTCCACACCTATAAGACCCCAAAAAAGTTACATGGTACAATACACAGAAGTACTCAATGTATTATACAGTAAATGAAATCCTCTTTTCCTACACCCCTATCTCCTAATACAATTTTTCCCTATTTAAAATTATAAAAAATAGCAAAAATGATTCTAAAATGCTAAAATATATTGATAAAACTGACAACGAAGGGTATGAGTATTTATAGTGATATTCTCCAACACATGTGCCACTATAGGAGAGATTTTGGGAGTCACCCCATACTCTCTACCAAAAAAGAGGTGTTCCATTGGGGTGGGGGTTCCAGAAACACGTGAAACACCTTAATTTTTCTAAATGTACCTCCCATGATAATAGGCCTACACATATGACCACCTCGTATAACCAAACTATTTTCATATCCTTTACCTTGATGAAATGAATCCATCTCTAACCACCATTTGTTATAATTAAACACTATTTTAGATATATCAGATTCGGAATCTTGTTTTCCTTTGTATTCTACTAAATTTATCCCAAACATCATCACACCCACCATAAATGGTGGTAACCATTTTATTCACAATATCATATAAGGGTTAAGGATGATACCCACTATAGTCATTTTAATATTAAGGAAATGTTCTGATAGAGGTCATTAGTGATAGTTAACTATTTATTAGGCACAAAAAATGTAGAGTACTATATTATATTTTATTGTATTGTAAACACAAACACACATGAAAATATATTTTAAAAATAAATATTTTCATCTTGAAAAATGGGAATGACATGATTAATCATGATAAGAAATAGGGCCTATAAATCTATCAAGGGGTGGACCACATTGACTCCATCAATTTTCCAACATATTTTGTAAATCCAAAAAATTATTATAATGACAGTCATTATAGAAAATACTATCAATTTTAAATAAAATGAGTCACTAAGGGGTTTAATAATAAGAAATATGAAGCTTCACTTCTTGATAAAACAACCAATCTCAAAATTTATTACATTAAAAAAAATTCAAAATAATATCTTGATTTTGAGATATTTTTATTTTCTCTAATGAAGTATTTTTTCACTAAAATTTTACTTGCTTAATTTAAATTTATCACTCCTCTATGTATTCATATAGATCATTACAACATAAATTCACAGACTATGTAAACTCATAACATCAATTTAGTGAACACAAAAAAAATTATGAAAATAATAAAAGTAATTATATTAGAAGAAAAACGTCATTAATTATATACCTATTGGGTAGGAGAACATTTTTATAATGTAAAAAATTTAAAAAAAAATATAGAAAAAATTTATTTGATTGATAATTCTCTACAAATGACATATTAAATTTTATTATTTAATCCATAATTACAATGTTCTCATAGAGTGGTCATCTATGTAATATACCACAACATTATGAGTCTGTGGAAATCGAGGAAACTGTGATCCTTTTGAATGGGATTAGGGATTGTTTCAATTTAACTTCTATATCTGAATTTAAAATATAGTATATAATATATGATATTTCTTTATAAAATTTTAATGATTAATTTGGAGATATGGATTTAATTTTTATGTGTTTTTATTGATTTTGGATTTATTTAACAATAGAGTGTATGTTGGGTAGGAATTGTAGTCATTGAAAGGTTAGGAAAATAATGTTTTTATAGTGATGTATGACTATACAAGGAAGATTTTAATATCAAGTAAAAGGTTATTATTTTTTTATTTTTGGATGGTGGGTAAAAGAAGAATAATTTGAAAAAAATTGTTAAATAGGGGGTATGTAATGAATGGAAGTGTATCGGGTACCCAAATTGTATCTTAGGCGAGAAAACTAAGACTTCCATAAAATACAGAATGTGGGTTTTACCATAGATGCTATATAATAATTGTGCATGTGGGGTGTTTCATTTATGCTCGTCCATAAGAGAAATAATGAATGAATACATATTTTTTATAATTTTTTATACATTATTCACACAAAAAACTATATATTCCAATATTTTAGCATTAATATGCCCAAATATTAGTTTTATCTAAATAACCCTTGAGGTTGGAGGAGAGGCTTGCATTGGAGAAAATTGGTGGACTATGATCGGATCATCGATCAATGATTGATATACAGAGGATATAATCATTGTCAATAGAGTTCTTGGATTTTTCTAATGATAATGATGCTAAATCGTTTATTATCTGCAATCAATCCATTGTGGAGTTAGCTTGTTTTTTCTATGTTTTTTAATTCATGTTATTTATTTATCAATGATTAATATGAATTAATTATTTAAAAAGTTGATTTATGGATGGTTTTTTTATTTATTGTTCATTTTTTAAATTCCTATAATTAGGAATGATGGATTATTTATATCATCCAATTAAGTTAATTATCTATAAATGAGTTATGGAAAAAATAAATAACTTCCATCATTCTTTCCACACAATTTTTCTTTTTTTCTAACCTCTTTTACAGGACCTTCATCATCAAATTATTGTTTGACTGATGGTTCAATGATATCCAAGAACCAATTATTGTGAAATATATAATTGGTGAAACATATCATTATCATAGGTTCGTATTTTCGGTTTAAGGGATGATGGAGTTTATTTAATGATAATGGAATATTAGTTTTTTTCAAAGGACCTCATTTGATGGGTCTTGGAATTTGGGATATACGGTGAGATGGGAGGCAATTTTTAAAAAACAGGTGACCATAATTTTTCCACTAATGATAGTTCAAGTGTGGTCAACCATAGACTATGATATTTTATGCATGATTCACAATTGGATTAATGTAGTTGGTGATAAAATTTAATATCTATAAATACCATGAGTTTAAGGAAATTCTAATATACATAGAGAGGAGTTAACAAAAACATAGGTTGTGTGGACCCACATCCATGGAAATTAGTGTTTACATGTGATCATAAGTATCACACATACTTGTGACTTAGATACACACTATGTGACCTTTAATCTAGTAACATGGTTTGTAGCCCTGGGATCATAGGAAGAGAAATTGATTGTGTATGTTCACAACTATATTACACAAGCACGGATAAGAGTACACGAGCATGAACATGAGTAGTTTCATGCTTAGAAAACTAAACCATGTGTCCTTTTTACCCTCTATATAATACTACCATGGAATATTAGATCCCTTAATCCCCTCATTCTAGTTTTACTTTCAATATTGGCATGTTAACTTGGTCCATCTTGATCATGGAATGAGTGATTCCCCTATATGGGTTAGTTTTGTATATATTTGACCATCCCTTGTTATAGATCAGGGTGTGGTCTTATATCATTCTTCCCCATGTTACATTTTTTATCCTATTTACAAAAAACAAGAACTATTTTCCCCTTAATATTTGGTTATCCCAAATAGGGTTTGGTATCCCCCAAAATCCATGGGAATGATCCCTTACCAATGTATCAATATCTTCTGAGTTCTATTTTGTACTTCATCATGGAAAGTATGAAGTTACATGAACTCTCAGATGAGTTACATCAGTATTAGTAAGACTTGATAAGTGATTTAATTTATATAAGAAAGTAAACTATGTGAATCAAGAGGATTCATAGGATGGTAGTGAGGATGTGATCTTACATTTAGATTTATCCTCTATTTATGATCATATTTGGGATTTTGTTTATTTTCCTTCTAATTGAATCGACTTTTGTGTTCTTATTTAACAATTTTTTATAATTTTGTAATGTGATTTTGGGGTTTCTTATTGGTTAATTTAAAACATACTTCTACATATTCTCATCCCACATGTGTAATTTCATATGAAAATTAAAATTCATTTGTAATCCCTTGTAGGACACAAATTATGGGATGTTTATTTTCACTAGATAGAAAATATATGAATCTAGTAGATTAATCATGATATTAAGCCCCTTTTTTAGCTATTTTGAATCCTTAATCATTATTTTGGCCTTATATTTGGCCATTTTTTCAGAATATTTTTCATCCTATGGTATCAATATTTTTTTCGTGAACATATTGTACTGGTTGTTTGACTTTTCTGAATTATGTTACTGTTTAGAAATGTGTCCATGTGTATAGTTACATTAGGATAAGGGAATCCATGTATATGATATTCTTACTCAGTTCTAGTCATTAGCCTCTGGACTATTATATAATATTGTGGGATATCACACAAGGCTTACTCTTAATATGGAATTCCTCGATGGGTAAGGTCATGATAAAATTGTATCATGGAAGGATATATTAGGACTAGATTTTTGAGATATTTTAGTTGTGAGTATCATTTTGGGAACTACATAAATAGTATTTAATTTTGTTATGTTTGTCTCTCATGAAAAATTACATAGCGATGGTGTGGTGATTGACATATCCATTCTCCGAGACTTTGATAACCTGCTTTTTAAACTTTGTATATATAGGCACTGGTTGAAGGGAAATCATTTTATCAAGTATCATATATGAAGGGTTTTAGTTTTTTTTCCTTATTGAGTAATATATCATGATTTTCTCTTTGTACATGGCGCATCTTGAATATTACCTGATATTTCACTGACAAGATAATTCTAGGGTTCCATATAAGGATCTCAATAATGCTCTCTTTAGCCAATGGGCTTTATTCTATATACAAGTGCAGGAGGTAGTTCAACAAGGTTTTTAGAATACCCTTTAAGTAACTGAATGTTCTAGGAGAAATGGTTGATAACATGTATAGGTTGTTCTCACTTCATGATCCCTAAGAGAAATGGCTACTCATGTTTCAGGGGAATCTAGACCCCATGATGCAAAGGACTAGATCTAGTCATTTGGGTGAGCCTTCGACCTTGTTAAGACCCATCCTGATTAGATGGTTTCCATAGTAGTGATCCTTCTATATAGTCCAAATGGACTATGGTGTATCTTGGTGATTCATATGAATAATGAGCATACTCTCATTTGGATATGGTTCAAGAATCTCTTTATAGATCAGTGTTACCAAATGGTGTTTTTTCCATTATATATCTTTGAGGTATTAGATCTCCAACTAGACAAAATGTATATTGAAGAGTATGGGTAGAGGTTCAATAATATATCATGGTACTCTAGGGATATGGTTTCTGATGGGTACATTCAATAACAGACCATTGAAATTATATGTTTTAGATATATTTGGGAAGGATTGGTTTCTCTTTATATCACTTCCTATATTAGGGTTTGTGATCATGACATAGTTGTTAACATCTTCCTAGAAATAAATTTTTAAATAGATAGTAATGGTAGTGAATTCTGGGGAATTGAGACCTCATCCACAAGAAGTAAACATCATAATCATGGATCATGGTCTCTATTTTTGCTTCAGATGCAGGCTCGGCAAGGAGGGTTAGCTTCTTTATCCTCTTAGGGAAGTTGTAGTTTCCCAAGGTAGAAATGATGTATCATGTTTTATATGTGAGGTTATATATCAAGGGGTTTCGTGATCCACTAGTAAGTAGATGGGGAGATAGTTTATGGACTTCCTAGGAAGATTTAGTGGACTGATAATTGAGGTCCATATGTTTTGTATATGTAAGAAGAACTAGGAGAGTAGTGTGTAATAAAATACCTTATGATCCCTTACCACCACTACAATTTCTATGTGGTCCCCACCACGCATAGGGATATGGTGGTCTAGATTGTGGAAAACTATAAATTGAGTAGGATTATTTTTTGTCAGAGTGAACACTCAAGAGGGGGGGGGTGAATTGAGTTCTAATTAAAATTTCAGTTAAAATATTTTCTATTAAAATCCCCCAATTTATAAACCATGTTAAAATATAGTGAATTTGTAAAAATTTAAAGGTTCAATTAGATTCTCAAAAGATTGATTAGTTCTCAGTTAATCTAATCAGAAGAATAAATTATCTTTTGAAACTAACCTACTGATTTACAATAGATACAAACACATTCTAGATTAACTATCAAGGTAACATTAAAACTGATTTGTATTTCAAAGTAATAAGAAGCGGAATATAAATTAAATACTATATATTTTAAACTTAAACTAAAAATGCACAGCAGATATAACCAAGAGGTTTAGTCTCAAGCCGACAATTAGTCCTCTCAAATTTATATCTAAATTTGATCCACACCCTGGATCGAGGTTAACAATAGTACAAGACTGTCTGGGCCACACAGGGACCTCTACTAATTTTCTTCATGGGAAACAAAAATAATGGCCAGGCCACACAAGTACCTCTTCCACAGATCTCGTGGGTAAACAAGATTAAGGAGTTTTGGTGTGAGAATTGTGATATCCTCCAGTTCAGCACAGGAGACAGTGTGTGTGTAAAATAAGACACACACTGCTCAAAATTAAATATGAAATCACTTAGAGAGATTATGTGAATGTTTATAATTCTCTAGTGATTGGCAGTGCAGCTCTGGACTCGTTGGATTCAGCAGAAATGTCGCTGAGTCCTTCTCTGGTTTTTCTATTGAAAAACAGATTGACTTAGTTCATCTTTTGTTACTCCAGGAGAGAAGATGTTCTCTTAACTCCAAAGTACTTCGTGTGTTCTTCAGTATTGTAGTATTTCATGTATGGAACTTCTTTGAGGATCGTGCTATGTGTTCTTCATAGTTTTGATCAGGATTGTTCTTCGGTTCAGTACATAGCTCACATGTATTGTAGTATGTGTTTCGAGACGTGTCCAGTGTGAGTATATCCTCTACTGCAGCTCAATATTTTTCATATTCCATGAGCTCCAGCAATAGAAATGATTTTCTTTCCATAGGTACGAGGTACGGTTTCCTGAAATGCAATAACTATCATTAAATAACATTAATTTCATTAAAAAATCAAATATGACTGTTAGTATTATTTAAATAATATTGAGAAAAGGTTAAGAAACGGTGTCATAATATATTTCAAAATGGTGTCCCTTTGAACTGGCATCTCCTTCATGGTATGTGCTTCATGGTGTGTCTATATCACGGTGTCTGGGTCACGGTGTTTCCTTCTCAGTGTCTGGGTCACGGTGTGTCCTTCACGGTGTCTTGGTCACTGTGTGTCCTTCCGAGTGTCTGGGTCACAGTGTGTCCTTCCCGGTGTCAGTGTCTTGCACACAGTCTGTCTTATAGTGTCAAACTTCATGATGTCTTGATACTTAGACAATTTATTGTATTCAAACTTAAACAATAATATGCAAGATATGAATTAAGTTTAACCATTATCAAGTAAAATAACTTGAAACAGAAATACAAGGGTTTGATAAGATAAGTGAGAGTTGTGATCATGCAAAGGATTCGTAAATAATAATGAGAGTAACTGACAGTAATATGTTTTAAATCATTAGAACATGATGTGTAATTACTATTGAGATTTTTGATCATTAAAACATGATTAATACAGGAGGAGTCCAACAATATCCCCCTTTTTGATGATCAAAAATCATATATTGTTAAAATATAAAGGAAATGCAACATTAGAAAAAATAACATATATAATAAGAATAGATAAAAGACTAAGAGATAACTCTTCTCACTATTTCTCCCCCTTTTGGGATTATCAAAAAGTAGAGAGAATGGAGTAAAAAATGCATTTTTCATTATGAAGGTTCATAATAAAACATATAAGTGAAATACAAACAGTAAAAAACAAAACACATCCCATCAAAAATTAAGAAACATTGATAACCATCACGGATTGGATTTCTCTCTTCCTTTATCAGTAGGAGCTGAAGTTGATGTAGAATAAGGAATTGAGGTAGGAGACCAAGATGGTAAAGGTAGACCTTCAAATATGGAGGGATCCAAAGTAGGAGCTGTAGAAGATCTAGTCTGTAGTTGATCATGAATGACTGGTCTGATCTGAGAAATGGCTTTGTTGACTAACATACTTGTTTAGGCTGGGGCAGGTAGACTAGGTCTAAGGGGTGCAGAAGCTAGAGCAACTATAGCAGTACTCTGCACGTGAAGATATGGCTTCAAAATTTTGATGAAATCAGTAATGATTTCCCCACCATATTGCATATCCATTTCAAAATCTTCCTTATTCTCCATGAATTTTTCCAACAATCTAGTGAACATTGTACACTTTTGAACTTGAGATTTAAAATCTTGAGTCACTTGAGGGATTTTCAAATTCTATACAAGATAGTTAAAGTGATTTTTCATGTAACATTTAGAGATAATCCATGTGAGAAAAAAGTATATCTTCTTGGTGATCTCATGTTGAGCATAATTGGAAATCTTAGAATGAATTCGGACCAGGTCTGAAGCTCGATCACTATTCTTAACCACTTCTGACAAAAGAGACAGATCTGAACCACTAAGGATATTCTAAATTTCTTCCATGGTTATGGATCTCAGTAGAGAATCATCCAAAGAGGGAACAGAAGTCTGACCAAAGGGAGGAGAAGCCTTGACAACTTCAGTGAGAACATTGAGCTATTTCGAAACCTTTTGAAGACATCCATTGTACACATTTGTGATCTTATTCAGATTTTCTACAATCTCTCTCATCCATTGCAACATCATGGTGTGTCTTACACCAATATTCTCATCAAATGACAGCAGATATGGATGACCATGAGATACAATCTCTCTAGAAAGTTTGGAAACATCTGGTTCCAGAGCAGCCACAACAGGTGCAGGAGAAGAAACAAGAGTAGGCTCTGATCTTGAAGACAGTTCTCTTTGAAGATTTTCCATCATATCATCCAAATTTTCTACAGCATCACTAAGAAACTTATTTCCAACTCTGACTTCTTGTATTTCACAGATCATCCTTGGTTGAATATGCAGAATGATGTTTTCCAAAAGAATCGAGGCATCTTCTTAACTTAGTTGAGTCACAGGACGAGGTTGAGAGGATATAATCTTCTCAACTCCATCAAAGATAGTCTCTCTAAAGATTTTTCAAATCATCCATAGTTATATATGATTGTTGGTCGGGTAAGAGAGTAGGGGAAGGTAGTGGTACAGGTTCTGATGCAGATTCTGGTTGCGGTTCAGAATTAGATTCAGTTTCAGAATCAGATTGAGGTCGAGGTTTAGGCTCTGTTTCTTGTTCTGGGGGAGCTACTGACTTCAGTTGAAACATAGAAGAGAGATCTATACCAGTTGCAGTCACTTGCTGTGATTCACTCACATCATAAGAACTTAGAAACTCATACCGAGTGTACACAGAATATGTAACAGTTGGTTGAGAGATTTCAGCAGGTCCAACTTCATAAATATCCAGGTTTTGAGGTTCCTAACCCTCAAAATGTGATTCCATTTCAGATTCTTGAAGCTCTGGAATTGGGTTAAGATCCATATGATCAGCTATAATCTCTTCAGCAAATTCTTGCCTTGCCAGCTGAAAGGCAATTTCCATCCTCTCTTCAAGAGAGGGTATGTACTGAGGAATAGATTGTTCCTCAAGCAGTGCTTCTAGACTTGCTTCCTTTTCAACAGGGATATCCTCTTGATAAACATTTTCCCTATTAGGGATTTCTCCGAGATCATCTTCTTCCATGACAGGGAGGTCTTCAGCACCACCAGACTCTTCCATGTCTTCATGCTCTAAAATAGGGATAGTCAAATATCTTTCAGCCTTAGGTTGAATTTCCTGATCAACATCATCTCTAGAAGCAGGAGATTCTACTCTAAAAACCACAGAAACTTCTTCTCTAGAAGGTATTTCAGTAGGAACATCAGCAGGGACATCAACCCTTTCTTTCTCAAAAGGATATGCTTCCTCTTGAGGTATTTCAGCCTCTTCTTCTTCTTCTTCTTCTGGGTACTCAGCCACATCATCTGGTTACAAACCAGGATCAGTTATATTCTTTGGCCTTCTTGGATAATCAATAGGATTATACTACTTATAATGTTGATCACTATCCTCAACCCACAACTTCTTCCAGGGGTTCCAATTAATCTTCATCCTTTTGATGATAGTCTTAGATAAATACAAATCAGAATCCTCTAGATTTTATTCATTCGGTCTAACTACTCCATTGGAAACTAACATGGCCAAAATAATCTTTGATTAAAACAAGGAGGTGGATTTGGAAGTGACTTTAATCAGCTCATATATGTGGTGAATGGAAAATTTTCAAAGATTGACCTTATGGTTATTCTTCAACACTTGAATTAGGAACACATCCTGATACTTCATCACAAGAGAAATCTCATTTTCTTGGACTAATCAAATTCTGAACAAATTTGAAAAACATTCTTGTCTCCCCATCCAATTCAGCTGTTATGGCCCGTCGCTTGGTGCCATTTCCTGTCAGGATCTCTAGTGCATTTTCCAGATCAAATATGACAATTGTTGGAGGAGGGTCTCTCTGGTAATCATCACAAATCCATTCATGAGAAATTCTCAGGCATGAATCCCATAACCTTGAATAGAATGAACACTTTTTTCGTTGATCCATCTTTTCACGATAAAACATTCTCTAGCATCAAAGAGAAACATTACATACTTGTAAAACTGAGATACCAACCTCGGGTATATAGGTCTATCTTTTCTAGAAAACCATTTGATCCATCCATATTCTCTTAAGACTTTTAAAACCAAATACTTAATAGATAGCAGCCATTCAGGGCAAATCTCTTTTTCTGGTACTACAGTACGACTTACTAGGTTAGGATTTAGAGGTCCTTAAGGTGCAATCTTCGGTGTTGTTTTCTGTTTCTTTGTGTGGTACTTCTCAGATGAGGGTGAAGATGGATGCTTCATCCTATGCATTCACTGAATTTTTAGGTGAGAGAGAAGGAGAGAAGGTTTGCAAGATTGAGAAGGTTCAGAAGAAAGTTCGGGTGAGGATTCGAGTGAAAAATTTATGTTTTATCATTTGGGAATGTCAAGCGTCACAAAAATAAGAACGCGGGAAATCAAATAGCGGTTAAAAATATTACCGCGATTCGGGTTAAAATAAATATATAAAGAATCTTCATGGTGAGACCGTGAGTAGGCATTATGGTGCGATGAAAATCAATCGTCAAGTTGAGACTGTTGGTGGTAGTCATGGAGAGACAGTGACCATTCTGTGCAGTCACGATGAGACAGTGAGTGATATGTTCTGTCATGGTGAGATAGTTAAGTGACAGACCATGAACACAAGGTGTTAACTGTGAGACCGTAAGCATGAAACAGTAACTGGGAAACAGTGAACATGAAACCATAAAGTAAAATAAATTAAAAATAGTAAACTGTAAGATCTGTAAGATGTCTATTTATGATTGATCTTACCAAGATCATGTATGATGTAATCTAATCTCTCAAAATTTAATGGTTTAGTGAATATTTTAGCAATTTGATATTCAGTACCAATGAATTCTAAAGTGATATCACTCTTTTGATAATGATCCCTCAAAAAGTGATGTCCTACATCAATATGTTTTGTCCTAGAATGTGAAACATGATTCTTTGAAATGTTAATAGCACTTGTGTTGTCACAAATTATTGGTACATGTATGAATTGATATCCATAGTCTAGTAATGTGTGTTTCATCCACAAAATTTGTGCACAACAACTTCCAGCAGCTATGTATTCAGCTTCTTCAGTAGACAATGAAACAGAATTTTGATTCTTACTACACCATGATACTAGAGACTTTCCTAAAAGGTGACATGTTCCATAGGTTCTTTTTCTTTCTAACTTACATCCTCCAAAATCAGCATCAGAATAACTAACTAGTTCAAATGATTGTTCTTTTGGAAGAACAGTCCTAAATTGGGAGTATGCTAGAGGTATTTGAAAATTCTCTTTATAGAATTTAAATGTGACTCTTTAGGGTTTCCTTGAAAATGAGAACACATACACACAGTAAACATAATATCAGGATGACTAGTAGTCAAGTTGATTAGACTACCAATCATTCCTCTATAAGTTGTTTGATCAACAGATTTTTCATCTGCATCAAGATCCAACTTACAGGTGGTACTCATGGGAGTTTCACTACTTTTTGTGCTATCCAATCCAAAATGTTTTAAAAGATCTCTATTATATTTACTTTGAGTTAAAACAATTCCATCATTGTTTTAAAAGATTTGAAATACAAGAAATAATTCATGTTCACCCATTAAAATCATCTCAAATTTATTTTGCATCATTTTAAACATGTTAGTACATAAAGAAGTATTTTAAGATCCACAACTAATATCATCTACATAAATTTGTACAACTATAATATCTTCAAAAATTCGTTCTATAAAAAGAGTAGAATCAGTTATACCTTTTTTAAAACCTTTAGAAATTAGAAAAGTACATAATCTATCACACCAAGCTCATGGAGCTTCCTCTAAACCATATAAATCTTTTGATAATTTGAAAATATGATTTGTAAAATGAGGGTTTCTAAATCCAGGTCGTTGGTCAACAAAAACATCCTCAACAATATATCTATTTATGAAAGCACACTTGACATCCATTTGATATAGTTTGAAGTTTAGATGTGCAACATAAGCAAGTTGAGTTCTAATGGATTCTAGTCTTTCTACTGGAGAAAATTTATCCTCATTGTAAATTCTTTCCTCTTGACTATAACCTTGTGCAACTAATCTAGCCGTGTTTCTATCTATGTTTCCAGATTCATCTAATTTATTTCTAAACACTCATTTTTTGCCTATGGTGAAAGTGTCATTAGGTCTTAGTACTAGTTTCCAAACATTATTTCATTCAAACTAATTATGTTCTTCTTGCATATAAATTACCCAAAGTTCATCATTAATAGAATCATCAGTGTTTTTAGGTTCAAGCTGTGATAAGAAGGATTGATGTTCAACCTGATTTCTAAGAGAATCTCTAGTATGTGTCCCTCTATCAAGATTTCCTACAACAACATCTAATGGATGATTATTTAGAATCCTAGTTGATCTAGTAAAGGTAAGACTATAAATTTCAAGTTCTTCTCTAGGTTCGGATTCATTAGGAGCAGTTTCTGAAATATTTCCAGAACTGGCTGTCTTTACAGCAGGTTCATTGATTTTATCATTAAGGTTCAGAACAGATAAATCTTCTTCAAGATTTTAAAGAGATGACTTAGGTTCATGTGGATCAGTTTCATAAAATTTGATGTGAACAGATTCTTCAACACACTTGGTTCTCTTATTGAAAACTCTATAGGCTTTATTAGTTATATAATATCCTAAAAAGATTCCTTCGTCACTCTTAGAAGCAAACTTCTCTAGATTATCCTTGGTATTAAGAATAAATACTTTGCAACCAAAGACTTTAAAGTAATTAACCTTAGGTTTTCTATTATTCCATATTCCATAAGGGGTCTTCTTGAGAATAGGTCTGACTAAGACTCTATTGATGATATAACAAGCTGTATTTACAGCTTCATCCCAAAATTAAATAGGCAGGTCATACTCATTAAGCATTGTTCTTTCTATTTCTTGAAGGGTTTTATTCCTTCTTTCAACTACACCATTCTGCTGAGGTGTCCTTGGGGATGAAAATTTGTGACTATACCCATTTTGTGAGAATTGAGATTAAAAATCATGATTTTCAAACTCACAACCATGATCACTTCTTAGGGTTTTAATCTTAAGTCCACTAAGGTTTTCTACAGACTTGGAGTATTTAACAAAGTAAGAACAAGCTTCACTTTTGTGAGCTAAGAAATATACCCAAGTATATCTAGAAAAGTCATCTATTAAGACCTAGACATAGTGTTTCCCATTTAATCTAGAAACTCTAGATGGTCCAAACTAGTCCATGTGAACCAACTCAAGAGGTTGAGAAGTTGAAACTTATTTCTTTGATTTGAAAGATATTTCGCATTGTTTTCCCTTTTGACAGGGATTACAAACTTTGTCATTTGGAAACTCTAGTTTGAGTAAGTCTCTAAATAAGTTCTTCCTAGTTAGTTTTCTAAGTGATTATATATTTTAGTGTCCTAATCTCCTATGCCATAACCATGACTCTTTATTAAAAGCATTTAAACATGTAACATTTTTCTTAGCTAAAGAACTTAAATCAATAGAAAAAACATTTTCATTTCTTCAAGCAGAAAACATTAAAACATTATTAGAATTAAAAACATCACAAGAATCATTTTCAAATGTAACAATAAATCCATCAACACATAATTGAGATATACTTAACAAGTTGTATTTCAATCCATTAACAAATAGAACTTTAGAAATTAAAACTGAGTTAGTGTTACCAATTTGGCCTAGGCTGATTATTTTTCCCATAGAATTATCACCAAAGGTGACATGGCCTCCATAAACCTTGATTAATATCTTGAAGCATGAGTAATCCCTAGACATATGTCTTAAACATACACTATCCAAGTACCATGTCTTCTTGTGGGAACTCTTCAAACAGGTTTCCTACAAAATAGATTTAGATGGAAAATGACTTTGGTACCCAGATCTTCTTGGGTCCAGAAAGGTTAGCAATCAAAGATTTAGGTACCCAAATTTTTCTTATGGGTCTCATATAATTTACAGAATCAATAGATTTTTAAAGACAAACTTTATTTGACCTATAACCATATGAATAACTAGTTGAAGCCTATGAATTTCCAGAACTGGAACTCACTGAATTTTGTCCAGTTTTAGGAATAAATCGAGTTTTAGTGAAATATCATTTTCCAAGTTGGTAGCCTATTCTAGTAGTGTATTTTGGTGCAACTTTCTTTCCTAAAATTTGAGTTAGAGTATCTTTTCCATTTGTGAACTTTTCTATGTCCTTCCTAAGTTCCTCATTAGACATTTTCAGTTCTGTATTTTCCTTTAACAGTTGATCATTATTTTATTTTTCTATATCAAGGGAGGATTTAACATTTGTAGTGAGAGCATGTTTTTTCTTTAATGACATATATTTGTCCTTATGTTAATTTCATGTTTCCTCCAGCATGATACAGTATTCAGATAATTCATATTTAGACATATCTTCAGAATCAGAATCAGATTTAGTATCAACTCAAGAATAAAAGAAATTTAAAACATGAGTATCTAAGGTTACCTTGGATTTTTTGGTCATGAAACACATGTTGTAATGATTCTTTTCAGAATTAGAAATTTCAGATTCACTTGTGATGTCTCCTGAATCACTCCAAGTAGCATTCATAGCTTTCTTGTACTTCGTGTCCTTATAATCATGTTTCTTTTTGAATTTTAATTTTGGACAGTCAGCCTTGATGTGTCCTTTACTCTTGCATTCATATCAGACTATATCATCTTCCTTATTAGAATTATTACAATCCTTTTTTCAGTTACCTTTGTTGTCATATTTACCTTTGTAGTTTGTTTTTCTGAAGAATTTATTCTTCTTATATAATTTCATAAACCTCTTGGATATTTGTTCCATTTCAGCATCACTGTCAGAGTATGAATCGTCACATGCTGAACTTTCAGTTTGTATTTGAACTTTGTCTTTGTCCTTGATCATTAAAGTGTTAGACTTAAATGCCACAAATTTTCTTTTGGGTTCATCATCTTATTATTTATTCACTTTGAGTTCTTCCTCACTCATTATAAGCTTACCAATAAGCTATTTTATGGGAAGAGCTCCAATGTCACATTATTCTATGATTGAAACAGAAGTTCCTCTGCATGTATCTGGAAAACATCTCAGTATCCTCAGGATATCTTCCTTTGTTGGAACAGCCTTCCCAAGTGAAATCATTGTATAGACTATCACATTGAACCTGAGATACATATCACAAATAGGTTCATCAGTTTTCATTTTAAAATTATCATATTTAATAGTATAAGTATTTAATATCATTTCTTTAACATTAGTTGTTCCTTCATGAGAAACTCCCAAAGTATCTCACGTTTCCCAAGCTGTTTTACATGAAGATATTATGTTGAATTCCTCATCTCCTAATGCACAATAAAAATTGTTCATAGCTTTACATTTATTATTGTAAGCAGTTTTTGTAGTTTTATCCCAAGTTGTTCTTTCAGTTTCTAGAATTTAATATTGAGATTCTATAGCAGTCCAGATATCAAAACCCATACTTTCTAAATGAGTTTTCATCTTACGTTTCCACTGAGCATAGTTTGTACCATTAAATAAAGATGGCTAGTTAGTAGCAGCACCTTCTAGTCTATTATCCATAACTAGATTTTAGAAAACAAATTTAGAGAGATAAAATTTATAACTAAAAAAATTTATGATCATTACAGATGCAGCTAAAATCATAGTTGAAAAACATAATGTTTTGTAAACTTGTATTAATAAAAAAAATCCTCTGATACCAAATGTTGGTCAGAGTGGACACTCAAGAGGGGGTGAATTGACATCTAATTAAAATTTCTGTTAAAATATTTTCTACGAAAATCCCCCATTTTATAAAGCAAGTTAAACTGTAGTGAATTTTTAAAACTGTAAAGGTTTAATTAGATTCTCAAAAGATTAATTAGTTCATAGTTAATCTAATCAGAATATTAAATTAGCTTTTGAAACTAACCTACTGATTGAAGATAGATTCAAACACATTCTAGATTAACTATCCAAGTAACCTTAAAATAGATTTGTATTTCAAAGTAATAATCATCAGAATATAAATTAGATACTGTATATTTTGAACTTAAACTAAAAATGTAGAGAAGATATAACCAAGAGGTTCAGTCTCAAGCCAAGACTTAGTCCTCTAAAATGTATATATAAATGTGATCCACACCCTAGATCAGGGTTAACAATAGTACAAGACTATCCAGGCCACACAGGGACCTCTACCACAGTTCTTCGTGGGAAAAACAATTAAATACCAGGCCATACAAGGACCTCTTCCCCAGTTGTCGTGGGTAAACAAGAGTAAGGAGTTTTGGTGGGAGGATTGTGATATCCTCCAGTTCAGCACAGGAGATAGTGTGTGTAAAATAATACACACACTACTACAAAGTAAATAATAAATCACTTAGAGTGATTATATGAAAGTTTAGAAAGATCTAGTCATTGGCAGTGCAGCTCTGGACTCGTTGGATTTAGTAGAAATGCTTCAGAGTCCTTCTCTGGTTTTTCTATTGAAAAATAGAGTGTCATGGTTCAACTTTTGTTTCTCCAAGAGAGAAGTTGTTATCTTGACTCCAGAGTACTTCTTGTGTTCTTCAGTATAGTAGGATTGCATGTATGGAACTTCTTTGAGGATCATGCAATGTGTTCTTCATAGTTGTGCTCAGGATTGTTCTTTGGTTCAGTACAGAGCTAGCGTGTATTTTAGTATGTGTGTCGAGACGTGTCAAGCATGAGCATATCCTCTACTGCAACTCAATTTTCTTTATATTCCATGAGCTCTAGAAAGAGGAATGATTTCCATTCCATATGTACGAGGTATGGTTTCCTAACAAGCAACAACTATCATTAAATAACATTAATTGCATTAAAAACATCAAATATGACTATTAGTATTATTTAAATAATATTGACAAGATGTTAAGAAACTGTGTCACAGTATTCGTGCAAATAGTGTCTCTTTGAACTGGTGTCTCCTTCACCGTATGTTCTTGATAGTGTTTCCATGTCATGGTGTCTGGGTCACGGTGTCTCCTTCACGTTGTTTGGGTCACGGTGTGTCCTTCATGGTGTCTAGGTCACGGTGTGTCTTTCACAGTTCCTGGGTCACGGTGTGTCCTTCACAGTGTCTGTGTCTTGCACATAGTCAGTCTTACTGTGTCAAACTTCACGGTGTCTTCATACTTAGACAATTAACTATATTCAAAATTAAACAGTAAAATACAGAATATGAATTAAGCTTAACCATTATCGAGTAAGATAACTTGAAACATAAATACAAGGGTTTGATAAGACAAGTGAGAGTTGTGATCATGCAAAGGATTTGTAAATAATAATGAGAGTAATTGAAAGTAATAATATTTTCAATCATTGAAACATGATGTGTAATTATTATTGAGATTTGTGATCATTAAAACATGATTAATACATGAGGATTCCAACAATTATGATCCAAAGGTTTTATGAATGATATAATATATGATATAAGTATACTCATATTTAGAAACAGTTTTGACAAACACAAGAACAATCCACTCTTTACATTCTACTTCCCATGTATGAGATTTGGACGTTCTATTATTGCCTTTGGCTCAACGTTTGATTTTAGAGGCACTAATTAAAGAAGATTCAATGACCACACACTTTTTTCAATAGTTTTTATTGATTCTTATTGGTGATAGATTTATATAGTTGTTATTCATGACCACGATGTGACCATACAATGTAATTATTTGTATGGGCTATATCTCTATAGTTCATGGACATATTGAATATTTTCGTGAAAGAATAAAATGTTTCAAAGATTATGGGATGATATTTTTTCGTTGATGAGAAGAAAACCTAGGGAGAGTAGAATGGACACATATGTAGAAGGATACATATAATTTATCCTTAGTTTTCTAGTATGTCACTTTGAGTGGTAGATACATAGATATTTCATTTTCCGGTAGTGGTGAAGGATTATGAGGATTTCATTCATATGTTCATACTGTTATTACCTCTGCACAAATAGATATATCCTACATATATCATCAACAATGTACTACCCTGATATATATTCTAGTTTATTTGATATCTCCCATGGAACTTTGATAGCCGGGGCTATTGTTATATGATTTTTAGAGGAATGGTTTTGTTAGACCCAATTTCTCCCCCTGTGTTGGTCTGATATTTCGCACCAAGAAGGTAGATAGGGGCTTGAGAAAGTACATGTATTATCATCACTTGGACTATGTGAATATTGATAATATTTATCAAATACTGATAATTGAAGACCACTTCGACTAGCTAAAACAATCAAGTTGGTTCATGAATATTGACCATGTGTTTGGTTATTGATAGCTTAAATTTTGATTAAAGGATATAATGAATATGGAATGATGGTTCCTGTAAGGTGACTAAGAGATCTTTGTGAGGGATTTTATCATAAAAAACACCCTAAAAGTTATCATGGGAATCTTTAATCAGATCTTTTAGTTCATAATAAATATTTATATGGTTCTACTAGTTAATGAATTCCTTATACTCTAAATTTTATAGGAGGATACTGGGAGACATTTGAGGTTGGTATTGGACATACATTTAGATAACTGACATTATGGGAAGCTCTTGAAGTGTTAGTTCTTGATTCAAATGGTCCACTTTCTTAGAAATTTCATCTCTAAAGTGGGAGAGGTAGTGTACCTCTCCATGTTATAGGAAATTATTTCTTTGAATCCAACCAAGAGCATGTATAAGGTGTGTACATTCCATGATCGGTAGAAAATTATCAATGATTTTTGCATAATTTTCCTTGCATCATAACACCACTGACTGATTTTACATTAAAAGGGAATTCTATCATCTATATAGATTAGTGGCATCATGATTTTTAGGATCTATGATAGAGGCTGATGAGAACCCCCATATTGAGACCTCTACAGAGGTTTTTGAGTATGTGGAGTTCTATGATGCCTTGGGAGATGGAATTTTATGTATTCTAATGCATGGGAAATCATTAAAAGCACATGGGTTCTGATATCTAAGAATTCATGACAATAACAAAATGACACATGAATTATAGCTTCCAATAGTGATATTCACCTTAAAATATATATTTTCTGAGAGCGATTCATCTTATATTATGAAAAAAATTTCCCCATTCATATATTTATATATAAATATCATAACCTTAGGAATAGGTGATTTCTATTATTCCTATAGTATTATGAATTTTTGATATTCTATGCTCTTGAGTAGTGTACTTTTATTATATATTTCCATACTGACAAATCCCATAAATAATTATTGGATGAGGTTTTAGATATGTTTACCATATAACAGTTGTCTGTGGTGGATTATAAAGGTGAAATGTACCCCAAATAAATGGTTATTACCCGTCCCCTAATTTAGTGTGCCCAGGAAGATAACCTTGTAGCTATCAATTGTGATGCCTTGTGTGACCAAATATCCAATAGAGATGTACCTAATAGATTTTATAATGTTGGGGAGCATGTCATCCATTTTTATGATGGATGATGGTACCCTTCATGCTATGAGAGGATGTGTTGAGATATTTTAATACATCACCCTTAGTGTTATACACAGTAGTGGAAAATATGTATCAATACCATGAGTGTTATTATTTGTGGCTAAGGATAAAGGGTTGTGTTTTTCATTATATCTCTTGATACCTCTCTTTCTCATAGGTAAAGGATGTTCATCGGGTACCTATTGGTTTTACCCAACCCTTTGAGGTTCCATAATGGATGTGTGATGGAATCTCCACGGATTCTGTTATGGTAGTTCCATGATTAGAGATAGCCCAAAATACAATCTATGTGATCATATACCAACCCACTAGGTCAGACCACATCCTATCCATCCAATAGAATGGATTGATGGCGATTTTGGGCTATGAATACGTGTAACTGATAGTTTATCAACATGGAGTTCCCATGATGGTTGTTTTAGAAAATGATGTGCAATTAACATCATGATTATGGATATGACTATTAGAGTCCTATGGGTCTCTGTTGTAGTTTTTCATGGTGTTTGACCCTATAAAATGGCTAGACCAAGTGGATGAGTTATGTTCTAGAGGACATACTTCTGGATTCTGAGATTTATTATGTCTACATTATGGAGGATTGTCAACCCTTGGGGAAGTTTTCATACAATAATAATTTACATTTTAACATTAATAGGACACCATTTAAGGCCTTAAATGGGATAATATGAAAGGGATCGATATGTTGGAAGGTTTTTGAGGATAAAAATCATATGGCCTAGAGTTACTGTGGTGAATCAAATAGAAGGTGATGATTATCCAGTAGAAGATGATAATAGTGTATATCTATTAAAATTCATATGTGAACCAACAATGTGGGACTTTTGTGTTTGATGAGTGAGACCATGTGTTACAAAAAAATCTCACCTTTGTGATGATTACATAGATATTTTCGAGAAGGAAGATTATCTATATGATTCATTAGCCCTTTCCTGATATTCTATAGGGTTGGAAAGGTTTCATACCACTTAGCCTTACCACTATTATTTGACAAAGTGAATTTTTGTATTATTTGTTTCAAAAAAAATGAGGAGATATATTCATTAATCATCACATGAAATCAGTTGAGGTGAGTTTGATATTGGGGATGGAGATAAATTCTCATAATTTTTATTTACCATAGAGTATATTTTAGATAAGATTTTTTTTTATTAGTGATTATCTTGGTGGATGTTTTTTGGTATCCCAAGAATCATTCTGATAGAACCTAGGAGTGGGAGATCTTGATGACAGATCATTACCCTCATTATATTTATTTTTCTTTTGATTTTTAGGATGAAAATCCTTGATTTGTGGGGAATATAATGGTTCTATTTTTCATATAGATCTTTTCAATATTTCAAATACTATTTCAGAATTATATTCAAAGTCATCATGGATTTCTAGGCCCAATAGAGCCTCAATATTGATATAGTAATAATAATAAATTTATTATATCTTTCAAGCATATTATTTTAGGAATAAGATAATATCTTCAAAATAAAGACCCATATGGGAAACTAATACTTCCAAAAAAATTGGGATGGGGTACCACCCTACATGTGAAATAATCCTTATATGCATTGGTTGTTTCATTTAAGTACAGTCACATGATAAATATTGGATGAATAAATTAATTAATTTAATTATAACCCATTAATCTCCCAAAAAGAAAAATAATCCTCTATATTATCCCCAATAAAGCCAAAATATTAGTGTTAGTATCATAACCCATGATATTGGATGAGAGGGGCATGGATGATATCATGTGGAGGAAATGATAAGATATGGGATTGATGATCTATATACAGATGTGACCATCATCATTAATGATGTTTTTGGATCTCTCCAAAAAATTAATTCCAAATTTTTCTTTGTTAGCAATAGGTATATTATAGATGTAAGACATTAATTTATATTTGTCTAATTTTAATCCATGATTTCTCCGTGTTTAAAATGACTTTATTCTTTTAGTAGTTAATTCACATATATATTTTTTGAATTTTTTGGTTTTTTAGTTTTAATTACGAGAATTAGAAATTTTTGATTATTTGGTGTCTTACCATTCATAAAATTATGCATCAATGAGAAAAGTCCTATTGAAACAATAAGAAATGTTCATTCCTCACTTTTATGTTTCAGGATTTTCTCTTATCTTATTTGAACGTTCATCATTATAATTTCATTTGAATAATAGTTTGACTATATTCAGGAACCCATCATTGTGAAATCAATATTTGGGGAAATAAATCATTATCGTGGGTTCAAATTTATGTTTTAATTCATGATGAATTTTATTATGATTATTATAGAAGATTGGGTTTCAATAAAAATAGTTCGTTTCATGGGTTTTGTAATTTGGGTGATGTGGTGCGATGAGAGGAATTTTTTGAGGAGGAGGGTTTCTAGAATCTTTCCATTAGTGAAAACTCATGTTTAGTTAGCCAAAGATATGAATATTGTGGGCATAATTTATAGTTGTGGAAGAGTAGGATGTGATATCGATGGATATGTGAGAATTCTAGGATTTCCTAGAAAATCATGATATACATGACGTATATTTTGGAAGAACACATGTCATGTGGACCACCTTAATGGTAGATTGGGGTTATGTATGACCTTGATTATCACATTCCCTTGTGACTTAGACACCTTCCATGTGACCCTTAGGAAAATCACTAAGTGTATGTTTCTAATAACATAGACGTTCACATTGTCTAGAGTTCATAGGCACATATGTGGATAAGAAAAACCATAGAAAAACATGTCGTCTGTCCTTTATACAAAATATATACCACATCCATGATAGATTATATCCCATGATCCCATTAGTAATGTTTCAGTTTCAGTGTGGGTGTGTTCCCTTAGTTCATCTGGATGAGTGTATATTGTGAAATCCCACCTTGAGAATTTGATGACAGATCCACCCTATGAGTTAGTACTAAATGAAGTCAAGTATCCCTCAAAATGGCTTGAGGTATGGCCCTGTATCATAATTCCCTAGGATGGGTCAGGTATCCCATTTCTGACATCAAGGGATTGTGATCCCCTTTATAGTGGGTTATCCAAGATAGGGTTAGGTATCCCCTCTTGTCCCTGGGCATAATCCACTACCTTTTTTGCATATCACATGAATTCTATTAGATAATTTTTCATAGAAATTACTTATGTATGTGACTTTTTTGATGAGTGTCAAAAGTTTATTGATACATGAGATGTGAGTTCCCTTGAATAAACACAACTTATGAACCAAAGGATGATTACTATGATAGAAATGAGGGTATGAACATACATTTAGAATTTGGGTTTATGAATGAGAATATGTTGATTGTTATCATCTTTTCATATAATTGAATAAACTTTTATGGTACTAAGAAAAACCATTTTTATGTATTATGTTTTTTTTATTTCATGGTGTCCTTTTGGGTATGTTTATAATCACTCATGCTTGGGATATACCTACATTTTTCATGACATAAGAAATTAAATGACTTTTTATAGTTTCCTCTGAAGACCATTACTTAGTGGATCATAGTTTCACTAGATAGACCATAAAAAGTCCTAGAGGTTGCATCTTGATAACCATCCCATTTTATTGAGCTAGTTGGAAACTTTTACAGTTGTGAAGGGATTTCACTAGGCCCTTTTCTTTTCCACACCCTTTGTTATACTCTATTATGGGACTAGATATTATTAATGCATATATAGTATCAGTTTTTTATCAATTCTATGTTATTCTAGTGTATAACTATGTGTGTGGTTTTACATATACTTTTTTATAATACCTTCTATGTGTGGGATATGCCTACATAGAACATTTATTTATCCCTTGTCTTATTGGTGGTAGGCTTGGGGTGTCACACTCCACTTATTTTCAACTAGACATGCCTCACTAGGTCATTTCGTGACTTTCATGGCTATAATATAACTAATGGAATATAGGGAATTAATTTTGAAATTTCAATGAAATTAATTAATTTGTTAAAATCATTAAAATTCCCCTCTACCCATAATATATAAGACTCTTCTTACAAATCAAATTAGAAAATACATGCCTTTTTAGCTAGTTTCCCTAAAACATTGCTATTTTTTAATTTATCCATGTTTTCTTAATAATGTGAAAATTTTATCCATTTTATCTATCAAAATTAAAAAACATGGCTAAATTAAGAAAATATTAAAATTTCATATAATTATATATATATATTATTTACATCATAAAAATTTACCCAAACACACGTTATATATATTATTTAATATATGTTAATTCATAATGAATTTAAATATTATTTAAATTGTTAATTTAAATAATATATATTATTTCCATGTGTTCAATTATAATATATCATTTCACAGTTAAATTTAATGTATATATATAGATATATAATACTAATATAATATCTAAAAAATATAAATGGATATATATATATATATTACTTATATAATAGTATATATAAAATTTGAAAAAAAAATATTTATATAATGTGTGTGTGTGTGCACCCATTCATAAATATGTGGATAAATACATACCTATAAACATCCATACACATATGTATACTTATATATAAAAATGTGTTAATATATTTGTAATAATATAACAAAATAATAATTAAATGTATAAATGTATGTATGTATGTATGTATGTATATATGTATGTATGAATGCATGAATGTATGTATGTCAATTTATTCATTAATATATTAATTAATATATTAATTTATAAAAAAATATTTTAGACACAAATTCAGATATATATATATATATATATATATATTTAAAGACACAAATACATATATAATAATATTAAAATTTTCAAATTGTATATATATATGAATATTAATATATTTTACATATAAATATATCCATGTACAAATAAATGTTTCTATATATATAAATTTAGATATAATTAGATGTATACTTTATATATACATATATAAAAACATATATATTAATTTAAATTAATATATTAATGCATTATTTTATATAAAAATTTGTATGTATGTTGATATTAACTTACATATATATTCTAATATATTACTAAAAACAAAAAAATACATGAACAAGTTGTCCTTATGTTCAATCACATACACCGCATTACAGGTTTCAGGCTTTTAAATGATTATAATTTTCTTATTTCAAGGTGATTTCATATTAAGGGAAAATTTAGGTGATTAATTTTCCACCTTTTAGTAGGGTGAAATGGGTAGTATAAATGCAAGGGCGCAAGCGGTGAGTGGTCAGGATTGGCCCTGAAAGCCCTGTGTCAGCAAAATTAGGTATTATCATGGGGTGTCAGCAGTGTTAAAAAATATATTTTTTCATATTATGTTAGAAACAATAATGAACATTCCCATGTCTCTATGAAAATGGGAATGGTTGGGACCATTCACCAATAATTAATATAAATTTTATAACGTAGAAAAAAATGGGAAAATTTACTAATGGAACATTTAGAAGAAAATTTATTAAATAATGGTAATTAAGTTAGCCGTGTTAATAAACATGAATAAATTAAAATAGAATTATGTTTAAGCTTTTATATTTTTGGGCATGAAAACCCAAACCCCTCTTTGATTTTACTTGTCTCCCCTATTTCTAGTCACCATCAGACTTCCATTTCTCACCTAATTTATGTCATGACTAAAGATAGAGCATTACCAAAGTAATTATATGGCGGGCCCATGTTTTTTAATTTATATTCCAATCATCTATCCATTTTTATAGTGTAAACCCCATATTGGGACACATTTTTTTAATTCCTTGATTTTAGATGAATGGATCCAATTAAAGATACAAGGAAGCATAAGTCAAATCCTTTGAGCTCATTTTAGGTAGAATCATTATTATATAATAATTTTTTACATGTATGAATTCTTATATCTTTTTAATTAAATTTGTATTTGGTTTTGAAAGTTGTACAAAAGGAATGAGGGAGTTTTAAAATGTGTATTTTTTTAGATTATAAATTTTATAGAGAAGAATGATTATTACATGTATGGTATTTTAATTATATATCCATATATGGATTTTTTAACAAAGGTGAATAATACATAGGTTTATATTATATAAATAGAGTCAGTATTAACCCATGTTATAGATTCCACGTGTGTTAGAAGGGACTATAGGGGTTGGTTATAGGGCCCCAAAGTTTAAATGACCTTGTGTAATGTATTTTTTTTAGTGTAATCTTGGGTAATCCCATGAGAGATTATATGGGTATCCCTTTTGGGGACTCAAAAAAAATTTAAATAGAGGTAACTTTTATTTATAGGTTTTATTTGTGTTAAAATATCACTTACGAGATAGAATTTGGTTTAAAATGTATGATCCATAGTGTGATGTCTTTTAATATTGGTTAGAAATATAAAGTATATTATTAATGGGTGGACTAGAGTCTCATTTAGATCTTGTTCTTCCACAAACATGAACCTTTTTAAATGACTAGGAATTGAAATTTTTATGGCATTATAGTGTGGTACCAATTGGTTGACTGAAATTTAGTTTGTGTTTTAATTCCCCTATATTCCTAGTGCTTAATTGGAAGTTGATTTTTTTACTAATCATTAGGGCATGACATTAATGGCTACATGAAAATGGTAAAAAAAATTTACATCACATCCATTTATAGTGAATGGTAAATTTGTGGAAACCTGATTATGTACCATTAATTTTTTTCCATGTTTATTGGGTATTATGGGAATTAAGTATGTTGAGGGGAGTTTTTTGAGGAACTATTGTAAAGAATATTTCATGTAATGGTTATAACTTGTTTATTATTCTAGGTGTTATCTACTATTCCATATTTTATAGGTTCATCATAGTCTGAGGGTTTTGTGATCATTACAGAATACATCTTTAGTTTTTGTTTATACTTAGATGGATGAGAATAAAAAGGTAACTTCATATATATTTTTCATGTGTTTCTTGTGGTGTTAACCTCTATTAGGTTGTATGGTTCCAATTACTTTCTAGAATTTATATATATGATGGGATATGTTTTCTATTCTTCTATTTATTTATCCAACTTATTTTTATGTAGTTGATTATGAGGTACCAGTATAGATCCTTGGGAATCATGGTGTTGTGTTTCAGCACCTATATTTTATTATTTAAGATTTATAGGAAGATCATGGTGGAGTAATATTAACACCATTTTCTAAAATACATGGGTTTGACTATGTGTTACACCTTTCTTTGATGTGTTTTCTATACTTGATTTATCTATGTGTCACTCCTTTTCTTGAAGCATTTTCTATACATCGTTCTACAAAAATTAGTATACCTTACCCAAATACATTTCATATATGTTACAGAGTCTTGAGATGAATTTAGAGTGGTGATATGATCCCCATTTGGATTTATATAAGGGTCTATCTAATTTTTATGCCTTTTCCTAATGTTTTTTCTAATATGGGACTTTTGATAACATTTATTCTACATTATAATGTTTTTATAATAAGATTTGTCCAATAAATATAGGTAATTACTATAACTTCATGTTTTTTCTTGGTGAGTCTATAGTGAAATTTCATATCCATTATTGGAATTGTTTTATGCAGTTGGGGTTATGTGGTAGGGTGGTTTTGTTCGAACATTATGGAAAAAATTGATTTCTTTCATGTTGATATTTAAAATATATTTTATTTTACCATACATGTATACACTAGGTATTATTTCATATATAAGGGTCATCATTGGTGCGACCAAATCGAGTTTTATTCTCATGCCTTACATATAATCATTGGTGGATATGAGGACCTCTATGTTTTTTTAGGTAGAATACTATACAAAAGATCATGATGGATTTTCTTGATAGAATTTGAGACAAGGGTCTAAGGAGTGACTGGGTTTTTTTAGTTATGTCTCTGCTAATATTTTTTTCTTTTTTTATTCTACACTTGATCTACTAAGTGGAGATCATTTTAAAGTATTTCAAACACCATGATATTTTTTAAAATTTTTTGTTTTTTAATTAATTTAATCTTTTTGATAATTTTTATTTTACATAACAATTAATATAGATTTTTTATTTGAAAGCACCAAGTTGTTCTTCCTTTGTATGCAACAACATGTTGAGGTTTTCCTATATAAAACACTTGAATTATCTTATGTACAAGTATCACTATGTTTGTCTTATGTTCCATAGAACACTAAGTTTTCTAATATCTTTTGTTACACATAAGACAATGATTTATTGAAAAAGTATTTACTATTAATATTTTTACTAAATTATAATTATAGTTACAACCATGCCATTATAAAATAAGTTACAAATAAGATTAAGTAATTTATAAAATATGATTTTAATATGTAAATATGTTTAATAATTTGGTCTTCAATTTATTATAATAGAAACTAAGAACTATTTTAAAATGAAGAAATTTATTTTCTACGAAAACAAATTTTCTATATACAATCACCATGTTGTCTCAATAAACCAAACAACCCACTTCTGTTGAATATTTATAATATAATTTTTATATTAAGTATGAAGTCATTTTTTTGACACTAATACAATATATTTTATAGGCCTAAGATAATAATAAATCCAATTTTTGGAATAAAAAGATATATTTTTCAAAAGGGTAATTTTACCGCCTTTTATTGGAGAACCCATTTAAAATCACTTTTTTGAAAATTTCAAATTTTTTAAAGTGAAAATTAAATTTTTATTTGAAATAATTATATCATAATTTACATTGGTACATTTTTTCAGTATTTTTCTGATAAGTTTCATGTATTATAAATAGTGAATGAAATGGATTTTAATTGAAAACATCTTTTTCATATAATTTATTTATATAGATATATTAAGACATTAATTAGTTTAAATTATATTATATAAAATTTTAGAATAATTAGTACAATTCAAGTAATTATTACCAGTTTCAAATTTAAAGTATAAATAAAAATATGTCATACTTTTGGACTTTTTCACTTTAAAAACTGTTTTCACATTCCGTCAACAGAATAGAATTTAAATTAATTTTATCCAATTATGTGTTGAGAATTGTGAAATTGATTCTATTGATGGAATAATAATTTCCATATTTTATAATTATTTCCCTTTTATTTTTTGAAAATAAGAATAGTACCATTAGTAATTTTTATTACCACATTTAAGAAAAATCGACTAATTAAGGGATACAATAATATTATAAATATTTTAAAACTAGAATAAAACATTTAAAAATGTCATTGGAGGAATTTAATTCATGACTTATCTCCTAAGGTTGGAAATGGAATATTATAATGGGCAATGCTCCATGAAAATTACTCAAATAGTGTTAAAATCAGCAAGAGAGAGAAAATGGCACACTTTAAATTTTAGAAAGTAATTATTTTATATATGGGGATAAAAATAATATATGATCTACTATGTATATTATAATTAAATATAATAAATTATTATAAATCATGGAATTTTGTTTTTAATTTTTTTCGAGAAAAGATTATAATGAATATTTACACAATGACGATACAATATTTATTCAATTAATGAAGAAATAAATTAAATGATATTAGAAGTATAAAAATATATATAATTTAAATTAATAAATGTGATGAAAAAATTTTATAGGTGAATAGGATATGTCCGGTTTCTGTTAAATCAATTGGTTCATAATTATATTTTATTATTGATTTTATTAAATTCAAAGTAATAAATAGTGAAAAAATTGACACTTAGGATATTTTATGAAATTAATATTTTATTTAGTTATTTTGAAATAATTCAATATTAAATAAGTAAAAAATGTGATTATATATGATCTAAAATATTGTATATTATCCCATTACGGTCAAACATAAACTTTACATGTAAAAATATTATCCTCTTAATGTTGAAAACATGTTACTGTAATAAAAATAAAAATGTTTTAACTAAGGGAAATTCGAATTGTAAAGGATTAAAATAACACCATAACATGTCTATACTCTATTTGATGATTAAATTATAACCTTATAATATTTTATCTTCTAATAAATTAAAATTTTGAGGTATTTTTTTGATATTTAATTTATTAAATGTTAATCTTGTGAAAAGAATTTAATGTGTCCCTCCAATATATTATAAAAAGGAACCTCATCTTTTCTTTTATTTACTATTTAAAACCTATTTAGTTCAATCAAACTCTATCAAAATATCCTTCCATCATCCCTAACATTATCATCAGAAACATATGTTATGCATAAATACATCCAATGAATTCCTTCTTAAAAAATAAAAATGAGACACCCAGATAGGAGGAGGTTTGAATGAGTATGAAGAGAGTCAAGACATAAGGTAAGGGATTTTCATCTAAAATTTATTTTTTTGGGATACAAGCCATGTTCACCACCTATTTCTTATATTCGGTGTATATACATCACAAAAATTTATTTTATTATTCTTATCCTGAATATTTTGGTTTTTATATATCCATGTAATTTTCTTTCTTTCATGGGGATTATGATTCGACTGGTTTCAATGATGTAAGGAGATATCCAATATCACTTTTATTTCAACAAGAATTATTCCATATTCATTAGTAGTTTAATTTATATGGTTTATATACATCCCATGAATTTAATCAGAGATCTATACGCCTAAATTTATGGGTAATTAGAAATCCATTTTATTATTTATCTTTCATTGGGTTTACACTTCAAAAATTACAAAATCAATAAAGTAATTTTGTCTCTGTTTTTCATATTTGAGACACATGTTATGTTATGCACCTATATTCATTTATGATGTGTATATACTGACATATAAAATTTTGTTTCATGAATATAATTCGTTTCATGATATTTTAAGATTCATGTAACCTTATTCCATCTTAAGTTGGAAGTCTCTATTCCTTCAAAACAATTTTTTCAAAAAATGTTTTCAAAGTATTTTAAATGATATTTTAATAATTTTTTTAAAATGGATTTCAAGTATTTTTAAAATGGTTTCAAATATTCCTTTATAATTTTTAATCGTTATTTTTAATTAAAAATGTTTTATAAAATGTTTTATTATATTAAAATATTTCTTCAAAGTTGAAATGATATATTTCTCAAATAATGTTTTAAAAATTACATTCAGAATTATTTTCCATCTATGATGACATATATTGGTGTTACATATTCTTTAATGGGGATATTATACAAGGATACCATTCATATTCCTTCACTTAATGATTTATGTTTTTAAATAATGATATTTATGAATCTTGTTACTTTTGAATGAGATGTGCTATACTGAAATGATTACAAAAATTATTTTATTTTAGGGTTTCTAATGTAATGAATAATTTTTGAACTTAATGAACTTGTATATACGATTTCATTTTGTAATCAGTGGGACCTATATCACCCTACAATGAATTGGTTAATGATAAATGTTATAAAATTTCAAAGGGTACATGAGAGGTCACCCTATGATCTCAACAAGAAGGTATAAGGAAGTTCATCGTAAGCCCCTAGTAAGAGGGTACACGAGAGGTCATCCTAATCGCCTAACAAGAGATTACATGGGATTTAATTCTATAACCAAAACTAGAAGGTGCAAGGGAGTTCATCCCAAGCCTTATATAGGCACATGGTTATATTGTCCCAAGACTAACATACAATGAATATCTTAGGGGGTATCATGGACATGTGTTATTCTATGCTTATATGTATATCACAAATTTGATGTCTTCTTCCACTATTATACTCACATGGATCATGTGATTTGATTATCATATGACTCATATCATATGAATTGTCAAAATTTGTTCCATGAATCCTATTTATGATCTCTGATATGCAGGGTATGATCCTAAAATATTATTCTCATATTTTCAAACCGTTATGCTCATGTTATGATTATGTATCTTCCATGTTTATCCTTAATGATCATCTGACCTCACCCTTTGTTATGTTTTTATTCCTCAAGTTATGAAGAATGGTTTTAATTAGGATTAATAAAGGGGAATATCATTATGGGAGATGAGGAATATCCTTCACAAAAATAAAAGAATACGTTTCATGTTTCCAAAGGAACTAATCACTTATGGTCCTATGGAATGCCTTTTTGTAATAAAATGAATATTCAACTAGAAAGATGTAATATCCATGTTTGAATATCCGTGGTCTCTATAGTTGGTATCATAGTAATGGTTTAGTCAACCTTTGGAACTTGTATTAAATTTTTTTTGCAATATCCCTAAATATAATTTCATGTATTTGTATTGGGATTTATCTAAGGATTAGCCATAATTTTCGTAAATTTAAATGTAGGTGTCATGCTTTTTTCATTGTATAAGTAATTTTTCCTGATTATGTGATATTTTGATATGATTAGTTTTTCTCACACTATGATTTTTATTATTTTTCAATGGGGGAACATGAATGAAAATTGTTATAATTTAATGTTTTAGTTATGGAGACTATGGGAATTATGAAAATTGATTTCCTGAGTGGAATTATCATGAAGAGAATATGAAAGATGGTATGTGTATTGGTTACACTACTAATAATAATGAGACCAAAAATAGCATGTAAAATGTATGAGATGTTCTAATAGTATTTTTTACATTCTAAATAAGAATCATTATTAGATTGAGGGTTACAAACCTTAACAAATGATTTATATTTCATATTCTAGGAATGAATAATATGATAAAGCATGAGTAATGGTTTAAGAAAAAAGTTGGATGACTGAATTGTGTATGTTTTGGTATTCAAATATAATTTTATATGAATCATGACATATATATGTATTTCATGTATATATTTTTCATTTATGATTGAAAAAGATATTTTTAATGGAGGTGAAGACATAGAAAAGTAATTTAATGGTATGGTGATATTCCTAAGAAACACAACATTAATGGAGTTATAAACCATAATATGTTCCTAATGTTGAGATAATGGTGTTTGGAAAAATATATGTTGGCTATTAGTAAGTAAATTTAATGGTATAAATTACCTTATAACTGATTAAGGATTTTTTTAAAAATTGGTTTATGATATCATGGATTGATTTTACAGAATTTTTGGATATAATAAATATATAAATTAATCTTTGGACAAATAGAGAGTGATTTTTTTAGTAATGGATTTATAGAAATTAACATATTTCAAAAGAATACCTGATGAATCTATTAACATGTTTTTTATGTCCCCAAAAGTGATAATTTATGATATATATAGGATCAATGCAAATTTATTATTCAAAAATCAAGTGACCTTATTTATGATGTTTGGGACATTAATATTTAGGATGTTTTATAAGTTTAAAAAAATTTGAAATGGTTTCTGTTAAACATAAAATGTGGTTTTATATATTAAATTATTATCTCACCATTTGAGGATTTATGCATATTGGAACACTTTCGAAAATGTTTTTGTTGTGATAACAGTTGTTAGAATGACCTATCTTTCTATTTTTGGATCTCATGATTTGCTAATACTTTAGGAATTAAAAAATTGTCTTTATTTTTTGGGATAATATATGCAGTTGAAATTTATAAAGGCATGTCAATGTTTTATATTATACCAAAATTAAGTAAGTAAATATTCTCATGAAACTTCTTCAGTGTTAATGAAAAGGGTCTTGAAATCTTTTTTTTCCTAATATCATCATTTTTAGGATATCAATTCTATTTTCAGGCCCCTTTGGGTAATAGCCTTGTGGAAAATAAAATAATACTAACCTTATTCTCTATCACAGTCTATCAGAAACTGATTGACATGTTTCTCTTCCATGTCCACTATTTCACTTATAACTTATGGTATTCGATGTGTAATCCTAGTTATGAGTTACTTTGGGTAACCATTATATTTCAAAAATTTCGTTTTTAAAGGTAGCTTTGGTATTTATTTTTAAGTTGTGGGTTTCTATGAAAATAACATTAAATTATTACAACATTAATGAAAGAGAATAATTTAAAAAGATTGTTTCATTTAAGGGGTAGAATGTAACACGCAATGATTTTCTTAAATATTGTTTGTTGAATTAATTTAATCTTTTCCATATTTTTCATTTCAAAAAACACAAAATATAGCTTGTTTTATATGAAATAAAAAAGTTATTATTGCTTTGTAGGCAACACCAAATCATGTTCCGTCTATACACAACACTTATATTATCTTGAAGTGCACACAACAGTATGTTTTCATCTTGTTATACACAATTACAAGTTATTTTAATATCTTTTATTACATGCAAGACCGAGTTTTACATAACTACAATATACTATTTATATTTTTATTAAAATATTAACATAGTTACCATCAAGATGTTGGAAAGTAATTTTCAATTATGATTAAAAAAATGAAAATAAGATTGAATATATATATAAAGTGAATTCTTTGTTAGTCAATTAGTTATGAATGAATGTAAGAACTATTTTAAAATAAAGAAATTCATTTAAAAAACAATTTCACTCTAAACACACCATTTTATCTTAATAAAAAAACACAATTGTTGAAAATTTTGAAAAAAAATTATATATAAAACACTCTATAATTTTTTAAACTCATTTGACATATTTGATTGTCATTAGATAAGAATAAATCTGATTTTATGACTAAAATTATCCTTTTAAGGGTAATTTTACCACCTTTTGATGGAGAACCCAATTTAAATATAATTATTGACAATTTTATAATTTGTAAATGAAAAATAAACTTCTTATATGAATTTTGGTTTTTAAAATTTACTTTGGTTAAAAACATGGTATTTATTATAATTTTTAGGTTTTGTTAAACACTGAAAAATACTAAATTTTTATTGAAAACAATTTTTTTATATAAATTTTTTATATAGATAAATTATAAATTGATTTTTTTTTCAAAGTATAATTAGAAAATTTTTATATAAATTAATTCAATTTAGGTCATTGAAACTAATTTCACATTGAAATTAGATATAAAAACATTTCTAACTTTTGTAATTTTCACAATAAAAACATGTTTTCTCATTTCATCAAGAAGATTCATACTAAATTTATTTTAGGAAATTATGTGTTTTTTAAATTTGAAATGGATTACAAGTTTTGAATTAGATGTTCCATATTTAGTAATTAAGAATATTTTGTTTTTTTACCATGTGAATAGTAGCTTTAGTAACTTTTATTACCAAGATTATGGGTAAATGAAGTTATTAAAGGTAACAATTATATATTAAATATTAGAAAACTACCCTAACACTTTCCTAAATGTTATTTATGAAGTTAATTCTACCCTTATCACCTATTTTTTTTAAATTTAAAAATATCATGGACAATTTTAGATTAAAAATACATCCATATACTAAAATCAAAGAGAGTGACTAAATTTTACACTCTAACTTTTAATAATTACAATATCTTTAATCAGGGGATTAATAGAAGATATTCTAAACTATGGATATTATTCTGAAAGATAAATTATTTTATACATCATGAAATTTTATTGACATTTTCTAGTGGATAAATAATTATCATGAACATTTTCCATAGTAATGATGTAGTAGTTATTCAATTAATGAAGCAATCAACAAAAATATATTTAAAATAATAAAAAATATAAAATATGGCTTAATTTAGCTGATCTCTAAATTTTATCACTGAATATGACATGTTAGAGGTGTATTAAATGAATTCTTCACTTTCTTGATTTATGAATTGAATTTATTATAGTTAATGTATTGAATAATTTCAAAATTTCCACTTGTGAAATTTTAAGAAAATAATATATTATTAAGTTATTTAGATATATTAAAAAAATTAAATAAGTACCTATGGGATTATTTATTGTTGAAAAAATCATACAATAGACATTTATGGTCCGATTTAAACATTATATGTAAATATATCATCTTATTAATATTGAAAAATATGTTATCATTTCTAAATTTAAAATAAATTAATTTAGGGTTAAAAATGATATGGTTTAAAATAACACCAAAACATTTCTAAAATGTAATGGTTGAAAATATTAAATACTTATAATATATTATCTTATAATAAAAATGAATTTAGAGGTATTTTTATTGATATTTAATTTATTATAAATTACTTTTTTGAAAAATTCAAAAAGATCGCATCCCCTCTATTTTAAAGGGTAACTCCTTATTCTCTTGCAAAATATCCTCCTGAAATCCCAACATTCATTTTAGATGAATTAATTTAGGAATAAATCCAACCAAACTATCTCTTTTTTCAAATATATAGGATATACTCAAAGAAGAGGATGTGTGAATGAGTACGATGAGAATCAAGACATATGGTAAGGTATTTTCATATCGCTTTTCTTTTTTATGAGATAAAAGACATTAACATCACCTATTTCTTATATGTCGTGTATATAAAACCGAATATTTTATTTTATGCATCTTAACATGAATATTTTGGTTTTAACATATCCATTAATTTTTCTTTCATTCATGGGGAATATAATTAGACTGACTATAACCTAGTAAAGGGATTTCTAATCTCTCTTCTATATCTCTAAGACTTATTCCATAATCACCACTTGTTTTTTTATTTTTGGGGTCTATACTATCCTGCAATCTATGTTATCATTAATATCCTTATCTTTATGGGTATTTACATATCCATTTTATTATCTCTCTTTTATGGGGTTTTCTATCAAATCAATAAGGTAATTTTGCCTCAATTTTCCTTTATTGAGACACATATTATATTATGCACCAACATTATTTGACAAGGTGTATATACTAACTTTTAATATCATTCATTATTAATATAATTTTTTCGTTATATTTTAATCTTCTTATAATATTAGTATCTCTTTGGTCAAAAAATTTGTCTTCCTTCAAAACCAGGTTTTCAAAAAATGTTTTAATTGTGTTTTAAATAATCTTTTAAAAAATATCATGTAAATGGAATTAAAAGATGTTTAAAATGGTTTAAAATATTGATTTATACTTTTTAAAGGTTATTTTCAATTAAAAATCTTTGATAAAATTTTATATGGTCAAAAATAAATTTTCCAAAGTAGAAAGTATATCATTCTAAATAAATTATTTAAAAAATTGATATTTCAAAACAATTTTCAATCTAGATGGAATTATTTTGTGTTTGTCAAAACTAAAGGGGGATATTATCAAAGGATACCACTCATATACTTTCACTAAATGTTTAATTTTTTTTTAGAATGGTGTTTATGAATCCTGTTAGCTTTCAATGGGATAGGAAATGATGAAATGATTATTAAAATGATTCCTTTTCATAATTTATGATGTGATGAATGATTTATGAAATTTGGGAACATGTTTTTCTGATTCCATTATTTGTTTTGTGTTATCTGAATCACCCTCCAATTAATTAGGTAATGATAAATGTTCTAAGAGCTAAAAGGTTAAATAGAATTTCATCCAAATCCCACAACAAGATAGTAAAAGGGAGGTCATCCTAAGCCCGTAACAAGAGGGTTCATGGGAGGTCATCCTAATCCCAAAACAAGATGGTACACAGAATTTCATTAAAATCCAAAAAAAACATGGTAAAATGGGGGTTATTATAATCTTGAAACTAGTAGGTACACGAGAGTTCATCACAAGCCAGTTGTTGGTAAATGGGTTATTATCCCAAGCCAAACATACTATGGATATCATCATTGGTATCACTAATAAAAGATAATCTAAGATTATGTGTATTCCACAATCTCCATTTATTATTCAATTTTAATAATATCATCGCTTGTGTTATTTTATTATATTAGGATTAAAGTCTTATGAACATTCAGTTTTGATTGCATGACTCAAGTATATGCTCTTTGATATGTAGAGTATGATATTTAAATGTTATGGTTATTTTTTCATACCCTTATACTCATGTTATGAATATACATATTCCATGTTTATCCTAACTGATCATCTAAACTCAACCATTCTGATGTTTCAGTTCCTTATGTTATAAATAAAGGTTTTATATAAGATTATTAAAGTGGAAGATCATTATGGTAGTTTTTGAAGATAACTCACTAAATTAAAAGAATTTGTTCCATGTTTCCAAAGTCACTAAACTATTATGACCCTCCTGGATGTGTTTTTTTAATGTAATTAATAATTTTCTAGAAAGATGTCATATCCATGTTTTAAAATCATGGGTCGTTATATTATTCTTATATATTCAACATGGATCCATTTTGATATAGAAAGTTAATGATAAATGTTTTTTATTTTTATATATTTTTTTTGATTTTATTACTTTCTTTAATGATATATATGGATAAATTATTAATAAAAATGTTTTATGTACACTGATCATGTGTGTTAGGAAAACATTTATAGTGGAATCCTAAGCTACCAAGGGCTTAAAAATTTTGTTTATAGTTTTCACTATTATATTTACTTTGAATATAAAATCATTATGATCTAGTTAATGATTGTTATTTATTGTTATAATTCTATATTTAGATGGAATTGTTTCATGAATTCATGCATCATAAATGGAAATAAGATATAGAAAAAATTATCATTAATGGTTTTGAGTTATAAAAAACGGGTTTTCAAAATAAAATTATTTTGGAAAATATGTTTCTGGAGAATAAATTTTTTATATAAATTTTTGTAAATATATTTTGGTTAATTAAAAAACTAAAATTTAATCATTCACTTTATTCATCAATCACCTATTAGTAGAAAATCAATTAATTGAAACTGATATAGGTATATGCCTATCTTCATTACTTATCATTAATTCTCACATTACAGATGATATCTCTGTAGTGAGTAGGTATGTTTATTATAAATATTATGGTTTGGAGTATGAGATGGATTAGTGTTGTATGATGATATTTTGGATGATTAGAGACCCTTTAATGGGACATGTATATATGTGTTTTTTTATTTAAGGTTTTAATATATGACTCTACATAGGGTGAATTGAGTTTATTACGGTAAAGTTTATGGAAATTACTATGTGGTAGTTAGTCATTATATATTCATTTAGTGAGGTAAATGATTTAAAATTTCCATGGAGGAAAGTGAGTGGGTGTTTATTATTATAATATCTGATTTATATAGTTCTCCTTGTCTTTTTTTAAACCCTAGTTTTATTGTGTCTATGGGAGTGGGATTCATTTACAATGTTTGGTTTTAGTGGAATATAAATCTTTTCAAGTGATAGTGTTTTCTTTATATTTTCCTCCAATTTTCGAATCATAATTGTTTATTTATGATATAATGGAAAGTAAAAAATAAATTGTGTTATTCCATGGAGATAACTAATCAACACCCATTAGTAGATCATCAATTAAAGATGAGTGGGAGTATATTTGGATTCAGTATTCAAGTGGATATTTCCTTCATAGTGAATATATTTTGGAAGATTATATCTTTCAGTTATTTCCATTCTAAGATGAAAGTGAAAGATACTCAATCCATCGATTTGTTCCAAGAGTAATGTTATCAGGGTTTTGTAGTGACATGGGATTACTAGATATTTAAAATTGGTTGTAAAATATCTTGTTTCTTTTTTAATGGATTTGTAACTTAATAGATACACCTGTAAAGATTGAAATTTATTATTCAAGGTTTAGGTGGATGATTGGTGGAATGCCATTATTTTTAATGGAGTGAATGATGGGAATTTTTGGACTAAATTTCATTCTATATTCTATAGTTTTTCCATGATTTATAATATCACTTCATGTTCAAGTAATTAATTGATTTTTATCAAGGTACAAGGTCCATGGACAATTATATAGATGAATGCAATGGGATATTTAAATTTACACCCACTTAATAGGGAAATGAGTTTCTAAATGCTTTCTATTTTTAATAAATGACACAAGTATTCTTTTTTCTATGTGGTCCATAATTTATTAGGAAACTTATCAGAGGTATTCAAAAAACCATTCTTTACTGAGATAGATATTTTCTAACCTTAGGAAACTATAGGAATACATGGGGATTTAGGGAAGGAAATAAAATATGTGGATGAATACTAAAGTGCTAGGGGTAAATCAACTCAGAACAATATATCAACTCTATAAATAATGTGAATGTATATAATATTATGGTAATAATGTGTGAGACAAGGTTATAGGATCTATTACTAACTTAATGAATTGAATTAGTTTCATGGATGTGGAAAGATATGGAACCTATATATCCATTGAAATAATATCAATTAATCCTAGTTATAATGATTATATATCATTTTTTTGGAGTACCTTTAAAAACCAATTCATTAGGATATTAAATTTCAATGTTGAATTTTTTAAATCTATTCCCAATGTTAGGTGTGAAGTTTTTTAGAGTCTAATGGTCATCTTATAATGTAGTCCTACAGATACATTATAGGATATACACAAAAAATGGTGATCTTTGTGTGGTATAGGGGATCAACTGTGTGAATATTAGCCATGTGATGATATGGATAATTCTGTAGTGGAGATACTCCCACCCATAATTCAGTATAGATCCTTGTTTTAAGATAATGGTTGTTCATATCAAAAATAAAATTACTAGTGAGTATAGACAGAAGGTGGGTGTCTTTAAAAACCTATTCTGGAATAGAGGTAGGATCTGTCATAACTAGTTTTGTGGAAATTCAAGAATATATGATTTCCTTCATAACAGTTCGTTTAGTTATAGTTAGTTGTAGTTAACATCTAATGCCATGATTATGAATTTTTTCCATAATGATGATATGTATAGGAATCATGGATTAGAAAGTAAATCTATTATTGTGGTGATTGGGTCAGATTTAGTATAGGATATATTGGTGTTTTGAAGATATGGCTATTAATTTTTATAAGAAATTATTTATAGAGTGATATAATCTAAATAAAAGTCATTATAGATGAAAACTTTCCTTCATATTTTTGTTAAAATTCATTTATTTTATTCCCTCACAATTTTCCTACATGATAATTCTGGGATATTTTGTAAATAACATCAAATTTCATTGCACGTCATGAATATTTATTAATTTGGAAAAAAAATAATCATATTAATTAATAAACATTAAAAAATAAAATGATATTATGATTCTACATAGTCTGTTGAAATGTTAATGTGGGTGAATAGATTCGATTTCAAGAAGAAGTCGAAGAAATAGGAAAATACATATCAATAAAAAAACTAAATTTGATATTAGAAAATCATTCAATATTTGTAACCTAAATTTATGTGTGTTAGGCTCTCCCGATGTATCAGATGGTCACTATAGACCATATCAGCAACCTAGGGTATAATCATATCCCAATGCTATCTCATATATCATGTTTTTTAAGTTGAGGTTGAGTCTTATTTTTTATTAATAAAAATGAACACTTTTTTTGGTATAGGAGACCCATTAAATGGCTCGTAATCTCAAAGGTCATTAAAGAAAAATACATGGTCTGAAGGACCTTATTTTTATACCAAAGGACCCTCTATTAAAAAATATTGATGCATTACCAAAGATGATAAACTACTGTTATAAGGCTCTAGCCTTAAAAATGACATGACCATGATTTTTGATCAAAAGTTTTCTTTATTTCATATTATGGATCTTTTGAGTTTTATAGTTTTAGAGAATTATGGAAAAACTATTATATTAAATCTAAAATATTACAAAGTAGACACATCTACTATATCTAATTTTTTAACATCAATAAAAGTTCATAAAAAATATTTCTTTTCATGATAAAAATATTCTTGAATTATTACTTTCACTTACCCTCCCTTATACCCTGTGAAAAACATTTCAAATGCATGGGATGAGAATAAAGTTATCAGTAAAGGTAATAAAATAATGAAAAACACATTTGTCCAATAATACATAAAAATCAATTAAATCATGTGTTGCACTCATAAAATATAAGCTCTTTAATAAACCTCATTAAATCATAATTTTTACTAATAACTTATAGAAATCATAAATCATAAAGGTAACTTGTAGCATCTATAACATACTTATATTGAATCTTTCACAGCTACATTACGAGTAGCCTTCATGGTTGTGTTTGGAATACATGTCACTGTATTTTCCCTAAATATATTAGGAGATCCCTTAATATATACCTATTACATGTTACCTAATGAATTTGAGAGCTATCATGGGATCACTAAACCTCAGTTTTTCACAGAACTTCCTATATACATAAACAATATCCAAAAACCATAACAAAATCATAACACATATGTTGGTGAGAGTGGATAGTCAAGAGGGGGTGAATTGAGTTCCAATTAAAATTTCTGTTAAACACTATATGATTAAAATCCCCTAATTAAAAATACCACATTCAATTATCGTAGTAGAAATATAAATGTCTAATTTCTCAAAAAGTTTCTCTAATGTTGATTAGTCCTGAATTAAATCAATATAATCACTAATTCAACTTTTGAAACAGGTTTATTGAATTAAGCATATATACACACTAACCAAAACTAACTATCAGAGTGAATATAAAAATATTTTTTCTTTTTTTTCGAATTATAAGTAGCAGATAAAATAAAATAGAGTATTTGAGGATTTTCACAACGATGTAAAAAAGAGGTTTAGTATCAATCCGAAACCTAATCCTCTCAACTTGGTGATCACTTTCAACCAATAATATTATATTAAAACTTGATACACAACCTTTATCAGGCTTTATAATAGTTTTTGCAAATTGTCTAGGGAACACTCCCTCTACCACTGTTCTTCTTGGAAAAGACAAACAATACAAACCACACACGGTCTCTTCCACAGTTATATGTGGGAAGCCAAAAGAGGTGGTGTTTGATGTGAGGATATTTAGTATACTCCAGTTCAAACACATGAGATAGTGTGTTCAATAGACTGAAACACTACACACAGATGTAAAATAAATAAAAACAATAGAGAAATTATGATGAGAAAGAGTTTATAAGGCTCTATGTCTTGGCAGTTAGGCTATTGACTCCTTGGAATGAGAAATGTTGAAGTTCGAGTCAATCTCTGAAATTTGTTTCCAAAGCAGAGTGTCGTAACTCCAGGTTCTACCATTCAGTGTTCTACTTTTGATGTTGATCAATATTTGATGAATCACAGATGGTATAATCGTGTTTTTCTGAGAATGATCTTTGTAATGCTTGTGGGTTCAGAGTATTACAGTTGGATGATTCTTCAGTGATCTATGAAGTAATCTCTGTCTCACTTCATATTCAACCCTTCTCTTCATGCATGTATATGTCGCTTGTATTTTTCACGTTGTATATCTTTCTATTGTATCACTTTTCACTTTTAATATTGGATGTCCGAAGATGGGAATGAGTAGATCATGTGCCTTCTTTCTTGTACCTAGTATTGTCCTCGGTATTGTCTCCTGAAACGTTTACAATCAGCATTAATTAATGTCAAAGAATTTATTTTATCAAATATTACAGTTAGAAAAATATCCGGAATTTAAAAATGTATGGAAGGATAAGAATCGATAGACTAGTAACGGTAGCCTTTATATTGGTAGGCTTCAATAGTAGGTGCACATCAGCAATCGTAAACTATAACCTTTCATCGGTAGGATTCAACAGTAACCTTTAATAGTAGGCTTACATCGGTGACCATGTAACGGTAACCTTGTCGAAGTACCATTATAGCGGTAGCCTTGAAGTGGTGGCCTTGTATTGTTGAACCTGTAGCAGTGACCTTGTACTGGTGACCTCTGTAATGGTGACCTATGTATCGATAACCTTGTAACGGGAACTGTTGTACATAGATAAATTCTGCACTGTAATCTTATCCAATCAAGCAGTGAGATTGATAGTATATGAATATTACTTTATAGGAATAGGAAACAATACTGAAACCTAATTAGCATAGAATGAAGACATGGTTATCACTTAAATGAAAAATAGATTTTGGATTACCAAAATATGATTTGGGGTTATCAAAATAAATGAGTCCAATAATCTCCCCCTTTTTAATAATCCCAAATTATGTTATTGGGGATTTAGATGTAAGAGTTTTGAATCAAGGTTTAACACATCTACTAATTTCATCAGTTGAATATATAAACTCATATAAACACTTCTCCCCCTTAGGGTAACTTGAAGAAGTGAAATATAAGTGAATATTGTCATCGCTTTGTGATTAAAAAAAGCATAGATAACAAAAATAGGGAAAATAGAGTGTTTTTATTAATGAAACAATAGTACAAAAGACAAAAAGAATACATAAATACCTATCAAGTAGGACAGTCCAAACTCAGTCCACATTAGATATTCGCACAAGAGATTTTTTCTTGGAAACTGAGGATACCGGTTCTGAAGGTGGAGGGATAGGCTGAGGGATGGCAGTGAGAAGAGTATGAGGCTCAGTCACTAAGGCATCAGTAGACCTATAGTGAGTAGATCTATGAATAATCGAGGGGGTCAAGATTCTGATGGCCTGGGAAGAAGTCATCAAAGGAGCAGCACTAGTGGAACCTGATGCAGCTGAAGAAGCAGGTAGTGCAGGAGGAACTATGATTGGAGTGCAGTCCACATGGGGGAAAGGCAAGAGAAGATTCTTGAAGTCCATAATGATATTTTTCACCTCTATCTATATTAGAAATAAAATCATATTTATTCTACATGTATTTTTCAAAAGCATGATTCAATTACCTTATTCTTATAACTTGATCCTTAATGGCCTAAGTGACAGGTGGGATCCTTAAGTTTTCTATCTGCAACTTGAAGTGTTCATCCATCTGATACTTAGTGTAAACTTGTTTTTAGTAGAAGTCAACATGATCTTTTATGGCCTTCTGATCCAGAGAATTTTCCCTTAGATAGTCTCCCACAAGCTTATGAATTTCCCTGGTAATGGAAATGACCTGAGAATTTGAGGAACTGCCTCCAGAGAACTTTTCCACTTTTTCTCTGACAATGGCCCTGAAATCATAAATGTTAGCTAGTGGAGAAGCTGAAGTGGAAGAATATGTAGCTAGAGGAGCCATAGTGAAGGCCACTATCTCCTTGTAATATTTGGTCAAGACACTTATTATTCTTTTGACATCATCATGTTGCCCTTTCACATGTGTCTTCATTGATTTCTTAAAATCATCAGACACTGTGACCATTTTCAATACTACACTTTTGACATATGAAAGGTCTCTATCCACCTGGGACCTTGAAGCCTTATAAAAATATAATTTTCCAAAGGACTGTTTCACTAAATCCATAGAATCTTCTAACTATTTTACTTGATTCTCACATTCCTTTACACATGAAATACAACCGAGTGAGAGGTAGAGACTATCCTTTCCACTAAAAATGTCATGAGTCCTTGATTGAATACTATTATTCTTGCTATTTTAGTGGCTTTGTCATCAAATTGTCTCTCTGGGACGGATTTCAAAGAATCAAGGTTTTCCTTTTTCACATAGTCTTGAGGAAAAGTGGTTTCTAGAGGGACAAAAATGAGGTTTGTCACTGAAGGTTTTCTGTTGGGCCTTTTATCTTTTGAGTCATCATAGTCTAGACCCAACACCATAAATCTACGGTCCTTAGACCAGCATTCAATCTCATGAAAAATAACAATTGAGCCTATTGAAAGAGGTTACTCCACCTCATTTTGAGAAATCTCTTGATCGGCCACATTCATCTCCTCCATACATTCATGAGAAACTGCATTATTAGGAAGGTTAACTTCCACTTCCTCCTCAGTCTTCAACCACTTCCAAAATAGTTACAGCCTCAACTGAATTAGTAGCTTCTTCATTTACACTTTCTACTCTATATCTATTTCCTATTAGAGGACTAAGACAAAATAATTCCGCTTCACTTTCTGCAGGAACTATCTCATAGTCATCTTGACTTGAATCAGAATCCTCATCCTCATCTGAGGTCCTATTGGTAAGGTCTAACAGTGCGGTTATATCAGTAATTTCTAATGGTGAGGTCCTATCAGTAAGGTTTAATGGTGAGGTCCTATCGGTAAGGACTAATGGTGAGGTCCTATTGGCAAGGTCTAACGGTGAGGTCCTATTGGTATGGTCTAATGGTATGATCCTATCAGTAAGATCTAACTGTAAGGTCCTATCAAAAATCTCGAATGGTGAGGTCTTATTGGTATGTTCTAATGGTTAGGCTTTACCGGTAAGGTCTAATGGTGAGGTCCTATAGGTAAAGTCTAACAGTGAGGTCCTATCGATAAGGTCTAACGGTGAGTTCCTATCGGTAAGTTATAATGGTGATGTCCTATAGGTAAGGTCTAATGGTGAGGTCCTATTATTAAGATCTAACAATGTGGTCCCATAGGTAAGGTCTAACTGTGATGTCATATCGGTAAGGTCTAATAGTGAGGTATTATCGGTAAGGTCTAACGGTGAGGTCCTATCATTAAGGTCTAACGGTGAGGTCCTATCAGTACGGTCTAATGTTAAGGTCATATCATTAACATTTTATCACACCTAACTCATATATGATGTAATTTAACCTCTCAGAATTCAACGAATATGTGAATATATCGGCCAATTGGTGTTCAGTACAAATGAATTCAAGAGTGATATCACCTTTTTGAAAATGATCTCTCGAGAAGTGATGTCTTACATAAATATTCTTTGTTCTAGCATGCGATAATGGATTTTTAGAGATGTTAATAGCACTTGTGTTTTCACATTTTATGGACACATGTTTGAATTTATATCTATAGTCTAGTAACGTGTGTTTCATCTACATAATTTTAGCACAACACCTACCTACAGGTATATATTCAGCCTCTTCAGTAGATAATGCAACACAATTTTGTTTCTTACTGCACCATGATACTAGTGGCTTGCCTAAAATGTGATATGTTTTAGAGATTCTCTATCTGTCTTACTTGCAACCAACAAAGTCAGGATCCAAATAACTTATTAAATCAAATGGATATCCTCTTGGATAAAACATTCCTAAATTTATAGTATTCTTGAGATATTTAAAAATCCGTTTAACTGAATTTAAGTGATACTATCTGAAATTGTCTTGAAATCAATCACACATTCATACACTGAACATAATATCAGGTCTACTGTAAGTAAGGTAATGTAGACTCCCAATCATACCTCTATAGTTGGATTGATCCACTGGTTCTCCAGCTTCATTTGCATCCAACATGCAAGTGGTACTCATAGGTGTATCACTACCTTTACTACTATCCAAACAAAAACATTTTAAAATATCGTTAGTATATTTATTTTGATTTTAAATAATACCATCTATGTTTTGAAAAATTTGACATCCAAGGAAATATTTTAATTCCCCCATTAAACTCATTTCAAATTCATCTTGAATAACTGTTGAAAAATTAGTACACAAAGAATGTTTATAAGATACAATAATTATAACATATATATAAATTTGTACTATTTAAACATCTCTAGAAATCCTTTTAATAAAGAGATTTGGATTTTCTTTCCCTTCTGTAAAATCTTCTGAAATAAGAAAAGAACTAAGTATGTCATACCAAGCTCTTGGAGCTTGAATTAGACCATATAAGGACTTAGATAGTTTAAAAACACGATTCGGAAAATGTGGATTTGTAAATCCAGGTTTTTTCATAAAATTCATCTTCAATTATATATCCATTTAGAAATTCCCTTTTTACATATATTTGATAAAGCTTGAAAATCAGATGAGCTGCATAATCAAGTAGTATCCTAATGGCTTCTAGTCCAACTACAAGAGCAAAGTTTTTCTCGTAGTCTGTTCCTTCTTGTTGACTGTAACCTTTTGAAACTAACATAGCTTTGTTACTAACTATATTTCCAGACTCATCAAATTTGTTCCTAAAAACCCATTTAGTGCCTATTGTCAAATTGTCTTTAGGTCTGTCTACTAATTCCCAAACATTGTTTCTTTCAAACTGATTCAATTCTTCTTGCATATCTATCACCCAAAATTCATCATTTATATCATCACTAATATTCTTGGGATCAAGCTGTGAAAGAAAAGATTGATGTTCAACTTGGTTTATTAGAGGAGCTCTAGTTTATGTCCCTAGATATAAATCACCTACTACATCATCTAAAAGATGAGTCTTGAGAGTTCTAATACCTCTAGAAATTGTTGAACTAGACTCCTCATGGTTATCTATTGGTTCAGACTCAACAGGTGCAGATTCTAAAAGATTCCCAGAACTGGTTACTTTTATAGGGGATTCACTATCATTAACATTATGGTCCAGAATTGACATATCTTCCTCAAGATATTCAAGAGAGGTTTTTTGTTAATGTGGATCAGTCTCATCAAACTTCACATGAACTGACTCATCCACACATTTGGTTTTCTTATTGAATATTCTATAGGATTTACTTGAGATTGAGTAACCTAGGTAAATACATTCAACACTTTTGGAAGTGAATTTTTCATGATTGTCCTTATTGTTAAGGATAAAGACTTTGCAACCAAAAACTCTAAAGTAATTAACCTTAGGCTTCCTATTGTTACAAATCTCATAAGGGGTATTCTTAAGAATAGTTCTAATCAAGAATATATTGATAATGTAACAAGATGTATTAACATCTTATAACCAAAACTAAATTGGCAAATCATATTCATTGAGAATTTTCCTAGCAATCTCTTGAAGTGTCCTATTTCTTCATTCATTGACTCCATTCTATGGAGGTGTTCTGGGGGCATAGAATTTGTGACTATATCCATTGTGTGAGAAATATGATTCGAACTCTTGATTTTCAAACTCAAGTCCATGATCAATTCTCAAGTTCTTGATTCTAAGTCCACTATGATTTTCTACAGACTTTGAGTATTTGATAAAATAAGAACAACATTCACTTTTTTGAGCAAGAAAGTATACCCAAGTGTACCTACAAAAATCATTTACAAGAACATAAACACTGTGCTTCCCATTTAAACTTGAAACTCTTGATGGTCCATAATTATCCATGTGAACCAACTCATGCAGTTGAGAAGTAGAAATTTATTTCATTAGTTGGAATGAAACATTATGTTATTTTCCCTTCAGACAAGGATTCCACACTTTTTTAAGAGGGAATTCCAATTTAGTTAAGTTTCTCACTAAGCCATTCCTAGTCAGTTTGTTATGTTAGTACACACTGCACTATCCTGGCCTTCTGTGCCACAACCAGTATTTTTTATGAAACACATTAAAAGAAGATACATTTTTCTTAGCTAAAGAATCTAAATCAACAGCATATACATTCTCATTTCTGAGAGCAGAAAATATTAAATCATATTTATAATTTAAAACATTACATTCATAATTTTCAAACATTACATTAAAACCATCATCACACAACTGAGAAATACGTAGCATATTTTATTTTATCCCATAAACAAAAAGTACTTTTGAAATTAAAACAGTATTAGGGTTACCAATCTGGCCTAAGACAACTATTTTTCCTTTACCATTATCACCTAATTAGTCATATACATCATCATTTTAATCATACTTTTGAAACATGAATAGCCTCCTTTCATATGTCTTAAACATCCACTGTCCAAGTACCATAGACTTTTACAAGAGCTCTTTAGACAATTTTCCTGCAAACCAGATTAAGTGTGGGATAATTTTGGTACCAAGATTTTTTTGGGTCTATAGAGGTTAGCAAGGAGAACATTGGGAACCCATACATTTCTCACAGATTTCCTATAATAAGAAAATATTTTTTGAGACATAAACACTTTTTTTGGTTCTTTAGAGATTTTTTTTTTCAAGAAATGGTCCAGAACATGAACTAGGTGTGAATAGTCTAGATTTGGGAATAAATTAATTTTAATGTTCCTTCTCTATCCTGGCTGATATCCTTGACCAGTTGTATATTTTTGGGAAATCTATTTTCCTATAAACTGAGTCTAGGTATCTCTACTGGAAGTAAACTTCTCAATATCTCTCTTTAATTATTCATTGGATAATTTCATTTCAGTATTTTCTTTTAAGATATGAGCACATTTTTCATTCTCAATATCCATATCAGATTTATAATTTTATTTTAGAGAAGGTTTTCTTCTCAATAACTTATATATATCCTTGAGATCATTAATGGTATCCTCAATGATTCCAAAGTATAAAAATATTTCTTCCTTAGTCATATTTTCATCTTTGTTTGACTCACCTTCACTCCCATAATAACAATCATTAGGCATTGGAGAATTAGGTGTTACCTCCGATGTTTCTTGTCATGAAACATAAGTTGGAATGATTGTTTTGTTCAATATCATAAGCATTAGTTCCATTGGATCTATCTTTTGATGCACTCCAAGTAGCTTTCATAGCCTTTTTATAACCTTTTTCCTTATCTTCATATTTCTTCTTAAATATTACCTTTGGGGAGTCTACATTCACATGAACTTTTCGTTTTCCCTCATAACAGATTATTTCATTTGAGTTGGCACTCTATTTTATATCTTTCATCCATTTTTCCTCTACTATCATACTTTCCCTTATAGTTTGACTTCCTATTGAAGTTCTTCTTTCTATATAATATTTTTAATCTTTTAGAAAGATGAGACATCACCTCATCACAATCTGAGTCTTCACTTGTGGAAGTATCTACAGGAGCTTGACCTTTTTCTTTATCCTTGTTCTTTGAGGTATTAGTCTTCAATGCTATAGATTTCTTACTTAGTTCATCATCTACTTATTGATTCAACTTAATTTCTTCTTCATACGTCATAATCTTTCCAATTAATTCCATCACTGGAAGTTTGCCTATTTCACAAGATTCTCGGATTGAAAAAGAAGTCCCACATCATCTGTCAGGTAGGCATCGAAGCTGTCTCATAATCTGGTCCTTGATTTTCACTAGTTTCTCAAGAAGACTCATAGTATTTACTATCTCATTAAACCTAAGATACATGTCAGAAATGAGTTCATCGGGCTTCATTTTAAAATTATCATAGTTAATAATGTATGTATTTAATCTCATTTCTTTAAAATTAGTAGTTCCTTCATTAAAAATAGCTAAAGTATCCCAAATTTCATATGCATTTTTATAAGAAGATATTCAACTAAATTCATCATCACCTAGAGAGCAGTACAAGTAATTCATTGCATTACAATTATTATTATATGTACCTTCATTCAATTGAGACAATGTGTCCTTAGCAGTACCAGGAAATTCATTTTGTTATTCAATTGTATCCCAGATTTCAGGTCTCGTGCCCTCTAGTTACATTTTCATTTTTAATTTCCACTGAGCATAGTTATTACTATTAAAAAAAGGTAGCATGTTCGTAGCATCTCCTTAAATTATATTTTCAATAGTTACACAGAATTTAAAGAGATGAAAATTTATATATGACAGAAATTTTAGAATCTTTAATATATAACAAAAATCACATATGAAAAAAAAACTTGAAAATAAATATCCCTCTGATACCAAATGTTGGTCAGAGTGGATACTCAAGAGGGGGTGAATTGAGTTCCAATTAAAATTTATATTAAACAATATATGATTAAAATCCCCCAATTCAAAATAGCACAGTCAGTTAAGGTTTTATAAATATAAATGTTTAATTTCTCAACATGTTTCTCTAAGGTTGATTAGTCCATAGTTGAATAAATGTAATCACTAATTATTATTTTGAAACAGGTTTATTGAATTAAGCATATATACACACTAACGAAATCTAACTATTAGAGGGAATTTAACTGAGAGTTTTCTATTTTTGAAAAATATAAGAAGTGGATAAAATAAAACTGAGTATATGAGGATTTACACAACAATGGAAACAAGATGTTCAGTCTCAATCTAAGACCTAATCTTCTCCACTTAGTGATCACTTTCCACCAAGAATTTTATATTAAAACATGATACGCAGCCTGTATCAGGCTTTAAAATAGTTTTCACAAACTGTCTAGGGAACACACCCTCTACCACTATTCTTATTGGGAAGGACAAACAATACAGTCCACATAAAGTCTCTTCCACATTTATACATGGGAAACAAAAATATGTGAAGTTTGATGTGAGGATATTCAGTATCCTTCAGTTCAAGAATAAGAGATAGTGTGTTCAATAGATTGACACACATCTCACAGATGTAAATAGAGCAGTTATTATGAGAATGAGTTTATAAGGCTCTATGTGTTTTCATTTCAGCTCTTGACTCCTTGGAGTGAGAAATGTTAAAGTTCGAGTCAATCTCTAGAACTTGTTTCCAAAACAGAGTTTCGCAACTCTAGGTTCTAGCTTTCAGCGTTCTTCTTTTGATGTTGATCAAGAGCTGATGAAGCACAGAAGGTAGAAAAGATTTTTTCATAGAATGATCTTCGTGATGCTTGTGGGTTCATAATATTAGTTGTGGATGGTTATTCTTTGATCTAGGAAGTAAGCTCTATCGCACATCGTATGCCACCATTCTCTTCCTTCATGTATATGTCACTTGTACTTTTCATGCCGTATATCTTTCGCATGTATCATTTTTCACTTTTTATATTGGAGGTATGATAATGGGAATGAGTAGATCATGTGAAAGCTATCTCGTACCTCGTACTGTCCACGTTATTATCTCCTGAAACTTTTATAATCCACATTAGTTAATGTCAGAGAATTTATTTTATCAAATATGACCATTAGATAAATATCAGATATTTGACAAACTGTGGAAGGATAAGCATTGGTAGACTGGTAACTATAGCCTTTATATTGGTTGGCTTTAATAGTATGTGCACAACTTCAATCTCCAACTGTAACCTTTCATCGGTAGGCTTCAGCGGTAGCCTTTATCGGTAGGCTTACATCGGTGACCATGTAATGGTAACCATGTGGGGGTAACCTTATAGCAGTAGCCTTATAGAGGTGGCCTTATAGAGGTGACCTTGTAGGTGTGACCTTGTACTAGTGTCCTCTATAATGGTGACCTCTGTATTAGTAACCTTATAATGGTAACCTTTGTAATTAGATAACTTCTACACAGTAAGCTTAACCAATCAAGCAGTGAGATTGAGAGCATATGAATATTACATTATAGGAATAGGAAACATTAATGGAACATAATTATCATAGAATGAAGACATTATTCTCACTTCAATGAAAAAAAGATTTGGGATTATCAAAATATGACTTGGGATTATCAAAATAGATGAGCCCAACAACATAAAACAAGCACAATGAAAAGATATAATTTTAACATTGCAATCACAAAATATCAGTTCAAGATATTGACATAATCAATATATTATCATTAACATTTTCAATACCAAAATACCATGATATAGAATATGGTATTTAGTTTTATTTTTAAAAACATTACGGCTTTTAGGGGGAGCCAAATATCAAATAATTCTCACAGAGTTGGAATGGTAGTTCTCGCTATATACATTAAAAAGAAACAATCCATTTGTAGTTTAGTAATATGCTTCATAGAAAAAGGTTAATTTTGAAAACAATTGAATTAAATTAAAATTAAAAGGGGGTAATTATACATTGTATAAAATAAAGTCATGTATAAATCAAAATATGCCTTAATGAAAGAAGATTGAGATGAAGTCCCTTACCTTTAGTCCAAATCATCAAGTATATTCCTTGTTCATTATGAAAAAAAGAAACATAATTTATACTAGTTACAGAACTTTTTTCAAGTTTATTATTCCTTTTATATCACTTATTACCTTGTTATAACAATAAAATAATTATTCAAGTTCATACATGACATTTTTTTGATATTTCGTACTTCTTTTGAAAATGAACTTGTTTTGAAGTAAATTGTCCATATAGTAAAAATTAAAAAATCTCAAGAATGATATTAATTATTTAAAAATCATATATATATCTAGTATAATATTCCATAACATTTGGAGATAAGAAATAAAATCCACCATTCAGGGAGACTGTAGGCCATACGTATGCATGAACACTACTTTCATTTATTTGTCATCTAAAAGGAATTAAAACTAAATGATTCATTGGTATGATATAATTATAGTATAATAAATATGTTATCTATTTTACATAAGTTCATTAATTCTATCCTTTATATGCTTCATGTATGGAATGAACGAGTCATGTCACTATGAGGGGGAGGAACTATGAACTTCCTCAATTGAAATTATCGCATTTACAGATTATAGAAAGAATAAAGGTATGATATAAATAAAAATTACTGAGTCATAGATACAATTTAAATATAATATAAATCATTTATAAATATAGTGCCATCATAATGGACAACATGATAGTTGGTATGAGAAAATTGAACAATTATCGTTTCGTGAGCCAGTATTTTTCTGTACACAGAAATAGTATGTTCATATCAATTAGATGGAGGTATGTATAATTTTAGTTCTAATAATTCTCATGAAAAACAACCTTGTATAGTTAGGATACTCGTTTTTTTATGTAATCAAATAATAAGAAGATCATAGGGAGTGAAGAAGGAAAATAAATGAATGGAACTTGGGAGAAGACATTACATCTATATTGGGTAACTTCTTTTTGTTTGAGCTAAAAGGCTCCTTGAATTGCCTTCGGGCCGTGTTATGGATTCTAGGAAGAAGTTGGGGATGTTTGAAGATTACTTGAGAAGAATTTTTAGGATCCAAGGGGGTTTAGAGGGTGATTTGGTTATTAAGAGCAATGGTTTTTTTAATGGGTCTACTTTTTTATTTTGAAAAATATGGCACAATAGCGCCACTTGAAGTGGTGCTATTGATTTCTTCCACCGAAGCACCCCTTGAAGTGGCGCTCTATCCTCAAATAACTATTAATAATTTATATATATATATATATACAATCAAAAATAAATAATTACAAATCTAAAAATATATTTTTATAAATAAATATAATTACACAATTATAAATCTATATTTAGATAGTTATATATATATATCAATATATTTAATAAATTTATTTATCACATTTATAAATATGTATATATTTTTAATAAAATTATATTAAAATAAATATATAAATATAATAATTATATAATTATAAATATAACAAATCCATAACTATAATTAATATATATTTATAAATATATCTAATTATAAAAAATATCTAATTATAAAAAATATCTAATTATAAAAAATATCTAATTATAATAAATATATAAATATAATAAATATATAATTTTAAATATAATAACTATATAATGACAATAAATATATAATTATAATAAATATATAATTATATTAAATATATAATTATAAATAAAATAAATACTTCATTATAATATAATTATTATAATTATTTATTTAATGTAATTATAATTATCTATATATATTAATTATATACTTAATATATAATTATAATAAATATGTAATTATAATAAATATATCATTATAATAAATATATGATTATAATATTTATATAATTATAATAATTTTATAATTATAAATATAATAATTATATTATTAAAATAAATATATAAGTATAATAAATATGTAATTGTAATAATTATTTATTCTTCCATAAGGTTTATTTATATAAATATAAATAATTTTAATAATGTTTATATATATATATATATTTAATTTTTTTTATTTATGTACTAAAATAATTATATATAAATTTATAAATTTTAAATATAAGGTTTATTTTTCTTAAAATATATATATATATATAAATATAAATCTAATTATAAATAATTTGACATTTTTAAATACATATTTCAAAAAAATAATATTTAAATTGTAATTTTTACATTAAAATGTAATTATAAATTTATACTTATATATATTTATGAGTATATATATATAAATGATTATATATTTATTATATTTATTATTATATATTTATTTTATATATGTTTTTTATTTATTTATTAAATAAATGTTTATAAATATAAATTTATTTATATAAATATAAAATTAAATTCTAAATAAACATAATTATAAACATATATATTTAACAACATATATAAATAAATAATTATATATTAACAATTATAAATAAATATAATTATAAATATATGCATATTTATAATTATATATATATATATATGAATATTTTAATTTTTTATTATTTATATTTATAATTATATATTTATTTTATTTATGATTATATTTTTATTATATTTATCATTATAAATTTATTATATTTATATTTATTATATTAATAATTATTAATATATAATTGTAAATATATAAATATTTATTTTATATTTATCATATATTTTTTAAATTTAAAATTATACATTTAATATATTTATAATTACACATTTATTATATCTTATATTTATAATTTATTTATTATATTAATAATAAATATTTATATTATATGACTAGGAATATTAATTTATAGAGATAGATTTGTAATTGTATTTATTATATATATATATATTTCTAAAAAAAATTCATATATATATATATATATTTATAATTTATTATATGTTTAAAAATATTATAAATTTATTTATAAATAAATATATTTTTATAACTAAATAAATATATTTCTAAATATAATTATCAATATTAAAAGGATATTTAGATAAATATAATTATTATATTATATTTATATATACATTTTAAATATATTTTCAATTATATATAAATATATACTTACAATTATAAATAAATATAATTATATATATACATATATATATATATTATGAAATTATATATATTTATTTATAATTATAATTTCATGTTCTTTATGACTATATATTTATTATAGTCATATATTTATTATAATCATATTTGTCAAAATATATTTATAATATTTATAATTATATTTAGAAATATATTTCTAAATATAATTATAAATAAATATATTTATTATAATCATATATTAATTATAATCATATTTATTACTAATTACATATTATAACAATAATCATATATTTATTATAATTACACATATATTTTAGTAGTTATATTGATTATAATAAATAAATTTATTATAATAAAATTTTTTATTATATATATATATATATATAATATGTATATATGGGGGTTGGGGGTGGTGTTGGGCCGAAGGGGTCAAAAAGCTACATCAAATTATATTTTTTTTATTTCTAATTTAATTAAAATTTATTTTCAAATATATAAGTATAGATATTTATAATACAAAACTCATTACTATCATAAATAAATATGTATTAATATTTGTGATAAATATAAAATTAGAAATATTTATAGAAAAAAATATAATTATCATTATATTTACAAATATATTTATAATTAACATATAATTATTATAATAATTTTTTATAAATGTAATAAATATATACTAAATATACAATTATAATTATTTAAATATATTTGTAATTATATAAATATTGATTTATTTGTATATATATATTCCTTATTAATTTTAATAAATATTTTATAAATATAAAAAAAATATGTATATATTTACAGTTATATATTTATTATATTTATATATAATTATAAATATAGATTCATCAAGATAGATTTATAATATATATATATATATTACATGATAAGAATTATATATATATATATATGAATTTATAAATACAAAATTATTTATATATATTTATTTATATAAATATATGTATATATATAATTAATAAATACAATTACAAATATCACTATAAAGAAATATTTATATGTATATAATATAAATATATAATTATATAATTATATACTTATAATTATAAATAAGTGTATATAATTTAGAGATATATTAAATTTATAATATTTTTAAATATATAATATTTTAAATTTATAATAAAATTATTATATTTTTAATATATTTATTATATTTTTAATATATTTATTATATTTAATATATATTTATTATATTTATTATATTTATAATAAATTTATTATATTTATTATATTTAAAATATATATATTATTCATAGAATATATTTCTTATATATTTATTTAATTATATATAAAAATAATAAATTCTTACAATTGCATATTTATTATTATATTTACATTTATATTTTTATTATATTTATTATTATATTTACACATATATTTATTATATTTATTATATTTTTAATTCTATTTATATTGTATTTTTTATTTATAATAAATTTATTATATTTATATTATATTTATATTATATTTATTCTAATATATGCCTTAAAGGGATGTTAAATGGGGGTGGGGCATGTAAAGAGGATGGTGGTGCAAAGGGCCACATGAAGTGGTGCTACACCACCCTCATTCCCCAATTTATAAACTCTCTACCCCAATAAACTAAAAAAACATTCCTGCTAAATCAGCCTGCTTTAGAGGTGTGACTATGTGGGTAGAGGTTGTGACCTTTTTTAAGAGGGGGGATGGGATATTTAGGGAAGTCTAGAAATACTATTTTTTTATAAGATGATTTTACAATTCTAATATTTAAAAAGTGATATAATTCAAGGATAAGATTAGTATGAGTCGATATCTTTACAACAAATAGGTTTTAGACAAGTATGGGTCACAAAATTAACCTTATCTTTTAGCTTTAACGCTTAGTTAAAAAAAATTAACTCTTACCATATCTTCTTAAATTTTCATAATATATGGTAAATATAGTAACTATAAAATACCAAGAGAACCAAAAGTGAATCATTAATGAAATTTTTAACATTATGTAAGTCAAATGGATGAATCATAGATTTTTAAGAAAATTATATCATTTAATAAAATTGTATTTGTTTTAAAAACTCATTTATGTCAATTTTGAATCTATTTAGTAATTTATTTTTTTAAAGACATAAAAACAAGATTCCCTCAATAATGAAGAAATAAATAAAAATTAATATGTCATTATCATCTAAAAAAATAATTGATGGCACCAAAATGTTCAAATTACAATTATTTTAATATTTATAATATCATTTATTTTAATCCTTCATTAATAAGGTAATCACGACATCTTCATTATGTCATAAATAAATTTATTTATTTTATGTTTAAAAATTGTAAAGAAAATAATATTATGCTGGAAATTATTTCATATTTATGAAGAATATTTATAGTCAGAGATATCAATTATATAACCCTATATTAAAATTGATTTAGTAAAAAAACATGTTTATGTTATATTTCTCTTTACATTAAATTAATTCTGATAACATGTAATTATCACACCCAATTTTCTCCAGGGGTCCTATGATAGACCCAAGGATACCCATGGTCGGACATATCACATCCAATAGTATTAGGACATGTTTTATGGTAGTTTATTATTAATATAATATTGTTTTTTACCTTTTTTTATCAGATTTACAATTTAATCATCGTAAATAAAAATATTTATTGAAGTTACTATACATAATATCAACAAATGTAATGTACTTAATTACCCAATTTGTGTCTTCTGATTCCAAATATGGAATCTATTTTTCTAATTTCAAAACACATAATTATTATAAATTAATTTAAAATTAATTCACTTTGTCAAAACCAAAAAGCGGGTTTTTAATAATTAAAAACTATTAAAAGATTGACATGTGTTTATGTAAAACTTAAAAGTAAAATTACTTATAATGAAAAAAAATTGTATTTAGTTATAAAAACAAAATCCAATTACACTTTAAACCCAATTAAAATGAAAATCTAGTTGTATAAATAAATTAGATGAAAAGTCAGTTTTGAATTAAAATGTAGTATTTTTCATTACTAATGAAAAAATGAACTTTATCAGAGAATTACCCAAAATTTAACAAAAGTAAATTTTGATGTCCTTTTTATATATAAATAGTTTATTTTGTCATATATAATATATAATAGTGACAAAAAACTAGATTTAAAAAGGTTTTTTTGTCAAGAGGTATTAAAACTACATTTTAAAAATATTATAGTATTTTATGCTTAAATATGGGTTTATTCTCATTTTAAGGCTCTAAAATTTATTAGATAAATGTAAAAAATAGAAAATATATTAAATCATAATATAGTTTATTTTTTAAATTCCCAAAAATAAAATGGATATACGTTGACAACAATTTAAAATAATAATATTTTTGTTATATTATTTTTCGGTACAAATCAGTGTCGTGTGCAACCTAAGATTTTGAAGAAACTCGTTATTTCATGTTAGGTACATTGTCGTATGTATTTTCCCCTTTAAACTAAAATTAACAATAAATTCGAAAAATAATAATATATATATGAAAATGTATTATTCTATAAATACATGTGATGTAACATCATTCCCCCCTTCTGGAAATTACGTCCTCACAATTTTATTCACTTATAAAATATGTGGGGGGTATTTAACAATCATAGCATTTTAAGATTCCAATGTTTCTTCGTCAACCATATGGGATTTCCACAAAACCATTACATGATTAATAATTTTATTTTGCAACACTTTCTCTCTCTGGTTAAAAATATGTACTAGTAATTCCTGATAAGAAAAATTCACTTCCAACTGAACTACCATTGGACTCAAAACATGAGGTGGATCCAAAAAATACTTTATCAAAAATGAAACATGAAAATCATTGTGTACCTCGGATAAACATAGAGGTAAATCCACCATGTAGGCAACTGATCCAACTTTCTCCAAGATTTTATAGGTTCCAATAAACCACATTCTAAACTTTCCCTTCTTACCAAAACACATCACACTTTTCCCTGGAGAAACATTGAGAAAGACATGATCACCTACCTCAAAAGAAAGATACTTCCTTCAGTTATATGTGTATCTTTTTTACCTTCTCTAAGATATCCTAATGTTATTTTGAATCAACTAAACTTTTTCTATCATCTCTTCTACCAATTATGGTTCCATCACTTTTTTTCACCTAATTCATCCCTAAAATTTAGAGTTTGAAGCCTCTTTCTATATAATTCTTCACATGGTTCCATCCAAATAGTAGAATGAAAATTGTTATTATAAGAAAACTCAACCAAATTAAAGATGTTGGCCAACAATTCCCAAGTAATTCATTGAGCACCCATGAAGCATATCTTCCAATGTCTGAATTTTTCATTCTGACTGCACATCTGATTGTGGATGAATTGTGGTACTAAAATTTAATCCAGTACCAAACAACTTCTAGAGGCCCTTCAATAAGCTCAATGTAAACCTAGGATCATTATTAGATACAATATAGATGGGAAATCCATGTATCCTGACTACCTCATTCTTATAGAATTGAGAAATATGATCAAGAGACAGATTATCTCGAATAGAAATAAAATGGGAATATTTAGTCATTTGATCAATAATAACCCAAATTGTATTGTTACCTTAATAATTTTTTGGTAATCCCTCTAAGAAATACATAGACACATTTTCCCATATCCACTATAACACTATCAACGGATGAATAAGACTTTTTGGTAAATTACTCTCTACATTAACTTGTTGAAAAATCAAACATCTTAGGGTAAAGTCAGCAATATCTCTTTTCATTTCATCCCACTAGTAACACCCCTGAAGGTATCTGTACATCTTAGTACATCCAGGATAAACTAAAAACAGTGAACTGTGAGCTTCACAAAATAACTCTTTCTATAACTAAGAATCAAAAGGAACACATAATCTCTTTCCAAACCATAAAACAAAAATCATTATCAATGTAAAATTTAGGTGACATACCCTTCTAAACCAATTCAACCTTTTTCCACAAATTATTTTCTTCCTTTTGGATTTTCAATACTCTATATGATAGATATGATCTCACTACCACCTAAAACAAAATAGAGTAATTACGTTCACCCACAATAGACATTCTAATGATCATAAAATCATTAATCAAATGGTCACGTTCCAAACATAACATGGTTAATGAAGAATTGATTTTTAGACTCAAAGCAAAAAAAACTTTTATTTCTTTTATAGGGTGGTAATGAATCATGAAATAATAATCCTTGATTAATTCCATCCATCTTTAATATCTCAGGTCCAATTTTTTTTTGAGGGAATATATACTTCAACATTCTATGATGAGTATATATTTCATTCTTTATTACATACAAATGATGCCTCCAAATTTTTTAATCAAAAAACAATAGCATATAATTCAAAATCATATTTAGAGAAATTTAACTCATGAGTTTTAAACTGATGTAAAGAAAAAGTAATTACCTGATCATTCTACATTAGGACACAACCAATTCCTTTTAACAAAACATTACTGTAGATAACAAATTCAAAATTTTTGGAAGGTAGTTCCAGAACTTGATCATTCACCAACCGTTATTTCAATTCCTCAAAACAATCATCACATTCTTTTGTCAAGATGAACATAACACTTTTTCGAGTTAACATAGTCAGTGGGCTAGATAACCATACAAAATATTCCACAAACCTCTATTAATAACCTGATAAACCAAGAAAACTATGAACCCTATTTATATTTGTGGGTCTTAGTCACTCTTCAATAAATTTTTTTTGGCAGTATCAACAATTATTCCATCTTTAGAAACAATGTAACTAAGGGACGAAATTTTTTGTAACTAAAAGTCACACTTGCTGAATTTTCCAAAAAGTTTCTTTTCTTTAACGGTATTTAGAAAACTGTTAAATTAATTCCATGCTCCCCTTTAGTTTTAGAATATACCAAAACATAATTAATAAACACAATTACAAACTTATCCAATAACTCATAGAAAATTTTATTCATAAGATCCATAAATACATCAGGTGCATTGGTTAAAGAAAAAGGCATAACTAACCATTCATAATGGCCATATCATTTATGTAACATTGTCTTGAGAATCTTTACATTCTTTCCATTCAACTATTGATACCCCAACCTTGATACAATCTTAAAAAATACTATGTTATTTAAGGCTCTATAATAAATGAAAATTATCATTGAACCATATTTCTTTATAAAAACTAATATAGGACCACCCCATGTTAATGTTCTAGGTCAAATAAAACCTTTAACTAATAACTGCATCAATTTCTTATTAGACACTAAATTTTCAATTTGAGACATTCGATAAGGGGGTTTTGAAATTGTCATAGCATCAAGAACCGTGTCAGCAGTAAATTCAACATCCCAATTAGGTATTATACTAGAAAAAACATTATGAAGAACAACATGATACTAATTTACCACTAGCACATCATAAATCTGAATAGTTACTTTTTTTTCAATAATATATTCAAGGAAACATTCATTTATATATTTTACTAGTTTCTCAGCTTCCTAAAATGTTGTCAATATTAAGGGTTCATTATTATACAAAAATGGAACTTATTTCTGAAAAAACACTCTTTATCTCTGCACTCATTCTTCTCATGATAAATAGAAAACAAATCCATACCCAAAATAACATCAAACTCTACTAGAGGAAAAACAATAGGGTTTGTTGGTAGATCCTTTCTGCATACAAGGATAGGAAGGTTCATATAATTTTTTTTATCAAAAAATTTCCTCTATGAGTTTTTACGATGTGTTCAGGATTCATATCATGAGATGGAATACCCAATTTACTACAAAATTTTTCAGAAATGAAATAATGTGTAGACCCAGAATCAATCAACACTTTGTAGTAACCTTAATAAACAAACAATATACCTAATACTACTTTATTTAATGGCCCATCATCTGCTGAATTATTTTAAACAAATTTTACCACCACTTTATGCTTATAGTCTGGATTCTTTCCATCAATTGAGTTCCTCATAGGACAATCATTTTCATAATGAACCATCTCATTTCACTTATAACATTTTACTTACTGAAAATCAGATTTTTTTCTTACCACTACCCAAATCTTTTCAGTTCAGTTACAAGCCTTATGCCCCATTTTACCACATCAGATGAACATACCTAAATTTAAAATGCATTCCTCATGGTTCTTTTTACCACGATTTTAACAAACTGAAAACTTAATTTTCTTACCATAAAATATTTTTTAACAATTATCCCCTTTTATATACCACCTATACCTTTTATTTTGTAGTTTTTCAAAGAACACCTGGTAATTGGAAAATTCCATTTACACCTTCTCCACAAATTTAAAATGTTTTTTATAACTTTTGAACTCATGAAATGATAATACCCTTTTATACATTTGATTTAATCATGAGTAAAAACTATTGAATTTACTATCCATATATTATATATAATTTGGAGCATAATATACCAGTCGAGTGAATTTTTCCTCAGAAGTATCCACTGAGTCATCTTCCTTCCTCAATTCCAAGAATTGTATTTCCATCCTATGTCAAACTTCCGTAGGAAAATACTTCTCAAGAATCATACCTTTGAATGAATCCCCATCAAGTGCATCAATATACTCACTATCCCTAATATTTATAACCGACGACCACTACTGATCGTCTTCACCTTCATAATGGAAAATAGAAAGAATAAAATTTTGATGTTATAAACACCCCATGAAATTGAAAAACAATTCTAGTGCTTTAATCCACCGTTCAGCGAGCACTGGGTCGAAAGATACTCTAACTGATGGGAGATGTTACCTTATGAAATTATCCACTACTAACATGTTCCTTTGTGGTTGATCTGGCTGATCTCATGCATGGATATCACCACCATTTATAGACCAAGTCAACTATGTCATCACTACAACAATCTATTTAGTTCCAATACCGACCATTTTTGTTTGATGATTTGGTAGATTGTTTTCCTCCTGATAATGTACCATCATAAATTCCTTGTTTCCTCTGTGGAAAACCATTATGAACACATACATATCTTAGATAAATCAACATGGTAATCTTCCAATGCTATTTCTTTTCAATCATTCCCTAAAGTAAAAAAAACAATTTATGGATATCCATTTAACAATATCTTAACTCCTAAATTTATGTAAACCAACCTATGATGCCAAATATAATGTCCCACCCTTAAACATTACATTATCATTATTTTTTATAAAGAATATTATTTTATTCACATTGAGGATATTTTATGGTTTTTAGTTTTAGAGAATTAGGTGATAATTATTACATTACACCTTAAATATTTCAACGCATACACATATACTCTATCAAATTTTTTCACAATAATAAAACGCCTTAAAAACAATAATTATTTTCTTAATAAAAGCCGTCTTGAATTATTCATTTCTCTTAACCTTCCTAATACCCTATGAAAAACATTTCAAAAACATTGTATGATCATAAAAAGCTTAGTAAGGGTTATAAAATAAAGAATGAAAACATTAGTCCATGAGTACATAAAAATCAATGAAATCATACTTTTCACATTTAAAATAGAAGATCATTAATATACCTCATGAAATCATAAGATTTATGAATATTCCATAAAATTCATAAATCATAAAGTTAACTTGAGGCATCTATAACATACTTACGTTGTATATTTCAAATATATATTGGGTGTAACCTTCATTTTTACGTTTGGATTAACTGTCAGAGTATATTTAAGAATTTTCTAAAAATAAAACTTAACGTTTACCTTCTATATGTTACTCAATGCATTGGAAATCTATCATGGGAACACCTGAAATCAGTTTATCAGGAAACAACATGTATAAGTATATAATTTTAAATAATCATAACATAATCGTAACACATAAAACAAGCATAAAAGAAAGTTATCTTTTACATATTGTAATCACAAGATATAAATTCATGATATTGAAAAAATAAATCCATTATAAAATCCATTTTCAATATAAAAATACCTTAAAAAGTAAATAGTATTTATTTTTCTTTTTAAAAACATTACATCTTGTATAGGAATAAAAATATCAAATAATTCTCATGGCGGCATAAAGGTTGTTCTCGCCGTGTATGTTAAAAGATTATATTACATTTTTCATTTAGTAAAATGATTCTTTGAAAAATATTCCTTAAAAAAAATTCATTAAATTAAAATTCAAAGGGGATGATTATACACCATATAAAATAAAGTCAAGTATAAACGAAAATATACCTCAATGAAGAGAGATTGAGATGAAGTCCCTTACTTGAGTCCAAACCATCCCATATATTTCTTATTCTTCCTAATTAATAAACATGAGTTAATTTAAAAAAAAATAACATTTTCCATATTTATAATTATTTATATATCACTTATTACCTTGTTATTACAATAACATAATTTTTTAAGTTTATATCGGTCGGTTTATCGATATTGGGTACTTGAGTCGAAAATGAACTTTTTTTAAGTAAATTGTCCATGTAGTCATAATTTCATCACCTCCATAATAAAATTTGGGATTTAAGTGTCATATATTTCTTGTATAATATTCCATTACATTTGGATATATGAAATTAAATGCACCGTTCATGGAGATGGTATGTCGTACGTACGCATGAACACTACTTTCATTTCTTTTTCATATTAAAGGGAATGAAAAATAAATGATACATAAGAATTTTATAACTATAGTATAATATCTATGTTATATATGTAACATAATTTCATTAATTCCATCCTTTATAAATTCTATGTATGTAATGAACATGTCATATCACTTTGAGGGGGCGGTAATCCGCACTTCCTCTAATGATATTAATTTATTTAAACATTATAGAAAGCATAAACCTATGTTGTAAATAAAAAATACCAGAGAATAGAGACAATATGAATATATTATACACCATATTTAAATATATTTCCATGATAATGGAAACCATGATTGGTGGTATGAGAAAATATAACAATCATTATTTCGTGAGGTAGTTGTTCATCGAACACAGAATTGGTATGTTCATATCCAATAGATGGAGGCGTGTGTAATTGTAGTTAGAATACTTATCATAACAAAATCGTTTTATATTTTGGATACACTTTTTTATGTAATAATATAATAAAAAGAGTATAGGGAGTGAAAAAGGAAAATAAAATAATGAAACTTGAGAGAAGACGTTACCTCTAAATTTGGTAACTTTTTGATTTGAGCCAAACAGCATTCTTGAATTTTCTTCTTCCCGTGTTAAGGATTATAGTAAGAAGGTAGGGATTTGGGGAGATTATTGGAGCTGAAGTGGGATGATAAAAGGGTCCTGAGGAGTGTGAGTTAGTGGGTAGAGGTGGTGTACTTTTATAAGAGGGGGAGGGGCACTTTAGGAAAGTCCTGAAATTTTATTTTATTATAAGTTGATTTTCTAATTCAAATAGTTCCAAAGTGATGTATTTTATGTAAAATATGAGGATGTGTCCATATCCTATAAACCAATAGGTTTTAGACTTGTTTAGGTCACAAAATTAACATTATATTTTATCTTCAACACTTAGTTAAAAACATTAACTCTTATCCTGACTTCATTTATGTTCATAATAAATTGTTACTATAGTTACTATAAAATACCAACAAAAACAAAAGTGAATATATGATGACGTTTTTAACATTATATAAGTCAATTCAAAGAATATTAGATTTTTAGTATTGTTATATCTTTAAATAAATAAGTATTATTTTTAAAAACACAATTATGTTATTTTTGACACTATTTAGTAATTGAATTTTTTAGACATGACAACTTGATTCCTTAAACAAAAGGTATTAACTCCAATATAATATGTAATAATCATACTTAAAATTCATGGATGGAATCAAAATGTTAAAATTAAATTTATTTTAATATTTATAATATCATTTATTTGAATCATTCATTAATAAGGTAATCACAACATCATCATTATGTCATAAATAAATTTATTTATTTTTTTAAAAAAAATTATAAATAAAATACAGTTATATATGAAATAATTTTAGATTTATAATGATGATTTATAGTCAAATAGATCATTTATATAAGCATGTATTAAAATTTTTTTAGTCAGAGATAAATGTTTATGTTATATTTCTATTTACTTTAAATTAATTCTTATAACATGACATTATCACACTCAGGTGGATCCATAGGGTCCTAAAATCGACTCAAGGATGCCCATGGCCTTAAATACTCATCCAATATGACTAATACATGTATTAGGGTAGTTTAATATTATTATAATATTACGTTTTACCCTTATTTACCAGATTTACCCTTTAACCATGGTAATTAAAAATAAAAGGTGCCTATTTAAAAAATATAAACCATATGATTCCAAATATGGAATTAATTTCTCTATGTTCAAAACACATAATATTCCTAAATTATTTTAATATTATTTCTTGATCTAAATTAATTTAAAATTATTTCCCATTGTCAAAACCAAAAATAGGGTTTTCTAGAAGTGACAACTTTCAAAATATTTATATGTGTTGATGTCCAACTTAAATGTTAAATTACTTCCAAAGACTAATATTGGATTAAATGAAAAAAACATAATTCAATTAAACATTAAAAAATATTTAATATTAAAATATAATCGTATAAATAAATTAGATGAAAAGACATTTTTGAAGTAAAAAGAAGTATTTTTCACTATTTATTAAGAAACAACTTAATTAAAAAATTACTAAAAATTTATCCAAATAAATTTTCTGTCCCACATCCATAGAGTAATTTATTTTTTCATATATAAAATATAAAGTTTAAAAAACTATATTTAAAAAGGGTTCTCCATCATAAGTCATTAAAACTACCTTTTAAAAATATTTGTGTATTCTATGCTTAAAATTGGATTCATTCTCATTTTAAGACACTAAAATTTATTCGATAAATCTAAAAAATTTAACAAATATGTAAAATCGTAATATAAGTTATTTTTTTCATTACTGATAATAAAATGGCTAGGCATTAACTACTACTTAAAATATTAATATTATTGTTTTATTATTTTTCGTTATAAATCTGTGTTGTGTGTAATGTAAGATTTCAGGGCAACCTGTTCTTGTGTGTTTGGTATGCTATTTTATATAGTGTCCCCTTTAAACTAAAATTAATATTAAATTCAAAAATATTGATTTATATTAAAATGTGTAATTTTATAAATACCTTAGATGTTATAACTTCCACTGCTATAGTTCATGTTATAGTACCTTCGATCGCTAAAATGTTATTGGTGCTACAGTTCCACTCCTTCTATAGTTACTCTATAGTAAAACTACAGTAACCTATTTATAAATTGTTTTGAACATGTAACATTGATGTATTATTATGAGGTTCTTACCACTAACATAAACCCTAGCTAAAATCTCATGTTTCTTCTTGATAATCTTCCATATTCGAGCTATATTGTGCATCGACTATGCAGGACTATGTCAACTCCGCATAATGTGACATTCAAAAATAAGGTTTCACCTGTTACCAAAAATATGTTTGGCTAAAATAATAAAAAAATATGTAGGTTCTATTATTCAATAAAATTTCATACGCTCCTTATTATTTTGTGGTGGAAAACTTAATGCTATAATAAATAGAGAACATAATAAATTTTGATGATATAATTTTTAGGAACATAAATTTTCATGGAATTGATATTCTGTCAACTACACCATAATATCTTAGGTCACAACCTCATTTTATGTATGAATTCAACACTTCCTCGGGTCCTGAACATAAATATAAATCCAATTTGAATTAACCTTTTGTCAAAATCATAACACTACATCACACCAAATGGTGTTTTAGAATTGATCATATTATATGAACCCCAAAAAACAAACCGATCATGGAAAACCCCTATCTTGGATTCCAATATAATTTATTATCAACCCTTAATTGAAACTCAAACTCCATCAAATTATTCAATTAATTATTAATCTGGTCTCTAATATATTATTAGCATTCAATATATATTAAATTCTCTATATATCATAGTCTGAACTAATCACTTGAAATAAGATATAATAAACCTGTAGTGAAATTGATCTTTGGGGATGTAAACAAGGCATGTACATAGGATATTTGGGGACCAAATTAATATTCCTACATTCAATTTAACCAAATCAGCAAGTGGAAAAATGAACCTGCTGTGTGGAAAATATTCTCGGAGAGAGAGCTACATAATTAAGTTTATAAAAGTGAGTCATTCACTCTAGAATTCATTCAAGTATCATAAACTCTTTTTTAAGATTGATATGTTATTGAATGTTATTGTGATGAATTTTTTCCCCTAATTTGATTTTTTCTTTTATTATTAACTTAATCATTTCTTATAATAAATCATCTTAGTGTATGATGGATCACAGGTGATTTCGTCAAGAATTTTATGAATCGTTTTGTAATTATTGTGGATAGTAGGAACCCTTTTAACTGTACAATATCAACATCACCCAAATAGGAGTTTCCCAAGAAAATAATAGTGAGTCATATATTTAAAGATTCAATAATTTCTCAATAACTTATAGTTCTAAATTGAAATTTGATTAGATAGTTTTTATTTTTTTAATACTAATACTCACTAATATAACAACAATGGGTTGGTGCTATATCATATTCTATATCATTAATATGTAATAAAAAATGAATTCATCATTATGAAAATGTGATAGTATATAATTGGATATCCTACCACTGATAAAATCACTATCAATTTCATTATAGATAATCAAGTTTTATTTCTCTTCTATACAAATTTTATACAATAATATAGAAACCCACTACACATATATAGTTAGTATAGCTTATATTAAATTCCATAACACCATAAAAATATGTAAATTAGCACCCATATTTTGGGAAATTTTGATTTTATAGAAATATAATAATTACATAGGGACTTTGGTGAGTTACTTTTAGTCTAATATTCGCTCAAACGTGTGTAAGTAATACTATTTTAGTTTTTACGTGGAAGGATGAGTCCCAAAAGTAATTTTTTAACAAATGGGTCGGTGGTGGAGTATGGTGATACCATATTTTTATATATAGATACTACATCTTATCAGATGAATATTAATTACATAACATATGTTTATGCAGTAGAATAATATTTTTCTAGTATATTTAAAATCATGGATACATAAAAATTGTTTTTTAAGTAAAATAAATCATCTCCCATTCTATTCTTCATAACCAGCACCCTTCTTAGACATATTATAATTAATACCATTATTCATAACCTTAGAAAATAAATACAATAAAGGGTGAGATAAGATGCTTAGTCTGGTTAAACAAGATACATATGAGTGATCACTTAATTAAACATTATATTAGCCTTAGTTTGTGATTAATGATCATAACATTCGAATACCATACACTAAATGTCATAGATGAAAACGATGAGTCATGGAATAATGCCTTGCAGTTCATGAGAAATGAATTATAAAGGAATCAAATAAAATTGATCCATCAGATCATAACAATGTCATAAAGAATATATTTGTGTCATACACATAATAATCAAAATAAATATTTCATTTTTAGTAAAGGATTAATACCAAGAATATGATGTTAAATTTGGTTTACTCCCCAAACTATCATAGTAGTCAATGTTATTTCTCAAGATAATCATATGAGATTGATTCCCTTAATGAATCAGGTTACCTCCCCATTACAATCCTGTTTATCTCCTTATATATCCGTCTTTACTCAATAAATTGGTGGGATATATACTTATAGGCCCACCCATCACATAATAAAATTCATATAGATGTGTTCCATGAGGTCAAACAATATTCATCATATCATAACCCATGTAAAATAAATGAGTTCCATAAAAATATCATCATCATAATTATAAACTATACTAATAAATAATAAGGATGGTATCATTGTATAATATCCCCAGTAATATATAATTAACATAAAATATGTTATCACATTTGAGCATTAAATTACAAGATCACTCAGAACATTTCAAATGGAAAATAACCTTATCACTATAAAATCAATTATCCTAGAATCGAAAAATTTCCCAAATATTATAAAAATAATTTTAATTTAAAATAATTTTGGAAACATATATATATAGAGATTCAAATAATTTAGCAGTCCTGTTGCTTGGAAATTTAATTTATATAGTTTACATAAAAATAAATATTCCTTTCATATTTTTGATAAATTGTAAAAATTGCTTCATTTGTACCACAATAAGAAGATTAATTTTTAGAGAATTGAAAAAAATAGAACATGGGTAAAATTGAAATTAAAAATCATAGGATAATATTGAAAAAAATCTATAAATCAATTTTACATAACATTGACATAGAAGTGAACAATTTTTCTACTAAAGTGATAGATAAATTCAATTTTTCATAAATACATTCATTCTATCTATTGAATACTTAATGTATTGAAAATGATTGAAAAAATGATATCTCATGGAATAAATAGGTTAGAATAAAATTCATTATTTTAATTCAAATAATATCATATGTTTTCATTATTATAATCTTAATTAAAACGAATGTGATTGTACCTAAAAACTCCAACATTTTGTCTGATGTTCTTTATATGTGTTTAAACCTCCAATATAAAAAATATAGATTTATTATATATATTACATAAACATATATATATATATATATATCATATAATTTATTATTACAAATAAATTCTAATCAACAGTTAATTAATATTTCATTATAAAAATCATTGTTTCACGTGATAAGTGCTTCATTTATCATGAATGTTTTAGTTCAACGGTTTAATTAATTGTACTTTGATAATATTTACATAAAATATAATATATTATTTTTTCTATATATATGATATATAGTAATTATATAAACATTTATAATCTTCCATAAATGATATAGAGAGAAAAATGAATTATGATATTCATGGAGATGGTAGTTCATACATATGCATGAATATTGTTTCCATTTTTTAAAAGTTGTAATTAAATAAAATAAAATTATAATACATCATTATATAATATTTATTATATCATTTATATCATATATATTAATTAAATATAACATTATTACCATTTATGTCAAAATAAAAAATGAATTGAATCGCATCATGGAAGCGATATTCCACACGTACACATGAGCGACGTATCAATTTCCAATGAATTATAATAAAACAAGTTATATGGGATATTATAATTATAGAAGTTAAATTATTTAATATATATGTATATATTAAATACATTTTTATATTTTTTTATGATATGGGTGATGGAAAATTAATTACATCGGTACGAAACACGGTAGTATGCTATACAAATGATTGACGACTTTGTTTTCCATTTGATGCAAGAGGAGATAGATATAGGTTATTACATTACCATAATAACATCTCAGTGAATGTAAGATAATATTTTTATTATTTAATCATAGTTGAAGAATATTTTATAGAGGTATAATAAGAAATAAAATGAAAACCCGTGGTAAATCATTATACCTCTTATTCGAAAAACCACTTTAGGTCAATATATAAAAACTTCTTAGGATGATTTTATAATAAAAATATGTACTCTAGGTCATTGGAAGGTTTATAAAGAAAATATTTTGTTTGGTATCAGATCAGACAAATTGATCTATAAATGTGTTGATTAGAGGATAGGGGTATCCTTTTATAAATGGGGGAGATGACCCATTGGGAATTTTGAATAGAAAAAATATGTTAATGTATTATTCACACCCAATGGATCAAAAATAGACCATAAAAAATATTAAATGATCTATGCTAGAAATATTTCTACAAAATAAAATTTATGAACATTTTTAGTTCATTTTAACAATTATCTCTTTAGTATAATCGCCTGGTAAACCCGTTTTAACCATAACAAAGGTAATTGATTTTCACAATTTTTATTGTTCATTATAACCAAATATGAAGTAAAACATATGAAAACAGAACTATTATTATTATTATTTAGAATACTAAATACATTTTTCAAAATTCAATTCAATCAATTTCTTGAATTTAATTTTAAATTAATCCTCCAAAGGTGATAAAATTTTATTTTCAAAAGCAAACATTTATTAAGTATAAAAATATTTTAATACCAAATTTCAACATAAAGATTTTTTTCATGACCTAATTTGTATTGATAATAAAATAATTGAACTAATTTCTTATTTAAAAACATTTTATAAAATAATTGCGTGAATTCATTAAATGAAATAGAAATTTTAAATAAAAATCCATATTTTCTTCAATTAATGGAACGAGTGAAATTTTTTAGAAAATTTTCAAAACCAAATGTAAGAAAGTTTTTGAAATATTTATTTTATAAAGGAGGATAATTTTTAAAAAAAAAATTAAATATGAAAAAATATATATATTTTTTATTCTAATATAAAAATATATATATACAATTTTAAAGAAAAATTACACCTTCTAATAAAAATAGTAAAAATATAATATATTTTTCTACAACTATTATATTATTTGTTAACTGTGAAATTTTATATTTATTTATAAAATTTAAAAATTATGTTATAATGAAATACTATTTTACAGTTCATTTAGAATTGGGGTTGTGCATATCACAAACAATTGAAGTGATTAATTTTTTTAAAAAACAAATATATCATAAAATGTTCAGTTATTTCATGGAGGAAATATGTAAGTAAGAATATTCCCAAAATAGTTCTACTAAGATGAAATTAGAGTTTTGGTGGCCCTAAAAATGGTCTTTGCCTCTGAAGAACCCACTAGAGAAACATTTGGAGTCCACCAGAGTTCTGGTAGGCCCATAGGTAATTTTTAAAACAAATTATTTATTATTTATTTAATGATATAAAATGAGGTAGATAGCATTCATCTATAATTCCCAAGACCCCTCCCTATAAAGTTATCCTCTCTTATAAGATATTATTTAATTTTATTAACCTCTTTTCTTCATTTTTATTTCCAATATGGCCTTAATTATGTAAGTCTCATTGTGTTTCATCATTTTTATCTTGTTTTTTTCATCATTGTGGTGAATTTTATTTAAAAAATAGAATTAATGGTATTTTGTTTCATTTTTATTGAATTCTTGCTACTCAGATCAAATCATTCCATGTAATCATATATGTTTCCCTTTAATAGTTCTATGTTGATGTCTCCAAGATATTTAGATTTTTATAAATGATTTATACATCATTTGAATTGAAAGAGTGGGTAGGGTCATGTGTGTTTCTAGAAATGGAACCACTTTTAGTTTTAGATGTTTCTGTCAAATTACTAAGGTTATACTCCATTGGATAATTATAGAACAATCCTAGTGTTTATTTTTCATTCATAAAATTTGTATTGATATTTCTTATAGAGTTATCATGTGTGGTTGATTAATAATTCTTTTTATGATATTCTTGTTGTGGTTCCATTGGAACATGATGCGTGTGGCTTCATTGATCATGGGGATACATGATTTACTGATAGTATATCGGTGGTTATTACAACTATAGTGGGTGTAAATTAATGTTTTCTAAATTTTATTTCTATAAGATGTTGGTGAAGATACTCACTATGGGGTAGAGGCCTATAATGTTGTATGTATATAGGGAATGGCCAATATGTTAGTATTTTCCATTGGTTATTTATAATAATCCTTTATATATGTTAATCATAGTATGATAGTGTTGACTATTTAACTATAGGATAAATATGTACTGGTTTCTATGAAAACTGAGGGGTGATTGAGATCACCATGTGGCAAAAAATTCTCCACATGTGTTGTATATTTTAGGGATAACGGGTTAGGGTGTATAGGGATGATGATATGAAAAGAATGATTGGTTTGAATGAGGTTTAGTGATTTTGACTTCTTATCTTGATGGGGGATGGTGATGTTATGTTGTTTGGTACTAAGATGAGGGGTGATGTTTCATTTCAATCATGTGTGTTTCGAAAGTGGGTGAAACATAACAATTTATCATTTGATGATGCATGTAATGTTTTCACCCATGGATGGTTATACATAAATTATATTAGATTATATTTGATTATTTTCACTCATATGTTACACTTTTCTTACAGTTGTATATATATTGATATTGTGGAGCGACATCGTTGGTAGTGCCCAGCTGAGTTCACGCACACACACTTCATCATCCCTCTTAGACATTTTAATACTTTATGGTTCATGATATTGGTACGTGAATGGTACTTTCATATAGTTAGTAACTATTTATTGGTTAAATAGATATAAAAATGGGAATTCATTGGACATTAGATAAAGACTGAGCAGATCCTCTATGATGATTCATATTTTCTTTGGTCTCTTATAGACATATTTGTATATGATCAACCTTTGGGTGATCCAGTTTATCGATTTATGGTTCATGTGACACTACAGATATTTATTTTATATAACATTTTATACATATTTGTTTGTGATTTTGATAATGTGTTGTGTTTAATATTTTTTTAATTTTTCTTCCATTCTTTTAATAGTTTTTTATATTCAGAGCATAAAATACCCCCACTATAACTTCCAAGACCGTCACTACTATTTGAAAAACACTCATGTATGAGTGGTTTTACTTATGTCCATATAAAATTTTCTCAGGTTTCATTAAGGAAGTCCAATTCAATGATCCTAAAAAATTTTATAATACTATATCATTGTGATTGATGAAATGTGGTGCTAGGTGATGTTTTTTTAGGATAGTTGGTTCAGTTTTATGGATGTGTTGAGTCTTATGCAGCATTTCATTTTATATACCATTAAATTATAAGTTTTCATTGAAGTCAATGTTTACAATGTAACAATGATTTTTGTTCATGTGTTTTTATTGTTTTTTGTTTCATACCTCATTAATACCATTATTTTTGGTTTATTTAATTTATTATCATGATCTTTGCTTGAAAGGTAACTTTTTTATGTTCACCATTTTAGACATGTAGGAATCACATGAGATACATGTGATTTCAGTGGATTGTTAATATAGTTTTGGAATGCTTTTGGTTTTTAAATGTTTCAAAAACAACATAAATGGTGTTTTCCCATGTATATACATTGTATCATTCTAATCATCTAAAATGTGATTATTAAATAAATTAAAATTAGATTCTTTGATGATGTGTATATATAGTGTGTGGGAGACTTGAACTATGAAAGGATAGGTGGGGTCGTAAGGTATGATAGTGTTGAAATTGGATGCATTTAGGTAAATGTATCATCTAGTGAGATGCTTTTTATTATGACATTATTTATATTCAATATCTATATTTTTATATATGTTTTGATCATGTTACATGGTTTATAGTTATATTCCACCTTCATGAATTCTATTAGAGGATCCTAAGAACAGGGACATTGAACCACTTAGGATGAATTTAGTTTTATTCATTGATGTTAAAGATGAAAATGAGTCTCATGCAATGGTTTTTTGGATATCATGTGTATTTGAATAAGATTGGGTATCTATTTGATGTTCATATAAGGGTAATTTTGATGTTAGTTATTTTGATCACTGATTGGGGGAATCATTATGTTATTTTTTCAATGTATTATATTACATAGTAAATTCAATCATAGAATCAAATCTTGTTCTAGATAGAGAATGAATCCTTTAAAGTTGAGTTCAAGATTCATTTGGACCAAAATATTTTCAATAAAATTGTTATGCCTTCAATGTGTATGGTGATGTTATTGACATTCATGCTCAGATGATCAGTGAAACAATGGTAGTAGGTGAAGGTATATGTTTGAATACATGAGGGGCTCCATGGAATGATTTTTATGTGATATTTTTTATCACATTTTTTCAGAGATACTGAAGTTGGATTGAGCTGATGAGTTTTTGGAAACTATCTAGATAAAATTATTTCTTAATGCAGTGAACTTGGAATTGATCACTGAGAAAAATTTGAATGATAGATGTATATTGATAAAAATGGTTCTATTTGGTGAGGCAGGTAGTGGGTGACTAAAAATAAGAAACATTAATATCTCATTATAATTAAATTATTTATTACACATGAATTTCATTATATAAGATAAACTATCACATATTTATTTTATGGGTGTTTTCTAGAGTGTAATCTTAAAATATAATAAATATTGGTTTTTAAAGTATATTAATATTGAATCAATTTAATCTAAATATATACATATTGTGATCTGAAATCTTGGAATATGTTAAAACATGTATCTTGGAAAGTGGGGAGAATTATTATTATGTATGCTCATTTTTTTAAAAAATCTATTGAAGTACTAAATATTAAATATGATGATTTTTTTTAGTATGAAAATTTTATTCTAACACATTGATTATTAATCATATATACAGATAATTAAATCAGATATATGTGTATTTCTTTTATGTTCCAATAAAACACAAAATTTTAGAGAATTCATTAACCAGACATAGTTTTTAAACATTAATATTTGATATTATCTTTATTCTTAACCATGGAATTTGATCAACTAGTTTTTTATGAATATAAAAGTTAGACAGATAGTTGAAAAGGAATAAATCATACAAAAAACAATCTATTAAAGATTAAAAAGGGAACTAAACTTATCATACCAGTATAAGAATGGAAATGAAAATATAATGTTATATTAAACCACCACGAAAACCCTTAAAATCAAATTAAATCATATTACCATGCCCTTTGTTAGATTAAATCTATGAGGAGATTTCACAAATTAGGTTTCCCATTATAATTATAAAAAAATGTGTGATTAACTCTATTGATTCATAACTCACATTATTATAGGTTTACATCCCATGTTAGTCATGTAAGATTTACTGTCATGCTCCATAAGGTATGTGTTATTAACAACATATTGAACCACGTGACACTAAACCTTCCCCTCTCAAAATAAAATACTAGGTATATCTTATTAAACCTAAAATTTCTATTTCCACTGAGAAAAAATCAAGAGTTATATAATATATCTGGGCTCGATCATAAATCAAATTAAATATTTTTCAAAAAATATCTTATATCTCTTCTAAGTATGTTATAACCCCATAGTGGTAGTATACCACTACTGGTCACATAAATTGTATTATTGATCATTCCTACCCAAGAAACTGGTAGATTGATGACCCTATGGCCCCCAACACATGGGTCGATAGATTAAACATGGAAAAATCTAACCCCTCTATTATAGGGTATTTAATATCTCCTCCATCACAACTCAAACCTAGTAACTCTAGGTTTCCAACCCACCATAAGAAATTATGAACAACCCTGAGCCTTTTATGTAATGACAGCTAGATAGATTATAACCCTATTAGACACACCAATTGAATGATCAGACACAAAAACCTAATAATTTAGTAGACAAAATGCCCTTAGTCTCTGACCTAAGAACCTGGTATATAGATGACTCACTAGTAAATTTAATGAATCTCAATGGGTTGTTATCCTTTCGGTCCCGTGTTTGAGGTGTAGGGGATATGAATTTCAAAAACCTCATAGGGGAGGGAAATTTATAACCATATTATATATATCATGTTTTGCAATTGTTGGGGCTAAGGGACTACTAACAATCAAGGGAATTCATGGTCATCGATGATATTTCAATTAGTGGGCCGCACATTGGAATATTATTAATAAGGGATTATTACATAATAAGGATAAGTGGTACTTGTAACTCTTCCTAGTGGGTAGTTATCACTGAGGTCCTTAGTTCGAGTGGTAAGGGTTGGATTAAATACCTAAAAATTAATAAGAATTTTCAATTTATGTTTTAGTTGTTGAATTATTAATGGGGGATTGGGTGGTCATGTAAAATCCTTCAATTGGTGAGGCCTGTAGGGGTTTTCTATCAATAGTGGTTTGATATATAATATGTATAAAAATAGTTTGAATGAAGACTCAGATGGGCTCAATATAATGATGGAATATGATCTATTAGAATTTTCACAAATCATTCCACTACAACCATTATGTATGAAATAATGGGATAAATTTTTGTTATTCTTGAATAATCTGTATTTTTTTATGCATCATAACTCTATTAATTTTAAATGAAGAAATTCAAGTGTAAAACACCGGGAAGAATATTGGATTGTGAGAGTTATTTTGGATATAATTATTCTTAGAATATATATAACTCGATAGATATTTTTTACATTTAAGGGGAAGGGAAATGTATCATTAACTATTCCTTTTTGTATAAGATTTATGAAGGACTACATTATTTCATGTATTTATATGTGTATTATGTTAATAAATATTTTGTGTGTTCTTCTTATTGATGTGTGATGTTCTCTTAACCCTTATATTATTTCTACATTATATTTCCAATATAATGTTCCTATGATCAATAAACTCACAATAGTGATGTCTAAACATATTTTCTATGTTATAAAGGATAATTTCTAATTTTTTCATAAATTTATAAGATTAATTCCATATCTAATTTCTTAATTCTTGTGAGCTCATGGAGGTACCAACTAGAGGTGATAATCATCACTTTATTTTTCACCTAAATTACATAATTATTTTATTTTTATTTTGAACATTATAGACTCTTAAAAATTTATTTAATCATTATACCAATGGATGTGAGTGGATTGGGAAGTTTAATGGTGAGGGATTAATGTTAGGTGTAATTTTGTTTTCAATCCATAAATTAGATATTATTCTTTATTACTCACTAAGGATGATAAATGAGAATGTTTTGGTCTCAAGGATCCTTGAGTAAACATGTAATATCATAAATTTGAAATAGTGAGAGGTAATTTAATGAATGATAATTATTATGGTTGTTAAATTATGGGATTTAGAAAAAGTAATGAAAATGTTTTAACTCATTGGAATTTACCTGATAACCATCTAAAGTTCTTTCAAACTTTTCTTCTGTCTATTTTACTTTCCCTTATTTCAAATTCTTAAATATAAAAAACAAAATAGTCTATATTTGTTTTTGTTTATGTCAATTTTTAACAATAAAAATATAAAAATGCATGAGCGACACAAAATAGTGAGTGATTGAACAAGGATACTTGAGAGATGACCCAAGGTTTATCTCTTTATGTGCACTATTTGGAATTAGAAATTGTAATCAATTCATAGCACATTATAGCTGCTTATTAATTTTTTCACTATTTTAAGGATTAATGTTATCATTTTATATTTCAGTAACTCTATAAATAGTTTCTAATTTTTTGAGTTATTTTTCTCAATAAATTTTTCCATTATGATATATTTTTAAAATAAATTAAAAATATGGAATTAATACAAAAAAGTAAAATAAAATCAGAATAATGAAAGGAGGGTCAACTTTTTTGAGGTAAAATATTATGTGTTGTATGTAAAACAAAAATTTAAATCTATTTTGTAAAATCCTCTACGTATATGAAAATAATCAAATTGTAATATATCAATGGGATTATCCATAAAAAAATAATGCATTACACTAGGGTAAAAATAAAAACTGTTAAAACTGTTAGGATAAATTGTCCCACATCAAATATATAATCACCCATTAACTAATGAATCATTGAATGTGTAAATGGATAAATTCATGACTCTCCTATTTAGTGAATTATAATAGATGCAGGGGTAGTTCCCCCAAAAAATATATCCTCTAAAAATTGAATTGAAGGGTATTAAAGAAACCTCAAATTAAACAAGAATTTTTTTAGAAAATGTTATCTTTGACATAGTTGAAGTTAAAAAAAATATTGATGATAATCCATTGCTGACTAACCTTTTATGTGGATTTCACAATAATTTTTTCAAGGAAAAATTTATCTAAGATGATTAAAATGAGAGGGATTTTTCTACTATGAACAGTTATTTCTTTGGTTTTACTAAAAAATAATTGTATAATGATATCCCTAAATTTGAAAATTTATTTTTTAGGTATTCATACAAACTATAGATTTTATGATGATTAAATAAATCACTATAGAAGAGAAGATGGATTTTGAAGAGGAATTTGTACTTATTGATGGAATAGTGGAAATGATACAAGTAGCACGATAAGAAAAAAAATGTTGATAACATTAAAAAGAGAATTGAAATTTAAATTCATCCTATTTTAATTTCATTAAAAGTAAAAAAATTACTGACTCTATATATATTTTGAATAATTTACAAATAAACATGATGTTGAACATGTGAAAATTTGAGGAACTTGTCATGGAAAATGAGAATTATGTGTAAGGAGGAGATTTTTTTTCTCAACGATACATTATAAAAGTATGGTATATAGTTTCACCCAATTAATGACCTTCTTGATCAAACATAAACAGAAAAAAAGACACACCTAGAAGAAAACTGCACATAATTAATGGGTTGTATAGTGACACAGATATAAGATTATAATGCAATGTCCATGATATTTCCACCCCTAATTCATCATTAATATAAAATTAATGTTTGTGGAGGCATAAAAAATTTCACACAACTGCTTATTGAAAATAAATATGTGATGATCTATAAAAGTTAAAGGATGTGGTTATTCTTACTGTTCTATCAAAATCACCTTTTGAGATAGAAATAATTGCTAGTACTAATTAAAAAAGGGTAGTAAAACACATGTATCCATATAGAGAATTTAACCAAGAAGTTTATTCTATCTTCATTCACATTTTCACTTTTTAATAAATTGTCATGTTATTTTTTCTATTCTCTTTATACATTTCAAATTAAATGAATAAATAGATTTACTTAAATCTATCACTTCTCAATAAAACCGGTTCAATTTCACTATATAATTTGTTTAGTTACTAAAAAAATTATTGAGAATCATTATAGATGTAAAATGATGTTGAATTTGATTATTGTTTTTTGGGATATAAACCATCTTTCTAGAAAATATATGCTATTTTTTCTACTATAAAAAAAAGGAAATTTAATATTTAATGTATCATTTCATTGTGAATATTCATTAAAATTTCCAAATAATTAACATATTTTGTGATCATTCGATTTATATGAATAATGATGTATGTTTTTATTTGTTTTATAATAAATGAACTTATGTTTTTAGATGAGATAGAAGTTTTTTCCAAGGAAATAATTATTACAAATATTTATTTTATACCTAATAGATATCTGTAAACTTATATTACATGTTATTCATTATATTAAATTTAATTATAGTCTCAACACTTATTTGAAACTATTAAATTCCTTAATTCACATTTAAAGTAATAGGATTCAAGTGTGAAAAGTGTGATTGGGGATATTTTTCATTAAAATATCCTAAAATAAATTTTGGATTCCATAATTACATTTAACTACAGTAATCTTAATACCCATGAATTTCTTTTTAGATATTCCACATTTCATATTTACTAATCACTTCCAGCACATTTTTAGTACATTTCATAAAACATCTTCAACTAATTATGGGGGATATGGTGTGTTCAAGGAATCTCTTTTTTGGGGATTAGATTTTTTGGTTTATTGTGAGTTACCTTTACATTTGTTTAAGCAAGTGTGGTCACAAGATGAATTTATCATTATAAATATGTTTTCTATTTTACTCTCCAAGGGAAAAATGTGAATATAGAAACATTTACATATATAAAAATTGAATTAAATATATATATATATATATATATTGAGAAATATTGGAGATAGGGGTGGTTATTTCATTAATATATATGTTTTAACAACAATATCTCAAAAAAATAAGAAGAGGGGTGGGAGTTAGAGGTGATACGTAAGAGAGTATATAGGTTTAAATACATTAACATTGTATCACTAGCTAAAATTTAACATTCATTATACATTATAGATTTAAAATCATCTTTATTTCTCTATGATTTTAGCATTTAAATTCCACCAATCCTTGAACCTCATGAGAACTAGATGGAAGACATCCCGATTAGTGCGTTACTTATTTCTTGTAGATAACATTGGATCTTCGTAACCCTATGGGGGATCACTTGTGTTATGGGAAAGATAAAATGACCAATTCAAAATTTTATTAGACTGGTGAGGGAAGGACTTCATGTTTGGTAATTAATTAGGTTGTAGGGGATAGACTAAAAGGTTCGAAACATGAGTAAGATGTGGAAGGGTAGTAAGATTAACATATAGAGGAAACATGAAATTTTAGAATAATGAATGGAATGATTAGTTCCATTTTAATTTCTGAATATTTAAAAAAAATGAAAGGATAATATCTTTAATTAAATTATTTTATAGATTTCACTTGAGAGAAATTTTTTGGTTTTTGGGATTGATAGAACCAAAAAAATCATCAAATTTTCATTATAATAAACTGATTTAATTTTCATTAATTTAATAACATAATGTGAATTACCCCTTAATTAGTTTATAGTTTTGTGTTTGAATTTAATTTTTTAGTGGATTGAATATTTTTTAAAATTTATTTTTTATGAATTCATTTTGAATAACCCTATATATATTTTAATATAAAATTTGGTAAATTGTTAAATCACACAATTTGGATACGAGTGGTTATTGATATTAAATATGGTCCATGTTTTTAAATTTTGAAAAGTAAAAAATATTGTATATAATAATATTTCTTTTATATGGTAATTTTTTTTTTACATATTGGTTTTCAATCATATATATAGATAATTAAATATTACATATGTGTCATATTTATATATACATCAATCAAAACCTGAAATTTAGAATATTTATAAACCTTATGTATTAGGTGAAATTTAATATTTCAAAATTTTTTATTCTTATGTAGATTGTTTGACAAACAATATATATATATATATAAATTAACAAGGAAGATAGATAGTTATTTTGCTCTAAATAAATAATAAAACTGGTAATTAGAGATTAAACATTTCACCAAACAATCTATTCCAGAATAAAAAAACTATTGATAGGATCATGTGTGGTTAAACTAATGTGAAATCCCATCATGTTCTATTTAATATTTTAACCAAGTGCTTCCTGAGATTTTGTTAAAGGGGTAGTTCTCAAAATATATTAAATATATTATTTCAAGCATTATGCATGGTTAAATCATCTGATTATTTTCTAGTATAATAAAAACCATGCATCCCTTACTAATAATGTAATATTAATTTTCAATCTCTATGGGTTAAAGTATATTTACTTTAAGAGGAGTTTAATGTGATTAAAAACAAGATATATTAATGAACATATAGAATAATACAATATATAAACAATAAATAATTTCTTATACATTAATAATATCCTAAATTATACTAGAATAATCACATATACCATTTATGTAGGTCTCAAACGGGGTTGTAAGTTCTCTAAAATCAAATCACTGCACCACGAATTTTATATCTAAGGAATTTTTCTATAATCTTCCCACTATAACTATGAATCATGGATCTGAATCTAGATGTCTTATGAAAAAATATAATGATAGATATTTTTTCTACATAATTCCACTAAAATTTAATGAATTAATTCCTAAAAATGGCACATATTAGATGTGACACCCATCATGTAATTTTGAAATTTATTGAAATTTATTTTATAATAGTTTCATTATTTTATGTATTGGTAATTTTTTGAATTGATATTTTTAAATATTCCAGGATTTATGGTCATACAATTATCTTACATGATTATTTGAACCTTGTGGTTCCCATGAGGAAGATATATAATTCTTAAAAGACTCATTCAATGCGGATAAAAACTAGTTAGTCAAACCCTTATGCATCCTATAAGAAATTGTAAAACTGTTTAGGGGGTTTCCTATAACCTCTACATGGTTGGTTCACAGTTTGGTATACAATGCATCCAAACCTTACAGGTCACTGAGAACATTAACTTGTTTAATTTTTTATACTTTTACCTTATGAAATAATAAACCCAATACTCTCATTTCTCTCTAACTCATGTCTCACAACCCTACCAACTATATTTCTCCTCAAAACTCATCCCATTCATGCTCCTTATTTGATTATACTTTGTTCTTGATGATTTTAGAGAGAATCATTTTGATTTGAGTTCTGAATTCTAATGTAATACATCATATCCTACTCATCTTCTATATCATTTATCTTCTCCCTTCCCTCTTGTTTTGTTAATTTCTTAGATGATATAAATGTGAGGTTTTAACATTTTGTTTTGAATTTTCCTATTATTTATAGTTTTTGATCTATTCTCTAGAATTTATTCATATTATTATTGAAGTATTATAATTCATTAATGTTTTGAGGTATGATTTACCATGAACATCGCTTTTAATTATATAACTATTGATATATTTCCTTATAATTTAATATATTATTTTTTGTTTCATTAATTATAATTATTGAAATTATAAAGAGAAAACTCTTGAATTTTGTGTTTTATAACCAACTATTTGTACTTATATGACTTTTATAATCAATGTTGTGAATATTAATTAAAAAACATATTAAATACTAGTCATTGTTTTGTACTAATTTCATGTAATAATGTCCAGGAATATCTATATCAATAAATGTTCATAGCTATTTCTCACTCTAATGAGAACCTTGAATTTCCATGATGTTATTATTAAAGATATTTCAACGATTTGATAACATTATATGATACGGAATATATTATATTACTTCCATGTGTGAGTAAATTCTTGAATTTTATACTTCATCTCATTATGTTTTCACTTGTTAATCCCCAGTATGAGAGATTATAAGAACAGTCATTCCAGTAGTAATTACACATGTTTATGTGTCATTAGATATTTATATTTGTGACTGTTTGTAAAATTATTTAGACAATAGGATTATTATCAATGGATTTAATGACATAATCACAAATATTTATTGACCAAAAATGAGACGTATTATACTTACAATAGGTAAGGTATGTTGGGTTTTTCATGGATGATATGTTATTAATGAATATTTCAAGGAATGAATTTTTCATTTTTTATTAATATAAGTTGATATCTTGGACAAGTGATTAAAATAAAACTATCATATTAAATTATATATTCATGGAATAATGATGAGTTTATTTGAGATAGTCAACGAAATATGTATCAATCATATGGTTTGGTGACATAGGGGTATAACCTTCCGGATGAGATGTTGTGACATGGGGATTATATTACACAGTGGGTTCTCATATATGGTTGTCAATTTTACAACATTAAATTCTTTATATTGGTTTTCATGAATCGTTTGTAGATAGTAATCATTTACTATATGAAATATAGTCTACTACTAATGGGAAAGAAGCCTATAATATCACACACTATGTGTTATTGTTGATCTCAATTACATTCTCATTGAATTTAATTTTTAGAATAAATATTATTCTCAAATTGAGGAATAAATTTATTCAACAATAATGATCTAATTAAATATAAAAGTATATATACTCAAGTAATTGTTAAATTATTATGATATATAATATTTTTATACTTTTTGAAAATTTAATAAGTATTTATTCTCTAAACAATGAATATAATTTTTTTTCAACAAATATTTAATTAAATATTTATTCTCATATCCAATAAATCCATGATGGTTGAGTTGGAAAACATTGTGTTCAGTGATAAATATTAAATTTCATGATGGAAAAATAATTTTTTTTCATTATTACAATTACTGCACAATTGGGAAAAAGTAATATATTATTATTATTTAACACATAGAATGGGTTCAGACATGGGATTGAACTTTTATTAAAATAAATATGGAAATTAATTAAATTATAAACCCTCGCCATAGGTATATAAATATACTAGTAATATATTCAAAGATAGATTAATCTAGAATCATTGTGCATAATAGATTTTTATTTCAAACAATCCACTTTATCCTCTCATTCTCTCAAAGAATAAAAGAAAAAGAAATTTTATTCATGACCCATGAAACATAAAGATATATTGATGAAATATTCTATACAATAAATCATCCATGCTAGCACTTGAAGATTCATCAATTTCATTCAGAGGTTATAGGTGGATGTGTGGATCACTGCTGGAGGGAATCTACCATTGGATCTTACAAGCATAATGTCAAATTTATGAAAAGGTTTCCAAATGATAAACCTATAATATAGAGAATGATCTCAATGAAAAGGTAATATTTCTTTGGATTTAACTAAATTAACTTGAAATTTAACATGAAAATATATCATCTTAGTTCCAATGACTTTTCCTGTAAATACTCAATTGGAATAGTTTCATTATTCCTGACATTCACATCCTATATAATATTTGAATGATTAATAAAATATAGAATTACTTGGCTTTGGATTATCCCTATCATGGTCTTATACTGTGCTCAGAACCAAAAAGTGTTATCGGAGGGTTCACATTCAAAGTTATAATTATTTATCATATTTTTTATCATTTCATGTTTAAAATTTAAAATTCATTTCACAGTTTCATTCATTCATAATCCATAATTGAATTTTATTCTTCCGATTATTCATTTATCAATCATATTTCCAAGGTTATTTATTAATTAATCAAGATCAAATCTAAATATCACATCTGAAATTGCCAAGATTTTTGTATGGATAATTCTAGAATAAGAAGATTTCATTTCTTTGTTACACAATGTATATATTTTTTCATTGCACAAGGATTGTCGCATGGGTTCTATGTCATTGTGTAAGTATTACATGTCATGTACCAAAGATGTGTCACACGTAAATCAACTAGGGTGGTTCATTGATTTTCCAGAGTATAATCAATATATATTGACCAATGTTCATATAGTCTGTGTTATTTCACAGAAGAAAACAAGAGGTAAAAAAATGTTTTTTAATTAATATATTGCATATACTTAAGATTATATATATATATAATAATTGACATGTAAGTTAATGTAAACATTGTGAATCTTTTATAAACAATATTTAATTCATATATTTCCACAAAAAATACATGCATAGTCCCTATGCATGTACTAGTTATATCAAGTGAGAATAAGTACAAGTTTTTTAGAATACACATGTCTTATACAGTACCTATTTATAAAAAATATATAAAATTTAATTAATTACCCAATTAAACCTCATAAAATAAAATTCCTAGGGTCAGTAATTAGATGGTACATATTTGTAGGTAGGTTTAATATTATATTAAATGCCTAATTAATATCACATAATATTCAATGATATGAATAATGTATGGTTATTTTATACTAAATACATAATACATTAAATTATTTACACTATGTAATTTGCATAGGTTCTATGTGGAATTTAATTTTTATCTTACATTGTGAAATTATGATACGTTCATTGTACAAAATTTGTTTTATGAGTGAATTGTTTATAATTAAACCCATATATAGTAATCTCTATAGGCAATCACTTTGTTTATTCCAATTTAGAAATGGTGTACTGTTTTATTGAATTTTATATATAATAAAATTATTAATTTTATTTAAAATCATAGTGGATTGGAATTTTAGGATGATTGGATAAAATAAGAAAACACGATTTAATATTTTGATCTTATAATTAATCAGATTAATTTTTGCATGTTATATCTTCTTAAAGAATGAATTGAAATGAATTATAGCTAGTAGTTTTTTATTTCCTAGTCGCATCAAGTGTATGACTGATCATGATCTTTTACTATACCTATGTAAGTGTTATATTTATTTAATTTGGTTTTATTAAATGGATGTTCAATTATTTCTTATTAAATTAAATATGAAGGCCATCGAGTTGTCACTCCAACTTTTATTATATAGAATTTTTGGGTCCAATGTAGTTTTTTGTAATTCCCTTTAACCAATCATTTGGTTCCATACAGATATTTGTGAATTAAATTTTTTTTAATATAATTATTATCTGGAGGAGAATGGAGTTAGTTCATGATGAATCTGAAGTGGATATTGGTCATGATGGAACTGAAATGAAATCAACATGGGAGATACATAGGTGTACATGTGGGATATAGTAACTCATTCCAAAACCAAAAAAGTAGTTTATCCCTAGGGCTATATGATGATTTATTTTCATCTAAAATTAACTTTTACATAAGTTAATTATTATTTCATTACATTATAAATTTTATTTCAATCATATTAATTATTTTTATAATAGATGAAAGAATATAATGACATAAATAAATAAACCAATATGTAAATATAGAATTAAAATAAATGGTTTATGAGTAAATGATTTTACAAATCATTTTTCAACCCTAAATTAAAATTTAATTTAAATTGAAAATATATTTAAAGGGTAAAAAAAGAAACATTTATGCATAATAAATAATATCCTTCAACTTTATATTACGTCATAATAAACCTTATATTACATTATTTTGAAAAAAACTAATATGATTTAATGTTTTAACAACCCTTTTTATGACACCTACACTTATTAGGGGAGTTATTATGAATGATTTGGGTTGGTATAACCACATTACATTAAGAATAGTGTCCCTTTCTAGACTTAGTGTCACATGGAGGCATTTTTTGCGAATATATGAGTCAAAATTTCTATCTTGGGGAGTCCAATAAACCAATAAATAAACTATATGATCATGATTGAAAATTACCTACCTACTTGAATACCTTAAAGTTACTTTTATATCTCTTCCTTAGGTTATGAGAACGAGAATATGGATCATTGTCTATAGAATTTCTATGAAACTAAATGTTCTAATTCCAATGGTTAGGGATATTGGGAGAATATAAAATATAAAGAGAACTAAAAAAAATACAATTCAATTTGTTACATATAATTTATAATCTAGTGAAGTAATAATAATATACCCTTTGATAATTATAAAATATTGGATGGTTCATCAACCACATTATCCCAAAGATCAACTATCTAGAAATACCATCTTCATAGTTATAGTAACTTCTTGGAATGTCTTAAATTCCTACGGGTAGTGTTTCCCTGTGAAACTGAATATTAAATTCTAAAATCCTCAATGAAAAATTTTCCAACAATGGAGGTGAGCGATGAAGTGTTTTCTAACTATGATAAAAATTTGATAGATGTGGTTGAAATTGGGTGTTTAATGGTTTCATCCAAGTCTAATGAACACAATAATTTTGTGAAGACAAGGATTCTTATATAATTACCTTGAATATTTTCTCTCTATATTATAATAGATCTATATAGTAATGTTTTTAGACATAAAATGTGGTACACCAGTGTTAACATCAAGAAATAGTGTTATCTAGGCCTCATGTAGTCAAACCCATTGCCTATATTGAGCTACAATAAAATCTATAGATAAATTACTTGATGAACTATGCATTGATATCATTTTTTCAGCACTCCCTCAGATATTCTATAGATTTATTATCATTTTTAATTTGAAAATCACAAAACATTATTTCCTAATAATTCTCAATATTCTTTTCTATGTTGAAAAGTATTTGCAGCATGAAAATACTTCAATACTTATGGTTAATAAAAAAAATTCAATTAAAACAGATCTTTATCCAAAAAATCATCACAACACACTTTTGTGAAGAGAAATATCAAGTATATGCAAGGAAATTTGATGTTATCTATTACACATATGGAAAGAAGGTCTACTAGAAGTGAAATTGTGCCTAGAAAAGGAACCAAGGGGAAGTCCTGTGTGTGTTTTTTATCGAGTTAAATTTATCAGTTTCTACTAATTGGTTATTATATAGGGAATTCCATTCATAAAAATGTATTCTAATACATTAACCATGTTTATTTTAGAAAATAACCTGATTGTAAATAGGTATATCAATGAGAATTTAACCAAGAAAGACCTGTTGTTATTGCTATTGGAGACTATGAACTCGCGTTGCTAATGGGAATGATCCCAATTATAAAATATTCATATTATGTTCCCTCAGTTACCAAAATCATTATATCTATATCCATAATTGACTTAAATATATATATATATTTAAATTTAGGATTGTATGTATCTTCTTCAAAAAAGAAATCATATTTTACGAAAAGCATAAATAAATAAATATTTTTACTAGCTTTATTTCATAAACCATGTTGTAGATGTTGATAACTAAAACGTTTCACTTGACTCAAACCACACCCTACTATGGTATCACTATTTATTCCATGTAAACAAAACTCATTACCAAATAAAACTAAGATGGGTACTTGTATTATTTTTTACTAAAACCACATGGTGTATGTCATACAAGCTTACAAGGGAAAATAACTCAATACCAATTTAGTGGAAAAGGAGAGAGGTAAAAGTATATTCTTCAATTAGTTCATAATGATGATTCATTGACTATTTCTTTTTGATGAATTTGGTAGGGTAAAAATACTTCATAAAATTTACTGATAATTTTATTATATATATATATATATATATATCTAATTAATGAGGTATAATTCATATTCATTATATGTATGCAAAAAATGCATGAATGATGTGAGGAGCCAACATGGTGAGAAGATTAGAAAACTAATCTCATACCATGGAGGATAATATCTTTACTATTTATTAATTGATTATTTATAAGAGTTTTATATTTTATCTCAACTCACTCCTCCTTACACACCATAATGGAATGGTTTAAGTGAAAGGAAGAAGCACACATTGTAAGACATGGTGACATCAATGATGAGTCGTGTGCATCTTCCATTATCTTTTCAGGGATACATGTTATAGATAGTGCCACATATACAATACCAAGTTCCATCTAAAATGATAAATGGTATTCCATATGAAATTACTTATGGAAGAAAATCCATGTTTCCGAATTTAGATGAGTGGGGTTGTAAGGAATTTATTAATGATTACTTGGGTAATATAAATTCACATCAAGGCATAGAGTGTAACATTATAGGATATCCCATTGAAAAATGGCATATTATCTCTACAACCTAAAAGGTATTTTTTTAAAGATAATTTATATTCATTGATATGGATCACCTCTCTAAAATTGATATTTGGAGCGAGATATAAACTTATGATGTCCTAGATCTAGATACACAATAGTTTTTAGAATAACATATTTTAAAAATCATTGTGGAAGAATAATTTTTAGAGATGAAATTACCATGTAGTGGTACAAGAAATGTTAGAAAACATAAATTAGATTCTTTTTCTAATCACCGAAAATAGTGACTCAATATAAGTTGATAATAATGATCCTAGAGACTGTAAAGAAGCTATATGGTCCATAGATGTTTCCAAATGGTGATAATAGATGAATTATAACATATATTCCATCTATTAATACTAAGTGTGTATTTTAGTATCTCTGTCCCCACAATATGTAAGGCTCATTTGTTCAAAATGGGTATTCAAGAAGAAATTGGACAAGGATGGACAATTTTGTACTTATAATACATGAATATTTGTAAAAGTATTCAAACATTATCATGTCATATAGTAAAAAATCCATTTCACCACTATATATGATTAAATCCATCACAATTAGAATTTCTATTGTATCTTATCATGACTATGAGATTCAGAAAATGGATGTAAAAAATTACTTTCCTTAGTGGAATTGATTTAGAATATGCCTATAAGACACAACATAAATGGTTTATATGTCCAATGGATTCCAACAAGGTTTAAAAATTATAAATTCTTATTTATGGATTAAAGGAAGTGTATCAGGCATGGAATATTAAATTTTTTGAATCCATAATACAATTTACATTCATAAATAATGAATGTGATACTTGTGTACATAATTGGTTTAATATGAGTGTGTTCATTTTCTTAATAGTTTATGTCAATGACATAATTATTATTAGAAATTAAATGCATGTATTACACTCTATTAAAGAGTTCTTACCGATATTCTTCTCTATAAAGGGGTTATGTGAAGCAGCATATATTCTTATGATAAAAATCCCTCATGATATATCCAAGATACTATTGGTCTATGTCAAAGTTCAAATATTGAAACAATACAGAATATATCAATATAGGACAATCCAAGAGTGGTATGTTTCCAATGTAACAAGGAAATTATATTTAAAATTAAATGTTTCATCATAAAAATGAGGAAATATAAAGGTTTTAAAGGATTCTATAGGGTTGATTGATTGGTTTAGTCATGTATGTTATGTTATGTACTAGTCTAGATATCTCATATTCATTAAATGTGGTTGGAAGATATCAAAGAGACACATGTTACTACTGTTTGATGACATTCGAGACTATAATTAGGTATCATATACAAACTAATGATATGTTCCATGTCTATAGAATATTTAAGCAACTTTTCATCAAATGATATAAAGATGTCGGTGTTTTAATAGATCAAGAATATATGAAATCGTATTCATGGTATAAATTCAACCTCCGAAGAGGTGTTGTGATAAAAAATATCTCAATAAAATTTATGGTTGTATATTATATAGTATATTCTGATTATATTTTTTCATCTGAGGTAGATAAAAATTTATTTTTTATAAAAAAATTCACCCAAGAGGTTGATGTGGTACCTATAAGTAAAGATCATGTCACACTATATTATGATAATAATATTTTAGCGGCTCTTATAAAAGTTCCATGGTCGCATTAGCGGAGGAATAAAATAATTCATAAGTACTATCCCATGAATTATTTTTCTCAGAGAAGTAAATTTCGAGTGATAAGTCTTTCCATAGGAGACTACATGTTAATCCCCTTCACTAATTACTAAACACTGCAAAAAAAGATCTTTATTTAAGGTCTAGGGGATTGATATTTTTTGGTATTGGTCTCTAGTCCAAGTGGGTGTATTTTGGATTTGGTATTATGGATCTAACTATTTTTACTTTGGATTACATATATATTTAAAGAAGTGTATGTTAATTAAACAGTTTATTACATAGTGTTTATTATTCTTTGTAAAATTAATATAATAATTTACTACAGTATTACTATTATTATACGGGCATATAAGTTACATGATCTGATAAGAAATCAGATATTCAATGATGATATTATTGAACCTATTTTTATAGTCTGATAATATTCTATGATGGGTAATATAATATATCGACTATTATTTGTCAGTTACTATAGTCATATAAGACTTTAGCTCATAAATTTTTCACTTCATGAACTATAATATGGGATATTATGATAACAGACCATCCAATGGGAATTTTTTATGTTTAGGTTTCAACACATATTCTTGAATGTGAGTGTGTAATGTTCTTTAGGCTTTATTACCATTATTAACTCATGTAATGACTCTCACACATAGATTTACTGACCAAAATAATGACACAATATATTTATGAGAAGTAAGATATGTTTAGTACCTCATTAATTACATGTTATTAATGAATAAGTTGAGGAATTATTTTTTCCTTCCATATTTATAGATATTGATATCTATGCCCTTTTATTGAAATATAACTATCATATAAATTTCCATGGCTATAGTGTAACGGTGAGTTTTTATAGTCAATTAAAGATTAATTAATAATATTGTTTAATAACATGGGTTTTAAACCATCATGATGAGATATCATGATAAAGTGTTTATACTACACCTTGAGTACCCATATATAGATTCTGACATTACATTATTCTCTTCTTTATCTTGGGTTCCTTGACCTGTTACTAGACAGTAATATTAGAATTTGATAAATCATGCATAATGAACATGAGTAATAATCCTATAGGATCACAAACTAAGTATTTCCATTTATCTTAAAGAAACTATTTTACTTTGAAAAATTTTATAAATATTATTCTAAAACAGAGTAGTAATTTTATTCGGAATTAATGATCACATAAATTTAAATAAATATTTATTCACAATATTGTTGTGAAATTACATTAATATATAATATTTATTTATTTATTAAATTTTTAATAAATTATTATTCTTGATACTATATTTATAATATTTATTTTATGAATAAATATTTGTTTGGGTATTAGATAACTTAAAACAAGATAGATTTAAAAGATATTGTATCTGATGATAAATATTAATTTTCATTCTGGTGAAATAATATTTACCATTATTATTATTAACATAATACGTGGAATAAAAAATACAATATTATTTTTTTAATACCTGGCATGGGGTCAAATTTGGGATTTAAATTTTATTAAGGTAACTTTTTCAATTAAATAAATTATATACCCTACCCCTATTTCAATAAATTTAGGGATAATACATTATAATAGAGGGTAATCATGAATCATTATTCACAAAAAATTTATCTCATGAACCCTCCTCTTCCTTCTCATATCCCCTCAAGAATGGGATGATAAAGTGAATTTTTTCAAGACCTGAGAAACATGAATCATTCTTACAATATGATCAATTGACAACCTTAGCACCTAAAAATTCATTGATATCATTCATGGATCATAAGACCCCATGTGGTTTACCTCTATAAGGATTAATCACATGAATCCTACATTCACAATGATAGATTACTGAATTTTTTTGGATGATAAATTTCTTATATGATGAATTATCTCAATAATGTTGTAATATTTTATAATATTTAATTAAAATAATTAAAAATTTAACTAGTAAATATCTCAGTTATGTTCATCAATATTTTAATGGAAAATGTTTTCTTATGATCATGTATTTTATAATATTTGACTAGTTAATTGAATTAAAAAAAATTGAGTTGTTTTTTTCCACAATAATAAGTTCCACAATTCCATGAACAAACAACTACCTATGTTTTATTTAATTTTATTAGAGTGTTGAGATGATATATATTTAATTTTATATTTTATATATGGTTTTATATTATATTCATTCTTTGAGTTTCTTATAATTCTTGGTTGTAAAATTAGAAAGTGTATTGATATATTTGAAGATATCCTTAGCCTCTAAATCAAATTTACAAAGGTCATTTTAGATTAATTGATGTTATTTTTTAAAAAATATTGTTTCATGTTGTTTTAAATTTTTTTTATTTTAATTCTATTAGAAACATGGTTAAAACACATTTTTATTTATTTAAATCTAAAATAAATATTTATCTAAAAAATCCATTTGAATCCTTTTAAAAATTAATATTTTGAGGTGTAAAGACCTTATTATTCCCCATTGTTTCATTTAAATGATTATTTTATCTATAATAATGTATTTTTTGGATGTCCGGTGAAATGGGGCTAATTCTTGAGGGATATATTTGATAGTGAGGCTGATTTTTTTATTATTGGTGATGATTCCTGCTTGTTTTCTTTCTCACCATCACTCTTCCATGGTCATGAGAGACAATAAAGATAGTTGAGAGGCCAAGATTTATGTTACCCTATATCTTTATTCAAACCATCTACCATCCTCCAAGAGTGACTTGGTCCAACTATCGGTGTTCCTCCATTGAAGCTATTGTGTGTGGAATAAATGTATTGAGTTTGTTTTTGTATGTAACATAATATAGTACTAATTCTAGATTTATTACTATTTTTTCTATCTTGTTTTATCACAATGGGATCTCGATTGAGTCATCAAGAACCTCCTCCTTGATTAGTGTTATATTATCACAGATTCACAGTTGACTGCTCTTCTCTTTTTATGAAATTTTTGTGGCACTGATCTCTCATTTTAATCGTCTATTCTATCCGGAATTATGGTGCCTATTTTGTTTTATAATTTATCCCTCATATTTCATTGTACTATTAATTTAAATTGTTTTCATGTATTTTTTTGGAAAAACGTTATCAAATTAAAGGTTTTTGTAAAGTTATAAAGTAACTTCTTAAGGTAGATGTGTTTCCAAAATAATGATTTGTTTAGAAACTTTTTTCCTTTTAATGTTATTTTATTAATTTGAAAATAAATAAAGGTTTATATTTTATTAAAGATTTTAATAATAACATTTGAAGGGCACTTTAATTAGTGGTCTATAATGTAGCAAGGTGCACGGTGGACTGTGGATTAATTTTATGCTCACACCTATATTATTACTTTCATGTAACAGTTATTTCCGCTCTGTATTTCCCATTAAGGAATCCAAGACAATGGAATTAGTTGATGTGTCTTGTGAGGTCATACCAATGTTAGAATTGTCCTTTTTATATTAAATTTCTTTATTACATCATCTATGTTGGACCTTTGTATTTTTTAGTTATGGATTTGGGTGTAATTAAAAATATATTTGGAGACATGGGATATATGTAATGTCAATTTTTAAATGTGTTCAGAGTGAGTTGAGTGATTCTTTATTAAAATTGATTAAACTTATTTTATACTGTTTTGTTCCTTTTCAAATACCTTGTGGATTTATGATGTATAATGTTTTCATGAACACTTTTCTATTACTTGTTTTTATATTTTTATGTTAAATCTTCCCCCACAAATTTAATTCAAATTCCTTTAATCTAGTTGCTAGCTTAGGTTGATCGAGAACACTCCTCATGTATGTTGTGGGCTGGATAGGGTGTCTAATTTATGGATGGATTGAACACATTCTTGAAAAAATGGTATTGGATCGTTGGTTCCTCAAAGGTTATGGGTTTCAAATATTTGATATTAATTTACGTAGAAAAGGTAGTGTGTGTATATTTTCTGCACATAATGGGTAAAAATGGGGGATAGTGCCATGATATATCTTCCATTCAAAACCCCGATTTTCTGGGGGAGTTCAATAATGAATCTTGGATTCTAATTTCAATTTTTTGTTATGATTTATTTGATATGTAATGCGATATCAAATCACTCAATCAGTTTTAAGTGATTTGGGGGCCTTCTTGAGATTGAGGTGATGGTGGATAAAGAGATGGAGCTATATGGCTAGTTCACATTGTTTATACCACCATTTTTAGCATATTTGGTTAGTTGTAGGAATTCTACAAATCCTAGGAGTATTTTTGAGTTTTATTTTAGATTTTTTATCTGACCTTTTGATTCATGAATCATTAATTTGGTGTGGTTTTACATTATGGATTGGAATTAAAAAAATCCATAATTCATGATATTTTTAAAGTTAAATTGATGTGGTGTTTTATTATATACTGATTTTGATTAGAAATTTAATTTTTTTTTTTGGTAAAAAATTTGGTCTTTATGTTATATATGGAATCTTTATATACCAAATTGGTTTTAGTCGGTTATCTACAATGATTTTTCACATGTTTTTTATTTTACTATGACTATTTAATTTTAAAAGGGTTTATAATATTTCAAAATGGTTTTACATTATTTTCAAAATGAGTGTGGATTTTAAACTTCCTTATTAGTTTTTTGGGGGATTTTTAGTTTACTATTTTTTTGTTTTATAATATTTATAGTTTCTATTGAGAGATTATCTATAGAAAAATATAAATTCTATTCATTGGGGAAATATTTTGTCTGGATTTTCTCATGAAATAGGAGTGACACATCCGGTTACCAACTCCACTCGGGCTCTAACATGAGTGGTTCATTCATATTCTTCTATTTTCAAGGGTCCTTTAAGGGACATACCAAATAATCATCTATAGTCTTTTAAAAGATATCATTGTACCCTAGAAGCATTGGAGTGTTTAGAGGGAACTAAACGTGTTTTTCACTCTCTTTAGACTTTGTATTCTTTAATGGTAAAGGGTGGTCCATTCTATTAGAAGGACTCAGTCATGTTTAATAGAAAACAGTTCATCCACTATGAATACATAAAATGATGTATTGAAAAAAAATGTAGTTTTTATTCTAAGTAATTTTAATAAAGATGGGAAAAGGTAAAATGTCCTTGAATTTAAGGTTCTTTATTAGAGTGAATGGTTAGTTGGGGATTACATTAATCATATATCATAATTGGTTTACTTCTAACATGATCTCATCATCGAAGAATTCATAAAGGTTCATTACTTTTAAATAGTTGTTTTCCAAGACTATGGAAAAGTTTCAGTAATTTAGGTTGAGCCCTTTATTAATAGGTTATTGAAAAGTCAATATCAGTAAAAGTTCAATATGAGGGATTACCAAATGTGGAAGATGTGTTGGTTATGGTTGATTTGAGTAAATTTTCCCCTCTAGATGAAAATAAATACTTGGTTAAGTTTGAACTATAAAATATTGATAATCAAGGTTAGTACTCACTAAAAAAGAAGAGGTGTTTAGGGTATTTTCAATGTTTATCACCTATACATTTAAGGTATTAGTTTTTAGAAAAAAAGAGATTATTACACCAGGTCGCAATATAAATCCAATGAAGTTATTTTTTTGTTTTAGGTAGCACAGGGTTGTGGGTCTAGGGCCAAATCCAAACTGATTCATGTTAGATAATTAGCTTCCTAATTTGGAATTTTTATGGGATAGGTGGCCAGTTTAAAATGATATTTGTGTCTCATAAACATTAGAATAATTTTTTCTTGCTAATTGTTGTTCTTGAACACAAGAAACACTTCTCTAAAATTCAGGAGGTAAAACAATGGTTAAGAGTTCAAGTATTCTTGGATGGGAACCCTCTTAACTCCTATATATGGCTTTTCTAGAAGTATTCAGTTTTTGTTAATCTGATTTTGTCTTTGGATAAGCTTTTTTCTACAAAAATATGTGTGGGGTCTCACAATTTTGTTCCTCTCAGTGTTTTATACGAAGTGTGGTGTAGAGGTGCGGGAGGCTTTGTGGAGAGACCTTAGTTCCTTTGACCCAAGTGACAATTCCTAGATTTTATGAGGGTATTTTAATCTCATGGAGGCTCCATAAGAGAATAAGGGACTAGGTTTGATCCCCATGAATGTGAGTCAAAACATTGTTTCATTTATGGCTAGTTGTGGTGTTTTGGATGTGGGGTTCATTGGGGACCCTTTTACTTGGTGAAACAATCCGTAAGGTGCTGGATAAACCTAGTGTCACCTTGACTACTGTTTGATGAATAGTGTTTCCATCACTTTGTTTTCAGATATTAATATAACTCATCTTATACTTTTTTTGTCAGATCACTCGCCATTACGTATTGTGATGGTGATAAGGAATGAAAATAATTATAGTATTCACTTTTCTAGTTCTTGGGTTGATGAACTCAGGTTTCATGACATCGTTAAAGAGTCTTGGGACTCCCTTTCTCGTGGTCATTAATGGAATTTTCTACATCATAAACTCAGATGTCTTAGAGGATCCCTTTTCTCGTAGTGCAAGGCCCTTCCCACTAATAGATCGGATTTGGTGTTGATTAGCTTAGACATCGATCAGCATGATGTAAGCCTAGAGAATACCTAGGACGAATCAGTTTATTACGAGCTATGGAATATGAGATCTTTATTAGGTGAAGTTTTTTGGAAATATGAATATTTTTCTTGAGATTATGTGAGGTTTATGTGGCTCAGAGAGGGATATCACAACACTGGGAATGTTCATGAGTGAATTAGAGAAAAATGTCAGTTGTTGAAACATGACATCTGAACGATGGATGGTGTTTTCAGAAACGAACGGGGTGAGGTGGGGGAACTGGTGGTGGGGTTTTTCAAATACCTTATAGTAGATCATAACCCCTAGCTAATTTGAGGCTGTCTAAGAGGCACAGTAGAAATTTTATTGTCATTCCTTGTATGGTATTTGAAGAGGATAATGAGAATTTGAAGGTCCTCTCAAATGAGTAGGATGTTCTTTATGTGGTTTGGTTTCTCAACCCAGAAAGTGCACCCGGACCAGACGGTTTCTCTAGATATATTTATAGGATATCCGGGGAGGTGGTGAAGGGGGATTTGTTTCATGTAGTGTAGGACTAATTTAGAGGTGGGCATCTTCCACATGTTCCATGTGAAATGAAGATATTTCTTTTGGCCATGGTGAATGAACTGCAGACTCTGGATCAGTATCTCCCCCTCAGTATGTGTAATATCCCTTACAAGGTGTTGGCTTGCATTATCAATCACAAAATTTCTATTCATCTTCATAGTTGGATAATGGAAGAGAAGCATGGGTTCGGGAAAGGTGAGATGATCCAAGTGGATTTGGGGTCAGCATTGGAGATGATTAGTGAGATTAATCAAAAAAAAAATTGGAGTAATGTTGCCATCAAATTGGACATGAACAAGGCCTAAGATTGCTTCAAGATGAGTTTTTTTTTTGTCAAAAACATTACTGTATTGGGTTTTCCCAATGGGTGATTGACCTTTTATTCCAATGTTTCATCTCATCCAGGATGACCATATCCTTCAAGGGTAAACAGTATGGGTTCTTCAAGGATATCTATAGATTGAAATAGGGGGATCCACTCTCCCACTCTTGGTTTATTTGGTCTCAGGATGTATTGATCTGTAATATCCATAATTCATCCAACTCGGGCATGATTTTTCCTTACCACACAAGGCATCTTAATGGTGGCATGTCCCACATAAAGTTGGTTGATAATATAATCTTGTATTTCAATTAAATTAAGAGATCAATTCAAGGGTTCAATGGTTTTTTGTATGCTTACTGAACTTTTAGTGGGAAAGTCATTAATAGGGATAATAGTTCCTTGTTTTCACCAAGTAAAAGTTCATACAAAAGTATAATCTCTATAGATATCATGTTGGGTGTACATAGAGGTAGATTTCCTATGGATAGTCTCTGGGAACCTGTGCCTCAGAAAAAATATTGTATTCATCATTTGATAAGATTACTGATCGTATTATTGGTCATATCGTTAATTTCAAGAAAAGGTTTTTGTCATTTGGTGTGAGAATCACATTGATCAAAATTGTACTTGTATTTATGCCTTTAAATGTTCTTTCTACACAAAATGTGCTGAAAAAGGTGACTGAGTACATGGAGAGGATGATAGAAACCTTCTTATTGGACAATCATTTTGATGGTAAACCCCATCAGGCATCATGGAAGAGGTTTTCTAAAACCATCTAGAAGAGCGGCATCAACCTTAAATGTTTTTTTGGGACTATAAGGGGTCTTCATGAAAATTTATCTTGGGAGATGTTTGAGGGAAATTTGTAGTGGGGAAACTACATGCAGGGAAATTATGGGCGTGAAAAACAGATTTAGAGAGAAAGACCTTCAACCATGCAGCAAATCTTCCAGCCACATATTGGCTTCCAATAGCAGCAACTAGATGGGTCTTTGGTATGGGGGAAAAATACTGGCACCAGAATTGAGCGGAGTCAATTCTCGGTTTTCAAGGATTTCCCACCCCAGAAGTCACATTCTGGGAGGCTAGTGGACACCCTAGCATCATCCAAGACACGTTACAAGAGAAACATAAGGTATTGTTTGACATTATGGGGTTATGAAATGTCCCATACAAATGCATCTTCACAGGTTCCTCTTTAGAGGTGTTCTCTACAAGATACTTCCACAATTTGAAGGCCAACCAGAATGACTCGGATGTTTAGGGGGAGATGCTCTAGTGGAAGGATGTCTCATCGAAATTCATTTATCTAGTATGGAGGGTCTAGAACAGGGTGATGCCAAATGAGGAGAATTTATAATATATGGGAATCCACTTATCCTCCAGGTGAAAATATAGCAGGAAACCAGGAATTGAGACCATCTAACACCTCTTTTTTTAGAGTGACTAGGCATCTGTGATTTGGGGAGAGTTTCATAATTTCACTAGTTGAATGTGGCATGAGGTTTCTTTCAAGACCGTCCATTAGTGCTGGTTTTGGGGGTGAGCTATTCGAGTTCTATTCAGAAGGAAATATTCATCCTCCTTGTAATGGGATGTTGGAGTTTATGGTACTCTAGGAATGATGTGAGGCATAAGGACATTTCAACATCCATCACATGTGGGATTCAGAAAACTAAGAGCATCCTTTTGGAACTAACTTGATTGTGTAGGGGATAGGATGATTCCCCATCCCTCATTTCTTTTTTGGCTTCATCCTCCATCTAGTGTTTGGCCACCAACATGGGACATGGATAGTGGGTTCAGCGGTATCCTCTTCATCAAGGTCTCAAACATAATACCGATGGGTCCAATCGTATGGCGATCATGCGTGGAATATGGGTGATTGATAACCATAAGGGCTATGTCATTATGGGTTTTTCATCTTATTTCTGTGGGGTGAGTCTCCCTCCAAGCCGAATCACTTTCTTTTCTCATGGGATTGCGGCTATGTGATCAAAAGAAATTTCCCCTGAGGTAGTTGATACTGACTCACTTATCTTTCACAATGTGTTTCTTGTACTTAGAACCACCCCATGTCCCATAGGATACAACATCAAAAGCTTCAAAAGGCTATTGAACAATCATATTATCATTCTCTTGACTTGGCATGAAGGTAATATTGTTGTTGACATCCTGGCCTCTAAGGTAATAATTAGTGAGCAGATCTCTATCTTCTCCACCCTCTGATATTTTCCTTCTGATGGGGTTCACTTTGTACATGTTTATTCCTTTGGTATTCACTTCTATATACCTCCATGAGTCCCCCTCCTCTGTCAGTTGTATCTTCTATTTTGTTTTATTTTTTTTCAATAAAATATTCATTAAGTTAGGTGTAATAATGGCTATTAATTATGAGTTTTCATTTGTGGTTTTCATATTTGTTTATACTGTATAAGTTTCTTATTATGGATGGTGATGAACTATTTTTTTGGGTGGTCTTCTTTGATATTTATGGGTACGTTAAAAATATAGTTACACTTTTCTTGGTTAACATTCATTTTAAATGGATAGGGATTGAGGTGAGGATTTGGGTAACCATGTCTGATTAAATTTTATAGTGCATAACACTAGAGGGTTCCAACATGATATGTGATGAGTCCACCATGAGATGGTATTTTGAGTTTTGAATCTTAGGTCACCCATTAATTTTTATTCTATGGTTGGAATCAATGGTTTTTCTAAAATCGAATTTGTTGTTTGGAGATTTTGGGGAGTATTAATATTGGTATCATTTTTTGTTTCTTAGATTCCTTGGTATTTCTATTTCCCTTTAATGGTTGGGTATTAATTCATAGAATGTTGATTGTATTTAGTGTAGAATAGTCTCTCGAGATTCTTGATGACATTTTAATTAGAGGTGTAACCTTTCATCATAACCTAATTTTTTAGAACTTGTAATTATGGGTAGACCATGATAGCTCTCTATATTTACCATGTTGGTTTCTGATAGTTGATCGTATTTAGTTTATCCTTGTTGAAATTTAGTAATTTTTGGACAATTTTGTTTAATGGATCGTTGGAGTTTAATATAGGTATCTTTTTGAAGGACCATGTATCATAGTTTTCCCTTCCATAATTAATCTTCATAGATTCACTAAACTATCCACCTCAAAAAATTAAGTGGTGTGTACCTTCTTCTCCAAATGGATTCTACATTAGTCTAAGACATTCTACGTAAAAAGTATCATGGTTGGGAGAATTGTGATACCCTAAATATCATTTTGGATTTCATTTTTTATTAATTTTTATTAATTTTAATTATTTAATGTCTAGTAATTTTTTGGATTATGATTTTAAAACATTAATTTCATTCAGGGGTTTCATGGTTAGCCATCATGGTTCAGTAAAACATATGGTTCTCTGGAGGTAGTGAATATTTTTTATAGAACAGTTTGACTTGATTTACACAAGGATATTCGGACTATGTGGGGTCCCAAAAGAAATAGTGATTCTCATTTTTGAGGTTTTAGTAGCCTCCATATGGTTGGCACATGATTTGGTAAATTTCATTCTTAATTTACACAAGTCACAAAGAATCATAATTTTTTAAATTTATCTTTTTACTATTAATTAATAATGTTTTGAAACATCTCATTTCCTTATCCCTCATGTCACACCCTTTCCCCTAGCATCATTCTTCATTTCTTTTGTGACCCATTCATTCTCTTAATTTAATTTGATTCAATTATTTTTTATTAAACATGGATTCCTAATGATTTTTTTATGATTTTGAATATAGGTACTCTAATTTTAATTTCATATATTCATTTCATATTCTACTCTCCCTTCTTTTAAAAACCCTTCTCACTAAAACCTTGTGATATGGTTTGATTTCTTTTATTCTTTCCCCTTATTTAGAGTGTCTAGTCCATTTTCTCAACTCCGTTTATCCCATTATATATTTCCCTAAACATTAATATTTCTCTAGGGTTGGATTACCCATGCCCATACCTTTTAATTTAGGAACCATTGATAACTTTTCATTTAAAATCATGAATTAATTTTTTATCAATGTTTTTAATTATGTTAATTTAAAATTATAAATAAAAAGGTATATTTTTATTGGGTTTTTATTAAAAATGAAGAGGTTTCCAATTTAGAGTTATAATTTGAATCTGGTTTTACCTTCTATACATAACAAATGTTTTCTATATTAACCATATTTTCACATAAAATTTTTACTTATATTTATAAATATATCATTCACCTCTAAATAAAAAATTCCATCGTTTAGTGTGGAATTATTGTTGTCTATGACATAAATCATGGTGATGTGAGTTTCATGCGAAATATTTTATATTTGAATGTTGTTTGTATCTTAGTTTCAAACTCAGTTTTAATTCATTAAATTTCATGGAATGAGTTTCCTTGAGGTTCCATTTAGAACACTAAAAAATAGTGTTTAGATGTTAGAATAACCTATTATACACCACTATTTACATTCCATGATTTTTGTTTCTATGAGGATGTTGTGTTTGGATGTTGGGTGAAATAGGGACAATTCATTAGATGGAGTTGTCAGTGAGGGTTATTTATTGATTATATATGATGACATGTATTTTTTTTCTTGATCACCCTCACTCTTCTTTGGTCATGGGAACTAGGGTTGTTAGATGAGTGGCCTTGATTTATGCAATCCTGGTTCAGACCGCACACCATATAGTATCTAATTATAGAGACATTATACACACTTAGGGCATACCCTTAAGGAATATAGTGTTCATGGAATAGGACAGATTGTTTTTGTGTTTGGATGCCACATATGAGATTATTTAGTTCACGTTTATTTATTTTTACTATATCATGGTTCATCACACTAGGGAAAAGGATGAGTCCCAAATAACCTCATCCTTGATGTTGGTTCATTATACTGGATTCACATTTGATTAATATTAACTATTTATACAATTTTTATACCCATTCACATGGTTTATTTTCCAATTTTCTCATGAATTATTGGTCTTATTTCATTAAATAGTCTAACACTAAGCTTGTTTTGTTTTATTGAATCAATTTATTTTATATGAATTTTTGGGAATTGTTTTTCAAAATAATGATTTTACTTAAGTCCAATAGTCACTTTGTAAATATTGTGTGATTTAAAAAAAGATTTGGACAATAAATGTTTTCCATTAAAATTGAATATTTTAATTTATCAAAATAAATAAATAAATATTGATATTTTATTATAGTGTTTGAAACTATCATGAAAATAGATATATAACAAAAAATTTTGGTTTATGGAAAGGAATGTGGTGAACTATAGAGTATTTTAATTATCACACGTATATTATTTCATTATAGACTCATTTTTCATTTCAAATCATGATTTACCATTTGGGAATGCTTGGATGTTAGAAAATTTTAAAAGACTATTTAGGTCATGTAGAAGATTGTAGTTGTTTTTTAAGTTTCATTCATGCACTATCAAAGTAGGCCATTTTACAATTTTTAGTTATGGTTCCTTCTGGATTTCACTATAGGTGTCAAGACTGGGGATACTGGTGGTGGCCCTTTTTTTAAATTGTGTTTGTGGTGATTTAAGTGATTTTTTATTAAACATGTTTGAATTAATTTTGTGATGTTTTTTCTATTCTGTTGGCATGAATATGTCAATAATACAAAGTGTTTATTCCCATTTTCCTATTTTGATTAATTTATTTTTAGTTATAAATTGTTCCCACAAATTTACTTTTGAATCCATGTCACCATTTTTCAGTCTAGGTCAATTGATAATATTCCTTAGGTATGTCGGGTTCTGGCTCAGGCATCTAATTGATGGATGGATCGAGCTGGTTCATCAAAAATTAATATTTCAATCTTGGAATTATTTTTTGTGTGAATATTATTCAAATTTTCAGAAGGAAGTGATTTATATTCTATTTAATGGTATAGTTATTGTTTTAATTATCCATTACCAGATGGTGGGATTTCTCAAGGAATATTTTTTTAATTGTATTTTACTTCCAATTAAATTAATAAATATTTTGTGATATTCTTGTTAGAGTGTGTTTTTATCTTCTCTCAAATCATATTTATTCATGTTCTGTACAATGTTATGTTCTAGTGATCTCAATGATCGTTATGTTTAAGTGCTAACCATTTTGTGATGTTCTATAGGGTTATAATAGTTTCCTTCTTGAATTTATGAATTTGATTTCAAATATTATTTACAATATATAGAGATAAGGTAGAGGTATAGTGTGGTGGTTATGATCATCCATTCAATTGTTTTCTAAATTACTTCACTCTTTCATTAATTAGGGATTTAAAACATCCCAAAAAATGATTCACTCACCATACTAGTATAGGTCTGTGGATTTAGATGATGAATGGTAGGAAATTATTTCTATATTTGTTATAGAGTTTACCCACTCAATTGATGGGTGTTATTTCTAACATACATGGGATGATAAATGAGAGTATTTCATACTTGAGGATCCATCAAAAAACTAGTAATATTATATATTATAATCAATTAGGGAAAAGTGTGTCAATTATATTGATTCTTATAAATAAATTAGGTGATAGAGAATATGGAATAAAAATTATAAATACTATTATAATTAATTAAAGAACTATATACACTTACAATCAACTCTTTAGTGTGTTATTTTCTCAATATTGTTTTAATTTCATAAATTTTAAAAAACATAAATAACCCGCATCATATTTAATCACAATAATTTTAAGAAAAATTTACAAAAATACATATGTAACATAGAATAGAGATTGATTATCCATGTCTTCTAGAGAGATGACCATATGGTCATCTCCCTAGTATAATCATTGGAATTATAAATTGAAATTGTTTTTTTGTCCCTTTCCGCTCACTTATCAGGGGGATTCGTGTAATGATTTATCCTTTCTGATAGCATAGCCACGTCAAATTAACAAGGTCATCAAGTGTTGTCCTGCCATGTATCATCAGTTTCCCTGCAGACATGTGTCCCTATATAAGGGATCAACCACAAGCCTAAAGGTTCACCAGTCTAATTAATTTCCCTATAAGAAAACACAACTTCTTTCCATTGTATTTTTCCCTCACTCACCCACACCCATGGAAACATCCCATAAGGTCACCCATCCCGATTACTACTCCAGAATGAGGATGCTTAACTATGGAGTTCAAAATAGGTTGGCTCCCAAAAAGAAAGGTACACAGTATTGACTTGAGTCGTATAATTTAGTTATTTAACCCTTTATTATTATGTGTTGTTACATTCACCCCTATAGAACAACATCCTCACTATGGGCCATTCATAACAATATAGGCAGTGCCAGCGTAATGTAGTTTCATTTCATCCTTTGATAGAAATGTAACAATTGGGCCCCTCTAACAAAACAGACACCCCTCCTTAGCATGGTCGTTAGGTCCAGGCCCACCAAGTACCACCAGTTTCCCTACAAGAAATCAGTCCCGAACTAGGTCCCACCCACATGCCCGAACATGTCATCAAAATAATGAATGTCCCCATAGTCCAACACATTTTCTTTTTATTATTCTTATTCCTCACTTTCACACACCATGTGAACTTCCCATATGTTCACCCATTATTATCACTAATCGATTCCATGTACACTTAACTATGGATTTCTAATTATTTAGGATACCAAAATAAAAATTACATCTTATTTTTGTGATTCATATTTTTTAGTCATTTATCCCTTTATTATTATGGCATCTTACACTTCATATAGTTTTAGGTAGGGGTATGAGGGGACCTAATAGGTAGATTAGTGTAGGAGGCTATCATTTCAACCTTGGGGTGTCTTATCCTTATAATTTCACTAGTGTGAGAATGAGGGAACATAAAAAATTAGCATGATATAATGCTTAAGGGGTGTTGGGAATGTGATCATATAGGGAACCTTTATTGGTTTCATCAGATGATATAATAGTTAGTTATTGTTTGGGTATTTGATCAGACATGAGTGACTAAGATAAGACCAATAGTATTATCTGATAGTGGTTTTTGGCATTCATCTATGTTCTTTGGTCCTGGATTTTACAAGGAGTCCCATTGTGGAGGAAGTTTTCAATATAGAGTGTGACTCTTAATGAAGGTTTAATATCATGTGATTGAGGATCGAGAAATGTAGAGGATATTGAACTGATATATTTTGAGTATATTAGATATCCATATATAGTTAGAGATATTCTATGACCATGTTGCTTGTAGTTTTTTATTATAGTTGGTAATTCATAGGTGTTTTATGTGTAAGTCTAATGACCAGGTGTTGGTTGAGGTATGGGCCTCGAGTATGGCATGTGGGAATGTAATATTTGATCATGGGTAACTATATATAGATTGTGGGTATGTGAAGACTTTGAGATAATATTAGGTTAATGTATTATCAGTGTGAAAGGTAGTTTGTTAGTGATGTGACCGGATAGACGACTCTTATAGTGGCGAGTATCATGGTTAAAATCAATTTTCCTATATTTTTTACTCAATCAGATCATGAGTACACAGATACATAAAATATATTTAGGATATTCAAATAGTGTTTTCAGTGGGATGTTTTGGTTTTGGTAGGGATTGGTCAATATTTTGGATATAGATATATCATGGATAAGTTATCATATGGTTAGGAGTATGTAGTGTTTAAGTGATTAGTGGGGGAATCTAGGTTTAATTGTGTCCTGATCATGTGTAATTTGGCATATTTGTGGTTTCGGGGAAATGGGAAAATGATAAAAACTAAATTTAGTAAAAATGTGATTGTAGTATAGGAAATATGTTTATGAGAATATTTTCACTGAAGTACCACTTGGAGGCCACTAGAGTTCTGATGGTCTGGACAGTGGGTCTGTACCACTAGAGAACCAACCAAAGTTCTAGCAAAGGCCACCAGATTTATGGAGAATCCTTTCAGGTTTTTTAAAATATATTTTCAATTAATTAATTAATAATATAAAAGTTAATTGAGAGGTTATATTTTTCTAGAACCACTAGTTCTTATCCGTCTTGGTTCCCTATTAACAGAAATCCTCTTAGATAATTTCTTGGTCATTTTTGTTAACAATAATGTGGAAGAACATTAAAGGGAGGAAACAAATTCATAGAGATAAACAATAGGAGTTTTGTAAAAAGAATAAAGAAGCTATATCTATAAGAAAAAAGTCACAGCATAAAAGCACAGATCATTCTATGATGATAATTCTTTGAAAATATCAAATTTCTAGTGCTCACAATATATGTAAGGGTATTTGAAATATAATATAAGAGTCCCTAAAATTATACATATGGTTTTAAAAAAATTATAGAATAAGAAAAAATATTAATCAATGTGACCACTTATCTCATTATGTTCTATATATGGCAGGGAAGCATTCTCTAATGGTTAGCATCATGGGGAGTAGATAACACTAAGTGAAGACCTTGTGATAGTTTGACTCTAGGATGTTTCAAGACAATCATGAAGGTAATTCTAAGATAAAATTCACTGCATCATGAAGGGAATACATATTTATCAATATCCTTAAAAACTGAGAGAAATGAAAATGGCATGGAATACATATTTTTTGCCACTACAAGTCATCGGGGTCATTAAAATGATCATTGAGTGATGAAAATGGTGTCATATCATGGATGTTGTGATCTTTCCATTAATAGTTGTCTATATATTTCAATAGATCTACATTATTTGATGATATTCATGTCGTATGATATGTTTACACCATGGTATTTCAATATAAAGAATATAGTATTCCTATAGAAAAGGAAATCATGTTGCGTTAATAAAGGATCACGTTGTTGTAGGATAGTTAAAAAAGTTCTTAGGCGATTTGACTATGATGTCATTTAAAGATGAAAGATGTGAAATTAGAGGAGTAATATTTTCCCATTTAAATATATAGTGGAACTCTCTAAATGTTCCCAAGTATGTTAATGTGTTATTTTGAAGATTTAATAAAATCTAGGGATCATGCAATGATGATAATCACCATGCTTTGATAGTGTACAGTCATCTTAATTCAATTTTATTATTTCCTACCTATTATGAGTGAGGATTCAGATTTAAATGGGGTATCTTGTTTCAATTTTAACTAAAGTAACCAAATTAATTCCTCCAATATAAAAATGTAATATTTAATATCAAGATGAGGTAAATATGGGTATTTTTAAAGATATATTGGGATATATTATAATTAAATAGTGATACAATCATCATGGAAAAACATATAAATAGAATAAAAAATATAGGAGGAATTATATATTAGTGTTGGATTATTAGGAGAGATCTAGAAGACTATATTATTGCAGGTTCATGGCATTCACATTATAAAAAATGGAATATATTGATACATCCATGCCATTTTAAACTCACTCATTGTTCATAATGATCAAGGAAACAATATAGGTAAAGCTATGGAGTTATTTGAATGATTGGGAGTAATAAGTTTTTTAGGATTTTTATAAACCTATAGGGTTAGTGTAGATACTCTGAATTTAAAAACACATTTTGAGAATTTTATTTTAGGTGCATCATCACATTTCCATTTCATGAACATTGAATTATCCCATTTTATGTGGACCATGAAAATTGATTATGTCATAATAATATTGAATTTCTTTATTAATATCTGTTATAATGAGATAAGTGTTCCAAAAAATAGAATATAAAAATTGGAAATGTTTGTTGAGTCATTTTTACATACCTTGCTCTCTACCTAGGAAATTACTTTTCATAGTACTAACATGTGGTGTGATGAACAGACCCAGGTACCACCACAAAACTAGAACTTATCCTAACTGTAAGAACCCAATTTTTCTGCAAAAGAATTTGAAATATTTCTTGATGTTATTCCAGTGCAGCGCCTTCAGACGGCATGCGATTCTGAGCCTTGGTGTGGCCGGAATTAAATTTTCAGTGAGTTCACACTGTACATGACAAATAAATGCGATAACACCCAAACGGTGCTTCGGATCAGAGATCTGAGTGTACAGATGGGTCCGGAATGGGGTTTTTACCCTAGGAACGACATAAAACATGTCAGTGCGGGACGTTTGGACCCCTCGCTCACCTTCATAAAGTTAAACGGATAAATTAATTAATTAATTAATTTGTTTAATGTTGAAATGCGTGTATCTCTTAAATGGCGTCTTGGATTGGAAAACCAAGGGCACCTTTGAGTTTGGAACATGACGTTTACCCTAGGAGGGGTGTAAGTATCGTGGGCGTGGGCCGTCTGTGAAAAATGATCCTAGGGACATTTTCATAATTTGGCGGCCTCGGGCGTTGAGTTTAATAACTTTTGAACGGGGTCTTGGATTAAAATTTGGAGACCACCATTATGCTAGGGAAGTGGTTTTTACCCTAGGCATGACCTAATGTTCACTGCATTTGGGGTTTCTGACGTGGTTTTAATTTGGGTTGAGTTTTTAATTAATTAAAGGATTAATTAATTTTCTTTATTTAATCCCTTCATCCCCTTCCTCCCCTCTAAATTCCCTGGCGAAACCTCCTCTTCCTCAAGCTCTCCCACTCCCATATTCTCACTCTCCTCACGTCGGCGGACGATGATGGAACTTCGGCAGAACGCAGCGGAAGCAAGGTGAACACGTCCTCATCGACCGACGAACAAATCGAAGTAGGATTTATTCTAACTTCATTTTCATATTGAAGTTGTTCTCGTAAATTCATTCTTGCTTGCTTTGTTTTTTTTTCATTCCCTTTATCAATCATTGATGACCATACTAACACGGTCATCAATTCGTGTTTGAAGCATAAATATATCTGAAATCCATTCGTTCTTCGCGTATATTTATCACCCACTTTTGGACGCATTAACCCATCGATGGTTGATCGGAGGCGCGAGCAGCGGGCACCGGGTCGGTGCGGTTGAGCGGCGTTCAGTTGGTTGTCGTGCGGTGTGGGCGTGCTGTGGGCGACGGTGAGCACGGGGTAGAGGGAACATCGGACGTCGGTCAGGCACAGCGGGCGTCAGCGAGGGCGAGGCGGTCGGGAGCGCGGCCGAGCGGAGTCGGCAGCAGGACTCGGCGCGGGCCGCTACAGGTGGCGGTCGTCCGAGGGTGACCTGCGGAGGAACGGTAGAGCAGGTGGCCGGCCGGTGCTGGAGTCGCTGAACCACCAGGGTCGCGCGATGGAGACCCGCTGTTGTGGGTCTCTGCCGGGGTGACCTGCAAAAGCAGGTGACAAAAAAAGAAAAAGAGATGTTAAAAAAATGGGCAGTGTGCGGGGAAGAAGGGGGAGAGGCCCTAATTAAGGAGAGAAAGTCCATGGGTTAAACAAAAAAAATAAATAAAAATAATGATTTTAATAATTATAATAATTTTATAATTATTAAAACATTTAATTGGGCATAACTTCCTCGTGCGACGCCCAATGCATGTGTCGTCAGCAGCAGTGTAACTCTATATTCGATACGGTCTTTTTAAGAACAATGTTGGGTACCTTTTGGTGACTTGTGGAGCGTCTAATTAATGTGACGTCTATGGAAGCATGTCCATGACCTTGAGACGGTCATTTCGAGTCCAATCTTGGATACTTAATTCGGGCTCGTGGCACGGTTACACGGAACACCCAAGTATAATAATAATAATATAATTATTATTATTTGGGGGAATCATATATCGGGTTGTACGTCTGCTTTTGACATCTGATTGATGCGCCGTCAGCTACATCACGACCCAAAAGTTGAGGCGGACATTTCAAGACTGATTTTGAGAACTTAAACAAAGATCGTGGTGTGGACCCCACGGGGCCCGTTTTGGGTGTTGACGGTGATTTTCATCTACTTCACTGAGTACCCGTTTAGGATAACCGAACATTCCATCTTCTGTACTTCTTCGAGGGGATCACAATAGTACGATCCGTTCATTGTGTTTCTGGACCGGGATGCGGGTCCCACGTATCACCGCTCATGTGCGGTGCACCAGAATGTATCTTTTTCTCCGGATATCCGTTGTGCTCAAGTGAGCAGTCTTTTTGACGTGTTTTCCCGAGGGGATCGTAATGGTGCGATGCACCCGACTGTTTGTGGGGCCGAGGCTCGGGATCACGGGACGTCGTTCGGGCTTAAAGCGGTGTTGGACGACTATTCTGTCGGATATTTGTTTGAGGCGAGTAAGTATTCGATCTCACGTGATTTTCCGTGAGGATTACAACGGTGTAATATGTAAAGGCGAGCGGAGAACCATATGCGATCTTATTAAATGTGGAAATATGAAAGGTGCCCAGGTGGCGGTCATTCTACCATGTTTGTAGTGGACCTTTGGCGTGTGATCGTGTGCACTCCTGGGAGTGTGAGGTTGGTGTTTAATGAGATGTGGTTGACTGTGCCTTAGCCGTTGAGGTGGCAGGTTGGAGTTTTTACGTTACGCCTTCGCGTTGATGTTGAGTGTCGTGTGCACGATAGTCTTTTGGCTGGAAAGTAGTATACTCAGGGATTATCTGGGAATGCTAGGAGGTACATCTGGATGTTGGTACCTGAGAACGTTTCTGCGCTTGGTTGGGGTTGACTTGGGGCCACATGTCGTGTGGGCCCGATGTGCGTGCCATGTTTTTCTTTGCGTACCTTTGACCTCTCACAATGTAGAGGGTCCCTCGGTTTTCATTTGTTGACCAGTGGGGTGAGTTTTTTCCCCGGATCTGTGCTCGAGGGTTTAGATCAGCAGGGTTGAGTGGTTTCCCCTGGTCTTGTTCTAGAGTCAGATGGTTGCACGATACCCACTCCGTGTTCGGTTGACCAGTGTTGTACTATTCAGTATAGATGGCTAGAGCAGTTTTGGGTTTACCCTCTAGTAGAGACTAGGTAGTGGGTCACCCGACGACTCTTGAGGGCCGACTGTCCAGCAGGGCTGGGCAGTGGGTCACCCGTCTTCTTATTTGAGGTCTACCCTCCAGCAGGGTTGGGAAGTGGCTTGCCTGTCGACTTGTTCAGGGTTTACCCTCTAGAAGAAACTAGTTAGTCGGTCACCCGACGACTCTTGGGGGTCTACCCTCTAGTAGGGCTGGGCAGTGGGTCGCGTGTTATCTTGTTCTGGGTCTTCCCTCCAGTAGGGCTGGGCAGTGGGTCACCCGTTGACTTCTTCCGGGTCTACCCTCCAGCAAGGCTGGGCAGTGGGTCGCCTGAAAACTTATTCCAGTTTTACCCTCCAGCAGGTCTGGGAAGTGGGTCGCCTGATGATGTGTTAGGGTTTACCCTCCAGCAGGGTTGGGATGTGGGTCACCCGATATCTTATTATGAATTACCCTCCAGTAGGGCTAGGTAGTGGGTCACTCGTTGGTATTTCAAGCTCAATCATTTCTACTAGTCTAGTCTGTGGCTTTCCTTCATGACTACCAGAGCGGGACCCTTGTTTTTATGGGTCAGTGATGTGACATCCTTGGCTTTGAGGAGACCTCTCTACTTCAAGGCAGTGACGAGGTGTGGTTTGACTTAACCCGGAACTCTCAAGTATGAGGGGTGATTTCCCCCACTGAGACGCGTCCTTGTGACACGAACTAAAACCGTGTGGGCGAGTCAGTGCCGCCCAAAGAGGATAGTGTCATGGTACGGTGATTTGAGCCCCTTGACTTGCAGTTCGGGGTAGACGTGCGGGATGTTGGGCATCGATGGTGTTTTCTTCTGAGACTATTGGCAACTCACCTTCTTGGGCTGAGCTACGGAATGGAGATCTTCTTACGATCTTGTCCGAGCTTCTTGACAGAGCATATATATTGGTGTACCTTGTTCCATTACCCACTTATTGGGCTTGGTTACTCTCCCTTCAGGAGAGGCGAAGACGCACGGGGTATGCCACATACTTTCCTTGTCTAGATTCTCGTGGAGGGACGAGTCTAATCTCCTGCTATAGGTAGCGAAGACTTGACGAGAATTCTACCTTCTCACCATTTCCATCTCCTTGTGCCTGGATGAGTTTCTCCTTTCTCTTGTTGGGTTGAGCTGGACTCTCTACTGTACTCTTTACTGCACTCTTTACTACACTTTCGGTTGTACTCCTTTACTTTTCCCGGTTCACTCTACTAATCACCCTTCGGTACCTCTTTTGTTGCTCCCTCGAGCCTTCAGGGTATCCTACATAGTATTTTTATACTCACCCCTACTTGGGCTTTGCCTGCACTTGGTATGCCCTTGTCGACGACAGAGAGGTTGGTCGTGACTTCAGTGGAGATTAAGAGTTCAGGAGCGTGGACTGCGTGCGGTGGTCGGAGTCGGGTTCCAGGTGGGGGACCCTTCCAGATTTTTACTTTTTGTTCACCTGTTGTCGGTTTGTGGCACTTTTTTGGTTGGGCACGTTTTTTTCCCCTTTTATTTTCAGTTTACTTTCGGTGCTTTCTTTGTACTTTTAGAGGTCGATGCACATTCGGTGGTTTATATATAGAAGCTACACTTTACTCTGCTTGTCTTTTATTTTACTCTACACTTTTTCATTGAGTGTGCGGCGTGTGTGTGTGTACTGGTACTTAGGAAAAGTCCTCCCCGAGTTTTTGTGATGTCGGCACTGATCGCCAGCCCCTGGCCTATGGAGGCGGGCTTGGGGTAGTTTTGGCTCGAGCCCCGGTAGGGTCGGGTCGTGACAAAGTGGAATCAAAGGTGGTTCATTTCTTGGGACACTGTTCGGATGTCCCTAAAATAAAAGAAATTGGTTGGGATTTAGGGAAAAAGTGTTAACATGTCTTGAGATCAGCTTTCAGGCTAGGGAGTCCAGTGATGGTGCGAAGGCCAACGTATCCATTCACGAGGACCTTGATAACCGGCTTGTCGACTCGGCATGCTAAGACACTTGTTATAGGGAATAATTGGTTTGTGCATCACATAGGATTGAGTCTTTTACTATCCTTGAGTCATCCCCCCATCATTATTATTGGTATATACATATATGCTCATCTGACCATGGAACTCCTTGATAATATTCTGGATGTCTCCATGAAGACAGACAGCCAGGATACCAGATTTGGTGCATGATGATTACCCTGTGAGCTATGAGGCCACAGTCTAGGACCCATCATGTGAGCCCCTTTCTCTGGGTGGTCCAATAGCTTCACCCCCACCTGTTGAGCAGTAGACAGCTTCAGTAGAGCAGGCGGAGCTTGAGCACATGTTAAGCGTGCTCCGTGAGTTCTAGTGGCAGAGACCGCTAAGGTTCAGTGATGAGACAGACCCTCAGGCAGCAGAGGTTTGGCTAGAGATAGTTGCTTTCCTTTTTAGGCTTGTGTAGATGCAGACAGATCAGAGAGTGTCTTTGGCAGCCAGCCTTTTTCGTGGATCAGCTTGGCATTGATGGAGTCTGGTGACTTAGTTTCTTGACGAGTCTTCACTTTCATGGGGCGACTTTCAGTTGTTGTTCCATGAGGAGTTTTTTTCCTCTTGCTTGCGCTCCGTTCAGATTCAGGAGATCCTGTAGTTTTAGCAGGGAGGGATGATGGTGGCTGAGTACACGGCTAGTTTCGCAGACTGTGCAGGCTTTTACCCGGACTTGGTCCATGATGACAACATTAGAGTGTGTAAGTATGAGCAGGGTCTCCACCGACAGATTCGTGCTATCATAGCACAGTTGGTCATTTACACATATATCGGGGTGCTAGAGTAGGCGCTAGTGAGAGAGACCTTCCTGTCACATTCTGGAGTTGGTGGTGGAAGCAGGCACGTTGGAGCTGATATGTCTACTGCAACTAGCGGGCGCCGGCAAGCAGAACCTTGACGCAGGTGGCTTACTGGAAACCCAACTCAGGGGCGTGGTCGTACACCACAGTGGTGCTGGAGGTCACCAGTGCAGCATCAAGTGAGTTGGTGCTATGCTTGCGATGGGAAAGGTCACCTAGCATGAGACTGCCTGACCAGGCATGCAGAGAGCTTCGGGAAGGTAGCAGGTGTAACACCATGACGGAGGCAGCGTCGTGATCGGGGTAGTACCCAGAGAGATGGTGCTAGAAGAGGAGCGGGAGGAGCAGGAAGTGGAGGATGACCTTACGATGACTTCCCATCACCATCAGGTGGTCCATGTTAGGGTCCAGCAGCTGACATGTGGGACCATGGATAGCCACAAGCCTTGGATGTCTACGATCATGCAGAGCATGGGATGATGAGTGGTGCCCCTTGTGACTCTTCTACTTCTTTCAGTATAATTGTTAGACTCTGTGTGTGGATTTATTTCCTCCGTACTCCTTTCTTGAGGTGTTACCAGGGTGATGTAGGGCTTCGGGTGTAACCTTGTGTTGGTAAGGTAAAAGGCATGGGACCTTTTTCTCTAGTCGATGGTGTCGACTCTTTCGCTTTTTGAGCATGTAAGAGAGTCTGGGTTGCAAGACATAAACAGTGGAACCTTGCGTGACCATATATCCTTGGGTGTTTCACCATATGGATATTCCAAAGGAGGGAATCACCGGGCCTTGTTCCATGTGCGGGCGGTGATTCCAGTCGCAGCATGTGACGTAGAGGTTTGGTTGGGGATGTGAGCTACCATCGAGAACCTTCGGGCCATTTGAGATCGTGCGAAGGGATGGTGAGGTTTCCCATCGCTTTTCCCTAACCCCAAAGTCTAGAGTGGGTGCATGACGTCTCCCACGTGACTCACCCGAGAAGAGGTGTGCATGATCCTATGCACGACATCGGTGAGGGTAGAACTTGTGTGAATAAGTCAAATCCTTTGGTCTACGTGCGGTGGCGCAGAGCTGTGTGAGAGTTCTTCTAGGTACGGGAGAGCCAGGTGTGGACTTAGTACCCAGATTTGTTCCCTAGTTTTTCCTTTTAGGGATGAAAATCTTGAAGGAGGGAATGATGTAAGAACCCAGTTTTTGCTGCAAAAGTCTTTGGAATATTTCTTGATGTTATTCCAGAGCAGTGCCTTCAGACTGTGTCCGATTCCGAGCCCCGGTGTGGCTGGAATTAAAAACTCAGTGCGTTCATACTGGACACGACAAATAAATGGGATAACTCCTAAACGGTGCTTCGGATCAATGATCGGAGTGTACAGATGGGTCCGTAATGGTGTTTTTACCCTAGGAACAACATAAAACATGTCGGTGCGGGACGTTTGGACCCCTCGCTCACTTTCAGAACGTTAAACGGATAAATTAATTAATTAATTTGTTTAATGTTGAAATGCTGGTATCTCTTAAATAGTGTCTATGAATGGAAAACCAAGGGCACCGTTATGTTCGGAACGTTCCGTTTACCCTAGGAGGGGTGTAAATTTCATGGGCGCGGGCCGTCTGTGAAAAATGATCCCAGGGGCACTTTCATAATTTGGCGGCCTCGGGCGTTGTGTTTAATAACTTATGAATGGGGTCTTGGATTAAATTTCTGAGACCACCATTGTGCTCGGGAGGTGGTTTTTACCCTAGGTTCAACCTAACTTTCACTTTGTTTGGGGTTTCGGATGTGGTTTTAATTTGGGTTGAGTTTTTTATTAATTAAAGGATTAATTAATTTTCTTTATTTAATCCCTTCATCCCCTTCCTCCCATCTAAATTCCCAGGAGGAACCTCCTCTTCCTCAACCTCTCCCTCTCCCATATTCTCACCCTCCTCACTTTGTCGGATCGCAGCGGAAGCAAGGCGAACACGTCGTCATCAACCGACGAACAAATCGAGGTAGGATTTATTCCGACTTTGTTTTCAGAATGAAGTTGTTCTCGTAAATTCAATCTTGCTTGCTTTGTTTTTTTTCATTCCCTTTATCAATCTTCGATGATCGCACTAACATGGTCATAAATTCGTGTTCGAAGCCTAAATATATCCAAAACCTATTCGTTCTTCGTGTATATTTATCGCCCACTTTTGGACGCATTATCTCGCCGATGGTTGAGCGGAGGCGCGAGTAGCGGGCACCGGGGCGGTGTGGTCGAGCGGCATTTAGCGGGACGTCATGCGGCGTGGGCGAGCTGTGGGTGACAGTTAGCATGGGGAAAAGGCAGCAACGGACGTCGTCCAGTCGCAGCGGGCGTCGGCGAGGGCGAGGCGGCCGGGAGCGCGACCGAGCGGAGGCGGCAGTAGGACTCGGCGTGGGCTACTGCGGTTGGTGGTCGTCCGAGGGTGACCTGCGGAGGAACGGTCAGGCAGTGCGTGAGTCACCGAACCACTAGGGTCGTGGGATGGAGACCCGCTTTTTCGGTTCTCTGCCGGGGTGACCTGCAAAATATAGTGACAAGAAAAAGAGATATGTTAAAAAAATGGGCCGCGCGCGGGGATGAAAAAAGGGGGAGAGGCCCTATTTGGAGAGAGAAATGTCGTGGGTTAAACAAAAATAAATAAATAAATAAATAAAAATAATGATTTTAATAATTATAATAATTTTATAATTATTAAAACATTTAATTGGGCGTAACTTCCCCATGCGACGCCCAATGCATGTGCCGTTAGTGGCAGTGTAACTCTATATTCGAAAAGGTCTTTTTAAGACCAATGATGGGTATCGTTCGGTGACTTGTAGAGCGTCTGATTAACTTGATGTCTATGGAAGCATGTCCATGACCTTGAGATGGTCATTTCGAGTCCAATATTGGATACTTAATTCAGGCTCATGGCTCGGTTACCCAGAACAGCCAAGTATAATAATAATAATAATATAATCATTATTATTTGAGAGAATCTTGTATCAGACTGTACGTCTGCTTTTGACATCCGATTGACGTGCCGTCAGCTGTATCGCGATCCTAAAGTTGAGGCGGACATTTCAAGGATGATTTTGGGAACTTAAACCGAGATCGAGGTGTGGACCCCATGGGGCCCGTTTTTGGCGTTGATGGCGAATTTCAGCTACTTCACCGAGTACCCATTTAGGAAAAGCGAACAGTCCATTTTGTGTACTATTTTGAGAGGATCGCAATAGTACGATCTGGTCGTTGTGTTTCGGGACCGGGATGTGGGTCCCACATAGCACCGCTCATGTGTGGTGCGCCGAAATGCATCTTTTTCTCCAGATATCTGTTGCGCTCAAGTGAGCAGTCTTTTTGACGTGTTTTCCTGAGGGGATCGCAATGGTCTGATGCGCCAGACTGTTTGAGGGGCCAAGGCTTGGGATAACAGTACGTCGTTCGGGTGTAAACTGGTGTTGGAAGACTTTTTCGTCAGATATTTGTTTGAGGCAAGTAAGTAGTTGATCTCGTTTGTTTTTCTGCGAGGATTTCAATGGTTTCATATGTTCAGGTGATTGGAGCCCCATACACTATTTTATTATATGTGGAAATATGAAAGGTGCCCTGGTGGCAGTCCTTCTACCATGTTTCTCACAGACCTTTGGCGTGTGATCACATTCACTCCTGGGTGAGTGAGGTTGGTTTTTAAAGAGATGTGGTTGACTGTGCCTCAACCATTGAGGTGGCAGGTTGGAGTTGTTACGTTATGACTTCGCCTTGACGTTGGGTGCCGTGTGAATGATAGTCTTTGGGCTGGAACGTGGTATACTCTGGGAGTATACGGGAACACTGGGAGATACATGTGGATGTTGGTACCTGAGAATGTCTGTGTGCTTTTTTGGGGTTGACTTGGGGCCACACATCGTGTGGGCCCCATGTGTGTTCCATGTTCTGTTTTGTGTACCTTTGACCTCTCGCGACATAGAGGGTCCCTCGGTTCTCATTTGTTGACCAGCGGGGATGAGTTTTCCCCCAGCTCTCTGCTCGATGGTTTAGATCAGCAGGGTTGAGTAGTTTCTACTGGTCTTGTTCCGGAGTCAGATGGTTGTGCGATACCCACTTTGTGTTCGGTTGGCCAGTGTTGTACTATTCAGTAGAGATGGCCAGAGCAGTTCTGGGTTTACCCTCTAGCAGAGAATAGGCAGTGGGTCACCCGACGACTCTTGAGGGCCTACCCTCCAGCAGGGCTGGGCAGTTTGTCACCCGTCGTCTTGTTTCAGGTCTACCCTCCTGCAGGGCTGGGTAGTGGGTTGCCTGTCGACTTTTTCAGGGTTTACCCTCTAGCAGAGACTAGGTTGTGGGTCACCCGACAACTCTTGAGGGTCTACCCTCTAGCAGGGTTGTGCAGTGGGTCGCCCGCCATCTTATTCCGGGTCTACCATCCAGCAGGGTTGGGCAGTGGGTCACCCGTCGACTTCTTCCAGGTCTACTCTCTAGCTAGGCTGAGCAGTGGGTCACCTGATGACTTATTCCTGGTTTACCCTCTAGCAGGGCTAGGTATTGGGTCTCCAGATGATGTATTAGGGTTTACCCTCCAGCAGGGCTGGGCAGTGGGTCACCTGTTGGTATTTCAGACTCAGTCTTTTCTACTAGGCTAGTCTGTGGCTTTCCTCTGTGACTACTGGAGCGGGACCCTTGTTTGTACGGGTCAGTGACGTGACAGCCTTGGCTTTTAAGGAGTCCTCTCGACTACGGGGTAGTGATGAGGCGTGGTTTTACTTAACTCGGAACTCTCAAGTATGAGGGGCGCTTTCCCCCACCGAGACGCGTCCTTTTGACATGACCTAAAACTGTGTAGGCGATTTAGTGCCGCCTAAAGTGGATAGTGTTAAGGTGCGGTGATTTTATCCCCTTGACTTGTAGTTCGATGTAGACATGCGGGATGCTGGGCATCGATGGTGTTTTCTTCTGGGACTGTTGGTGACTGACCTTCTTGGGATGAGCTACGAGATGAAGATCCCCTTACGATCTTGTTCGGGCTTCTTGATAGAGGATATATGTAGGTATACCTTGTTCCATTACCCACATCTTGGGCTTGGTTACTCTCCCTCCATGAGAGGCGAAGACGCGCAGGGTATGCCATGTGCTTTCCGTGTCTAGCTTCTCGTGGTGGGACAAGTCTACTCTCCTACTATATGTAGCGATGTCTCAATGAAAAGTTCACCTTCTCACCATTTCCATCTCCTTGTGTCTGGACGAGTCTCTTTATTCTCTTGTTGGGTTGAGATGGACTCTCTACTGTACTCTTTACTGCACTCTTTACTACACATTTGGTTGTACAACTTTACTTTTCCCTGTTCTCTCTACTGCTCACCCTTTGGTACCTCCTTTGTTGCTCCCTCGATCCTTCGGGGTATCTTACTTAGTATTTTTATACTCACCCCTTCTTGGGCTTTTCCCAAACGTGGTGTGCCCTTGCAGACGACGGACAGGTTGGTCGTGACTTTAGTAGAGCGTAGGAGTTCAGGAGTAAGGACCACGTATGGTGGTCAGAGTCGGGTTCCAGGTGGCGGACCCTTCTAGCTATTTAATTTTTGTTCACCTGTTGTCAGGTTGTGGAACTTTTATGGTTTGGCGCGTGTTTTTCCCCTTTTCGTTTCAGTTTACATTCATCGCTTTCTTTGTAATTTTACAGGTCAATGCACATTTGGTGGTTTATATATAGAAGTTGCACTTTACTCTACTTGTATTTTCTTTTACTCTGCACTTTTTCATTGAGTGTGCTGCGTGTGTGTGTACAGGTACTTAGGCAATGGCATCCCCGAGTTTTTGTGCCTTTGGCGCTGGTCTCCAGCCCCTGGCCTATGGAGGCGGCCCTTGGGTAGTTGCGGCTCAAGCCTGGGTAGGGTCGGGTCGTGACACTAACCCTTCAAATACTCGAAGAGCATTCTCAATCCTCACATGCTGGTGACTACAACCAAAGAAAAAAAACCAAAGGGAATAATTTCTCCCAACCTAATACCAAAAACATGGATTATATATAAACACAAAAGAAAGAAATAGTAGAAGATTAAAATAAGAAATATACTCCATTCTAAAAAAGGAAACAATATAATCCAAACAACCCAAAAGTTAATAATCATACTCCAATGAATGGGTCTAACAGAAAATGAAAAACCTAAGGAAGATAAATAGATACTTCATGTGATAAGTTCATAATGTCCAATAACCTCACAATAGATACACAAATAAGTAGATAAAAACCTTTACACCTTCCTAAAGATCCTTGAATTTATCTACATTGAATAACATAACATGGTCTACATGCTGCTGAAAGAGTTTGTAGGGTTTGATTTATCATAATCATAATGATACCTCCTAGTTTTTCCATAACATGTCTCTATAAAATAATATGTACCTTCTTAACCATCATTAAAACAATTAATGATAATAATTTTAATAGTTTTATATCAAATCAAGGTAAAACATTCTCCTTTCCCATGGTTCCAAATAATCTAGGTCTAACAGTTTCAAATAATCCAGGTAAAATAGTTTCAAATCATATCACATATATCAAATAAGGAAATCAAATCCAATAAACAATACTCAAACTAAAATTTTACAACATGCTAATGATTACTACATTCGATGACATCTAGAGTACCCATACTCAATACATGTACAATCATTATTATCAAATCTATAAATATATGTATCAAATATATAGAGTATAAGAACACCCAAAAAAGTGAACCCCCAGATAGTTTATAATAACTCCCTTGAAAAATTGTCCTAAATAGAAGAGGAACACCCCATGATAGAACCCCCTTAGGATATAAATGGATGAGGCATATTACTAAACCTTCCACCTAAGTACCCAAAGTATCTCATGTGATACATCTTGCAAGAAATTCATCAAAAAAAATTTAAAATATGATTTAAAAACCCATCTCACACTACTTTGAAAACAACAATTTTCCATTTTACCAATATATGGTGAAAACCATAATTCCAAATAAAATGGTTTCACACATAGAAATCAATCAAACTTTCAGGATATTTTATTTATAAATTTTTTTATAAAACCAAAGAAATAATGGTTCATTAAACACAAGATAAAGATGAAACATCCTACATCAAATTTTGGTCTCACACACCAATAACTAGATCTCTAACAACTATAAAGAATATATAAAAATAAATTAATTCCCTACCTAAAATTTCCATAATTTAAAATCGACTTCCATAACAATGATTTTCGGTAGAGCGTTTAGGTCCCACAAACCTTATAGAAAACATTCCCATCACACAAAAACTAAAAAAGGTTTGGCCCTATAATAATATCAAAAAATAGATCTAGAAAGGAATGAGAAGAAACACACATTAAGAACAATATATATGAAAACTCAATCCAACAGTGTGATTTTTAGCATTTAAATTGAAGAAAAAGATGGATCACTTTACTGGAGAGACATAGCACAACCACCATAAAGATCAATCACAAAATTAAATGGCCCTAAAGAAAAATATGTCCCTAAAATCATCTCGAAGATCTCATAGATTTCAAGAGGGAATCATTCACATCTAATGAAATGAAAATAATACATGTTTCATGGTTAAAAGAACTTTCATAAAACCATTCATGATGTGAAACACTTTCACGACATGAATATCATGATATAATAGATACATAAAAAATTTATTTACTTGGATTAAAAATAACTCTAATCAACCTTTTAATTATATGAACCATTTTCACAGCTTGTAAACTTGTCACTCTTAACCAATTCACCTCATCTACCCAAAAAAATATTCATATCATGTAACTAGTTCCGAATAAATGTGTCTAGTAGAAAACCCACAGTACGTATTCTATATAAAAAACCTGAACCACCTTAAAATATTTGAAAACCCATAAAGGACCCTCAAAATTCTATTACAAACTTATACCCAAATTCTATTAATTTATATAAACATATATCCCCAATCTTTAAATCATTTTCCTCAATAAATGCACTCCCTCCTCAAAAGGCCCAACATGCACCCAAAAAAGGGAAACAAAAAGTGGGATGAAAATACCGTAAAGAATATAAACATATGTTACAAAATCCACCCCTATATGTCTTTCTTCCCCCAATAAGTCATTCAGAAGAATGTATCTTCAAAAATATGTGAGGCCACTACTGTCTAAATTACACTTTATGGTCCCACATTTTGTTAGAATATCATCTATATCCTTATGACACTCTAAATAATGGTATAGACTTCTCACTCGATAGTTTCACCTAAGATTCAATGATATCTACTGGATGCTCCAAAAAAGAAACATCATTATTTAACTATATCTTCTACCAACTAAGAACATTATTGGTATTAGGTGTGTATTTACTACACAACGATATATATAAAACAACTTGAAAAAATTATCAAATGATCTATCATTAATAAGAGATTGTAACATCAGTAGTTGCTCAATGACATAAACTGGTCCTACATATCTTGGATCCATCTTCCCCTATTTTCCATACCAATGGTGGCCCAACCGAGGAAATATATTCAAGAAAACATATTAAAAATAAAGAAAAACGTCCAAGGAGGAAATCTATATGCCATATATGACTTATATCAACACTGAGATTTAACCAAATACTAATTTATATCCCAAATCCTTTTTGAAATATATTGAATGACACAAAATCCTACCATATAGTACTCTCCCACTTCTTCCCAACATATAGATGGCCTAGACTAGAAACTGTATAAATATTATAAGGTATCCATTCTAATCAGGTATTTATAATTTATATTATAAGAAAACTAAATGAGTCCCATATGAATCTCCAGTTATCCTCCAAAATCAAAGATACAATCATAGAGTATATTAACTTGGATTATAATATCATACTCTTTATGCTCGTATGACTGTGGATGGTATGTTGTACTCAACCTGACATGATTCCCCATCACCTCCTTAAGAATCTTCTATAACCAATAGGTAAACTAATGATCCTAGTTGGAAATAAAAGAATAGTAAAACCCATGTAGCATCACAATATCCAACACAATTCATCGTTCCAAGGTCTTCATGTTTATTGGTATCTCTGATTTCAAAAAAATGAGATGAAATTTTGAATCAAACAATCCCAACCCAAAACAAATCATCCATGATGGGTTCCATGGTAATCAAAAAAAATTACATGAAAACCTCATCCCATTTATAATATTACAATATATTATAGTAATGAAAACTAAAAGTTTTTATATTCTCTAACATTATTTTTGGTAAGGTGTAACATTGGGACACATAATCTAAAATTATATGCTTCATACATGGAGATCGGAATTACTATATCTTGTCATGATACATCTTCACAATTCCTAGATGAATGGCACACAAATAACCATGAATGTCAAAAAATGATATGTTCATATATTATAAAATGAAAAAATGATTCCCAAAAAGGATAATATCGTATGGTGGTAGAGACCAACCAAAATAGTCTCCTCGCCATAAAGGGTTTCTCAAATTTATCTGAAATCATCATCTTAACGTTGACCCTACATAATAGTCTCAAGGAGAGATGATGAAAACTATTAACTGGACAGAACCACGCCTAAATATTATTTTATCATCTAGATGTAGGATAGAAAATGGTCACATATTGTTCCACAACTCCTTTAATTATAGAGCAACCTACAATTTTTCTTTCCTGCTAAGTTCATCTACACAGATATTTATCATTTCCAGGGTCTAAGGGATGTGGAAATCAAACGTATAATAAATTCCACACACTTTCTTTATCTATTATTCAAGTCACTCTAATAAATGATATATATCATACTCATATGGTTAGAAAATACTATCAACCTCTCCCTAAAGTGATAATTCTACTAGAACTTATGAAAATCCATAAAAATGGAAATCTTTAAATTGTGAGTTGGGATATTCTTTTTATTTGGTCATAGAGGAAGAAATTAATAGGACAAAACATGATCATCCCACATAAGTATGCATCTTAAGACAGCACAAAAATAATCAAAGAACACAATATACCCCTAACCGGTCTCTAGTAAGATCGGAATACTATCTGATCCCAGAATCCATTTCAAATCGTCAAAAAAATTATGAATTTTTTCATTCCAAAAAAATTTCACCTCTTTTATAGTAATATAGTTCCATGGTGATTCCACATTTGACAAACCCTTGACAAAAAATTCATAGTATCCAATAAGGAAAAGGAGGCTTTAATTTTCAAAAAAAATATAGGGTCCCTCCCATGACAGAATAACCTTCACCATCATAGGATCAAATGATAATCGAAGCTCATAAAACATTTTCCCCATGAACATCACTTCATTGATCTATAAAATGAATTTTGAATTATTTCTATAGAATTGATGACTCGTAAAGATATATAGAACCAACCTCAAAAGTAACTCTTTCTCAAACTCTGATCTCAAATAAAAAAAATAACATCCCAAAACACTACCACAATTTTGTTAAGATACTCATGGAATATCCAATTCAACAAATCCTTAAAATTGTATCATAGTTAGTGATACAAAAAATGCATCACACTAAATTCATAATTTCCAAACATACTCTTAAATGAGTTCTTCACTATACCAGACTCAAAACTTAGAGATCCTGATAACCCGACTAATGATTGATCTTCGAGAACCATCTTCCTTGTTCATATGGTCAAAAAATCATACATGTGATTCAAGGGATATATATTATTAACCATCAATTGATTCAACTTCTAATAGTCTATGTGTAATCTGAGTGAACTATCTTCTTTATGGGAAATGAGTTTAATAGATTCATATAGAAAAGCATTAGGTCAAATGAAACCTTTAACCTTCAGATAATCCAACTAAATCGTAATATCTTTTACATCCACTCGTTCCATGTGATATGTGGGTATTGAAACTGGCTGTGTACCGAGCACAAGGTCTATCATGGACTCTAACTCTCTCACTAGAAGAAGACAACTGAGGTCATCTAGAAAAAAACATGAAAGTACTAAAAAATATTTGGAATATCAATAATAGATAAAACCCAATCTAGATTAACTATTATAGTAAATAAAAAATTCATTTTTTTTTGGGCAAGGAATGTCCTTCATTGACAAACCATGGATACCACTCATCCTGAAACACCCAATATTTCCCATCAGTAGTAAAAATAAAAATTATAAAAATCAATATTACCATGATGATAAATATTTCAGTCCCTCCTGATGGTGATTTTGAACAGATCCAAATCCAAAATGAGGAAATCCTAAACTACCTTTTCATTAGAAATCAATAGTGAACATGATTGAAACTAAAACCCCTTCTCTTTCCTCTTCCTAATAGGTTTTTCTACCACAGAAAAATGGATATGATATTTTATTTATTTTTAATCATATAAAAAGAATTGGTATAAATAAATTAATGGGCTTTACAGATATCAAATAAACCGGCCAATTTAGAAGATGTAATAAGGTTGTTACCTCCAACAATCAATGGGAATGCATCATCTTTCACCAAAAACTCATATAATCCCTTAAGGTGATTCACTCCTGAGGCTTCTGGAAATAGGCATGTATTCCTTGAAGCATCTATCTATTCCACATTATCCTTTGGAATTCATGATCCTTGACCATAATGAGGCACAAAAATAAACTAATATAATTGATACTGATTTATATAACAGCCAAAACCAATACACATCTCATAGCCTCAATACTAGAACTATGTGTATCTCTATCCTTGCCCCATTAATAGATAATTAGGGGCATATTACTAGTTATAACTGATAGTGAAGATGATTTCTGTTGTTGAGATATACCATCACCACACCTATGATTCTCATGTCACTTTGTCTTTCATCCACGTGCTATGTTCGATATGAAACTATGTGGAAGAGAAGGGGTGTGATTTTCAACCTTGAATGTCATATCCATTTCTACTATCATAACACTATCTACCATCTCATCATTGGTACAATGCTTCAATATAAATAATTTTGATCTAATATTAGGTAATAAACAACATAGGTACTTTAGAGCATTTAACTAATAATTCATTACTACCTCTAGTATAAAACAAACCATATCCCCAAAATGATTGGTGTACACTGACACAGAATGATCTCCCTTCGATTAGAAGAGGAAATCTAGACACTTTTTTATCTTTAGAGACCATAGATAGAACAACTAGAATAATAAATTCTTTAAATACTTCTAGTCCAATCCCACATTTCTGTCTATCTATACCATGGATTCCCACCATCAATTTTTGTGTACCTTGATTCTAAACACAATCCACTTCACCGTTATATTATCAGATGTATCCAAGAAGTTGATTATATAATATATATTTTCAGACCATTCCTCCACCTCTTGAGGTTCATTTGTACCTCTAATGAATAGTGACCTCCTATTTAATAACTCTTGTGATCGATCCCTTTCTCCTGTATCTTCATATTGTATCACAATAAACTATGTTCTAGAATTAATATAAATTTTGTTCCATTTCATGAACTGATCACATGATCGTGTCTATATGTTTTTGATAAAAAGGTATATTCCCCTAAGAGACATCAACCGCACTCTGTTATAGAACATGTGGATGATGATTTGGAGGCATGTCATTATAAAAAAAATGAAGTGATCAAACAATTATAAAATCTCAGTTCAAACCAGAAACACAATAAGAAAAAATTGACACTAAGATCAACAAATAAAAATATGAGACACACATCCCAACATCAAATGGTTACATGAGTCTAATAATCAAAATAAAAATCCATTCACTCACCATAACCTAACCTAAATTTCCCAAAAATACTATCTTCAGTCTACCAACATCCCAAATCTGATCACCAAAACTTCCTCTCAAACCAAACTATAATGAACCAACCAGGGTGCCCTCTCAAACAGACACCAAACTCAAATCATTACATACATGATGGGAGATCTCAATCCCCATAGGCTGGCGAATAATAGCTAGGAATCCAAAAGAACAAAAGGGAATAGTTTCCCCCAACATAATAAGACAACATGACATATATATACACATGGTAGGAAGAAAAAATAAATGATAAACATTTGAAAGTAATTTCATGGAAAAATAAATTATCCAAAGTGATAAAAACTAAAATTGTCTAAAGAAACTACAAGGTATGAGTACAAAAAGAAATTACAAAATTAAAGATGTAAAACAGCAAATTAATGTTACAAGAAAACAACGTCCTGTTATCTAACTGCATGCTACCCAAATCAGCTGATAGAAACCTCACTACCCCAATACAGAGCCTTTCTTTTCCCTGTATTGGAAAATATAAAATGGTCTCTGAACTTCTAAATGGGTACGTTGGGTATGACCTAACAGGATCAGTAGGATCCCATCATGGGGTTCCATAACAATTATTTACACAACAATCCAAACATGCTCAACTTTAATGAAAATAAGGCATGATAATCAATTTAATAGTTTGTATATCAAATAATAATAATAAATTCCCCCTTTAATATTATAAAAAATAATCCAGGTAAAATAGTTTTAAATAATCTAGGATAAATAATTTCTATGAATATCACATAAATATCAAATAACGTAATCAAATACATGTAGTATAACTCCAAATCACACATAACATCATACCAAGGGTCACTATAGTTCATTCTAGATACAAAACTCGTACCCAAGACATAGAAAGTCACACACATCAAGTATATATACATATTAATAAAATATAGATAGTGGTGGAGAACCCTAGAAAGATAAAATCCCAACAGTTTCTAACAAGTCCCTTGAACAACGACCCTAGGGAGTATAGAAACACTCCATGAGGGAACCCTGCAATGATATCAATGGATAAGTATTATTACTTTAACTTCCACCTATGTACCCAAGGAATTACATGTGCTATATAATTTAATCCATTTATTCAAAACCCTTCTAGAAATCGATTTTTCTAACCCATTTCACAATGCTCTGAAAAACCTAATTTATTTTTTACCAAAACGAGGGGAAAACCCATATTTTTTACACAATTTTTCTTAACATACAAAAAAATCCTTCAAAAACTCATTCCATTTTATTTAAAAAATATATATAACCATATATATATCATTTTGTTAACACTAATATGCTAGATATGAAACCACCTACCTCAAACTAATGTTTCACATGCCCATAAAAAGATAAAAAAACCACTGGAAGGAAAAAATAATTATAAAAGAAGGCCCTACCTATGATTTCCACGCATTAGAATCTTATTCAAAAATAAAAAAGGTTGGACGAGAGGTCAGATGAATCATATATCATATATAACACACTCACTATATGGAGACTAATAATGAACTGATCCCAGAGGAAGATCACATAACGAATCCATAATAGATCAAGAAGAACATCACCTTAATATCAATGGATTTGAAAAAATAATGAAATAGAACTATTCTGACCAACATTAGTGAATTAGAAAAAGGATCACTTACCTAGAGAGACATAAATCATCGACCATGATGATCAATCATAAAACTAAATGATATAAAATGAGTTCAGGTCCCAAAATTCACATATGATAGATCCTAGGTTTAGAGGGAGAATCCAATACATTTAATGAAAATGAAATAATATGTGCTCCATAGTTAAAAATACAGGCCCCAAAACATTCACAACATGAATTTAAAAATTTATAATTTATGCTGAAAAATATATTACCTTAGATTAAAAATAACTCTAATCAACCTTTTCTGGAAGTGAACTAATTTTATGACTTGTAAAATTTTCACACACTTAACTAGTTCACGGTATAATCCTGGAAACATATTTACATCATGTATCCAGTTTATGGCATAAAGGTCTCCAATAGAAATATCATAGTCTATATTATAAATAAAAAACCACAACTATCTCCGAATATTACGAAACCCACAATAGACCCTCAAAATCGATTAACACATTTATAATTATACGCAATTATTTCAAAATAACATAAATCCCCAAAAATTAGGTCATTTTCAGGAAAAATGATCTTTATCCTCAAAAGTCACAAAATGAACCCATATAAAAATAAAAACAACAATATGGATGAAAGTTAACTTAAATAATATAATAGTATATTACAAGTGGAATCATAGAAAAGGGTTCTTGGTGTAGTATTATCACTCTGAAATTTTAATAGTATTCATGAACCACATGGTTATATCAATCTTTGATGAAAAAAAAAATATGAAAGATTAAAATACAAAATGATTTTAAATCATTATAATATATGTGTACATCGATTCTATGGATGGATTTTTAACAGGGTAGATGATAGAATATTATCTACAAAAGAACCAGGGGAGATTGATTTTGATGCCAATGGAGTCAATGCATTTGGATGAACTTAATCCAATGTGAAATATATAATGGGGATGTCGTATAAGTCCTCATAGGTCATGTTAGAGAAATATCTCAATATCAATAATGAATATTCCATGTTATATGAGATAAATTAAAAGTTCCATGTAACAAGTATGTGGATTGACGAATTTATTAAAAAGAGTCTTCGGATTCTTCATTTGATCAAGTGAACAACATTATGGAGGAAATGCATGGACTCATAGGAAACCAATATGACATAAAAATCACAATTTGGATCCATAAATGATTAAAACCATATTTTAATGTGAAGGTATTAGTGCTCAAAGAAATAGATCCAAACAAGATGACATTGGAAAGTCTTTAATGCACTCTAGTTTCATACGAGTTCAGGAAAAGTAGATTTGAGTCCTTGAAAATGATAACTATTATGAAATAAGCATTCATTTATTTAATAATATTTGAAGGTTTAAAGATAATTGTCTATATAAAAGCTACAATTGTAATAAAATACTTGAGGCACATGGATGAAATTATGGTTGAAGGGAAATGTAACAATTTAATATGTTCAATTCAACTACATTACATGGTGCATGTGTTTAATTTAAAAAAGAAAACCTGTTTTAGAAAAGGAAAATATAGAGCTATTATGATACAAGGTATGTTCACGACGTGGATAATTTTTCTCAATGTGGTGGAATAGGATGGGGGTTTTCTAACAAAGGATAGAGAGAATATATGGTGGCACGATAGACCGACCTACTTGAGTGAGATGTACTTATAAGACTTGGTGGTGTGTAAAGGAGCTTCTCATATCCCTATGTTTTCTCATGATCAGAATCACATGTTTGATACATGTAAAAATGAAAATTTATTAAAACGTTTTTCAAGTCAAAGGGAAATAATGAAATGAGATTTCTTGTGTTAGTACATTTTATGTGTATTGACCAACATCACTAAAATTAAATATATTAAATGAAATTATTTGATATTAATCAATAATTATATCAAGAAGGAATGGGTTATGGTTATCTCTTACAAATATGATGTGTTCATGTGTATTAAACAGTATTGGAGGTTGCAATTGAAGGTGATTGGGATAAAAATTCAGACATTCTAGACTAAAAATGGTTTGGAATTAAATAAATATTTATTGGAAAAATATCAAGAGAATAATTTTATAAGGTTTATGGTTTTATTAGTGAGAAATATTTTAGAGAATAATGTGTTTGATAGGTGTAACGGGATTATAAATAATATTTCCCATATGATGCTTATTCAAAAAAAAATAACAAGAATATTGGAATGAAGTTGTTCTTAATCAAGTTATATCTATAATAATTCTATGATATATTTGTTTATATAGAATAAATCCTATCATATATGGTATGAGAAGAATAAAACACCAATTCAATTTTTAGTTTTGAGAAGTAAATTCTTTATTCTCACTGAGCTAAAAAAATTTAAGTTTGAGGCTCTTGGGGATGAAGGAATTTTTCATGGGGAATCATCTAAAAACATGGAATAAAAATTCAAAAAATTTATCTGATAAATATTATTTAAAACCTATATGTAACCAATTTGTAAGAGGATATTATATCACAACCAAGTGAGTAGTTTTCAAAATAGAACAATGATAAAATATCTTAGGAGAGTGATGATGATGTCTGTTTCCTTGAGGGAGAACATGGGGATGTTGAAGTACACATTATGTTTGGAATGGAAGATACCAAGACAATTAAAACACATGTATCTACCTGAGTGAAGTTTTCAAGATATTATGATGGAATGAAGGCTAATGTAATGGAATATATGAAAATAATTGGAATCCTATTATACCTAATAGTGACCCAACCTGATATTTTATTTTCTAAATGTCAAACCACATGGTACCAATGTTTTACCAAGGAAATACAGTTTATATTTATAAAAAATATTATTCATTAATTCAATATCATATTACTTGTTTTTTTATCACATAATATCATAGCATGAGTTTTTAGGATACAAGGTTGTGGATTTGGTTGGATCTGTAGATAATCGTTAGGTGATATCAGGTGATGAGTTTTATCTTGATGATTTATAAATGTTTTGGATGAGGAAGAATCATGATTCAATCCGACTTAGGTCTATTAAGGATAAATATGTATAAACTCATCAAGTATTTACATGTTCACTCTGGAATAAGTAACATGTATTTCCATGATGTGCTAATTATATTCACAAGTAACTGCATTTTGAAAATAAAGGCTTAAATGAGACAGTAATTAACAATGAATTTTTAATTCACTGTAAGATTATGTTCATACTTATTGAGACTTTTTAAAAACACACCAAATTTTTAGAAATGAATGATATAGAATACCAAATGGTTTTATATATTATTAATCATGTTAAACATACAAATCATATTAAATTACAGTTTATGAACTAGTGAAGTAGAAAATGATTTTGAGTGAATCAAGATATAGTCAATATTAGATCCTAGTTAGTACCCTATCAGGGTAAACACTATCTTTTATAAATATTCCACTTTTCTTCCCTCATGTACATTAGTTGATCAATAAAATAGGTTACCCCAAATACTATTTAAACATAAATTCCAAAACCCATGTAGTGGTCATGAATGAGGATAAGTATCTAGTTAATGAATTATAAAGAATACAAACATTAACTTTTAATAATCACATAAGGAAAAGGGATATAAGATTTAGAATAGTATAATGAATTGAAATACACATCGACAAATAGTCATAAAAATATAATTCCACTAAAAACAATTTCCTATAAATACATTCTTACCACCAAAATAATAACCTCGTCATTCTATTCATGAGGGACTGGAAATAAAATAAAATAAATAAAACCTATGTGGCATGAAAACTCAATTTGAATGAAATCCTATGCCAAGATTAATCATCTAAAAATTCTATTGTTACCCAATCTCAACACCTACATTTTTATTTTGTATACAACTACTCTAAAAGATATCTCCTCTTATCTCATCATATATATACTCCATATATTTTTAAATTGAATCTCCAATTGAAATTCGCTTAAACATATTGTAAAACCCTTACAAAGTACCAATTTTATCTCCCTTAAATATACCAATAGCTTAATTTAAGAAGTGGTTTAATGTAACTGTTATTTCTATTGAATATATAAATATAATTGTGTAATTAGTGCCTATGAAAAAACATAAGCTCTCAATATCTAGGATACAATGTGGAGTAATTACCCAAGGTGCAAACCATATCCTCTAAAAACTAAAGTCACTAAAATCTCATGACCCTCCACATATTAATAGAAATCAACAGTGCATATCCATAACTCCACTAAAATCATCTCTCCTTCTTCTTCCACTTATTGCATAAGAAAACCCATCATACTACAATAATCTACATATACTCTTATATTCTTGGATTATATGGTTAAAGAAATAACAAGTGGTGCAACAATTATCTAACCAAAAAAACCATGTTGTTTTACCATCATGAATTAGTATAATACTATAATACCCTTACGGTGTAAGAGGGTCTCAGTCAATCCTTAACCTACCCTCCACCTGTACACATTTTAGCACAATAAAATACCTCCTCCCATAGCCTTCAATTTCCATAAGTTTTTATCTCGTATCAGTAATAAAAAATACGGTGATTACAGAACAATTTCAAACATACAATCACCTCTTCAATGTATGACAAGGTATGTGTTATCTCATGGCGAAGATGGTTCCCCTCACCAGGCGAGTCAAATTGGGCTCCCCATCATCAATAGTGGCCCATCGTTCAATGTTGTGGTCTACGATGTGGTATCATCTTCAATGAATCAGGGTCAGAAATCCCTACCCAATTGTGATGGTAGATCATAGTAGGGATGGATAGATATTTTGAAATATCAATCTGATGAATGAGACATGAGATATTTTGTTAAGGGTGATGTTTTGTTAAATAATGAATAAATAATTGGATTTTACTCATCCCACAATGGTTATTTGTTTGAGTGTGTAACAACCCAGGTAATATTGATAATAGTTAATTTTCATACCTTATTAAAATTTAGGAATTAGATTTAAAATATTTATATTCACTATAATAATATTAATTAATTTTTCCACCAAAAAGAAGATAGTTTTATTTGTACTAAATATAATTAAATTTTTTATATGTTTTATAAAGATTAATTTCTAAATATCATAATTTTTAATTTGAAAAATTAAAACAATATTTTTTAAGAAAATATTAAATTATCTTAGAGGTCATTGTTGGGAGACTTTTAGAAAAATTGGATTTTAGAGTGAATAATAGAAAATACCGAATTTTAAGAAAATTATCTATTATTTTCATTTATTTAAAAAGTAACATTCTATTTTGGATTTTTTTAAAATTACATTATTTTATATAGATTAAAAATATTCTAAAAAATTTAATTAGGATAATCATTAGAAATTATTTTTGTACAATGATTTTTTTATAATTAAAAAAGAATGATTCTATAAAAACATTTTTTGTCACGTTTGGTGGATTTTTTTAAATTTATTTTCCACAACATATTGGAAATAAATTTTAAAAAAATTTCCCCATGTTTTTATTTTTATTTTAAAAATTTGGTAATGAGTAACCCTTCATTTTTTGTCTTTATAAATATAAATGTTTTTGTACTAAAAATTTGTTTCCACTCAAAGGGTTAAAACTGGTTTAAATGGTTAAAATTAACATTATAAGGGTTAAAATGGCCCAAAAACTTGTCTAAATCAGATTTATGTTTTTATTTAGTTCATATATTATATATTACTCTAAAATAATTCATTTGGGATCCAATATGATTGATTAAGTGACTAATTTATTTCAGCCTTTTAAAAATTTCCAAGAGTGTCCTCTCCCTTAATTATAAAAGGACACCCCATGTCCTCCCTTCTAAACACTTAAACAGAATCATGTATTACACAATAAATACTAGAATAAATTCCTAAAATAAGTCCCCATGTATTGTTGTACCTTTAATGATTATAATACCATCATATAAAGGTTATAGTTATGAACCTTCAGAGGTTTTCTGAAAAAGTGGTATAGCTCTTAATTGAATGTTTTTATTTTATTTCTTCTTTTAACACCCTCAATAGTCTCCTAAATAATGTTATATAATAACATCAGTATATAAAATTTAAATAAATTTTATTATATTAATAATATATACATTTTCATATACATATCCATCTAATTTAAAATAAAAACATCACTTTTGTCTATTTGCGAATTACTTCCTCGTTAGAAGATGAGGTTCATTTTTCATCAACAAATATTATGGATAGTCAAAATGATGTTTTAAAATGAAATAATATGATAAATATTATATAAAATAAAATATGAAATGGTAAATAAATTATATACTTCTTTCATTACCATCCAAAAGAAATAAAAATAACACCCATAAATACATGCAGTCTACTACCATGCGAAGAGAGGGATTTTAGTTTTTTATCACCACATCATGTGGATAATATATGTGTATATTTAGATGATTAATATCATATTTATTATATATTTATATGTCTTTAAAGTTAAAATAATTCTTATCTTATTTCTCTCAATTTCATTTAATAATTGAAATGTTACCCATGTATACGTATGGACTTTCATCTCCATGATTGTAATGTAATTAATTTAACATAGTCACCATAAATTCATAGTTATAAAAGTATAGGGTCTATATAAGATTTATAATAATAACATTATTAAGATTTTTTAAGTGATATAATCATTATCTATTTGACCACAATTATCCTATCAAATGAACTTTTGACTTATAAGCTGAATGTTCTTAAATCCTCTGACATGAAATTAATTAATTAGGTAATTAAGTATAACATGGATAAAATTGAAATAAAATGAATAATAAACATTTAAATGGTTATAAAAACTTTAATAATTAACACAATTTTATTTTCCCGAGGATAAATAACATATGTAATAATTTGGACTCAGGGAAATAGATTTCTAATCTTATTTTAATTTCTTCAAGACTTAAGATATTTTAACTACAAGTTTTTTATGTGGTTTATTAACTATATTATAGATGTATTATATCATTAATATATAAAAAATAAAATAGTTAAATATACATTAAATTTTTTTCCCTTCAATTATTCATTGGTTTAATGTTGTAATGTCATAAGTGGTTTTACTATAAAACCTTATGTTAAAAGTTAAATGGGTTTTATTATATTATTCATATATATCATTATTCCATAAAAATGATTCAATGTATGTTATTAATATTATGAAGTTTATGTTAAAATCAATTTTAAAGCACTTTTTACTATCTTTATGAATGTTTTAAAAGAACAACTATTTTCCAAACAGGTTATTTTTGACATTTTTACAGAAGTGTGAATTTAATCCATTTTTAACGTATATGGAATGTGTATAATTTTTCACCAATAAAGAAACCCATGATAAAAATGATTTGAATAAAAAAAATTTCCCTTGTTTAAATAACAAATTTCTTAAATAGTTCAACAACACAATGAATTAAATGTATAGTGTATTGCTGATTAGAAACCTAAAAATGACTATTGCACATCTTGTGACCACTTATCCATAATCTAAATCCATGTATAGATATTATATGAGACTTAATCCACATAAAATCTTGGGGAATGTAAAACAAAATAAGTTTTGATATCAAATTTTTTTTAATAGATAAAGAACTAAATACCACAATGGATAGATCATAAAAATATCGTGAAAACATTAATATAAAAAATATCTCCAATTTAAAAGAACAAGAATTTATAGGTGTTATCCACAAGCCTAAAAGATCGACATAGCATCTAAAATGATAACTATTTCACCGTAAAATGAGAACATAATACATGAATAATAAAACATGTTCTATGGAAAAAATATTACACAGTCATAAACATTGGATTACATATATTTTTGAAGTACACTACCCCTCAACCTACTCACCTGTAAATTATTATTAGAGATAAACCATGTCACACACATCCTTTCTGAACATGGCTAAATTATAACCCATTTATAAAAAATCTCATGATATATAAGAATATACCTAATGTGTTAGAGGAAGATATAGGTCTCATCCATCTCATAATATATACATTTTTTTGACTCTTGAAAACATTTATCACAATCTAAAATAAACAAGAGAAAAAAATATAGGTTGCAATAAATTTTAAAAAAATACAATATATTACCCCTATAAAATTATGGGTTTCTTAAACCTTTCAAAAGAATAAAATATCATGAAAATAAAAATCAACAGATATAAAAAACACACATATATAAAAGTAATCATATCATAATAACCAATATATATATATGGAGGTAAAAACATATTTTAATTAAAGATAAACCTTGGAGGTTAAATATATTTTACATTAAATATAATTTGAAAAATGTTAAAATATTTAAGAAAAAAATAAATTCTAAAAATAATTATAGAGAGAGAGAGAATAAATTTGAAAACCATAATATAAAGAGTTACAAAATAAAAAACCCTTGAAAAGTAATAAAACATATACAAAATAATAATTGAAGATACATTGTGAAAGTGTTATTTTATTATAAAATTTTAAAACATATCCTTGAAAAGAACATGATGTCTTCGAAAAATGAAGGGAAAATAATTTTAAAAGTTTTTCATTAAAAATAATCATTAAAAATATTGAATTGAAAAAAATATGTTTTAAAGAAGAGAATAATGAATGATTTTAAGACTTTTAATTTCAAAAACAAATTCAATAATAATGGATCCGTAAAAAATATATAAAATTTAATAAAATAAATGTTGAGTGGATGATAAAACGTTTTATTCAATGGATAGAAAAAACATTCAAAAAATTTGAAATAACCTTGCTGAAAACCCGCAACATTAAAAATCATAAAGAAATATTCCATTAAAATTGAATTAAAGGTAATAAAATTATCAATAAAGGTTAATATAGTCTGAGTTTCCACTAGGGAAAGTATAACATTGGAGGGAAGTAAAAATATGGATATGGATAAAAATATATTGAAATCAATAGGCAATTTTCTTATCAAAAATGTATTTTAATAGTGAATCTAAATCATAAAAGAGTAATAATTTGTTGTGAAACATGATATCCCAATAGAATAAGGTGTAAATATATTCAAAAACTATCATAGTTTATAATAAATTAGTAATAAAAGTTAATAGGAAATGGTGAGTGATTATGAACCCAATAATAGAATTGAATCACGAAAACCCCTTATGACATTAATTATTTTTGAATAAAATATAATTAGAAGCTTGAAAGTCATATTATTGTATAAATACCATGGATAAAAACATTTTTTTTGTTAAAATACATTATTTTCATGTCTATACATCATGGGAATAAGAAATTGGTGTAAAAAATTAATACATGTCTCAATGAAGAGGAATTGAGATGGAAAACCTCATATATATTTTCAAACATTTTATCCAAAAAACCATGACAATATTAAAAATAAATTGAATGTTAAATATAATCTAATTTAATATAATAAATATATTAAAATTAAAATTGGGTACTAATTACACCATATAAATATAAACATGGTGTATTACATAAACATGACTCAATGAAAGGAAATTGAGATAAAAACCCTTATCATGTTTCCCTACTTGGCCAGATGAACTCTATGCTCCAGTATAAAAACATATATTTCTTAATTCATAATTAAATTATTATATTAAATTATAAAAATATTTATTATTTATATATATAATCATTATTTACATGTATATATGTTGGTTTTTTCTTATCTTCAGACATCTGGGGTTTATATTTTTGTCTAATTGACGTAGTTTTATTGGAATTGTATTGGTATTCATTCCAATTGAAAATCTCATCATTGAAATTTCATTAAATATACATTAATGGGTCACTTAAAATGAATTATTATGTCTAAATTTACATCCATTCTAATTTTAGTCTTTGTCTTAGAAGCTGAAATCGACATCTAATTTTTTTTACTGATATCCAACCTATAAAGGGTTTTTTATTAATTAATGAGTTAAATATTGATATATCATTTATAGAATTAAAATAGCATAATTATTTGAATAATTATAATATCTTATACCAAAAATTAGGTTATTGTAATCATCATCATATAATTTCACTGCATTATTCAAGTAGATGGAAAACTAACCCAATCTTGAACACACATTAACTCAATTGGTTTCTATGGTTATGGATGAGTTTTTTGGATATAATATCATTATAACTGAATCATATTTTCATGATGGTGAACCTGATTTGATGATTTTTGGATAAATTAAAAAATAAATAATTAAAAAATGATTCTTCATGGATACAGTAGTCTCCACAATGATTTTTATCATTTCAGTTACTCAACGAATAAGTGGGGTGAATGTAGATATTATTTGATCATTAAATAATCAGAATTTAAATTTAAAATCATATTTATTACCTAGAACCATCATTGATACCATCCATTATAGGTGGTTCTGAAAAATGAAACTGTTCCATTGGGGTGGTGGTAATCCATACACACACATAATGAAAATTCTTTATTTTCATAGTGGTTGGAAGAAAATAAATAATTTTTTTACCATTATTATAAAAAAACTAAAAACAAGAATAATTATAATTTTTTAATGATACTATGGATACAGTTTTTTTGGAATGGGGATAATAAGAAAAATTATTTGTAAATATTTGATACCTATGTTGAGACCTTGAACTTCCTCTTGCTGAAGACCATATATTTGAGGGACTTAGTCTAAATTGTAGTGACCAGGGGCATTAGAACGTGTAGGGTACATAGATTAAATGATAGTTGTGGTGGGTTTCAATAAAATTAATAAATAGGATATGATTATTAAAATAGTGTAAGTGAGATCCTTTTTTAGGTGAATGAGATGAGATTTTCAAGGAAAATAATACTAAGGGGTAATAATGGAAAAGCCTAAAATTTAGGTGAGTTGGGTTAGGGAAGGTTTTAAGACTTTTAGTTAATAAATTAAATCCTAAAAACGTTTTCTAGAAGGTATAATGGTCTTGTGAATTTATGAAAATTCATTCCACTGTAGTTTAGTCATTTAAACACTCATTTGATACAATTAAATATTAATTATATCAATTATTTTGTTACTAAAATTATAAGTAGACCCATATTACCATGTTTCAACATGATTAATCAGAATTGTTTCTTTAGTTATCGTAATTTAATTTCTAAATAGGATAAAATTAACATTAAAATCAAAACATATATTATGTGGAAAACAATTTTCCCATAAAGATGTTGTTTTAATAATTATTTCTTCTTAAACATATTTAAAATTTATTACCATTTAAAATGGTTTTAATTAATTTGTATACGTGTTTAAACATCATATTAATGTTTTTTTATGTTATGAATTTTATTTTAAAAATACAAAGTATTTAGAATTGTATTATTTTTAAAAAAATAATCATTTTACAATGGAAATGAACATTTTCCAAATTTACCTTAACTTTTAGGTACAAAAATAATGCTTTCATTACAAGATAATATGATACAATATATTATAAATTTCAAATACATTTATTTTTAATAAATTTTTAAAAAACTAATTTAAAATTATTAATAAATATTGTTTTTAAAACAATTTTTTAAAAAATATTACACATGTTCTAAAATATAAAATATTTGTATATAATTAAGAAATTATATTTTCAAATATATATTATTAATTAAAAGACCAATATTAGGTAAGTAAAATGGTTTCATATGTTTTATTTTACACTTATAACCATGTTATTAATTAAAATACTTGGTATTTTCAAAAAATTATATTTTTGACAAAAAAACATAAAATCAATTATTTTTTAAAATTATAAAAAAATATTATTTTTCTAATATGGCCCTGAAAATTGTAAAATGATTCTCATTTTTTAAAATTCAGATACTAAAATTTATAAATTTTTCATTGAAATAAAATCATAAAATATCATGAAAAAAATATCTATAAGGCATCATTTATTGGTATATTACTGATTCTTCTTAAATTTGTACTAATAATAAATATATAATACAATTTAAAATATTTATTTTTTAAAATAAATCATAAGCATAAATATGTTTTTTATTATTTTCTTTGTTGTACTAATTAAATTTTAGGTTTAAAGAAATTTTTTTTTTCTTATATATAAAAAATTATTTCATAATTTTGTTACCATTATTTTTACCTACTAATTCTATGGATACTTTATCAGGATATATATCAGTTAGGATTTTGGTTTTCAATGTATAAAAACAATATAAAATTTTATTCATTTAATTAGAATAATTATGGTCATTCCATTCTACCCCCTTCAATAAATTATGTCTTTCTAGTTTAATTATTATTTACTTTATGTAATAGATAAATGTTTTGAAAATATTATCATACCTCAGGATATGATCCTCAATATCATAGGGAAGTATATAAAACACTTATTTTAATAAACCATTTGAAGGAAAATCATCTCATAACAAGGTATTACATCCCATGTGAAGAATTATGTTTTCTTATTAGGTAATTCATAGTTTTTTATGTAGTAATAAATGGATATAGTAAATTTAGAATGTGTTTTTTATTTTTCCATAAATTTATATAGATTAAAAGTGAATATAAGTATTCTATTATGAAAAAAATAGAGGATATTATGGTTTGAGCATTGTTTATTTCGAAAAACATAATAATAATACCACTAAATGAATTTCCTAAAATATAAGTCACATACATAGGTGACTTGATATTATTGAAAATAATCCTTGATACAATGGAGTTTATATAACTAAAATTATTCAATTAATTCGGGGTTCAGAGTTAGTAAATACTTAATTTATAATATCATATTCATCGATAGTCATTTCATAGGCTCTTCCTTCCTCCCTAGGTCTAAGTGGTTTTGATCTCCTACAATCTTCATAAATCCTACGATTACGGCATTGGATTATAAAATTCTTGAGTTATCCCAATATAAAATAATTAATTTTTAATATTTTCCAAGTATGAGTTCTATATTATTTTCACTTTTAACTAAACTCCTCATTTTCCCTTGAAAATTTGATTCTCTATGGCCTCTTTTACCACAATTAAATACTCTTCAAGTATTTCTGAGTAAATTACATTACTTATTCTTTTCATATTTGTGACATAAATGAAATTGAACACTTTTTTCTTCATCGTCTTCATCACTTTATCTTTCATGACACTCCATCATTCTCTACTCTATTATCTTTGGGGCTTCGACTATGTTTATAGTTTTAATCATATTTTTTATATATATTTTGGAATAATCACCAAATTTCACCATCTATATCTCATTCCAATGGTTTGGTTTTTTATGTAATCATCACATAGCACTTCACACCAAGGTTTACATGATTATTTATTCTTCAAACCATCACTAAAATAAAAAAAGGTTCTACGTAAGAGAAATAATTAAAACATATGAGATAATTATCATAATTATAAAAGGAATTTTACCTTCAAAATTATTTTCCTTTTATATTATCATGTTGGAATTTATTTCCTTTAGTTTTACTATATAAATATTAGTCTGACGTTTGTTACATAAAGAGGGTTTTTCATATACTTTTATAATTAATCCCATGAACTAACTAGGGAATCAATCATTTGTATATGTTCGTAATGAGAAAATGATTGACCAAAGAATATCCCTTCAGATTCTCAAACAAGGTTTAAAGTCTTAGGCCATGTCATCATGCATATGGGTAATGATCGAGTCAACAATCAACCAACACTTTTTGGAGGTAATTACTCAAAGGTGAATTTATTCGACAACTATATCTACATGATATATTCCAGTAGGTATGTATTTATAGGGAAGGAAATATATTCAAGTAATTACTAATATTTTAGGATAAAAAATTATATATAGACATGTCTCTATATTTTTCACTAAGTTTCTTTAAACTAATACATAAAATAAATAAATCAATATCCTAAAATAAAAAAAAACTTATCTCAAAAATATTAATCCCTGAAATGAGGTTAACTGAAGTGACCCATGATAAACATGACATTAATAATACAGTAATGTCATGTTTTAATATTGTATCTTACAAACAATCGCATAACCCAAAGGAAAAAAGGTTCTTTTCTTGGAGAATAGAAACATAATACAACTTTTTTCATATACTCTGAACATTTCTCCATAATCTATATCCACTATATTACATTCCATTAGACTTAATCCAATTCAAATCCCATGGAAGGGATATAAAAAAGGGGTAATCTCTAACACTTATGTATTGGATCACATATTAAATACCATAATTTTTTTATTATAAAAATAAAAAATGTTATTAATAAGTAAGTAATATCTATTTTAAAAGAACATAAATCAATAGGAGATAAACATAAGCATGAAATATATATATATATATATATATCATCTCAAATGATAACACATTTATAATATCATGAGAAAAAAATACATAAATCATAAAACATGATGAAATGGAAAGAAAGTGGGACAGTAATAGACCTAGTATTTATTATTTTTTTAACCTAGAAAACTACCTAACCGTTCATTTATAAATTATGAGTATAGATAAATTAAATCACACCCACCATTTGTGAACCTAAATACATACTAACCTATTCACATAACATTTCTACGTCATTATATAGAAACCTTTAACCAATTAATTAGAAAGAGATATAAATTTATTCCATCTCAAAATATATACATTTTTGTTCAACTAGAAAATAATATCTAAAAAATAAAATAACACAATGAAAGAATATGGATTTCATTAAATTTAAAAACATCCTATATATAATTGATATCAACAAAATGGGTTTATTAAAAATTTCCATAACACGATATTCCATGAACATAATGAATCGTATGATATTAAAAAAACTCATTTCCCAAAAGGAGTCATGTCATAATAACGTGTATATAGTGGTAAAAACATCAATTAGTGAAATAAAAACATTATAGGGTAATTAAATGTAAAAATACATATTTTTTCAAAAAACCATTTAAAAATTTGAAGGTAAAATTGATTTCCAAAAAAAATTTGAATGAAAATAGAATAATTTTGATAAGATTAATAAAAAGAGTTTCCAAATAAACAATCGTGGAAAATACTTGCTGTTTATAGAAAAGTTTCAGTGAAAATACATTTAATACTAGTAATATTTAAATACTATTTTATAAATTAGATATACAAATAAATAAAATCTTCAAAAAATAATTTAATATAGATTTAAAACATTTTAATTTAAAATAATCTATGGTAATGGAGAATTAAAAAATGATTTCAAAATGGGTTATCAATTAATTTGAAAAAAAATTAATTTTCAAAAAATAATCTTTAATAATAGAACCATGAAAATTTAATAAATCTTAACAAAATAAAATTTCAGGTAGATTATAAAACATTTTATTTTTTAAGGATGGAAAACCTTATGGAAATTTTGAAATGACATTGTTAAAACCCCATAACATTTTAAGGGAAAAGAAAAAATATTCATTAAAATGAAATAATGGTAATAAGTGTATCATTATAGATAAAAATATTTCTTGATTCCACTAGGTAAAGGAATAAAATAGTACAAAGAAAAATTATTGGTAGGGAAGAAATATTCATTAAATTTAATGGGAATTATTCATAAAAAAATACATTTTCATAAAGCATTAAAATCCTAGAGGAAGAATAACTAGGTGTGAATAGTTATTTTTAATGAAAATATGTATAAAATACATTAAAAATATTTATAGGTAATAATGATCAATTTTCAATAATAACAAAGAAGGATGAGTGATTATGATCCAAGGAAGAGAACTGAGTCATGAAAACCCCTTACAACTTTAGTAATTTTTTAATCAAAAGTAATTATAATACTAAAAATAATTTTATTATATAAATAAAATAGGTTAAATCATTTATTATATCAAAATAAATTCTTGGATACTATATTCACTGTAGAAATAATAAATTAGTGAAAAAGATTAAAATGCGTCTCAATGAAGAGAAATTGAAACTGAAAGATCCTTATAGATTTTAAAACATCTTAACTGAAACACCAGGAGAAGGATAATAAAAAATTGAACATTTAATATCATTAAATATAATATAATACTTAAATAAATATTATTATAGGTTCATAATTACACCATTCAAACATAAACATGGAGTATAATATAAACATGTCTCATTTAAAGGAAATCAGGTTAGAAACACATACCTTGTTTCCATGATTTTTCGGATGCACACTATTCTCCTAAATGAAAAGAATAAATATCCTAATAAATAATTTCATAACCATATTCATAAATAAATATATTTAAAATTACAATTTTAAATCATTATTAACAAGTACATTAGTTAGTGTCTACATATTTTTCCACATTGAGGGTTTATAGTTTTTACTGTTTGTTTTAGTTTTGTAGTAGCGATGTCAGTATTTGTTCCCCGTCTAAATTTCACCATTATAAGTTCATTAATGTTAATATAATTTGGTAATTATAATTAATTATATATTTTAATTTTCCTTCTAGGTGTACTTTATTCTTAATCCTAGAATATGAAATTGACACCGATCATTTTTTTGTGATTTTCAACCTATGAAATAAGTTTTCTTAATTAATGAGTATAATATATATGTATATTTTATAAAAACAAAACAATATTTACATATTTAAATTATATTATACCATAAATTATTTTTTAATTATCATCTCAAAATAATTTAATGTCATTATCCAAGCAGGTATTCAAACTAACCCAATCTTGAACATGTTTTAACTCGATTTGTGTGTATAGTCAAGGAAGTTTTTATCTTGGAATAATATCATTATAACAGAATAATTTTGATTTTACTTTTATATTTTTAGATTGATGAGCCATATATTTTTATTCTTTGATAAATAATGTAAATATACTAGACAAAAAATAAACTGAATTGTCATAGAGTCGGTAGTTCACACAACAAATGGTTAGCATTGTTGTTACACAATGAATAAGATCAGTGAATGTCGATAGTAAGAGATAATTGAAGAAAAATAAATGAATGATTTCTATAATATTTATTCACCAATACCATCATAAATACCATCCAGGATTGTTGGTTATGAAAAACTGAAAGCCTCTCTTTATTGAGGTGGGAATCTACACTCACACACTAATGATAATTCCATTTTTATTAGTAGATGTAAGATAATAAATATTGGTTGTACCATTATTATAATAACATATCAAAAAATATTATGTGGTTTCAATTATACTTTCATCTTTTTTGGTTTAAAATGTATTTCATAATAATGAAATGTTTTGAAATATGTGTTATCTGTGCTGAGAATATAACCAACATTTGGATGAAATAATTATATTTTAGGGAAATGGATTTTTGGGGACCATGAGAAATAGGGTTTGTAAAAAAGTTCAATTAGAATATTTTCTGGGAGGTTTTGAATGAAATTATGAAACATTATTTTATTATTGAAAGGGTTCCAATGATCTCCTTCTATTGGTGAAATAGAAGGGATTTATCATAGAAAAGAATGGTATGTAAGGGGTAATAATATAAAGGCATAATATATTAGGTGACTTAGGTGGAGTAAGATTGGTGATACAAGTAGTTAAGACATTACAAACTAAATTTTTTTCTATATGAGATAAATTTCATGTTAATTTTGGAAAATTCGAGACACCATAGATTTTTCATTAAAACGCTGATTACAATTAATTAAATATAAAACATGTAACTTATTTTATTACAAAAAAATAACTAGACACTTATTAAAACTTTTGATGTTTTGATTATTAATTTTGGATTCATTAATTAAAAATAAATTTATAAATTATAAAAAAAATAACGTTTAAATCAATATATATAATTTGTTGAAAATAGTTTTTGTAGAAAAATGATGGTTTAATCATTATGTGATTGTAGAATTACTTATCCTTGAATAACCATTAAATGAGTGTAAATTAATTTTTATATATGTTTAAAAATATTAGGAAATTTTTATTTAAAATTGAATAATTTAATTTTAATAACAAATATTTTTTGAAAATATTTATTCTTTGAAAAATAATCATTTTACTAGGGAATTAATATTTACTCAAGGTTACATTATCATTATGCTTAAAAAAGTGGATTTAACTAGAAAATTTCTTCTCATTGATTATATATATAATCCATTTAATTTTTTACAATATTTAAATACTAATGTATAATTTGTTTAAAATAATTTTTGAAAAAATGTAACTTATCCTCTAAAATATAAAATATATTATTACAATTAAGAAATGGTATTTAAAAATATGTAATGGTACGTAAATGAGAGATATTTTTTCATGAAAAATGTGTTCTATGTTTTAGGTAATTATTATATCCAAGTAATGTATTAAAAGCCAGAATATTTTAAAAAATGCTATTTTATACTATTCACCTAAAAAATAAATTATTCCAGAAAAATCCAAATAATCATCGTTTGGTAATATGGAAATGATAAATAATAAAATGAAGTAAATTTTTTAAAATTCAGATTCTAAAATTTATAAAACAAAATTAAAATAAAATCATATAATTTCTTGATAAATATTTGTTTCTTGAGGATCATTTTTTTATATTAAAAAACATCTGAAATTATTCTTATTCATAAATATAAAAAATTAAAAAAATATACATTTAATAAAATAAAACATAAGAATACAAAGTGATTTTATTAGTTGATTATCTATAGAGATCAAGTTTGATGTTTAATATTATTTTAGTTTTTGCATATATATATATATATATTCATTTATTATATTTCATAATTTCATTACCAATATTTGTTCCTGCTAATTCTATAGCTTCATAATGATGGTCTATATTTCTTTTTTTTAGTGTGGTGTGTGGATTAAACCACAGAACACAATATTTGATTTATGATAAAACTCATTTCCTTAAATCCGTTATGACCATTATTCTTTAAGATGTTTATTATTCATTTTTAATGGTTTTTAAAAATAATATTCCATTTCTTGTACTTTTAGGGATGTTATTGAACATATTTTTCACAAAAATGGATTTTTATCCTTATTTTTGTGTAATCCTAGAAAGTGTTTCAACATATGTATTAAAAATATTTTCTAAACTATTACTATGTAAATGAATGAATATAATTTTTTTCTATATTTTATGGTCCATTTACACTATTAATGATAATTGGTGAGCTCGATGTATCACTCTAATGCATTGGATAATGATTATGTTCTTTAAATAATTATGTTGGAATTAACCAATTTAGTTATTCATTTGTAAGGGTTCCTAATAGGTGTATATTAATATGATGCACGAAGGTACCAATATGATTTTTTTAGGCTTGACAATGAATTTTTGTGGAAATATTTTTTTTCATAAGGTAATATAATAATATTTTGTTTAAAGGACTCATGATACCCTTTTAGGGTGATTTCTATTTTTTTATAAAAAATATTCTTGTGGGTTATCATGTTTCTAAAAAAAATTATGATTATTATGAATTAGCCTTTATGTTTTCTAATAAATTTTTTCATGTGAAAAAAATTAGTAATGTTGATTTTATGTGTATGTAAATGAATATTTGTGCTCAATGTTTTTCATATAATAAAGAAAATATCTCTTATATTATTTTATGATTTTGAAACGGGTTATCGGATTTCATTATTCCATTGTATATATTCTTTATAGAGATTTTTTTTCTTATGTCACATTTTCAGATATTTTTATACGTTTTAAAGGATGATTATGAACAATTATATTGTAAAGTTAAAATTAATTTAGATTTTTTATAAAAAGAAAACATGTTTCATTTTAGAAGTACTGTATTTGAAACATATCAATGGATTATGAGTGGTAGTGTATTATTTTTAATGTATTTGTTTATTATATAGGTGTTGTGAACCAATTCTTTAAAACTATAAACCTTAAATGGTCCTCATTAATGAAATAAAATAAATTCTTCATTTAAAACTCAATAAAATTTAATGTTTTAAGGATGAGTACTTATAGATAGTAATATATGAATTGTTTAGATAACATGAATGGTTATAATAATATTAATATAATTACCTTTAGAGATTCCAATTTATTGTAACACCCCAAGATTTTATAGTATGTTATCTTTTCAAAGAAATTCAATAAATTGTGTTACACGCAACACCGAGTTCGAGCGCACCACGACTTACCAAACTAGCCGTTCAAAAAGTGTTTATGAATAGTATTAACTGAATTTTGAATCTTATATAATCTATAATTTTATCATCTATATTATGTGTTTCTTAGACATAATATAATAACAAATTCATTTTTCAGATAAAAGAAGTACTTTTAAAAAAATGCAATTTTACCGCCTTTTAAGGGAGAACCCTTTTTGAAACAAATATTTGACCCTTTTATATATTATATTTAATGAAATTAAATTTCTATTTAGAAGTAGGAAGTGAAAATTTACTTTGGATAAATTTTTGGAACTTTTCTGATAACTTTCATATTTTGATGAATAGTGAGAATTACTACATTTTAATTGAAAACAACTTTTTTAATTGAAATGATTTATAGAGTAAAAATATGAATTTGAATGGTTTTTAAGTATAAATAGATTATATTTTTATCATTTAATACAATTTAGGTCATTATAAGTAATTTCACATTTAAATTTGACATAAACACATGTCAATCTTTTGATAGTTTTTACTTTTTAAAAATCCAGTTTCTTGTTTTGACAAAGTCAATTAATTTTAAATTTATAAAGGAAACTTCTATGTTTTGAATTCTGTAAAATAGACTTCATTTTATAATTCAGAATACTAAAATTATCTTAGGGTGTTTTTTTGTTATTTTTTTAAAAACATTCAATTTTTTATAAATAGTGAAAAACACTACGTTGTTATTTAAAACTGAATTTTTTTTTAAATAATTATTTAACATTATTTAACTTTTTTTTAAATCAAAATAGATATAAAATTCTTATATGAGTTCAATTTTATTTTTTGGAGTCATTTTATAATAAAATTAGTTGTATAAAATTTTAATGAACTTTTTAACGTTTTTTTACCCACTTTCTAGAAGCATTTGCAAATTTTAAAAAAACACAATTTTACCGCTTCTGTGAGTTGAATTTCAAAAATCTGACATACACGGTTGACATGAGTAAGTATAATGTGGTTCAATAAGATTAAAATTGTTTTTGGTGAATAGTAACTTTTGACTTTTTTTACCACTATTAAAAGTAAATAGGGTAGTTAAGGGTAAAAATTATATTATAATTATCCTTACACATGTCCTAATTCTATTGGATAAGTTTAATTTTAAAAAACAACCTGACGAATAAAATATGATCCTCTTTGGTCCACTTGTATTATATTAGGACATTTATTATTATTTTTTCTAAAGAAGAGTTGAAAGTGTTAAATTCAAAGTTTTCGAACTAAACCATATTTAATATAAGATTATACATAAGATAAATTTGTCTGTAAATATTAATTAGAATGATAAAAATATTTCCTATATAATGGTATTTTATTGATAATTTTTAGAGATTCAATAATTAAATTTATTTATGACATAATGATGATGCATTAATTACCATCTTAATGAAATATTAAAAAAGATTATATTATAAATATTAAAATAAATAGAATTTATAAGTTTTGATTCCATACACTAATTTTATAGGTTAATATGACATGTTAGGGTTGATTATATAAGTTTTGGATGAAGTTATAAGGTTGTTATTACTTTCACAAAAACAAAATACAAAATACTGTAAAAATAGACATAAATTAATTTTTAAAACAAATACTATATTATTGGTTTATATAATATTCCTAAAAATCTATGGCACATCCAAGGGGATTAAATAATATTATATATGTCATTAATTAACCACTTTAGGTTCCTTGGGAAGGTTATAGTAATTTTATTAACTATATAGTGTAATAATACAAGAAGGCACGGTAAAAGTTAAACTATTTAACTAAGAGTTAAATCTAAAAGATAGGGTAGAAATGAAAACTTCAGCTTCTCTAAAACCTATTTCCTGAGATTATTTCGTACCATTAACACCTAAGCCTCTAAATAAATTCATTCTGAGCCATTATAAACAGAATATTATTGTATAATAAATTAAGATTTTAATCATTTCCTAAATCGGCCCTCACCCCTCTTATAAAAGGGCACTTCCCCTTCTCTCAAAATCACACATCCAAAACCTTTTGGATCGGCCAACACCTACCCAAATGTCCTCAAAACAACCCTCACTTCAACCAAGAGTCCTTAATTTAATCATAAATCCAACTTAAAAAACCCTTTTGATCAACTCAAAAGGAAACACTTGAAGATGAGGTAATAATTTCACCACCCTCTTTCAAGTTCATTTATTCTTCCACTTCCTCTTTATTTGTTGTTTTCATACCAAAATTAAAAATACAATGCCTTCTACATACTGTGACATTATTATAAATATGGTACAACCATATTCGTTATTCTATCAATCCTATAAATGACAAAGTCACCATACATGAGTACGTACGGCTTACTGTCTCCACGTCGTGGTGTAGTTTGTTATTCAAACACTTTATTATTTGGATTTGTATAATAATGTGTAAAAAAAAATTAAATAATAAATATAACATGTTAATTATTCTGTTTATAAGATATATCATCCAATTAAATATGATTTCTCTATTAATATAATGATATTGTCGCTCGTGTGTACGTACGGATTACCGTCTCCACGACGCGATGATATTCATTTCCACGTTCATCATTCAACAGTGATTATAAAAATATATATTATTAATAAGTATGTAATATATGAAATAATAATGCTACAAGAGATATATATATATATACACACATATATATTTATGTACTTTTATATATCTTATTCACTTACTTCCGTTCAATACGATATGAAAATAGAAAAAACGTTTATGCGTATGTACGGCTTACCATCTCCATAAACGGTGTTTTTCATTTAATATATCTATCTATTATACATATTTATATTCTAGCTATATATGATAAGAAAATCATGTGTTATATTCTGGAATTATGTAAATCGTGATCTAAAGGATATGATCAAGGAAAACAAGTTAAAATACGTACGATAAAGAAATAGATTATTAATAGGAATGTTAATTTAACAGGGTAATCATTATTAAATGGGTCGTATAAAGTCATAAATGATTCATTTATGATATAATAAATAAGAATTTGGTTCTGTTATAATTTAATAACATAATATGGTCATTATACAGGAGGTTAAACGTACCCTCGACCAAAGGAATGTTCAAGGTTACGGATATTTCTTCAATCTCATTATTATCAGAGATTGTTTTTGTGTAAGTATTCACTGGGTCATATTTATCATCGATACCCATATTTCATAAAAAAATTCAAAAGTAATCTTCTATGGTTTTATGGGAGGTTATATTTAACTATATCACCATTTTAAATGTTTTAAATATTTATCTTTCTAAATACTTTTATTTAATGTCCATGTTTTCAAAATGATTTTAAGGATTTATTTATATGGACATGAATGTTTTTAAATGATAATTATTTTAGAATGTTTTAAAGTGGTATTGGATACTTTGATTCAAAAATATCTTATAAATTGCTTCATTTATAAATGTGGGTCTTTTAAATGATTACAGAAAAAATGGATATTTCTCTCAAGAAATTTTATTGATCATTTTCAACAATGTCATCATCCTTTACTAGATATTATTATTGATTGATGTTGACTTATCATAATACAATCTTATATATTGTATTGAATGAGTTATGATATGTTTGACTGTGAATGTTTTATTTTTATATCATTCATGGTTTATGGTTATTGTATTGACATTTCGTATTCTAGTTTTAATATGAATGTTTATGTTATGTTTATACTTTTTAATATGAGGATGCAGTGGACTTAGTAACTGACCAGTGGAGCCTGAAATAGCTCCTCGATGCCTCGGTAGGTATCCTGAGACAAACGAGTTTCTTGGAACAAGGCCTTGAGAAAAACTTTATATGTAGTCTTGGAAAAAGGCCTTAACTATGTGGTAATGATGTTCAGAGTTAGGAATTCCCCCATTATGAAATTAGTTATTACATGTGATTATTCAACTAGTAGAATATCCATGTACCGGTTTATATTGTAATGACCCATAAAATTCAAGGAAATTTTTTTCTTAATTTTCTTTGGTATTTTACAAGAACGCAGTTTTTGATGGCACTTGATTCCGAGGCCCAGTGTGCTCGGAATTTCTATCCGAAGATTCACTCGGGTACATTCAGTGAACGAACGAGCAGGAATTTATATCATTTGAACCGGTGCTTGGAATCAAATTTTGAGGGCACCGATGGATTCGCAGCGCCAGTAATTGCTTAGGAACAACTTTTCCGGAGTTGCGTTTTCACGAGAGAAGTTGATAAAAATTGTGGAAGTTAAAATAAAAATTTAACTACAATTTTTATTTTCTCTAAGTGGATTTAAGCTTTGGGTGGAAGTTGGATATCTACCCAACTTCCCTTGGGAGGATATGAGGGTGGTGGGGCCCACAAAACCCCACCCCTTCACTTTCCTTAACTCCCTCAACTCACAATTAAATTTGATAACTTATGTTTTAATAACTTATGATATTAATGAAGTAAGTTTAATGTGAGTGTTTGAATTTCATACTAATGTCAAGTTAATAAAATAAGTGTGGGATTATTTTATTTTTGTTGGAGTCTTGTTGCTTTGAGATTCTTTGGGAGAAAATCTAGGAGCTTGAATAACTTCTTCCTCTTCGTCGAAGAACACTAAGAATGTGAAGAACGCGAAGAACGCCAGATTCCTCAGAGGTCGACCTCTCCTTCCATGACATCTCCTTCCGCGACGTCTCCCTCTGTGATGGTTATTTCCGTGATGAACCTCCATTCAAGCTACGCTCAAGGTAGGGGATTTAATTATTTTGTTCCTGATTACTACCTTGACGTTCTTCATGTAATATGACCAATTGCTATCGATTAACGAGAGGGGGCCGGACCGCACAAACACGGCCGACCCTCCTCCTTTATCCATGTTGGTTTCTAATGTGGATTGGAACGGAATGGCGTGGTGTCGTCGCACCGCGAGGGATCGTGCAGCAAGAAATGTGTGGTGTCGTCACGCCGTGCCGTGAAATCAAACAAGGATGCGACGTCATCGCACCGTGTCAGGAAAACCCGAAGACACCGTGGCCGAAGTGGGGCCGCGACGGAAGGGCGCGGTGCCGTCGCGCCGCGCCGAACGAACCAAGGCCGCAGCCGGTTCCAGGCCACGGAGGAGCAGAGTGACCGGCCGTCGCCGGTCCGTGGTGGCGGAAACCGACCGGCCAAGCGGGCTGGCCGGACAAAGGAAGGCCGGGGGTTATGAACCCCCAGCGGCCATCTCAACGGCACCCCTTAATTGGGGGTCGTGGTTACAAACCAGGGGGCAGGCACCCCCCCCCCCCCTGCTCAACGGCTCGGCCATTTGGCCGAGCTCTTGGCCAGCACACCACGCCCGCCGGGCCGGGCCGCGCCCAAGCGGGCCGGACCTGGACCTTGTTCGGGTGCACCCAGTTCGGGTCGACCCTAGGGGTATCGGGTCGGGTCGGACCAGGCCCGAACCCCTTAATACAGAATCTTTTCCGTTCAGACGCGCATAACATGTGCTACGAGACTCCGATCCACACACCGTTAGTTGCGATGCGATCCTTGGATCGAGACGGTTGTTTCTGTATATCGCACTCAAGGTTTCAGAATACTTTTGGTTCGGCCATGTTGGTTCGTACACAAAACCAACCGGGCCCTCGGAGCGGAAATGCTCATAACATGAGCTCCGGACGTCCGATTGAGGTGTCGTCGACTTTGTTGGATACCTATAAGTGATACGGATCTTTCGGCTTACTCCGACCGAGGATTGGACGTAGGTGGAGTATGGTCAGTTTGGTTTTGCCTTAAAAACCAACCGGGCCCCTGGAACGAAAAATCCAATAACTCTTAGACCGGGCGTCCGATTGACGCGCCGTTTGCGATGCTGAGTTTATGTTGACGATACGGAACTTTTGGATACATCAACTCCGGACTATGTGTCCGTTGATGTATCAGCCTCTCGGCTCATTGAGTGGACCCTCCCGAATGAGCTTTCTATGTGCAGGAACCCTAGAGCTGGCTGTGTTGCGACTGTGACAACGACGACGACTGTACAGAGATCCTCAGTGGATTCGACGGCGACAACTACAACACTCATCGATCCTACGTGGATTAGTGCTACCGATCTTGTGTGGGTCCGATCCTGTGTGGGTCAGCTCTCAGTGGTTCTGTGTGAGCCTGTGCCTACAGATCCTGTGTGGGTCCGATCCTATGTGGGTCTTTGTGGGGGTAAGTTACCTATTGATCCTTTGTGGGTCAGATCCTTTGTGGGTCATTGCGGGGGTTAGTACCTATCAATCCTTTGTAGTTCCGATAGCTTAGATGAATCAGTGGAAATATCTGATCATCTCTGTCGTCATACGAAGAAGTATACCTGTGTGAGCTGAATCCTGTTTTGCTTTCCTATGTGGATTATGTTGTGCTATCCTGTGTGGATTTATGTTTTCCTTTCATATGTGGACTGGGTTGTACTTGGGCTCGGATGTTGGAGCTGAATGAGAATTGATGACTTAGTTATATGTATGGGCATTTACCTAAGCAGTGTCTGATGTTACTTCATGATTATATATTTCCTTTGTGGATTATCCTTCATGAATTCTGGGAGACCTTCGGGGGTCTCGGGGTCCCTACTGAGTAGCTTATACTCACCCTTGCACAGGTTATGCCTGCACTACGTTGTGTTGGCTGCAGACGACGGACAGCGCATATCGTGGTTGAGGCTTGTGGAGCCGGACGGTACCTAGAGGTGGACCACTGAGTGGGATGTACTCGGAGTGGACGGATGGACCTAAGGAGCTGTGGAGGCTATCTGTACTCACCCTTCAGGTGGGAGTCCCAGTGGACGGATCGAGGGTGCGACTTTACCTTTCAGTTGTTGTTTTCCCTTTTCGAGTTGTACTTTACTTTCAGTTTGGGTTTTTATTCTATCCCACTTACTTTTCCTCACTTACTATTGTACTCAGTTTTTACTTAGTGTTTACTTCTTCTTGGTTGCTCTGTGGTGTTTGTTTACGTTACCAAGGAAATGCCTTCCCTTTTTACTGGGATTTACGCCTTGTTGTTAGTCTCCATCCCCTGGCCTATGGAGGGTGGGCTTGGAGTAGTCACGGCACGGGCCCCGAGGACGGGTCGTGACAAATTTGTATCAGAGGAGTTTGGTTCTACCGTAGAACTTTGGACTCTGATATTTTTCTATGTGAAGAAATAGTGTTACGCGTATTGAGTGTGGTTATCAGTCCAAGGAGTCTAGTGTTGGTGCGGCGGCCGACGTATCCATACACCAGGACCCTGACTTCTGATTTCTGACTTAATGCACGAAAACATTGATTGCATGTGTGTTTCAAGTATTCTATGTGATTACATGTGTCAGCTCACCAGGTATACTGTTTTGACCGTGGCACACCTGTTTCTTTTCAGGATGGCCGCACGACGGCAGCCAGCTAGGGTTCCGAGATTTGTGCGTGACGACATCCCACTGAGCGACGAGGCCTCGGTGCAGGTCCCTTTGACAGCTAAGGCACCGACGGTACCTCTACACGTCGAGCCACCGATGCTTCCAGCCCCAACCGCTGAAGATGCACGTTGTCTTAGTGCACTGCACAAGTTTCAGCGCCAGCGACCGGCTAGGTTCTGTGGGGAGACGGACCCCCAGGCAGCCGAGGACTATGTAGAGGCAGTCGTACGATTTTTCATGTTAGTGAGGACACCAGCAGACCTCATGGTGATCCTCGCAGTGAGCCTACTGCACGTAGCAGCAGGAAGATGGTGGAGATTGATGCTCTAGGTGAACGATGAGGCATCTCTTCTCTGGATAGACTTTTGAGAGCCTCTTCCGCTTGGAGTTCATCCCATCCACCCTCCATGCGGTGCGCATCCAGGAGATTCTTCAGCTGCGGCAGGGCAGCTTGAAGGTCGCCCAATACTCAGCAAGATTTACCGATCTCTCGCGCTACTCGACAGACATGGTACGGGACCCATTATTCCGGGCCCGGACCTTTGAGCAGGGATTGGGACATGAGATCATAGAATCGCTGATCTCTCTCAGCATTCCGACTCAGGCAGGAGTACTGGAGCGAGCCCTTTTGATCGAGAGATTTCTTGTTGAGCCTTCATCAGCGCCGAGACCCACCGCAGGGCGACAGGTAGCAGAGTCTTCTGCAGCAGGCAGTCGACGGATGACTCATGGGTCCAGGTAGACCAGACCCTCTAGAAGACGACCTTAGGACACTGGCTCAGCAGTGCGGGGAACACAGCGCGAAGCCAGTCTTTCGAGAGGCAGACAGTGCTACACATGCGGCGGGTAGGGCCACATGGCTCGTGACTGCCCGACCCGTCGTGCCGAAGAGCAGCATACGGTTGAGGGGCCACCGAGGCAGAGGCAGAGGGTCGACTGTGGAGGTCTGCAGGGAGTAGGCGGATGAGGCAAAGGAGCTGGCCATACAGCAGGTGGTGGGCGACGCTTTGAGGCTCTACCACCACCACCACCAGGAGGTCCACCCCGACCACAGGGATCTGGAGGGCAGAGACGGGCACAGCTCCAGGTAGTGGAGGCCTACGACCACGGCGTGCCCGAGATGATTCGAGGTACTATATGGGTCTATTCCACCCTTGTTGCAGTACTTATAGGCACAGGAGCGAGTCATCCTTTCATAGCCGTTGCCCTTGTTCGGAACTCGAAGATTCCAACAGAGCGGTTGGCTCGATCCTTACGGCTAGAGACTCTTACGGGAGCAGACTCGATGATTACACACTGCTTCCAGTAATGGGAGATTACTCTAGGAGGCGAGAGCTTCGGCTGGGATCTTCTTGTAGCAGCGTCGAGTCCTTACGGCGTCATCTTGGGCATGGATTGGTTATCTACAGTCCATGCTCAGATTGACTGTAGTAGGCCCAAGGTGCGATGTGTAAGCACCGACAGGAGTAGGTTCACCTTCACCGGTGAGAAGGGAGCCTTTTCAGCACAGGATGGACTCTCGCAGAGGAGAGGACAACCCATCACTCATCATTTGGATAATTTCATACTAGGAGCTATTGACGTGCGAAGTCCTGGAATTCCTGCAGTGGTGGATCAGTATGCGGACGTCTTTCCCGACGACGTTCCAGGACTACCTCCTCGTAGAGAGGTAGAATTTTATATTGACCTATACCTCGGGACAGCCCCGATATCGACTCCAGCATATTGGATGGCCCCCACCGAGCTTCGAGAGCTACGGGTACAGTTGGAGGACTTGCAGGGCAAGGGGTTCATCCGACCCAGTGTTTCACCCTGGGCTTCCCCAATTTTGTTCGCCAAGAAGGCGGACCGGAGCTTGCGACTTTGTGTCGACTATAGTCGCCTGAACCAGGTGATAGTGAGGAAAAATTATCCGCTACTGAGGATTGATGACCTCTTCAATCATCTCAAGGGAGCAAGGTGGTTCTCAAAGATAGACCTCAGGTCAGGCTATCATCAGCTCAGAGTTCGGGACAAGGACGTGCAGAAGACGGCCTTCAGGTGTCGGTATTGCCACTATGAGTTCTTGGTTATACCATTCGGCGTAACCAATGCTCCAGCAGTGTTCATGGCCCTCATGAACAGGATCTTTCAGCCATACCTCGATCAATTTATTGTGGTCTTCATCGACGGCATTTTGATTTACTCGACCACTGAGGAGGAGCACGCCTACCACTTGCGTGTTGTACTAGACACACTCCGAGAGAACCAGCTTTTTGGTAAGCCCTCGAAGTGCCAGTTCTGGATACGTGAAGTCCACTTCATGGGACACATCCTCTCTAAGGCGGGAGTTACAGTGGATCCTGCGATGATCAAGGCAGTGCAAGCTTGGGATCCACCCAGGAGCATGACGGAGGTGCGGAGTTTCTTGGGACTAGTTGGATACTACTGGAGAATTGTGCCAGACTTCTCCAGAGTTGAGGCACCACTCTCAGCATTGACGAAGAAGTAGAAACCATTTTTGTGGTCAGAAAGATGTCAGCAGAGCTTCCAGGAGCTGAGACAGAGATTGACCAGCACACATATCTTGAGGTTTCCAGAGGAGGGAGTAGGGTATGTAGTCTACTGTGATGCATTAGGGACTAGACACGGATGTGTCTTGATGCTGGATCGGGCCGTGATCGCCTATGGATCACGTCAGTTGAGGCCGCATGAGCAGAACTACGCTACCCATGACCTGCAGTTAGCAGCAGTGGTCTTCGCTCTAAAGACATGGCGACACTACCTGATGGGTGAGTGCTTTACAGTCTTTTATGACCATCAGAGTCTCAGATACATCATCTCTCAGAAGGACCTGAATCTGAGATAGCGGCAATGGCTCGAGTTCCACCAGGACTAAGACTTTGAGATAGTCTATTCTCCTGGGAAGGGGAACGTGGTAGCCGATGCTCTCAGTAGGAGGATGGTCATTCAGCTACTTGAGGAGGCGACAGAGCAGCTAGCCTCTTTACAGATATCCTTCATAGATAGAGATGGAGCATCCTTCCTTTAGTCTCTCACAGTCACGCCTCCACTACTGCAGCGGGTCAGGGAGGCACAGCGTGGGGACGCTGACTGTGAGACGTGGCGTGCACAGATATCCTCAGGATAGGAACCTGATGGTTTCTCCTTTGGAGAAAAGCATGACATCCTTTTCAGAGGACGTACCTTGGTACCATTTGCTTTACGGGAGGAGGTGCTGAGAGAGTTTCACACTTCTCCTTTGGCGGTATATCCTATAGTGGGGAAGATGTACCAGGATCTCAGACGACAGCACTGGTGGCCGGGCATAAAGAAGGCTGTGACAGAGTTTGTTTCTCGATGCCTCACCTGCCAGCAGGTGAAGGCACATCACCAGGTACAAGAAGGCATGGTACAACCTTTGGAGGTACCAGAGTGGAAGTGGGATGGAATATCTATGGACTTCGTGACGGGACTTCCACGCACTTCCAGAGGTCACGACTCCATTTGGGTGATTGTCGACCGACTCACCAAGTCAGCACACTTCTTACCCATCAGAGAGTAGGGCTCAGTGGAGAGCTTGGGTCGTCTCTACGTTCAAGAGATTTTATGTCTTCATGGTGTGCCATCATCTATCGTCTCCAATCGAGATGCTCGCTTTACTTCCCGGCTTTGGAGGGGGTTACAGGAGGCATTCAGGATGCAGCTACGTCTGAGCACTGCCTTTCACCCTCAGACGGATGGTCAGATGGAGAGGACCATTCAGAATCTCGAGGACATGCTTCATGCATGTGTCCTCAACTTTGGTCGTAGCTGGGAGGACCACCTACCCTTGGTGGAGTTCGCGTACAACAACAGCTACCACTCCGCCATCGGGATGGAACCATACGAGGCGTTGTACGACCGACCATGCAGATCTCCTTTGTGCTTGATAGACCCTGGGGAGTCAGCACTTGTGGGACCGGAGATGGTCCAGGCCATGACAGAGAAGGCCCATGTCATCCAGGAGAAGATGAGGATAGCTCAGAGCCGGAAAAAGTCTTATACTAACAGGAGGCGGAGGCCACTAGAGTTCGAGGATGGCGACCACGTCTTCTTGTGTGTCCCACCTCGATGTGGATTACGGAGATTTGGCCGAGGCGGAAAGTTGTCTCCACGCTTCATCGTACCGTTCCAGGTCCTCAGTAGGATTGGCGAGGTAGCTTATCACCTGGCTCTACCACCTCAGTTGCACTAGGTGCACGACATCTTCCACGTATCTCAGCTGAGGAGATACGTGTACAACCCAATGCATATCATTGACCATGGGGAGCTAGACGTTGATGATGGGGAGACTTTTACGGAGGTCCTAGTGGAGATCAAGAATCGACAGGAGCGGGTCCTACGTGGATGGTTGATTTCTCTAGTGCGCATCAGATGGCAGCAAGGGAATCTCCTGGAGAGAACTTGGGAGCGTGAGGCTCAGATGCAAGGTCAGTACCCACATTTGTTTCCCTAGTTTCAATGTATCTTTACGGGGACGTAAATCCCTATGGTGGGAGTAATGTATAGACCCGTCAAATTCAAGGAAATTTTTTTCTTAATTTTCTTTGCGATTTTACAAGAACGTAGTTTCTGACGACACTTGATTTCGAGGCCCATTGTGCCCAGAATTTCTATCCGAAGTTTATCTCGGGTTCATTCAGTGAACGAACGAGTGGGAATTTCTAACTTTTGAACCGGTCCTCAGAATCGAATTCTGAGGGCACCGATGGATTCACAGCGCCGGTAATTGCTTAGGAACACCTTTTCCGGAGATGCGTTTGCACAAGAGAAGTTGATAAAAATTGTGGAAGTTAAAATAAAACGTTAACTACAATTTTTATTTTCTCTATGTGGATTTATGCTTTTAGTTGAAGTTGGATAACTACCCAACTTCCCTAGGGAGGTTATGAGGGTGGTGGGGCCCACACGAACCCCACCCCTTCACTTTCCTTAACTCCCTATACTCAGAATTAAATTTGATAACTTAAGTTTTAATAACTTCTGATATTAATGAAGTAAGTTTAATGTGAGTGTTTGAATTGCAAACTAATGTCAAGTTAATAAAATAAGTGTGGGCTTATTTGATATTTGTTGCAGTCTTGTTGCTTTGAGAGTCTTTTGGAGAAAATCTAGGAGCTTGAAGAACTTCTTACTCTTCATTGAAGAACACGTAGAATGCGAATAAACGCCGGATTCCTCGTAGGTTGACGTCTCCTTCCGCAACATCTCCTTCTGCAATGTCTCATTCCGTGATGTCTCCCTCCGTGATGGTTATTTCCATGACGAACCTCCGTTCAAGCTATGCTCAAGGTAGGGGATTTAATTATTTTGTTAGTGATTACTACCTTGACATTCTTTGTGTAATATGACCAATTGCTATCGATTAACGAGAGGGGGTCGGACTGCACAAACACGGCTGACCCTCCTCCTTTATACATGTTGGTTTCTAATGTGGATTGGAACGGAATAGCGTGGTGACATCGCACCGCACGGGATCGTGCGACAAGAAATGCCCGGCGCCGTCACGCCGCGCCGTGAAATCAAACAAGGACGTGATGTTGTCGCACCGCATCGGGAAAACCCGAAGACACCGCGGCCGGAGTGGGGACGTGGCGGAAGGGCGCGACGCCGTCGCGCGGTGCCAGATGAACAGAGGTCACGACCGGTTCCGGGACACGGAGGAGCCGAGTGACTGGTTGTCGCTGGTCCGTGGTGTCAAAAACCGGCTGGACAAAGGAAGGTCGGGGGTTACGAAACACCGGCAGCCGATGGGCCGAGCGCCTAGCCAGCGCGCCCAAGCTGGGCCGGCTACCTGGCCAGTCCGCCAGGCTGGGATGGGCCAGGCCGCGCCCAAGCGGGCCGGACCCGGACCCAGCTCGGGTCGACCCTGGGGGTATCGGGCCGGGTCGGACCGGGCCCGAACCCCTTAATAATGAATCTATTCTGGTCAGACGCCCATAACTTGCGATACAGTCCTCCGATCGACGCACCATCAGTTGCGATGCGATCCTTGGATCGAGGCGGGAGTTTCTGTATATCACACTCATGGTTTCAGAATACTTTGGGTTCGGCCGAGTTGGTTCGTACACGAAACCAACAGGGCCCTCAGAGCGGAAACACTCATAACTTGAGCTCCGGACGTCTGATTGACATGTCATCGACTTTGTTGGATACCACTATGTGAGACGGATATTTTGTCTTACTCCGACGAGGTTTGGACGCAGGTGGAGTACGGTCGGGTTGGTTTTGCCATAAAACCTAACCGGGCCCCTAGAACGAAAAAGCCAATAACTCTCAGACCGGGCGTCCGATTGACACGCCATCTGCGACACTGAGTTTCTGTTGACGATACGGAACATTTGGATACATCAACTCTGGACTTTGTGTCAGTTGATGTATCAGCCTCTCGGCTCGTGGAGCGGACCCTCCTGAACGAGCTTGCTGTGTGCGGGAACCCTAGAGCTGGCTGCATTGCGACTGTGACAATGACGAAGACTGTACAGAGATCCTCAGTGGATTCAACGACGATGACTACAGCACTCAGCGATCTACGTGGATCTGTGCTACCAATCCTGTGTGGGTCCCATCCTGTGTGGTTCAGCGCTCAGCAGTTCTGTTTGAGCCAGCGCCTATAGATCCTGTGTGGTTCCAATCTTGTGTGGGTCTTTGTGGGGGTTAGTTACCTATCGATCCTTTGTGGGTCATTTCGGGGGTTAATACCTATCGATCCTTTGTGGGTAAGACGGCTTAGATGAATCAGTGGCAATATCTGATCATCTATATCGTCATACGAAGAAGTATACATGTGTGAGACGAATCTTGTTTTTCCTTCCTATGTGGATTGTGTTATGCTATCCTGTGTGGATTTTTGTTTTGCTTTCTTGTGTGGACTGGGTTGTACTTGGGCTCAGATGTTCGAGTCAAACGAGAATTGATGGCTTAGGTATATGTATGGGAATATACCTAAGCAGTGTCGGATGTTACTTCGTGATTGTATTTTTCCTTTGTGGATTATCCTTTGTGGATTCTGGGAGACCTTCGGGGGTCTTGGGGTCCCTACTGAGTAGCTTATACTCACCCCTGCACGGGCTATGCCCGCACTACATTGTGTTGGTTACAGACGACGGATAGCGCTGATCGTGGTTGAGGCTTGTAGAGAAGGACGGTACCTGGAGGTGGACCACTGGGCAGGACGTACTCGGAGTGGATTGTTGGACCGGAGGAGCTGTGGAGGCTATCTATACTCACCCTTCAGGTGGGAGTCCCAGTGGACGGATAGAGGCTGCGTCTTTACCTTTCAGTTGTTGTTTTCCCTTTTCGAGTTGTACTTTACATTCAGTTTCGGTTTGTATTCTGGCCCACTTACATTTCCGCACTTACTGTTGTACTCAGTTTTTACTTAGTGTTTACTTCTACTTGCATTCTCTGTGGTGTTTGTTTACATTACTAACACAATGCCTTCCCTTTTTACCGGGATTTACACCTTTGTGCTAGTCGCCAGCCCCTAGTCTATGGAGGGCGGGCTTGGGGTAGTCACGACACGGGCCCCGAGGACGGGTCGTGACATATATGGTGATGTTTGATTTATTTTTTCCATATTATGTTCATGATTATGTTTAAAAAGGATTTTTTTTATTACACATCTTTCCTTAAATGATTATAGTTTCCGCTAAATTATTTACCCTTACTGATCATCTGAGTTCACCCCTTTCTTATGTTTTATATTCCCTGGATTCCATAAAGTGTGTTGTGATTAATATGCAAGTTTAAGCTAAAGGTAATAATGGAATTCTCAAATAACTTTCTATGTTGAGTTTTATGTTTGAAATTGTAATGTAAAGTTAATTTATGTAATCTATTTTTCAGTAATGCTAAACTGTTCGGTCCTTCGGGACTTGATTCCTTGTAATCAAGCTAATGTATTAAAATAATGCACCAGCTCTGGGTAACTGGGGTCAGGGAATTACATTTGGTATCAGAGGAAGTTTAGAAACAAACTTGTAAATTGATTTAGATAAACACTGATTAGAGAACATTACCCTGAGATACACTTTGAGAATTTGTATAGAAGAACTTCATAGAAATTTGATAATATAGATATTTTTGTATTTTCCAAGATATAAATCACTGTCTGGATACAAGTATGTAGAGGTGGATCTAGCACAGATGTACCTAGGAGTGAAAACACTGACAAAAATATTAAGGCATGATCTAGGGTATCCTAGTACAGGACAACGGGCCTTGCAAAAACTCTTTGTTATGACACTCTCGAGGGATATGCTTAGGATAATTCATGTTTCCTTTAAAACTGTTATGAAGGATTTAAGGGTAAATACTTCCTTAATGAAAACATTTTTATGATTATGGATTATATGCATGTAATTTTAAATTTAAATTAAGTATTTTACAAGTTGGTAATTATTCCTTTCGATTCATAAACTAACGTAGTGTATGCCATTGTTTAGAAATGGTGCCTAGTAGAAGGAATGAGTACTCCAACAATACACATGATCCAAAGAGTAAGAAGGATCATTTAATTTATTTAATTAAGAAAACATTTATAAGTGAAATTGGTTCCCATGTATTCTTATCATATGAAGAAATAGTATCATATCTTAATTAGATAAGTAATGAATTCTTTAATTCATAGGGATTTGAAGGGAAGAAAGAGAAGAAAAAGATGGTAGAGAGAAAGATGGATTAAGGGAAGAGGGTGATGAAGGATTTTTCCATATGTGATAAATGTGGAAAGAATAACATTGATACATGCTTGACGGGAATGGGAGTTTGTTATAAGTGTGGAGAAAAAGGACACCAAGTATGTGATAGAAAGGGTAACAAAAAATATTTAAGTGTACAATGCTTCTTCCCCAAGGAGTTGGGTCACTACGTGAATCAGTGTCCTAATTATCAGAGTATGCCCAAATAATGTTATTGGATAATAATCAAGTTATGATAATACCACAGATGGGGAGGAATGATTAGTGTTCTTATGTTGTTATTAAATAATTTTTTCATTTGAGCATTGTGTTAATGATGTAAATTTTATAAGAATTATATAGTGTATAAGGATTGTACAATAGTACTGTCTCATTAAGTACATAAGATTGTGTGGAACCAAGATAAAGTGACTCAATAGAAGGTTATTATTTTTGTAAAATATACGGTTAAACCATAATATATTTCTGATACTGAGGTAGTGATTTTGGAATAATATATGATTGATTTGGATGAATTATATTTAATATTCTTGACTACCTTGAAACTGATTAATGATTTGTATATTCCATCCCTATTGGAGTTTACAACATTTTTAGACAGAAGGAGTATATCCAGTATTCTATAACAAATAGGAGAGCTTGATTGTAATAAATAAGGTTTTATGGTAATTCTGGGTGTTAAAGTTTTTTAAAATAATAAGTGATGAAGGAATTCATATGTTATTATGTGGAAAAATGATCTTCATTTTTTTACATTCCATATAAATTTTGGACTATGAGTCTGGACAAAAGTATTTTTAATAAGTATAAAGGTTATAATTGATTATGTTTGACATTGGATACTGTTGTTAAGGTTTAATCATTTCTTGAGATTATTTTTGTACTTCCATAAAATTACAACCTGGAGGTCATGTGACAACCCGTCACATCCAGTAAGGCCGCGAGACCTGAACCAACAACCGAAGGGCGAGAAGACTGTATCTCCTACCACTGGCCTACTAGATGACCTAGATTGTATAAGGTAGTTTTTTAAAATAGTATGAAAATTTAATTGTAAAATAATTATTTTTTTAACCCCATACGATTAGGATAAATAGAATATTAGTTAATTCTATTATCTATTGAAATGAAAGATGAGTTCACGGTAGAAATTAGTTGAAGGATGAAACTCTACATGTCAAGTGTATTTTTCCCTCATATTCCATGAATAAATTAATTCTTAATCTTTAGGTAAGGGATCTTAAAATAAAAAATGTGTTATCCAAATAACTTATGTTTTCTTGAACTGGTGATATTTTAAATCATCGTAGATTAATGGCTTTAAGGCTCACAATTTACACTTGTTTGTAATTGATGACCTCAAAAAATCATTATAAATATTTACGTTTTCCATCGAATTATGTGTCTCTAATTTCCACTGATGTTCTCTTAATTGAGATCATAATTTTTTGGTGACTATTTCATTTCTCTTTCCCTCTTATTAAGACTAAATTTCCATAACACAATTTCCAATGTGGGTTTTCCACTAAGGTATTTTTCTATTTTAATCCTTTTATTTTCAATGAAAAATATAAAATTGAGAGGATGAAATTTATTGAAGAAGGGTAGAATGTAACACCCCCTTATTTTATAGTACATTTTCTCTCCAAAGAAATTCAATAACTTGTGTTACACGCAACACCGAGTTTGACTGCACCACGGCTTACCAAACCAGGCATTCAAAAAGTGTTTATGAATATTATTAAATAAAAATTTAATTTTATATAGTCTATATAATTGTAGCATCCATATTATGTGATTCTTAGACATAATATAAGAACAAATTCATTTCTTCAGATAAAAGAAGTATTTTCAAAAAAATGCCATTTTACCACCTTTTAATAGCCATCCCTTTTTAAAACCAATATTTGAAACTTCTATATATTCATTATAATTAAATTATATTATTATTTAGAAGTGGGACATAAAAATATGGTTTGGGTAAATTTTGGGTACTTTTCGGATAACTCTCATATTTTGATTAATAGTGAAAAATACTATATTTTAATTGAAAATAACATTTTTAATCGAACAGATTTATAGTGTTAAATTCTGATTTTGAATGGTTTTTAATTATAATAAAATTATATTTTTATCATTTAATATAATTTATGTCATTATAAGTATTTTCATATTTAAATATGACATAAACACATATCAATATTTTGATAGTTTTTACTTTTTAAAAACCCGCATTTTGGTTGTGACAATAGGAACTAATTTAAAATTAATAAATGAAACTGATATGTTTCTAATATGTTAAAATATAATTCATTTATGAATTCATAATTTCAAAATTATCTTAGCGTTAATTTTTGGTATTTTTCTGAAAACATTCAATTTTTAATGAATAGTGAAAAACACAGCGTTATTATTTAAAACAATTTTTAATTTACATAATTATTTAGTTTATTAAAATTCATCTTAAGTGAAAATAGATATATTATACATATATAAATTAAATTAAATTCAATAGAGTCATTTTATAATAAAATTAGATTTATAAAATTTTATTGATCTTTTTAACGTTTTTTTACCCACCTTCTAGGAGCATTTGAAAATTTGCATAAAATATAACATAACTTCTTTTGTGAGTTGATTTTTAATAATAAAAGGGACACGGTTGAAATAAGTAAGTAAAATGTGGTTCAATATGATTAAAATAATTTTTGGTTGAATAGTAACTTTTGACTTTTATTTACCTCGGTTAAAAGTAAATAGGGTAATTAAGGGTAAAAATGATATTATAATTACCCTAACACATGTCCTAATTCTATTGGATTAGTGTAATTCGACCAAAAACAAACATAGGAATAAAATATGATCCTCTTTGGTCCACTTGGATTATATTAAGACATTTATTATTATTTTATTTAAAGAAGACTTAAAAGTGTTAAATTTAAAGTTTATTAACTAATGAATTTTTAATGTTGGGTTATACATAAGATAAATTTGACTATAAATATTTATTAGAAATTAAAAAATATTTCCTACATAATGGTATTTTAATTATAATTTTTATATTTTAAATAAATAAATTTATATATGAAAGGATGATGATGCCGTAATTACATTCTTAATGAAATATTAAAATTGATTATATTATAATTATTAAAATAAAAAGATACTAAAAGTTTTGATTCTATACATAAATTTTATAGGTTAATATTACATGTAGGGGGTTGATTATAAAAAAAATCTAAGTGATAAGGTTGTTATGAATTTCACAAAAACAAAATACCAAATAGTGTCTAATTTGACAGAAATTAATTTTTAAAACAAAAATTATATTATTGGTTGATATAATATTTATTAAAAAATATCATTCATCCAAAGGGGATATATAATATTATATATTACATTACTAAACCAAATGATTTTCTCTTAGAAGTTAGAGTAATTTTATTAACCATATAGTGTAAAAATACAAAAAGACACGGTAAAAATTAAACTATTTAACGAAGAGTTAAATCTAAAAGATAGGTTTAAAATGGTAACCTAAACTTGTATAAAACATATTGGTTGAGAGTATTTTGACCCATAACCACCTAAGGATCTAAAGAAATTCATTTTTATCCACTATAAAACGAATATGATTGTATAATAAATTAATATTTTAATCATTTCCTATAGTGACCCTCACCCCTCTTATAAAAGGGCACTTCCCCTTATCTCAAAATCACCCCTCCGAAGCCATTTGTCTCAAACAAACCCAGCCCAAATATCCTACCAACTTCCCTCACTTCTACCTAGAGACCTTACTTTGGTCATAAATGCAACTTAAGGATCCCTTTTGATCAAATCAAAAAGAAACACCCAAAGAAGAGGTAATAATTTCACCACCCTCTTTCAAGTTCATTTCTTCTTCCACTTCCTTTTTCCTTATTTTTTCCATATCAAAATAATAAATCCAGTACCTTCTACATATTGTGATGTTATTATAAATATGGTACAACTATATTATTTATTCTATCCATCCTATAAATTACAATGTCACCATACGTGTGTACGTACGACTTACCGTCTCCACGTCGTGCTGTAGTTCGTTATTCAAAAACATCATTATTTGGATGGGTATAATAATGCGTATAATTGATTTAAAAAATAAATATAACATGTTAATGATTCCGTATTTATTATATACCATCAAATTACATATGATTTAACCACCAATATAATGATATTGTCACTCGTGCTTACGTATGGATTACCATCTCCACGACGCGATAAGATTCATTTCAACGTCCACCATTCAACGATGATTATAAAAATATATATTTTAATAAGTATGTAATATATGACATAATAATGATACTAGATATATACATATATATGTATTTATTTATTTATGTATATATATATATGTACTTACATATATCTTATTCACTTACTTCTGTTCAATATGATATGAAAACGGAAACAACGTTTGTGCGTACGTACGACCTACCATCTCCGTTAACGGTGTTTTCCATTTCATATATCTATCTATTATAAATATTTATATTCTAAATATATACGATATATAAATCATGTGTTATATTATGGATGTATGTAAATCATGATCTAAAT